>CM053789.1:918761141-919454007 GCA_028749045.1 Cupressus sempervirens | reverse complement strand
TCTCTCTCCCTCTCTCCCTATCACACCCTCTCTCCCACTCCCATCCCCTACTCTCTCTCTCTCTCTCTCTCTCTCTCTCTCTCTCTCTCTCTCTCTCTATCCCACCTCCCATCCCCTACTCTCTCTCTATTTCTCCCTTCCTCTCTCCCATCTCCTACTCTCTCCTCATCCTCTACTCTCTCTCACTATCTACCCTCTCCCCCTCTATCTTTCCTTCTCTCCTTGCATCTCTATTGAAATTTAGGCTTACAAAGTATGTGTGCACTATAGCATGTACACACTATGTAAGCCTGAATTTAAAAATGCACACACCCTATAGTGTGCACACCCTATGACACACATGCATTATTTAAATCTTTGGATTGTACAAAGCCTAAGGTTTAGATTTTCCTTGGGGATCAAACCCAAAGGTTTGGAGTCTCTAAATTGGTCTAAGATGTATTTTGCAACAAACATACAAAAAATGATTCATTTTTCTTGTGTGCTCTCCTTCAAGTTTCCTTGTGGTTGACGATCGATAAAAATAGGTTACGTGACATTGTAGATCTCTTTGTTAGCTATTTAACCATATAATTTATTTTGAATTTGAACTATTTTAAGCCATTCAACTATAATTTCTTTTGAATGTATGTCCATTTTCTATCAAAAACCAAAATGTACTAATTTTGGTGTAGATTTTAGCTCGTTCATCAAATTTCACAACAACTTAGTTTTTTAGAAACTAGACTTCATTCTAATCACTTTGAAAAAAAAGAAATTTTGATTTTAGATTAGTTTTCAATCATTTCTAGGGGGAGCAAATATATATTTCACAATTTTGGGATGTGTTCAATTGCAAAATTCATTAAAAAAAACATATTATAAAATTACCCAAAAAATCTAGGACAAACTACACGATGTAAGGTAACTTTTGACTAGAGCAATTAAATAATTTTTTAAAAAAATTAGGGGGGCCACACTTTGCACTATGTTATTTTTGTTCTAAAAAATATTACCACTTTCTGTGGGCCCCTTGTTTGAGGACCTAAAACTAAACCATTTTGAATTTTTTTTTAGTAGTTTGGAAACTAGATTAAAAGGACTACTACTTTTGTTTTTGTTATATCTTAAAATTTTGAGCGTAACTATCTTTAAATTCTGGTCAAAGTTCATAAATTGTTGATTTTAGAAAAAAAATGAAGAAATTGGCCACTTATACCCCCCTTTTGGCACCACAACTTGGTGCACTTACCCACTAACTTGTTTGTTGTATAAATGTAGAAACAACTAGGTTTTATAGAGTTGACAAATGCATGTGATAGTGCTGATTTTCAGGATGGGGAAGATGTAACATTTTTCGTATTTATTTCAATTGAATTTTATCACCATATCAGTATATGTTATATGAGAGAGAGAGAGAGAGAGAGAGAGAGAGAGAGAGAGAGAGAGAGAGAGAGAGAGAGAGAGAGAGAGAGAGAGAGAGAGATGTTAGGGGTTATTAGTTAAATAGAGAAAGGGTAGAAGTTAGATAGAGAGATGGAGGGGTTAGGAGCTTTAGGAGGGAAGGAGGGAGGTAGAGAGGGAGAGGGATAGGGAGAGAGAGCGAGGTGGAGAGAGAGCGAAGTGAACCTCTAACACTTTTTCATTAGGTATAGTTTTGGTAGAGGTTATTTTACTCTATTTGTGTAAGACATTTGTATGCTACAATATTGTTTATGACCTATATACACATCTTGGAAAAATAGATTACAAAGTTGTTAGTGAATATATTGTCCTCTAATGAAAAACATACAAATTAAACCCAAAGCCCAAATAGGAAGATTGAATATGCACTAACAGTTAGGTCACTTCGCTATTGAAAAGCATCAATGCCCTTTGAATTTATCTGGGTATAGCTCCTCATGTATGATTTACAATGAATTCACAAATACAAATATAGACACTTTTAACCAGAAAGCATGAAACATATACAAACATCCACTCATAAACATGACATAGATGCAAAGAAACTAATTAACTACAAGAAAACAAAAAACAAAATGATACAAAGTTCACTTCCCAATCCTTACATTAATGAAGGAATGTGGAAAGAAAGATGAATTATCCTCTCCAAGCACACAAATAATACAGCTCAAAGTTTGAATAATAATCATGGAAATAACTGTATGCATCAAGATTGTATTTAGAGATAATTAAGCTAACTAACAGATTAACATTAACCATAAAGCTAATACACAAGCCCAAAGTTTTAATATACTAAAACTGTCTTCCTCTTAAAACAATAGAACAAAGAAAAATATTCTCCTTGACACACACTAATTATTCATATAGAGAATTATATATCCTCCTGTAGTGTAAAAACCATAGAGAATACATTTTACCTTGCTCTTTTTCTACTATTTCTGACTTTCTATTCACAGCATCAAGTCTACCCTTGAAAGCTGAAGAAACTTGAACCCTTTTCTTGTTTAATCTTCCCCCTTTAATAGAATTCTAGAAGTCCTCTTTAAATTTCTATAACCGCTTCTTGAAAGCTATCCCCACCTTTTGTTTCAATGGGATCTTTTTTAGTTATCAAAACTGATTCTCGAGAATGCCTCTTTCTCATGCCAAACTCTTATTGGCTTGTCATGTCATCACTTGATTTTTAAATATCATTACATGTCTTATTATTAGGGAATGGTAAAGTATCAGGGGTGATGATAATTACAATGTTTAATAAAACATTATAATATTGCTCACTTCTTCCCAAATTTTCATTCACGGACACCTATCACTATTTGATTTCGAATACTATAGAGTTCAATGTGCCATATAAAATTGTTGACAAGTGCTTTCATAAGTGAGAAGTTTACATATATGCTTTTCCCTGGTGAATTTTTTTACCTCCATGAATGATTATAACAATGAAACTTCTTCATCATAATCTTGACAACACAATTGGTCTCCATGTTATGTGGATGCTTCCATTCTCAAAAAAAAACTAACATATACATCCAATATGAATTACAAGATCTCGCATTCTCTTCAAATTCAATCCTTGAATATACTCATTCAAGTTGAGGACACACCATACTTAATCACCACCTATGGCTACATATAGAAGGATGTTCTATGTAGCTTTCTTCAGTGTTCGGTATGAGTGGGAATGTCAAACACTTGTCATTGATCTTCTAACAATTAACACACTTTTTCATTCCAAGCCCAAGGGGAATCATATACATTTAATAAATAGTTCATAAAACTCCTTTCAATGTTAATGTGTTATAGTTGGTGGAATTTTCCACTTCTTTAAAATTATTGGGATCTCACCTCTAATGTGCATCTACATGAGGCTTTCATGGTGATATGCTCACTGGCATTTTGTCAAATAAATGGTATACTTCTCCTTAATGCATGATTCACATTTCACCAACTTCAACTCAAATGGACCAAAGTATGGAAAGAGGATCCTTCTCCATCAAACTAGTGAATTTGACTATGCTTGGGAATTCAAGTTTGTACACTGTTATGATAGCCAAGAGTCACTACTCTAGTTCATTCACCTAATTGGGTTTACATTCTAATAAAAAAATTGCATGTACCCATTGCCATGCATCCTAAAATGATCTCCTTCTATTGCCATCTGGTACATCATGTGAAAAAGAAACAATATGTTCAAAAGTTGAAGAGGATGGTTATGTCAGTTGTATTCATATCTTCATGGTGTACTATGAAAAAACCAGCACAAATGTTGCCCAATAAAATAATCATTTGGGAGAAACGAACCATGCAAACCAATCTTTATTTTCAAAGTCTATTTCTTCGAACCTTGAGTAGGAACATTATAAAATTATTTTCCTTCTACACACACACACACACACACACACACACACACGTATAGATGTGTGTTTTTTTTGTGTTGGTGCTCATACTTGTGGTTCTGGATGCATTGACCTATTCTCTAATTTACTAAGTATTTCATGTCTTCCTATCATTTTGAGAATTCCACATAGCTTTGACTTAGGAGTTTTGAAATTTGAACTATTGAATTGGCTTTGAGGCTTCAAATTCATTATGTTGGACTTTGAATCTTTAACTGAGACATATCTTCAAACCATGGTCTCTGAACTTCAAATTTGAAGTTACATATTGTAGATAATGATTAGTTTAATGAACTTGTTTAAAGTGGTTTGAGAAATGCTCTTGAACTTGATGAACCTAGTGAATTCGATTATGAAGCCATTTGCATCTAAATATAATAATCTCTACACCTTTACACTGGATCAATGAACTTTAAACTCAAACTATGTACTTGGACCTTTGAACCATAAAACTCATTTGAACTTGTAGGAGAAAATATAACCACTTCAAACCATTGTTCAAAGGAGTTCAAGACCATAAATTGAAAATTTAAATTTTTGGGTGTATTATGGGTACCAACAAAAGTCATCTTAGGAGCCCTTATAACCAAATTATTTGCTTCATGTGGTCAAAATAAAATGATTAAAATCAATGGTATTTGTACATACATCAAGCATACATACAAGAGAAAACTTTGAGGTCACAATGTTCCAAATGGTAATTCAAGTGGAGAGCAGGATATCAAATTCTCAAGGGGTTTCACTGCTCTTTGCAGTGGTTGGGTTTTCCTCTACATTTTGGTGAACCCAATGTGAAGTTTCCTCATTTGAATCTTGTTCTTCTTGTCACCTCTTTATCCTTCTCAAGGTTATGTGGATTTTGTACAGTTCATGCATGATTTTCACAACCCATATAGACTTTAGGGTAATGCTAAGGAGGAGTACAAGACCCAACATCTATATTAACCAATGTAGCCCCATAAGACTCATTGTGATATCAAAATTAAGTAGCTCAAAATATCATCCTCAGAGAAGACTTATTAAAATTTATGAACGGGATGCATATTTGAATGCACATAATTTGGTAATGCAACTAGAAGAACATTTGGAATCCTCTCATATAATTAATAAGGTGAATGCGAGCAATAAACATTACCAAGTGTTTTATATCTAATATTGCAATCTAAGGACACATCTATATGAGCTTCTACCTAAGAGGCTTAGAACAAGAAAAAAAAACTAGATGATGGATAACAAGTGAGGGATATAAGCAAGGTGTGCAAATGTAAGAACAAGAAAAGTTATTGTACACTTTCTTTATAATGCCAAAAATATTTGGATAGTATTTAGATAGAAGAGAGGATGTGAAATATGTGACTTATATTTTTCTACTCCATTCCTAAGTTGATGTATTTAGTTTTCTCAATTATAATAGAGTAATATTTTATCCTTAAATTTCTCATGAGGAAGAAATGGATATCCTCTTCTTTTGACACCTGAATAATGTATTCACTAGAAGATACACCCTTTATTTTTTAATTTTGATGATCCCAAAAGTACATTTAGGAGGATTCTATTAAGGAAATCTTGATTGTGAATTTTATAAATTTACCATTGCGAACAAGTATTTACTCTTCTCCAAAGTTGACATATTTGCATCAAACTTGGAAAAAAAAGGCCAATTTATGATTTTGTGAGACATTCCATCACAAATTCTCATGAATTATGGGATAGCTTCATCATTTTGAAAACATGTCAAGATGAGAAGATCCTTTGGGTCCTACGCTATTAATTCATAATAAAAAAGAAGAGATCTATATAGTAAGGATGATATTATTAGTAAATAATAGGTTTCATCAGTCAAACACATACATACATATATATTTACGCGCGCACACGCACACACACATATACATATACATATACATATAAATATGTGTGTGTGTATGCATATGCATGTGTGTGTGTGTGTGTATACATGTATATATATGTAATATATATACATGTATATATATATACACATATATATATGTATATATATACACACACACATATATATAATACATATACATGTATATGTGTGTGTGTGTGTGTGTGGAAATGTAAGAGGAGTAACTGAGATGGGAGGGGTGAATCAATTACTGCAAAAATAAATCCTTGTTCCTTAGATGTCATTACAAACTTCCACTTATCATGCAATACTAGATAGCTCGATTAACAATAGAATATTAATGTCACTTAGTTAACAAAGAAACCTTAAGATTATTAAACTGTTTTATCCCTTTAGTGACTTAGTTGTAGAAATGTAAAGCATAAGAAAATAACATGAACATAGATGACACCAAGATTTAATGTGGAAACCCAATTTGGGAAAAACCACCTTGCAACTAGTCACAATAATTTTCACTCTTGTGAAGTGAGCACTGTTAGGAGCCAACCCTATTAAAAGTTACAAAACATACTATTAAGTATGACCCTATTAGAGGATTTGAATCACCTTGTTAGGAGTGGCCTAGTTGGAGGTCTTCAAACACTTAAATCTTGAAATGTCACCTTGTTAGACAGTAAAGTTAACTCTATTATGAGATTATTTACTACTACAATGGTTAGAAAGAAATACTAATTTGACCTAATTTATGAAGGAACTATCTTTGTAGATTTAGATCTCTATTCTAGCTTCAACTTTAGATCCTTCCCGATCAGATGTTCTTTATAGTTTATCTTCCACACTTTCTTGCTCTACCTTTTGCATTTTCTCAAATATCCATCTTTTTCATATTTCACTTCTTCTCTTTTATCTTCTCAACTTGACCTTTCTTATATATCATAAGCTAGGAAAAGTCGGCTTGAATACCCTTTCAAAATATTAATAAACATTCAAATATTTAGTTCCATTAATAAAATGTTTGACAAGTACATTCTATTGTCACTTGGTCAACACTACAACTAAACATTTGGTTGACACAATGACTTCTTCAATGGCTTACCACTCGATCAATACAACATTACTTTGATGCTCAACCACTCGGTCAATATTGCAAGTGTGAATCCTTTCATGAGCTGACTGCATGGTTACTACTAAAAAGTCTTCATTACCTAGATACTTAGTTAATACTAATATTTTTGTAAACATCAATGATAATATACAATTGAAGAATTGTTCCCAACAATACACACACACACACACACACACACACACACACACATGTGTGCGTGTATATATACATATGTACCACTTTTTTCCTAAAATTTGGTAAACATTAGATACAAATAGAAATTTGAGGGTCTTGCACTCAAAATTAGAAGACATATAGAGCATAAAAATTGTATTACTCTACATCTAGTTTCTAAACTACTATTTTTCTAAATTCACAAGATTAAGAGGTAAACCCTCCATGTGCAAAAAAAAATTCTTGAAATTTTTAGAAAAATATGACAATTTGTTTTGTTGCTTCTATCGCTCAACAAACGATAGAGTTAGATTTAGTAATTTCAAAAAATGTTTGGTAGGATTGTTAAGAGTGAGTTTTATAAGTAGGGTATTTGTTCATAATTTTTCTATTGAGTACCCTTTTAATGATTTTTTGAAGTAACTACATCCTAAAAATCTAGTACATGTTCTTGCATTGGGAATACCTTGCATCAAAATAATCAAAACTGCATTTTTTTATTAAAAAAAGTATAGATTCAAGTGTAGAACAATAAAATGTAATTTATTTTACAATTGGTCAAGTATCTTAGAAATTATTAAACAAATTATAGACATAGTCCTTTGAGGTCTGTCAAGGTACTAGTAAAGAAAATTAGATTTCACTATGTTAATGTTGTCCAAAAATTGAAAATATTATATGGTTTGAAAGATGGGAAGACACATGAGATTATGGTCAAAATTTTAGGGATGCCCTATTATCATTTATAAATCTAATGAGAATAAAGTCAAGAATTAATTATTGAAGATGAAAAAATGTATAAAGGGGCTAAAATGGAGAGGGAAATGGGGCTTACAAGCATTAGGTTAATTTACCAACCCTTTTATAAGCCTAAAGCACATATATATTTTGGTGTCCATCATAAACCAATCATATTTTGAAAATCACAAAGTAGATTTCAAGTCCTCCAAAACATGATCACATTTTGGAGACATAAAAGTGTTGGAAATATAAGAGGAGTAACTGAAAGGGGAGGGGTGAATCAGTTACCACCAAAATAAATCCTAGATCCCTTTGATGTTAACACATAATATAAACTTCACTAAAATATTGTTGCTCGAAAAACACACAAGCACTCGGTTAATACTGATAATCTGTTGTAACTTAGTAAATGCTTAATATGAAAATAGTAAGATGTTATCTATAATTAACCTTAATTAACTTAGTTGTATACACATGAAAGAAATAACATTGAAACACAAGTGACACCAAGATTTAACATGGAAACCCAATTTGGAAAAAATCACCAATTGCGACTAGTTACTAATTTTCACTCTTTTGAAGTGAGCCCTATTAGGAGCCAACCCTATTAAAGGTTAGAAAACATACTTTTAGGGTGTTAACCTATTAGAGGATTTAATCACCCTATTAGGAGTGACATCGTTAGAGGTCTTTAGACACTCCAATTTAGAAATGCCACCTTGTTAGAGGATCTACAAATAGTTGTTAAACCAACTTTGTTAAGAGATTTAGATCACTACTACAATGGTTAGAGAGTAACAATAAGATGACTTGATTTTTGATGTAGCTAAATTGCTGATTATAGATCTTAATTTTGGCTTAAATACTTGATCTTTCCTAATTGAATGTATCTTTGTACTTCCAAAAGGATATTCTTCTTATCCTTCTAATTCGCTTCCTCTAAGCATCTTCTATTCTTCCATACACTTTCACACATTCAATACTCAACCTTATGCATTCTCAAGTGGGCTTGAATACAACTTGGAATAATTAACATTCATCTCCTCATTTAGCTAGAACCAACAAAAAAATTCATTAATCTCAGTATGCCAAAACAAGAAAGTCCTTCGTTAGCCAACCTTGCTCGGTAGACAGTAGCTCAAAAATAAATTTCCTATGTTAACTAAGTGAAATCGATTAACATTGCATCTTCAAAAAAATTCTTTGGTAATTGAGTGAGCTTGGTTAACATTGGTTTCATCCAACTTTTCTTTCATTAACCAAGTGAGTTCAATTAACACTTAACTTCTGTGACTTTCTCTTTGATGCCTGACTAAACTCGGTAGTCATCTTCTGAACTAGGCAAATGCTAGAATGCTTGATAGACATCGGAAACTTTATTCAATACTTGAGTGAGATCGACATAAACTAACTAGGAAATATATGACATTTTGTGTAACATCAAAGACAATACAAAATTAATCAATTGTTTTCAACAATCTCCCTCTTTGGCATTGATGGCAACACAACATATCATAATACAATGAAATTTTAGAGAAAAACAATAGTAAGGAAAATATCCTTAGTTTCATTCTAATTCTAATCCATGAGAATTCCCTCTATCAGTGTGAAATCCCTCTACCTTCATTTTCTCCCTCTGTCAACAAACTCTATCTTTAAAATCTTCTTCTGATAGAAAATTCTGCCTTTTTGATATGAGACCAAGTTCTTCTTCTTTGGCATCTTTCACAGGTTCTCCCTCATTGATATCTTGAAATAAAATTTCTATGAAAAGTATACTCTCCCTCTTAAGAAAATTTTCATGATATGACAAAGGAAAACTTCTCCCTCTTTGACATCTCATTCCAAAGACAATATTCAATGAATATCAATGTAGGTCATGTACTAATTCATATGCAATCTATCCTTTCAATACTAGATCAACTAACTGATCTTCAACATGCTCTTGTTGATGCATCATTAAAATTCATTTAGTGAGCTTCTGATAGGGGAATAACCCTAACTTACCTCTTAGATACAAAAATGCATCCTTAGGTAATGACTTAGTGAATATGTCTACAATTTTTCCTTTAGTATTCACATATTCCAAAATTACCTCTTTATCTTTCACCAATTCTCTCATAAAATGATATTTTATTACAATTTTCTTGGTCTTGGTATGCATCATAGGATTCTTTGGTATAGTAATTGCATTGGTTCTATCATAGAAGATAACCACTAGATCATTGATCTCTACCTTCATACCTACTAATAGTTGCTTGAACCAAACAACATTAGAGCAATAATTTACTGCTACCACATACTTTGCCTCTATTGTAGACCGAGAAATGCAATTCTTCTTCTTACTTTTCTAAGAGACTAGTCTTTTACTAAGAAAAAATGCTCAACCACTGGTACTCTTCCTATCATCAACACTTCTTGCCCAATCAACATTTGTGAAGGCTTTCAAATCTAAATTGCCTCCTTTTTTGTACCATAATCCATAGTTTTCAATACCCTTTAGATACCTCATGATTCTCTTGATTGCCATCATATGATTTTCTTTAGGATTTTATGATAATCTTACCACCATACCAACTGCTCATGCAAGATCAAGCCTTGTATGTACTACATATTTCAATTTTCCAATCATTGATTTCTATGTGGCTTGATCTACCTCCTTGGAATCATAATTTTTGTAAAGCTTATGTCCAATAGACATAGGTGTTCAACTAGTCTTGAATCTTCCATTCCAAACTTCTTTAGTATCTCCTTGATAAATTTGGATTGGGTAATGTAGATACCATCTTTCTTCTGTTGAATCTATAATCCAACACAAAATTTTATCTATGCAAACATTGACATCTCAAATTATTTACTCATCTCTTTTGGAAAAGCTTTTCTCAAGTCATCATTTCTAGTAAACAATGTGGCATCCACACATATTCCTGCCAATACAATCTTCTTGTCCAGTCCTTCTTTAATATATAGGTTGTTGTTATCATTTGTCCTTTGAAAACCAATCTTCATCAAATAGTTATGAAGTCTTTCATACCAAGCTCTGGGAACTTGCTTGAGACCATGCAATTATTTGTGCAATTTACAAACCATATCCTTTTTTCTAGGATCTATAAAACCTTCAGGTTGTTCTCTGTAAGCTTCCTATTCAAGAATTCTGTTCAAGAATGTAGACTTCATATTCATTTGATAAATTTTAAATCCTCTATGTACAACATAAGCAAGTAGAGTTCTAACACTTTCTAATCTTACATTAGGAGAAAAAGTGTCACCATAATCAATACCTTCTTATTTAGATTAACCTTTTTCATAGTAACCTTTCTTTATTTTTGAAAACCCACTTTGTGCCAATTACATTCTTATCCTTCGGTCTAGGAACAAGAGTCCAAGTCTTATTTTTCTCTATATGTTCTATCTCTTCATCCATAGCTTCAATCCAACTTTTATCATCCAAAGCATCTTTAACTGATCTAGGTTCAAATTCAATAAGCATATACCTTTCAATTTGTTTCTTTCCGTTGTACCATCTAACTTTTTTCCAATGATCTAATCAGGTGCATGGTGCCTTTTGACATATCTTGCTAACATAGGTACTTTAGATTTAGAACTAGTTCCACTAACCTCACCATGATCTTCTATATCAATCTTGGGTCCCATTGTCTATGACTTGGGTTCATCAGGCTTTGTTTGCTCTGATTGTGACTCGGGTCCTTTAGACTGTGACTTGGGTTGTATTAGGTGCAACTTGGGTGCTTTTGGAGATTTTGGGCACTTGGAAGGTGAAGTCTCTTGACTTCCAATTAGATTTGGCAATATATCAGGTTCAAAGTAAATAAACCTTATGTAATCCTTAGGTTCTTTTCTACACTCTTCTTCACTCTTTTCTACAAACTCATCAATTCTCACATGTGCACATTTATATGCTTTACTTCTGTTGGAGTATCCTAGGAATATACCTTCGTCACCTTTGACATCAAATTTACGTTTTCTAGTCTCTTTTAGAATATAACATTTGCTACCAAATACTTTCAAGTAACTTGCATTAGGTTTGTAGCCATACAATAGTTGATAACGAGTTTGATTTGAGTCTTTCTTTACTTCTACTCTATTCAAGGTATGCACTGTAGTATTGACTACTTCCTTCTAGTATTTGATTGCAACACTATTTTCTATCATCATATTTTTTACACAATCCATGCTAGATTTGTTCCTTCTTTTAGCTAAACCAGGGATTGATACTTGTCTTTTGATTCCTCTTTCAATGCAAAATTCATTAAATTTATTAGAGATGAATTCACCACCTCGATCTAACCTCAAACACTTTAGCTTCTTTCTAGTTTCCTTTTCTACTCGTGCCAAATACCACTTAAACTTTTGAAAAGCTTCTAACTTCTCTTTTAGATACATTATAGTAATCATTCTATAATAATCATCAAAAAAAAGAATAAAGTACTTATCTCCACTATAGCTCTCTATTCTAAGAGGTCCACATAAGTCTGTATGAACTAGCTCCAAGACTTCTTCAAAATGATAGTTCTTTCCTTTGAAACTTGTCTTGCCCATCTTAACAATTTGAATTTTTTTGGATAGGCCCACATCAGGTTTCCTCAGACTTGGAATAGCTCTTACTCTTTTTTGTTTTGCTTATCTTTATTAGATTACCAAAGTTCACATGACATAATCGTTTATGCCACAGCTAGCATTCTTCTACTTGAACAATAAAACATGAACTTTCACTGAGATCTAGGTAGAATAGATTACCTTTGGTTTTTTTACCAAACCCAACTAGATTTCCTTTTCCATCTAGTAGCTTGGCCTTCCCATTCATGAATTCTACCTTGAATCCAATGTTAGTCAGTTGTACCACACTGAGTAGATTATGCTTTAGTCCTTCAACCCAAGAAATATTATCACATCTAAGTTCATTGGTTAGTGAGATACAACCTTTTCCCTTTATGCAACATGGTTCATTGTTTTCAAATCTCACACTTCCACCATTTTAATGTTCCATATGTTCAAAAAAAATTTTGTCACCAGTCATATGATGTGAGTAGCCACTATCAATAATCCATGTATCATTTTTGCTAGCATGAAAGGTAAGTGCCATTTTATATCCTTTATCATTAGATTCATCTTTTACAACAATACAGACCATTTCATCAACATCACCACTATTTGAATCTTTAGCCATAAAAGAAGATTTCTTACCTTTGTCCTTGTAGTCCTTGTAGTTCTTGAAATCCTTCTTGCCTTTCTATTTGATGTGTTTCTTTTCATCTTTGTATTCTCTGTTTGGACATCTTGTAGCAATGTGTCTAACTTTTTCACATAAAAAGAAGATCAAAAGAATTTTACCTTTGTACTTTCCTTTTCCTTTGGGATACCTTCTTGCAAGTGTTGTTTCAATGGCTTTAAGATCACTGTCATAACTGTCTTCCTCTTCATTTTTAGATTATTTTCTTTTGGACCTTTTAACTTTCTTCTTGAGTGCTAACTTGGCTTCAAATGTAAACTCAAGATTGTTGGAGCTAGGAGTATAATTGTCATAGTTATCTAGCTCAAAGGCAGTCAATCTTCCAACTAAAGCATCCAAATTTATCTTTTTATTTGGATCACATCTCATTTCTAAAATAGTAGACACTTTGATTGCATAGATAGGAAGAAGGGTTCTAAGTACCTTGGTTACCACTATCACATCTTCAATTATTCCTCCTAAGGCTTTGATATCACTGACATTGGCTTTGATTCTCTCAACATATTTTGCAATGTTTTCATTCTCTCTCATCTTCATTTGATCAAACTAACCTCTCAAATTTTTTGTCTGAGTTGTTTTCACATTATCATCACCTCCATAGATATCCTTCAGTTTGGTCCACATGTCTTGAGCAGTAGCACATCCTTTGATCTCATCAAATTCAACATAGCTAAAAGCTGATGCTATTTTGATGATCATAATATTACAAATTTTCTTTTTAGCAATCTATTCCACAGTCAATGTTCTAGTAGAAACTTTATAAGAATTTTCCAGATATTTCAAATCCGAGTCAGTGATGGTTGCCAAGTGTAACTTCATAAGTTACACTTCAACTCCATGTCTAAAAGTTGTCTCTATTCAACCTAGGAATTTCTCTTCTATAAGACATCTTGATCTTTAACTTAGGCCTTGAAACCTCCTCTACAAGCATGAAGAAGCTCTAATACCAATTTTTGGAAATATAAGAGGAGTAACTGAGAGGGGAGGAGTGAATCAGTTACCACTAAAATAAATCTAGATCCCTTAGATGTCAACACAAAATATAAACTTCACTAAGATACTATTGCTCAACAAACACACATGCACTCGATAAATGCTTAATATGAAAATCTTAAGATGTTATATGTAATTAACCTTAGTTAACTTAGTTTCATACACATGACATAAATAAAATTCAAACACAAGTGACACCAAGCTTTAATATGGAAACCCAATGTCGAAAAAACCACCAATTGCAACTAGTTACTGATTTTCACTTTGATGAAGTGAGCCATGTTAGGAGCCAATCTTATAAAGGTTACAAAACACATTGTTAGGTGTGACCCTATTAGAGGATTTAATCACCCTATTAGGAGTGGCCTTGTTAGAGGTCTTTATGTTGGAATTAAAAAGTGTGAAGATTTACTTCTGAGAGGGGGGGGTGAATTAGAAGTAACTAACTTTAACCCTTTTAAATTCTTTTAACTAAAACCATTCACATGCATTCAATCTATATGTAGAGTTGTAAAACTAGTGCTTAAAGGAATATAATGAAGAATCAAAACATTCAAAACAATAGATTTAACTCACATATATGATTAGACAAAAGAGAATTAAAGTATCAAAGTAGCCTAAGAATGTGCAAACCTCTTAAACCAAGCAATCTTCCCTTTGATGCATAGATGTGTCTATAAGATGGGATGTGTGCTCAATGATGTTGCTCAATCTTAAATGGAGGATATGATTCAAAATGGATTTGTGAATGGATTTTTCTATTATGATGGTATTTTTTTAGTCCTTAGGCTCTCAAAATAGCATCATAACATTATCATAGAAGTGGATGATATTTGTGAAGGGAGAGGGTTTCATTTATAGGCCAAGGGGTAGTGAGATGGAGGGTTAGGATGCAAGGAAGGGGAATTGGTTAAGGAGGGCTAGGATGCAAGGAGAAGAGAGCACATGGATTATGCTTCTTCAAAGCTCTAGCCTTGTGACAAGTGTCACAAAGGGATTGGATAGGGAAGATGGTCAAGATTGGTGGTTACCGGGAGTTATGAGGGAAGAAAAGGGAGGATGAGTCTGGAAAATAGGTGTAAAAATTCTTTAAAGAGCCTTTAAGTCACATAAGAGCCTTTAAGGCTCTTGGATAGGAATGCAAGACTTTAAGGATGAAACTTTGACTTTGGTTTTGGTTTAAGACTTTCTTAACCCTTGGTTGAAGTTGTGCACATGCTTATGGAAGGGATTAGGCTTAGCTTTGGATGAGATTAAGAGGCAAGTGGTTTGGAATTTTATGAGGTAGGTTAAGTCTTTATTTGAATATATTAAAAGAGGATGTTAAGTCTTTGTTTGAATATTAAAATGGGAGGTGGGTGAAAGTCTTGACTTTGGCTTGGGTTAGGAATTCTTAATCTAGGATTAAGGTTGTGCACATGGTTAGAGTGAGGATTAGGCTTGGAATAGAGGGGTATTAGGGGGCAAGTGGCTTAGATTCGATGGGATGGGTTAGTTAGGTGGCTTGGTGAGGTTATTATGTGTGAATGGGTTGGATTAGGGGTTAAAATAGGGTTTGGGGAGGCTTTTAGGATTTTAGATATTTTATTAAATGATTTATTTAATAAAATGGGGGTATGGAATTAAATTTAATAGATTTGAGGATTTATTCAATTTAATATAGGAATAGGGATTTAATTGATAAATTGATTTTGGGTGATCATTTGATTCTATCAATTGGACTATAGTTAATTAAATTAACTAATTAACTAGGGGTTGATAATAGATTAATTAAATATTAAATACTTAATTAATGATGCCTTAGGAGATGACTAAAGAGGATTACTTAAGTGATGTAATCAGATTTAGGTGTCTACACTATCTACTAAACTTGAAAGTAAAGACATGCATGAAAATAGACAACACAGAAATTTGGTAACCTAGAAACCCTAAAAAATGAGAAGGTAAAATTGGGGTGGGGATGATAGCCACAAAATATAATTGCAGCAATGTGTAACTTTTCAAGGTTACAATGTTTGACCACTTCCACTAGTCTGCCTTGTGAAAGGCCTATCTTGTTAAAGACTTTACACTCTATCAAAAGTGACTCTGTTAAATGATTTCACTACCCTAATAAAAGTAGGCCTAGTTAAAGGAATTTTGTTCATTCACTTGGAATGTGACCCAGTTAAAGGATTTACAAATGGCTGCTAGGCCAACCTAAGTCCATAGTATTTCCATTATCTAATACAATTGCTAGAGAGTATTAGAAAGTCTTTGACCTGATAGCTTTACAATCTCCAATTGTTGATTCTAGATCCTTGTTCTTCTTTGATTGACCTAATCCTTTCTTGATTTGATATGCCACTTTTTGATATTATGATACTTTGTTCTTGATCAACTAAATACTACAATGTTGCTTTTTTCTTCTAAGTCTTTTACACTTCCTTCTAAATTTCACTATAGTTCACCCATACACTTCATTCATCCATGCATACAATAGGGTTTCATCCTCCTTTTAAAGATTTTGAAGACTTAGGGTTTGGTATGAATCTACAATCCATATTAAATTTTTATTTCTCACTCATTCCTTGCACTTTTCTTATTGGTTGCATGCCTTCTCCATTTTTCTTATTAGTTGCATGTTGATTGCATAGGTAATGCAAAATATTCGTTCTTATCCTTAATATCCTTCGAGATTTATCTATTTCAGCTCAAAAAATAGTTTACATAGGTTTTTGTGCAATTACAAAAAACTATGTCCAATCTATGTTACTTGGCACTTGTTACCTTTGATGCTCAGCTCATACAGAAAAACTAGCTCACTCAACTCCTATAATAATTCTATTCCACTCGGCTTCTATAGTGACTTGGCACCTATACTTTGCTTGGAACTTGAACTTCACTCGATAACTGAAGATTTCTTGGCACTTGAAGTTCACTTGACACCTATTGTAGTTCTATCTGGCTCAGCTCTTGAACTTACTTAGCATCAACTGTTTACTCGACATATATACATATTTTACATGGCATGTGTTACTAGCTCGGCATGAACTTAGTAAACATCTTAAGTGTGTTGACATGAAATAGTCAAAACCAGTCTTAGATTCAATAATCTCCCCCTTTGACATGGGTGTCAAAAACACTTAGTAGTATATCAAAGTCTAATCTATTTGAGTAAAATATGCATACAATTCGACATATTTACAAAACTTCAAAAGTTCTCAAAATTTTGTGAAAACTATCTATATATATAACCCTCAAAATTTTTGTAACTCCCCTTAAGATAATGTGCCATTTCTATTCATATAACCAAAATTCTTGTGCTCCCCCTGAGCTGGTGTATCTATGTTACCTTCCATTCTTATTTACAACTTCCCCAAAACATTATATAAACTTTTGAATTGTTTCTCCCCCTTAACTATATCTCCCCCTTTTGAATACTTATGTCAAAGGGTTCTAAGGATTAAGACCATATTTTGCCAAAAATATTTTATTGACCTCCATAATCATCTTGAGATGCATCCCAATTATCCAAAGCAATTTCCAATGATTTATGCTAGATAGTTGTCTTTGCTACAAGATGAAAAAGTCCTTCCAAAGTAGAAAGATTAGGATCTTTCTTTAGAACTTTCTCGGCATAGGATTTTTCCTTTTGGAGTACTTCCAGATGTAGGGTTATGGAAGATTGTATCTACAGTAGTTTGGCCTCAATATTGCCCTCTTTAGTTATCAATGTAGCTAATTCTTTCTGTGTGTGAAGCATTTGAGAAAAATGCTTCTCATTCTGAGTTGGATCTTTTGGGAGTTGAGTGCCAAAAATCTTTAGATTTTGCTCCAAGCTCATTATTCTTTGGCTTGTCTCCTGTGTGAAATATGGGAAATCACACAACTTTTTGTACAATAAGAATACATTCTCAAGTACCTTTTTCACTTTTTCAATCTTTTTCATGAATTCAACCTATGAAAGTGCTATTTCACAAGATATTTTCTCATTAACTTTTCCTTGAAACTTCTTCTTAGACCATTCCATGAGTTTCACATTGGTTTCCTAGTCTTCATTTGTCACCTGTTCTACAATATCTATCAGTTGTTCCAATATAGACTTGGTTTCATTAGGTGTTTGCAAGCTGAATGCATCAAGAAATATTTCTTTTATTTCTACCGGTGCTTACTTATTCTTATACTCATTTTTGAGTATCTCTTATCTTTTCCTCTTTTCTAATGCCTCTTGCAATTCATATATCTGTTGCAGGTCCAGCATCCTTGAGTCATAGCTTGGTATGACTATTTCTTCATCAAGAATAGGGTCTCCATAGTGAAGTACCCTTGCAATCTTAGTAGTGCTCGAGCCTAGTGTAAAAATTTGCAATGGCATTGCATTAGTGCTTAGCTTCTGCTGAGGAATCCCTGAGCTAGGAAAATTTACCAATGTTTGTATTACCTCCTTCTCCTTAGGGGTTTTCTCCAGTTCTTACTCCTCTCCTCTACTTCCTTGATCAATGATTACAATTTGAGGAGGTTCACCTTGGGTTTGTGTTATAGGAACATCTTGTCCTATTGGTTCCTTTGTAGACTCCTTGGCAGTAGTTGTCATTTTTGTTGTAGAATCAACCTTAGCAATTTTGTCTTGTACCTCTTCCTCTTTAGGTTGATTAGTTGTAGCTGTGAGAGGTTGGGTTAATAGTTCTTGTGTGGTTTCATTCTCCCTTTTTATTTCTACTATAGCTTTCTGTAGCTCATCAACACTCACCAATACTAGATTTGTGCATAATTGTGCTTGTAATTTTGATTGGTGAAGGATCTTCTTGAGATCCTCTACAGTTAAAGGGTTGATGTTCTGAGAATAATTTTCAAGAAAATCATTTACAATGACAATAACTATAGGTGTTGTATGTTGAGGACTAGGAGGTGGTAATTGTGTATCTTGTACATTCTATTTAGTTTTCTGCTCCTCTTTAGCTGTTGCCATTTCATTTTCTTGTTCTCTTTCTTCTTCTTTCTTATTGGCCTCAGCCTTATTTGTATCTTTATCCTTTTTAGTGTTTTGTCCCTCAAAGGGATCTTCTTCTCCATCCTTGATATTAGTCAAGCCATATATCAACTTCCACATTCTTGTTGATTTATTGACAACTTCTTCAACTTTATTCTACAAGATGCTGAAGGCTCTATAATTTGGTGCAAACTTGCTCTCATGTTTCTTATTTGCCTTAGTGATTTGACCTTTACTTAACTTTGGCATTACTTGTGCCAATGTGAATTCTCTTATCTCTTTTTCCATTTTAAAACATGAATGCCACTTATTTTCAACAATTTCATATAATTCCTTGGGCATTGTATTGTCTAATTATAGAGGAGTTATCTTGAATTTTGCTATCATGGCCTATATTTATCTTCTCTACTCAATTTATTAAAATCAATATTTTTCAATCCAAAAAAATCTGCATTCTTCCTAACATTATTGCAAATTTTATTCATATTTGACTTAGGAGCATGACTTACCACTCTAAATTGGCTGATATTTTTAGATTTTGTCCTTTCCTCATCATCTGACTCTGGTTGTGTAACATATTTTCTCCTTGGTTTCTTCTGCATAGGACCAGGTTGCTTAGTAGCCTTCTTCTTTTCTTTGTCTTTCTCCTTGGCCCTTTGAGTTGAGGCTCTTGTGGTGGCTTTTGTTACTGGTATAGTTGGATTGGCTAGGTTTGTCTTTGTAACCTTCTTTGCTTTAGGCTAGGTTGTAGGCTAAACTTTGGCCTTTCTCTTCTTGGGCTGGGCTTAAGCTCGTGCTTCCTTAGCTTCTTCTTCCTCAACACATTCTTCCTTTTCTTTGTCCTTGACTAAGCCTTGTGTCAATGTAAGAGGTTGATGTTCCTCTTCATCATCATCATCTTCCTCAGTTTCAACACCTTCTTCTTCTTCTACTTCTTTTGCAGTGCCTTCTCCAAACTTTGCTTTTAGCCTCTTTACAAGCTTGTCTTTCTTCTTTAAAGTGGAGGCAGTCTTCACCTCCATGTCTACCTTGGATCTCACCACATCATATGTTCTAAAATGTGGTGCATCCTTATCAATTTCCTCTACAAGAAATGTTGTGATTATTGTTGATGCTTCATCAATGTTTAGCTCATATCCTAATGGTCTTAGCCATCTAACCATTGGAGTTTCTGCTTGGATATAAGTATAATCAATATCAACTAAGAAACAAATATCATTGATGTGTTTTTCCACTAGGGAATATAGTATCCTTAGTCTTTGCTTCATGGATTTCTTGAAATCCTCAAAGTAACTAGTCATTAGAGATTCAAAGTTGTCTCCCATTCGCTCAATGTATTCATTGATTTGAGTAATAGCTTACTTATTTGATTTCTAGTTTACTTTGCTAAAAGAATAAAATTCTTCCAAAACATAGAAAAATATATAGATCAAAATTGATCCAAACTTACACTGAGCACCTTTCGATCTTCTTTTTGCTCCCAGATTCTCCATGATCTATTGTAATAATAATTTTGCTGGATTATATGTATGATCCTTCTTGACAATTTTGTAGGCCACATCCACAACAATGCTTGGAACACTATTCAATCTACTTGATGAATAAAACTTGTGAGATATGATTCTTACTGCAAAGTCTAGAAGGGGATCCGTGATTGTATCAATAGTCATGCCACTTTTGTTCCATTTTGCCTTGGTGTTCTTTTCAATATTTTCCTTAGAATCACTTCACAGGGTCTTGTACTGATCTAGGGTTGGAAAACCTATAACCCTATGCATGATTCTCTTCATTATCTTGATAGGTCCTCATTCTAACCATAAACAACCATTATGTATTTTGCTTAGGACAATTCTCATTCATTTAGTTTTAAAAACTGTGGGAAAAACTAGGGCATGGGTTAAGTCCTTTCTTTCAACTATTTGAAATTCTTCCTTTAACACTCCATTTTCACTCAGTTTATCATATGCTTGATGAATCTCCATGTCTCCTATTGCTCCTACCTTGCAATTATAACATTTCCTCACATCTTTCACCATTACAACTTTGGACAAAATAATGGATAGTGCACTGACATGGTCATTCTTCTATGCAACTTGTGGAATTGGCCTAAAATCTAGTTGTTTAATCTCATTGCTAACTAACTGAACCTCAAAACCTTCCTTTTCCTCAGGGTTTTTAGAACTAGAAGCCATATTGCAAATCTAGGGTTTCAAAAGATATTGAACTTTATAGCTACACAACTCAACACTTGAGGAATACCTTAGATCGATGAAAATGATGCTTGATCTTTGTCAAAATTTGTGCAAAAGCTTCAATTTCTATTTGTCAATCACTTTTGTGCTCTTCTCATTCTTGCTCTGTGTTTGAATGACAAGAAATGATCATAAAATTGACCTTATACTCTTCAAAACATAGCATTAAATTCTTAGTGTGTATACAATTATACACTAGGCTCCTTAAGGATTTCAACATAACTCAGTTCCCATTGGCTTTCCATCACTCGGCTCCAACTAAATTTCCTCTTCACTCAGCTTCCATTGCTGACTCAACTATGACCAATCACTCGGCTCCTACTAGTAGCTTGGCATATACTGACATTCACTCAACATCCAAGAACAACTCGGCATACTGGTGAAATTGTTAGTATTGCTTCTGGATTAGATTGTGTTGAAAATTTTTATCATCAACATTTCGAATCACACTACATGATTCATCATTAAGATGAGAGAGCAAGAGCTGCAAAAATACTGGTGAAAACTTGAATTTCAACTTTGCATCTTTAAACATGTTGATCTCTTCTTTTTAGTACTATCTTTTCTAGGACTGATGCATGATGAAACTTTTTAAATCAGTCCCTTATGCCTTCTTTTCTTAGTTTGATGAAGTGTGACCACTTGACCTATTAGGTGAAGTGATCCCTTCATTTGATGAGGTACACTCATATTTCTTCTTCCATGTCTTGTTCATTTCTCCTCAGTTTGTCCTTGATTAGCATCTTGCACCCATCGTACATCTTGGTTAGCTATTCCAATGTATCCTTTAGCTAGATTTCCTGTCACCAAAGTGTTATCTTTCTTAGTTCAGCTTGCCAGACGCATCACTCATCCAAATCCACCAGCTTAGGTGCTCTTCGATAGGTCCTTGCAGGATATAGCTTTCCTCATGTCTGATCTTGGTTCGTTAGTACCTTGTCCTACCCATCTTGTTGGCAAACGGTTCTCTTTTGGATTTTCGCTTTCTTTTGATTTGGACTCTTCCCTGTTGGGTCTTGAAATATCTTTTTCAAGCAATCTCCTTGTTCCCTCCTCAAGGTTTCCACAATCTTCCATATCATGGTATACTGTGAATGGGGCAATCAGAGCGTAAGGTCTTGATCATGTCTTTTGTTTGTTTTTCTTTTCTGCTTGTGGGTTACCCAGTGTCGGTTCCACTCTGATTCTTTCGAGATTCATGTGTGATGCTGGGGCAATCCTTGTGTGTTTGTTTGAAGTTAGTCCATCAGTCCTCTGGATAGTTGGTGAAAAGGCCTTGATGTTCTTGGTAAGCTTGGCAATTAACCAACAGTCCTATAGCAAATCTAGTGCTCAACTACATGGTGGTACTTCTCTTTGAAGTATCCCCCCGCTCAAAAAGCTTCAATGGTTTTCCTTCATCTCCATTATCCCCCATCCATATCCAACATCCATCTCTCCTACCCTAGCTTATGCATCTATATCTCTTTGAATCACTCTTCACCTTTAGCTTTAGGGAACCACTAATCCAAATCAATCCACCAAGCCTCATCTTTCGAGATCCACAATCCTAGTCCTAGGGATCTTTGAAACCCATCTTCCGCTAATCTGACTCTTTGAAATCCTGTTGCATCATCTTTTTAATCCCCTCATCCATCTCCCCATCCTGGATTCCTTTTATAGTGCTCCGCTCCTTCATCCTCTGCAATCCTTGAGATCTTAAGCTTGCTCCCCCTTGTGCCTCTGATTCTCCCTTTATCATTCTCTCATAGTGAGAGTTTGCGCTAACTAAACCTCTTCTCTTAAACCAATCTGAGTCTCCTTGCTCATCCCAAATTCTTGTATTTTTCAAGAAGCCATCGAGCCTCGCTTTCTCTCCCCGCTGCCTTCTTGGGGGGGCATCTCACAGTCCATTCTCTCCTCTTCTGCTCTAGCCTTGGGCATCTTATTTTCTTATCTTTGATGCCACGCCACTTGCGGCATCACATCAAAGAGGGGCAAAATGTAGACACCTAAAAACCTTTAGAAAATAATGTATTTTTATTTTTTGAAAAATTCCTGATGACATCATCATTTATTAATTAATTAATTATTGAATTAATTTATTTATTTTTATGCCATTAAATCCCTTTATCTTAATTAAAAATATTTAATCAAGGAATCCCTCCCAAAAATGTTTAAATCTTATTTAAACATTATTTCCTTATTTATTAATTATTTAATTAATAAATTCACCAAAAAACCCAAAATAAATAAAAAATTTATTTTTTGCCCAAAACTTGGCCAATTTCCTTAAGACCACTAACCTTTTCCAAAATCTTCTAATCCTTCTTTAATTTTGATTAAAGGCTAATCCCATCATTTCTTACCCCTAATCCCAACTCAAAATATTTAATTAAGATTAAATATTAATCCTCATGTTTATTAAAAAAGTTTTAATAAATATCTCCTCAACCCAAACCCTTGAAATAAATAAAACTTTATTTATTTCCTAAAAATCTAATTTATCCTCATCCTAAGAAGTTCTAGACTCTTCTAGAAAGTCTTCATCCTAATCCTAGGAAATTCTAGACTATTCTAGAAAGTCTTTATCCTCATCCAAAGTCTAGAATCTTCTAGAAGATGTCTTTAAACCTAATCCTAATCCCCTCCTAACCTTGTCACATTCCCTAAAAATGGGTGAAGACTTACTAACCCAAGCCAAAGTTAACAAATATCTCCTCCTTCACCCACCCTCATTAAATGTCATCCACTTGCCTATCCCTAAGCTAATCCTAAACCATCCTCTAATCATTTGCACAATCCTAGGCAAGCTTAAAACCTTCCTAATCAAGTCCAAGTCGAAATTGCTCTCATCTCCCTCAAAATATCTCAACCATAAAACTTTATGAAGCCCACTAGGCCATAAATGACTCTTCCAAGCCCTTTTATTGCTCTTACAAGCCATTATGAGGGTCTTTATGAAGATTTTATCCCTTGAGCCTCCTTTGTTGACTCATCCTTCCCCTTTCCTCCATCCTCTCACCATGTGACATGTGTCACTCCTTGACTGGCTATAAGGAAGCACAATCCATGTGCTCTCCTCTCATGCAATCTAAGCCCTCCATGAGCTTTTTCCCATCCTTGCATCTTAGCCCTCAATCCCTCAAGCCTCTTGCCTATAAATTGGATCCTTCCCCTTTGCAAAATAACACAATCCATGAAGTAAAGTCATAATGCCATTTTGAGAAGCCATTTTACATCAAAACCATACACTCACACCCAAATTCCAACTCCATTTGAAGCCCTTTTTGAAGCATAGGCTTGAGCATACATCCTATCTATTTAGACAAAGCCACTCAACAAGAGAGCTTCTCATTGAGAGAGCCCATTAATGGCTCATATTCTCAATTGAGAGTTCATCTTAGTCTATCTTGAAGTTTATGAATTTTTTTTAGTTTATAGAAGCTTTATTTAAATTTGGTTTCTATTAGCATACTAACATTGCTCATATACATTTTGGCACGCCCGGTGGGACCCCGCATGGGTCATCTTCATTAGCTTTTTTAGTCAAGTTTTGTATGTCATTTGCTAATTTTGGCTAATTTTGCTTATTTTTGTGATTGGTAGGATTGTATAAATTGGTTTTGTAGGTCCACATGAGCATGAAGAAGACAAAGGAACTCATAGTCTATCTCATAGTGTTTGCAGATTTTTCAAGCTTATAGGTGGACAAAGCACTTGGAATTCTTCTTCCTCTTCTTGTCTATATTCTTCTTATTCCATCTACTTCTTCTTCTTCTTCTTATGCTAGATATTGGCCATTTTTTTTTAAGGAAGCAAAATCATACACACTTCTTTTTAGTGCTTAGAATGAACCCCCAAATCATACTTAAATCCATTAAAAAATTAAAAATTTGCAAAAAAGAAAAAATCTTTTAACAAGTGAAACTAAACCAATCCAATCATTTGCATCCTTGCAACATCAAGGTTTTAGATGCATTAATGCAAAGTTAGGAACACTTCATTTTTGGGAATTTAAAAAGAACTTCAAGTTTCCATTTCAAAAGGTTCAAAATCAACACTAAGTGCACACTAAAATCTAAATCAAACTCAAAGCATCAATCAAGGATAAAATGAACCTCATTTGCAAATATTTTAAAGTTCTTTTAAAAATCTCATGAAAACTAAGAGTCCTAAATGGTTGCCAAAAATTTTCCTAAAAGCTTTTTTATTTTTTCCAAACAAATGTCTTGTTGCAAAATCTTGAATTTTTCTTAGGTTTTTCATGCATCAAAACAATCTAGGAATATCATTTTTGGGCTTAAAATATGCAAACTAGAACACAAAATCTTGAATGAAAACCAAAGTCCAAAGAGTCATTTTCACTTTTGAGTCCAAAACAATCTTGAATGATCTAAGGTTAAAACAAAGCACTTCAAATTTCTTAAAACAACACACAAAATCTCAATCTTGAATGCTAAAAGGAAAAAACTTGAATGTTTAATCACTTGTCTTTGAATGCATGTTGCTAAAATCACTCTTGAGTGCCATGGATTAAAATCAAGTTTTTTTTTTTTATGAATGCATGATTAAAACAACAAATCCAATCTTGAATGCCGTAGATCAAATAATCATCTTTTGGGGCATAAAAAGAATCCACATTTTTGAAATCTTCTAAGTTATAAAAACTAATAAAGACGCTTTGAGTAAGTTTGTAGTTGGACTCACCCTTTTTAATCACCCATCAATTTAACCATTGGTTACAATCTCATCGCCATCTATGGGGATGGGTCTACCTAAGAGGGTGTTAAGTGCTCCACAAAGATCAAACTCCACTCACTTGGGTCTTTAGTGGTTTTTCTAAAGTTAGAAAATTCTTTAAATGCGCATTAATCTTGCTCACACTTCATTTGGGCATAAAAATTGGACAAATTTTGACATGGAGGGCCTCCGGGCCCGCGCTTGGCAATTGAGTTTCACACATCTTTGTTTTGGGCTTAAAAAAAACTCACACTCAATCTTGAATGCCTAACAATCAATGAACATTGCATGGTTTGGACGCAGTTTCAATAATGCTCACGTTTCTTATGTTGACGATCTCTCGACTTCCATTATGCTAACGACGCTGTCAAATTGGAATGAACATTGTATGCCATAGTCACAAGTGTCTTCAATCATAGCTTACAAAATCTAAATCATCAATTGGAATAAACGCGTGTCTTTTAAAGCCCAAGATCATGTATGTGGTCTTGTTTTACACTTTTTAGGAGGCCTGCTTGGGGATTTCATCACCCCTTGGGATGACCTCAACTCTAGTGTTCCAGCGGAGTATAAAAATTAGGAGGTGAATCCAAAGACAACTCTCTTGGGATCAAAATTTTGTTACTCAGGCTAAGCCTCAAGGAACTTTATACCCTTGAGAAGTGAAAGAGGAGAAGTGGGTTACCGCTCCTCTCGGCTGTGTG
Organism: Cupressus sempervirens; assembly: GCA_028749045.1. Classification (NCBI taxonomy): domain Eukaryota; kingdom Viridiplantae; phylum Streptophyta; class Pinopsida; order Cupressales; family Cupressaceae; genus Cupressus; species Cupressus sempervirens. Next base: position 919,427,381 of record CM053789.1, on the reverse strand, counting down.
ACATCTTTTTGGTTTCATCTACGGATTTGGGCCTCACGTACCTTGTGTATATCGAGGACTCCCTAGCTAAACCAAATTTCATCCTTGTAGAAAGCTTCGTAGGATGTTGGTGTGTTTGATGTGCTTGTTCCAAAATTTTGTTTGCTTGTTTGTTCATAGCTTTTGAATGAATGTTTGCTAACTTTGGTCAAAATCCCAAAAAAGCAGAAATCTCCCAGCTCAAGGCATACTTAGCGTAGTCACTGCCTCATCAAAAAATCATCCAAGCTCCCTCGTTGCAACCAAATCTATCTAGTTCCTTGCTTTAGAACAATCCCAAATCCAAAGTCCATCCAAAGTCCATCCAAATCATCCCCCCAGCCAACTAGCAACCCAATCCAAAATCACACCCAAGCCTTTAGCAACACAACCTCAACCAAACCCTAATAGTCAACAACCACGACAGCCCATGTATAGTGATGTTGCTCAACAATAGCTTGCTTATGCTTTCGATGTTGTAGATATACACCTAAGATCTAGTATCACTTTACCAGCGCTAAACTACCTCTTATAATTGAAATATCAGACCCTCCTATAGCATTAGAACCCTCAGTTGTTGAAACCGTTGACTCAACCAGTAGTGGAACCTTCTTTTCCAAAAAAGATGATACAAAAGAAACCTGAACAAACAAAGGAACAACCTTTCAATATTGTTGATCAGCTAAAACATATACATGTCCAAATACCCCTGTTTCAAGCCATTAAGGATGTTCTAGTTTATGGAAAATCTATTAGGGAAGCCTTCTTGAAGAAGCTTGGAAGGAAGAAAAAGGACGCCACCATAGTCCATGTTGTGAGACAATTGGTTGACATCATGCTAGGAAAATTGATCACACCAAAATATTTTGATCTAGGAAGTCTAGTAGTGAATGCCAGTATAAATGGTCAGTTTGTCAAAAATGCTTTAATAGATCTTGGAGCTGCTATAAATGTCATGACCAAGGATACTATGAAGAAGTTGAAAATAGAAGGGCTAAGGGCTACAACAAAAATTCTGCAACTTGCAAATAGTTCTACTGTTACCCTTGATGGGATGATAGAAAATATAGTTGTAACCTTAGACTCTCTAGAATATCCTATAGACCTCATGATTTTATCCCTCAAATTTAATCTATCTGGTTACCCTGTCATTCTAGGTAGACCATGGTTAGCCACAACTAATGTAAATATAAGTTGCAAATTAGGGCATATGACCATCTCAAATGGCCAAGTAACAAAGAAGAAGAAGAAGAGTTAAACTCTATAGTACAACTCATGATGTTACATAGACAGTCTTTTCTAAAATTGCAAGAGGAAGATTCAGTACTTCAGAGTATCCTCACTAATAGTTATGTGGTAGAAAAAGATGTATCTAAAAGTTCTGTGTTGGAATTAATCACATACGAAGAATGTGATAAGAATTGCACTTTTCTCAAAGAACCTAAATTCTTTATCCACTATTACTGTGTCAATTAGAAGCAAGTCCAATATCTGAAGTTGCCATGATAGAGTCCACCACTACTATTGAACTGACTAAAGGTCATAATGTCTATGTTAAATCCAAATTAACACCCACACAGATGGAACAATTAAAAGACTTGCTTCAAAGGAATGAAAAGGCCTTTGCATGGGACTATAGTAATATGAAAGAGTTGTGTCCTACACTATGCATCCATAGTATATACATCAATGAATGTTGTCTACCACTCCATCAACCCCAGAGAAGGATAAATCCAAGCCTTAGAGAAAGAGTTAAAATTGAATTGCGAAAATTGCTTGATGCTAGTTTTATTTATCCTATATTTGATAGTAGATGGGTGTCACCCTTGTTCATAGTGCCTAAAAAAGTAGGATAATGGAGAATTTGTGTAGATTACAGAGAATTGAACAAGGCTACCAAAAAGGATCACTTTCCTTTACCATTCATAGACCAAGCTGTTGACACACTAGCTGGAAAGAAGTATTTCTCTTTTCTAGATGGGTATAGCGGTTATAACCAAATTAGTATTGCTCCTAGAGATCAAGACAAAACCACATTTATGTGTTCATGGGGTACTTTTTCATACTCTATTTTACTATTTGGTCTATGTAATGCTCCTACAACATTCCAACGAGTAGTCATTAGCATCTTTACTGATATATCACATGATTGTATGGAAATATACATGGATGACTTCACAACATTTGGAGTCACTTTTGAAGAAGCAATGATGAATCTTGAAAAGGTTTTGGTAAGGTGTCAAGAACATAATTTGGCACTTAATAGTGAAAAGTGTTTCATGCTTATGCATGAAGGCATGGTACTTGGTCATTTCATATTAGTTGCAAGAATATAAGTGAATCCAGCTAAGATAGCAGTAATTCAAACATTGCCCATACCTACAAAGTCAAAAGATGTAAGATCTTTTCTAGGCCATGCTAGATATTACAGATGTTTCATAAAAGATTTTAGTAAAATAGCAAGTCCCTTGTATAAATTACTCACAAAAGAAACTGAATTTAGTTGGACATCTAAATGTGATGAAGCCTTCCTATAGCTTAAGAAACTTCTAACTACAAGCCCAATTTTACAAGGCCCTGATTGGAATTTACTTTTTCATATATATACAGATGCCTCTGATTAGGCTATAGGTGCAGTTCTAGCACAACAATCCTAAAATCTTGAAAATGCAATCTATTATATTAGTAAGATCCTTCGTGGACCAGAATTAAAATACATAATGACAAAAAAAGAATTGTTAGCAGTAGTTTATGCCCTAGACGTTGTTCCATATTTGTTCATACCAATCATGCATCAATTAAATATCTCATGAATAAACCTACTATAATAGGAAAATTAGCAAGATGGTTACTGTTGTTACAAAAATATGATATAACTATTGTTGATAAGCATGAAAAAGCCAATGTTGTAGCTAATTATTTATCAAGAATCCATCATGATGACATTGACACTACTTTGGTAGATGATGCATTTTCGGATGAGCATTTATTTCATATTGCTGTTCAAACTCCATGGTATGCAGATATTGCTAACTACATTATAGCCAATAAAATTCTAGAACATTTTTCTTACAAGGAAAAGAAGCTGCTTGTAGAGAAAAGTTTTTGTTTTTCCTAGATAGATAATCTCTTGTTCTACACTAGACCTGACCAAGTTATGAGAAGATGAGTGAGAGAAGATGACACATATGATATTCTACATGCATGTCATAATGAACCATGTGGAGGATACTTTGTAGCAAAAAGAATAGCCTTGAAAATCTTAACAATTGGTTATTATTGCCCTACACTTCATAAAGATGCAACCAACTATACAAGGAAGTGTGACAAGTGTCAAAGGATGGGTAGACCAACAAGAAGAGATGAAATGCCTCTTAATCCTCAGATGGCATTAGCACCATTTGATAAATGGGGCATGGACTTCATTGGTCCAATTGATCCTCTATCTAATGGGAAATCCTATATTCTTGTGTGCACTGATTACCTGACAAAATGGGTTGAAGTCAAAGCCATGAAGCATGAGCTCGTGATGAAAATATCTCTGAATTTTTGTATGAAGAAATTTTTACCCGCTATGGTGTCTCCAAAGAGCTAGTCATTGACCAAGGTGCACAATTTACCTCCAATCTAATCTTGAAGTTGATGAAATAGTATAATATCAGGCATTGGAAATCCAGTCCTTATCACCCTCAAGCTAATGGACAAGCAAAGGTCATAAACTACAAACTGGAAACATCCTAACAAAAATAGTTCATCTACATCGTAGGGATTGGACCAACAGATTACAAGAAGTTTTTTGGGCTTACAGAACAACCTAGAAGACTACTATAGGATTTACACCATTTGAGCTCTTGTGTGGAAAAGTAACAATGCTTCCAATTGAATTTTAACATAAAACTCTAAAGACAACATTGGCATTAGATATTGAACTTTTTGTAGCACAAAGAGAACGTCTTCTACATCTCAATTCTTTGGATGGAATGCACAAAGCTGCTTTGAAGTGCATTGAATTGATAGAGAAACAAAAATAATAATGGCATGACTCTCATATTAATAGTAAAAAATTTCAAGTTGGTGACTGGGCACTACTATATGATTCCAAATTTAAAGATATGCTAGGCAAGCTATAGACAAGATGGCTGGGACCATATAAAATTAGTCATGTCTTTAATAATGGAGTTGTTCAACTAGCTACCATTGATCCAGTACCTTTCAAATTATTAGTCAATGGTCACAGACTTAAATTATATAAATGTCCCCAAACCAAAGAGGACTTCCTGTAGTAGTTTCAGCAGTTGGATTCAAATATACATCAAGGAACTCTTCCTGCAGTCGAAGGTGTCAACCTTTCGACTACCACTCTTCAACATTAGTTTCTTTGTTTATGCTCATAATAAAGACTTTATGTTCACCTAAAGTTCACTTTTTCATTCACTTTCTCCTTCCATCTCATCTCTTTACCTTCCACCCATCCACCTCATCTCATCTCTTTAACTTCCATCCACCCACTTTCCATGTCATCAATTTTTCATGTTCTCAATAAACCTGCGAGATGTTGATGGATGCTACTAATTCTGATATCACTTCTGCCACTTTTTTTTTTTGGTACATGAAATAATTCAAATGATAGGTATAACATTTTCAAATTATTATTCACTTATAGTCCAAAATTTTTGTTAATTATATTTAATACTGGATAATTTATATGATGGTAGCATTATGTCAGTCCCTTACCCATACTAAGTTTGACAAGTGTGGACACTTGTCCATATTAGTACGGGGTAGGGAAGGTTACTAATATCTAATGGCATTTCGATTTATCTGTAAAGATTTTTCTAAATCTTTGCATTCCCTTCATTAATGAAAATTAATTGCCATAAGTACACAAGTGAGGTGTCTTATACCTCTTTTTTTTAATGATTTTCTATGTCAAGTTGTGATGTGACTTATGTTTAAATTTTATGAGATCTGAACCTCATTTTCGGATGATTCTCACATAGATTCATGATTTACCTTCATTAAAAGTCATATTATTGCACATAATAATTTGTTATGACATTAATTGCCTGCTAAAACAAAGAAGTGTGAGTTGAGTCTATAAAACAATGAAGCAATTTAAATTCAAAAGGGGGAAAATAGAATAAGCAGGGAAAGTGTTAAGAAATGGGTGGACAGTTGCAAAGGAGAGAACCAGTGGAACATATTGTGTTTCTCTTAAATGTAGAAGCCATGAGAAGGTTTAATGCATGCGGATGGCTAGGGTATTTCTTGAGTTTGACTACATATGATGAAGAGGTGGCTGCAAAATTTACAAGGACATTCGATGAGGGTGAAGCTTCCATTTGGGGTTTAAAGGTGATTGCAATAGAGAAATGCATTGCTAAAGTGATTGGGTTGCTTGCAGTTGGAGAACATTACCCCATCACACATGAATCAAGGTCAGCAAGAGCTCAATTTACCATACCACCTAATCCTCAAATGGACATTACAAAGAAAGATTGCAAGAGAATGTCACTGTCGCCACCATACAATGAATTAGCCATGCACATCATTTTAAATTACCTAGTTGTGTAAGGCATAATCTTGTAGTAAAAATTCCAAATTTCTTGTATAATATGCTCTGTATTAGTGAGGAAGATACTTAGAAAGGAAAAGATAATTTTGTTACTCATCATGCCTTAATCAAGTTATTGATAGAGAGGTCACTTACGGATGTGTCTCCCATGACATGGGATGAATTTGTGCAATCCAAGACTCTACAACCCCAAGCTACCCCTAGTGAATAGCCTAGTGAGGAAAATGTCCCCACCAATGAGCCTACTGAACAAAATACCCCTGTGATTAAAGCCAAAAATACTCAAGGAAATGTGCAAGAAACTATTCTTGTTCAAGAAATCATGCTTCCACCTATGCAAGAGACCATGAAACCAACTTCTAGCAGAGCCAAGAAATGAAAATTGCCAAAAGAAACCTTTGTTCAGGAAAAGGAAGAGTCGAATCCTACAATTGTGAGACAAAAGAGAACAAAGAAAAGTCCTACAACAACTACTCCTGCAGAAGAGACACCCAAAGGGAAAAGTAGGCAAAAGGCTATGATGCAAGAAGAAAGCCCCGTAAGGAGAAGCCCTAGGATGAGAGGGCACGTTTCCAAGGACTCTAATTTGTTTAAAACATCTACTAGGAAATCCCCTGTGCAAATTGTTTCTGATCACTCTCCTTCCCATCCTAAGATTACAAGCATTCCCAAAAATTCTATTGAGGAATGTAGGGATGAAATTAAAGAAAATATAGATGATACCCTAATAGACCTGCCAGGTACTTCCAGCTATAGGGATAAAATAGTTCCTGAATATGTTGATCCAAACACTGCCCTAGTTCCCCATAAATCAACATGGATTACTAGTTTTGTAGAACATTTATGGAAGGAACAATGGAAGAGGAAAAGAAATCATGAAGAAGATAGTAGTTCTATCACACTGCAAAAAATCCTTTTTCAGTTGTATGGACAACATCTTTTTGCTAAGGCCTTGTGAAAAGAAGAGAAGAAAAAGATGAATAAGATTATAGCATCTCAAGATGAAGAAATTGCAAATTTAAAGGAATAGTTAGCAAGCCAAAAGCAACAAATAGACCATGCCCTCAAGCTAGCTGATCAGGCCCTTGCTTGTAGACCACCACCAAGAGTTTATGCTCTCTATTTGAAAGAGCAATTTCTTTTGTTTCAATTAATGTTAACTCTTAAGAATGTTAATGTAGAGTTCAAATCAGCACAAGAGTTTTATGGACTATATCAGTCTCTACCAACCTGGCAATAGAATTCAATACAGAGTTCATAATTTTGTTATCCCTTCAGAGACTAAATGGAATCTATTGCTTTACATAGGGGATATACACTTAAGAGCCCTCATGTCTTGGATATCCAATGAAGCAAACTATGATAGGCAGCTAAATAATTAAAAGGATGAAGAAAGGATAGAACCCTTACTTTTAAGAGTAGAGAGTACCTAGCCATATGAAGTTCTCAAGGATTGGTTCACATTAACCTATGGAAAGAAGAATCTAGAAGTAATGGATAGGATCTTTTCTGCCAGAGCTAAGGTTTATGATGATTATGAAAATTTTCCCTACTTTGTTTTTCAGAGAGCTATGACTGGTGTTAGGAGTAGATGGGCCAGATTGCTTGAATCTCTTAAAAATTCAAAACCACATAATCCCATTAACTTGGAGGCAGAACTTCATAGGGTTCTAAAGTGTTTAGAGTTAGAGAAGTACACCAGACTAGAATTTTGGTGTCCCCTAACCATGCAGCTTCCAATGCTCCTGTGGTCATTATATGACATTAAAGTGGATAGACTTGACAAGCTAAAGGAAGATCACAGAAGGGAAGTGTGGGAGAGAATCAAAGGATTTTACTACAGTTTCAAGAGCAATAGGAAAGGAATGATAGAGATTGGAGAGTTTAGGTCATTAACCAGGAAGTGCAATGCTTGAGGACAAGCATTAGTTTAGCAGGGGCAGATGATGAGACCAAATATTGCTTTTATTTTATAATAGTTTTAAGATACTTTGTTGATACTCTATTTTATCTTTGTCAAAACATTTGTGGACCTATGTTTATCGAACCTATGATAAACCTATGGGTAGAAACTATGCCACCTTTTGCTAGTATTATATATATATTTGTGCAATATTTCATATAGTTATCAAAATGTGCATTCTTATATTTGAATTTAATTTGATAAATGTTTATTTGTAAACATTTCTTTGTATTGTAACTCACCTGTTAAATGAAGACTAAAAGATGATTGGAAGAATTCAAAAGATGAGCGCCAACAACATTCAAGGAGAAGAGAACACTAAGGAGCAACCATGGTGGAAGAAAGTTGTAATGGTTCCAGAAGACATGACGGTGAGTAAGGAGGAGCTATGAAGACTTATTACCTTCTCTACATTTATTCCATGGCGAGAAGATGTTCAGACTTTATTGTTCCCACCTTGATCCATTATTTCTTCTTCATGCCTTGAGTTGTTATTTCCTTCTTTCTCTCTTGTAGATTTTAAGCTAGATCATTTACTTTTTTGTTATGGAATAAGTGTTGATCTCCTATATATATAGGAATCGACCCAAGTGTGTTAGTTTTTAGCCAGTTAGAAGAAATAGTTTATGAGAATAGACTATTGACTTTTACAGTTGTGTTTTTTATAGTTCTACATTATGTAATGAATTTTTGAAATCTAATAAAATAGTTTTTGGCTTCTATCTTGTGTTAGTAGTTTAGTGAAGCCAACCAAGGGGGCCCACTTGGAAGGTGGATTAGATTAGGATAGAATAGATTTTTTTTCAAGCATTCTTAGTATTGTAAGTAGAAGTTGTAAGTTCCTTCCTGTAGCATCGCACTTCATGAATGTTCCTACAAATTTTGTGAGAATGGTTATAGTGGATGAAACAAGTTGGAATATTTTTTATCCTTTCATTTTATTTCTAGTGTTCATAGAGTTAAGTGTGTTAGTTTCCTGTAGCAATAGTGTGAGTTCTTTTCCTTGCATTTTACTTTCCTGTAGCATAAACTTAGTGACTCATTAAGAGACCTAGTGCACATACTATGCCAAAAATTTCAAGTATACATCTATGGTTTGACAAGATTAAATGCACCTCATAGTGGGAAAAATAGTCTTTAGTTTGAATACATTATTCCTAAGCATAGCCTAGAGCATGACTATGATACACCTATTGTGAGGCAGACTAGGGTTGTTATGCTGATGAGCATTTTTGCTCATGCTCCTGCATAAATTAGATGTCCCTTTTTACCACATAAATGACAAGTAGGTTTAGTTTTCTTACCTTTGTTACTCCTTTCTTCTGCAATCTTGGATGATTCTCCTTGTTCAGTGATGGTGTAACCAAGTCCTGAAGTATCATTGCTTACCCTAGGTGATTTTAGTAGCTGCTCAAAGTACTTGATGGCCTCATTTGGTTTGTTGAATCTTTTTGCAATCTCCTTCTCTCTTTTCAAGTCATTTTGTAGTTGTTCATTTTGCATCTTCAGTGTAAAGATCTCAATGTCTTTCATATTCAGCTCATGATGTGCATTCATCATCTGGCTCAAGGTATCTAGCTGGATGTTGGAAATTCTTTCAAACTCAATTATTTTTTCCTCTAGTCTATTGGTAAGATTTCTCTTGTCATCTTCTATCATGACTTTTTTTTCAATGGCCCTTTTCTTCTATTTAGTCACTTCACAAAGCATTATGGCTTGTGATTCTTGTTCAAGCTTGAGTATTCTAATTTCTTCTACTTGATCTCTATTCTTCTCCATCAGGTCTACTATTGTTGCATCAAACTCTTTGGAATATCCACTTGAAAACATATTTGAGGTGTCAATCTCCTTGTACTATGTGTCATTCTCAGCTATGGCAATCTCTTTTCTTCTTTTTAAGAATTTTCTTAGTTCTCCTCTAGCTTCTTCCAAAGCATGTAAAGCAAGTTGTATGTCAATTGCTTAATTCTCTATGATCTTCCCAAGTTTGTAGACTTTCATTTCCAGATCTTTTCTTCAAGCTATAAGGCTCCTTCTTGTGAGAACTTGGCTCTGATACCAATTGTTGGAATTAACAAGTGGGAAGATTTACTTCTGAAAGGGGGGATGAATAAGAAGTAACTAAACTTTAACCCTTTTAAATTATTTTAACTAAAACCATTCACATGTATTCAATCTATCTACTAAATTTGAAAGTCAAGACATGTATGAAAATAGACAACACAAAAATTTGGTAACCTAGAAACCTTCCAAAATGAGAAGGTAAAACTAGGGTGGGAATGACACCCACAAAATATCATTGTAGCAATGTGTAATTGTTCAAGGTTACAATGTTTGACCACTTCCAATGGTCTACCCTATTAAAGGCCTGTCCTATTAAAGACTTTACACTCTGTCAAAAGTGACCTGGTTAAAAGATTTCACTACCTTACTAAAAGTAGGCCTAGTTAAAGGACTTTTGTACATTCACTTGGAATGCCACCCTATTAAAGGATTTACAAATGGCTACTAGGCCAACTTAAGTCCATAGGATTTCCATTATCTAATACAATTGCTAGAGAGTATTAAAAAGTCTTTGACCTAATAGCCTTGCAATCTCCAATTGTTGATTCCAGATCCTTGTTCTACTTTGATTGACTTGATATTTGCTTGATCTAATATGTCACTCTTTGATATTCTAATACCATGTTCTTGATCAACTGAATACTGCAATGCTACTCTGTTCTTCTAAATCTTTTACACTTCCTTCTGAATTTTACTATAGTTCACCCATATACTTCATTCATCCACGCATATAATGGGGTTTCATCCTCCTTTTAAAGATTTCAAAGACTTAGGGTTAGGTATGAATCTACGATCCATATTAAATCTTTATTTTGCACTCATTCCTTGCACTTTTCTTATTGGCTGCATGTTGATTTCATAGGTAATGCAAAAGATTTGTTCTTATCCTTAATATCCTTCAAAATTTATCTATTTTAGCTCAAAAAGTAGTTTACATAGGTTTTTGTGCAATTACAAAAAACTATGTCCAATCTGTGTTACTTGACACTTGTTACCTCTGATGCTTGGCTCATATAGAAAAACTAGCTCACTCAGCTCCTATAGCAATTCTGTTGCACTTGGCTTCTATAGTGACTTGACACCTAAACTTTGCTTGGCACTTGAAGTTCACTTGACACCTGAAGATTGCTTGGCACTTGAAGTTCACTTGGCACCTATTGTAGTTCTATCTAGCTCGGCTCTTGAACTTACTCAGCATCAACTGTTTACTTAACATCTATACATATTTTACTCGACATGTGTTACTAGCTTGACATGAACTTAGTAAACATCTTAAGTCTGTTGACATGAAATAGTCAAAACCAGTCTTAGATTCAACACTTTAGACACTTCAATCTAAAAATGTAACCTTGTTAGAAGATTTACAAATAGTTGTTAAGCCAACTCTGTTAAGAGATTAGATCACTTCTTCAATGGTTAGAGAGGAGCAATGAAATACCTAATTCTTGATGCAACTGAATTGCTAATTAAAGATCTCAATTTTGGAACGTGTGGTATGGACACATTTTGGAGACTCAAGACCTCTAATAATATTCATTGGGTAGATGTAAACTATCTTTCATTCCAATTGGTTTGATTCATTTTCATTTAGACTTGTGAAAGTTATGAAGATTTGAGTGAAAACTAGTTTTTAAATGCCTTCAATGGTGTTGCAGACAAAGATATTATATTATAGAATGGTTTATGAATAGGAAAAATAAATGGCTTACAGATTTTGAAACTAGACTCATAAATGGATAATTTGGAATTGGATTGGAGTTATTCAATTTTTTTTTGTGAAAGATATTTGATGCCCTAGGCAAGGATACAAGTTTTGATTCTGGTTTATGACAGAATAAATGGGTCTAAGTACGAAGACTATAACTTGCAATGGATTTCAACTTTGGATATGTTTTATTATTCCTAATTTGGAACAATTCCACCAAAGGGTTTTTCAAGAAGATATTTAAAAATGGAAGTTATGAATAATGTATTCAAACATAGAAATCAGGATATGCAAATGGAGAAGAATTGATATTTTTGTGTTAAAACATGTTGTGCTTTGCCTCATGAGATGTTTCTATATAAAAAAAAATATTAAATGAATTTTGAAGGGATCAACATGGATCCCACAAATTGGTTGATTTATAAGATGCATTGCATCAGATGCTCCTGCACTAGCAAAGATATGACATTATCTGTAACATCAAAGACAATACACAATTAACCAATTATATTCAACAATCTCCCTCTTCGACATTGATGGCAATACAACATGTCATAATACAATGAAATTTTAGAGAAAAAAAATAGTAAGGAAAATATCCTTAGTTTCATTCTAATTCTCATCCATGAGAACTCCCTCTATCAATGTGAATTCCCTCTACCTTTAGTTTCTCCCTCTCTCTCCCTCTCCCTCCTCCCTCCCTCCTCCCTCCCATACCCCCTTCCTATATTTATAAAATGTGTATGCATTATGGATAACAATGTTGAACCTCTAATTTTCATAATGTATATGAGTTATGGAAAAAATATTAAGAAATTTAAAACAAAGTCACATTTTGTAAAACTTAACTGTTTTATTCTTGTTTTTTGTTTCTTGGAAAAAGCTCAAAAGTGTGTTATGAGCTTTTCTCCTCGCTTTTAGAAGATGTCCATATTTTTATACACCATTATGGTGCACTCATACATACATATGCATATGCATATACATATGCATATGCATATGCATATGCATATCCATATGCATATGCATATCCATATGCATATGCATATACATATACATATACATATACATATACATATACATATACATATACATATACATATATATATATATATATATATATATATATATATATATCCTTGTGTTTGTACATACACACACATAAAACTAAAATAATCATCCTATGATATCATCTACATCATCACAAGCCATTCCAATATTATGGGAAGTGTCTAATGATATTATGGACCCTTTCTAGATAGAACCATATCTAAGTCCTTGATTATATTTGGTGACTAATATACTAATGTGATTTAATTTTCCTTATTCATCAAGGCCTAAGTGTTTTCATAAAAAATGCATATTATGAGTCACTTGATGTGGAATAATACACTTATCCTTGAAGTAAATAAGAATATTTTGACTGGTATTAGGTTCATCTTTGTAAATTCATTGATTTATATCTTCATTAAATTTTTCTTGACCCAATGTACCAAAAAATAGGAAGATGATGATTCTTGATCATAAATCATAATTATTGATATTTATTGAGATTTTTCTAACATTATTTTCCATAAGTGCACATGGAAAGAGGCATGATACTGCACTTGTGAAATATGTATAGTTGATGTTCACTAGGACCTTTCTCATTGATCTAGATCTTGGAAAAAGTATAATCAAGCATAGAAAATAAGCTAGAAGACATTGAGATTGACATGAGAGAAAGACAAACTTATGCTAGAAGTAAAAATTTGGATCCCATGGAAATGGTAGATTTGTTATAATAACACCTTAGGGGAACATAAATAGTTGAATACATGCAATTTGAAATTTAGATTATGACCTTGATGAAATTGTATAGAAATTCCTAACATTATTGATAAGAAAAGGATTATCCTAAATGAAATAGATCCATGGGTGATTGAGAAAAAGATTATATACTAGACAAGTATTGAGAACGTGATAACTAATATATTCAAGTGGAGAGTCTACCTAAATGGGAAGACATGTGGAACCTTTGGAGTCTCTTTTTGTAGTTTTATAGGCCTTAATTAATGTAGATTGGTGCTCTATAGTAGCTCTATATTATATATTTTACTGCACATAGATTAAGGACAAAACTAACATCCAACAAGACTCACTAATAACCTTGTTTTAAGTGATGGAGAATTCAATGTAAAATGAATCATTATTGTAAGGATCAATAGGTAATATGTTATTCTATCTAAATGCAATATTAGAGGTTAAAGAAAGGTGACCTACTAAAGCTTGGAATCGTACATGACATATATAAGTAGGTATCTAATTTTTTCACAAGGATTACCTAACATTTGCCTAAGAATGGAAGATTACTCACAAAGATCCAAGATATATAGCTATGCAAAGGCATTTCCAAGGTTTTGTAGGACATTGTAATGGGAGTTTTGGGTTAATGGATTGGATGGGCCTTGAATAACAAATTTTCAATATCTAATGGTGATAGTACATTAGAGTTATTTTTGTTTTATTTTAATCATAAACACTTGGGAAGACACTTGTGCAATGTAACTAAACACATTATCATAATTAAATAAGACTTTTATAAGATTATTATAAGATTATCTAGGATTTGATGCAAACTTAGCAAGGTCTTGAGAGTGTTTGGGAATGTATTTTGGTATATTTTCAATTAAAACTTACATGAGGAAGAGTGAATTCCTTTGATAACTACCTCACCCTTAAGATAGTTGGCATAACTCTTAAAGTTCAATTATTTGTATTTAGATCCATTATAAGGTTAATTCATGGAACAATTCACCATATTTTCTTTTAAACAAGTATAAATCCATTAGTTTTCCAAAAGGAGTGAAGTTTCGTTTGGTATTATTTTAATTGTTTGATTCGAGATTATTTTGATAGTTTTTCTCAGTTGTATTTGAGGAACTAAAATGACATTGGTTCCATTTGTGTTGGTTTTATTATTATTAGATTGATTCTAGTACCTAGATTGTACATATTTCTAAAATTGGCAACTCCATTACTAATGAAATTCTTGTTTTTATTCAAAAAGTGGTATTTGACACTTGACTATCTATTATTAATTCTCCCTACAAATCTTAGCAAAACTTTGGCAATGAGAATATTTCTTGAAATGATAATCCTCTTTTCAATAAGATAATCAAAGAAAGATGCATAATGAATTTTGATCTGAAATGACATCTTCTTTAACTTTGAATTCTTCAAAGAGTATGTATGTTGATAAAATAATTCAGACAAGAGCTCTTCACATTTGTAAGTTTTGGTAAAATTTCTCCATTTTTTTATTTGGATTTGCCAAGGTCTAGCATGTGGCGACTGCATTTTCTACATATAAGATAAATGTGGTACAATTATTATTTTTAAATGAAGTTGAAATTGATCTACGGAAAAGGTGCATGAACCACTCTAAAAAATTTCTATCCAAGCTATGAGAACATATGTAGTAGATAGTTATAACTCTAAAACTCTTGATATGACACTTTCATATGGATATAAGGGTCTCAAGCTTCTAGTTGTGTTTGTTAAACATAATTTTTTTTATGTTTATAGGAAAGAATACCATAGTGATGGATTTTGTGATGGATAAGGGCACACTTTGTGAATTATCAATGATTTGTTTGATGTACTCTCTTACAAATTCATAAGTGCTAATTTCATATCCTTCATTTCATGATTGAGAACAAAAGGTCGGGATAGAGCCAATTGACTTGAGAAATTAGGGCTTAGTGGTAAGATATGACACATTCATAACTAAGATGTGAAGGAGTTGTGAATGTGTGATGTCAATCCTTGGGAGACACATGTGGATTGGGGTAATACAGAATGTCCTCAAATTTTTGATTTATTAGTAGATTGAGAGATATGTGATATGGAGTATTATGGGGTGAAGGTGAACTAAAATATGTACACAGACTAAGGAATGCAGGTGAATACAAAGGATTGTGGTGTATATGTGGATTAAGAAATGCGGGTATGGTGTGATTGCAAAGTATGAGGTGTGGTGATGATATTTTGAGATGATGGGGATTAAGAACATCTAAAGGTATTGTAAGAGGTTGTGGATGTACTAGAAGAAAGGATGAAAGGGTGAAGGAAGAAGGAATTGGAGTCTTAATGTGCTGGATGCAATGAACTACACTTTAGAGGATCATGAGTGTTCATGTTGTATGAAATGGTGATTTGAGTTGTAAAGTAGGGACTACTACTAGTTTAATTTTAGGGCTGGATCCAAAGCATAAAGTTGAGATTGAAACATGAGGCAATGGTATTTGGATCACAATTTCATTTCCCATCTAAAGAAGGTTACTTTGGGGGTTCTCAAATGGTTTCTTAGGGTTCTTTGGTGTTGGTTTTTCTTCAAGTTGAAATGTATCAAAAACAGGAGGGAGCTTGACAGCCACCCTTAAACATCACACACTAATGAGAAAATAAAGCTTGGAAAAATAAGTCAACTTTGACTATTTAACACTTTTAGCTTAGGAATGAAGCCTTAGTGTGTGATGTTTAAGCCACTAAAAACTTGACACCATCATATGCAAGTTAACTAGTATTATATTTTCTAATCCTCTATGAGGCAATTGACCATTTCTTTAAGTTCTATGAATTATTTAGAAAGCCTTGAAGTCTAGGTGAATAGGCCTATTCAGGTTGATTTATCATCTCATAGCTCTACATAAACTATGATGATGATGGTGATGGTAGATGCATGGGTACATAAGTGTTAAAAAGAAGTTTGCAAGGATGCTACATTGCTAAGTGCAAATGAAGTCAGGAATATGGCTTGCTTAATCCTACTCGTACCCTTACTTGTCCTCATCCTCACCTCCTCACAATTTCTGTTTACTTCCAAGTTCCTACCAAGATTTACATATAATTGTCTCCTAATTATATTGGAGTCCACATAGTCCCCACATGCATATGATTATTTTTCATAAATCCTAACATTTTTGTACCACTATTTTGACATAACAAGTGTTGCAAACTTAGTATAATTTGAGTGGAAGATGAAGGGAAGGTCAGGAAAAGTCTAAGAAAATGAATTAATGATGGAAAGAGAAATTCATAGCTGGATATTCTGCCACAGAACCATTGCTGATGTCCACGAAAGAAATGGGAGGGATGTTAAACCCATGTTAATTCCTTTTATTAGACCCATGTAGCATTCAGTTATGGTGTGTTTAGGGTTCTCAGTTCTCACCTCTCACATTATCAGTTAATTAAGGAAATGCGTTTGACATACAAAAATTCTTATTATGATGATGATCTAGTCAAATTTAAGGACTCTTGGCCGACAGACCATTATGGGCTAACTGTTGTCAACAGTGATCATGCTTTTCAAGTTAATCGGTATGAAAAGAATGTGTTCGTTTGTCTATTAGATTGGTTTATATTGGGTAACTTAAATTTTCATCAGAATGTTAGTCATTCAAGTTATAACTTTTGATCTGGTTTCTTTTAAATAATATAGGGGAAGCATACTAGTGGTTGAGTAAGTGTGTTAGAATGGGAGATAAAAGAGATGCTAATTTTTTATCAGCCTTCAACAATTCATTTGGTGGGTTAAGACTAAGGTTTGGCACAACAAATTTATATGTTGGGGGTTTTCTTTAACATACATTACATATGATTCAACATCAAATCTTGTATTTTCTTTTGTTTCTATAGTTTTCATTACAATCAAATTCTTCAAACTCAAGTCAAATGTAATTTCTGAATAAAAATCTATACATGAAATATTACATTTAAGTATATGTCACATTTCAATATGTATTTTTCCTTTTTCCTTTTTATCTTTTATTTCATATATATATTGTCAAGATGTTTGAGAGGAGTTTCAAATTTCTAAGAATTGAAATTGAGGTTCTATGTTTTTAAAGATTATATAAATTTTTAGACCTAATCAAATTTCAATAATCAACATATCTACATCAATATTCTTTCTCTTCTGAAAAGGATAGGAAGTAGCTCCTAAAAAAGAGTATGACGTAGTCTCATATCATTGTCACCATATGTCAACCCAAAAACTATGACTGATGTCGTCGACTATAAAAGCCTCTTTCCTTCCCTTTTTCCCCTAAAATCTAAAATTATTCATCTCCCTCTCTTTTCTCACACCTTTCTCTCTCCTCTCTACATCTCCCCCACACTCCCCTTCTTCCTCCTTATCTCTCTTTCCTTTCCTCCTTACCCTCTCTTATTGTTTCTCTCTCACCCTTTCCACTTCTCTCTACCTCTTTGTCCCTCTCTCTACAAATCAAACATTCGATATGCAAAGCACTGCCATTAAATAGGACAGAGAGTGAATTTTCCTGGAAAAAACTATTTAAAGTTTCATTAAAAGACTCACATCAAAAACAAATGCAGCTAAAACATTAGACAAAAGATTTTGGTCTCCATAAGGTCTAATGTTAACATTCTACAAGAGAAGTTATGAGATGTAACAAAGAATGATCAGATACTGACCCCCGAACAGTCAAGGTAGAAATTTCTGATAAAATGGTCACAATATTGTTCGTTATGTTGGCCTTGTATGATAGTAAATAAATCTTTATACAGACATTGCATGGTCAGGGCTATACTTTGTTTAATACTCTGGCCTTGCATGATAGTTTTGAAGTTTTTCTCTGATAAGTTATAACTGTAGAAACAGTTATCATTCTGATATTGTATGTTTCTTGTTATAGCTTTCTTTGCAAGAGAACCTGTGTGCTCTGAGAGTTTTTCTTCCTCTAAGACTCTCTTAAAATATCACATATTAAGACAAAGATTGAGTTTGGAAAAAGGAAGTTGGTGTTGACTATTTAACACTTTCTAAGAGTCCATCTTTAGTACATAATGTTTACAACCAAAAGAATTATTATTGTAATCTTTTTACAATAAGAAATATTATATATATTTTTTCATCTGCACGTTGATTTAGCTACTACACAAATTTTAGACTGAACCTCTTCCACCAAAAAAAGAAAGGAAAAATAATAAACATTTGGTTTCAAAGAATAGTAAGCTAAATTTGTTAGTGCCTTATATTGGAAAGTTGCCTGCCAAATTCTGTGGGTAACAGCAGAAATCACATTCCTTTGGATAGAAAACTGTTAAGCTGATTGATAATGGTAGGTACACCAGCGAGATGCTTTTATTGTAAATTTTACTCATTTATTATAACATTGTCAATTCTGATGTGTTCAGGGTTCTCTCTTCACACAGCTAGTTAAGGAAATGCATCTGACATACCAAAATTCATATTATTATGATTATATACACGAATTTGATCCACCCTGCGTAAGATAAAGGACTCCTGGCCATTATGGGTTAACTCTTCACAAATGGTGATCATGCTTTCGATATTAAGATGAAGAGTATGTGTTAGGAATAGATTGGTTTACAAATGGTGATCGTGCTTTCCGTTAGTTAACAGTTTTTCCCTTAATTTTAAATCATAAAGAGGGAAATTCTTGATAATCTAACTGATTGAATTCCCACAAAAGTACAAGGAATTCTTTGCTTAGTATTGCTTTGAAATACTATTAGGTGCAGCTACCATTTTGAAAAGATATTCGTTAATTCCTCTTTTAAAGGAAAACTTTCCCAATGAGTATAGTTCTAGGAAATACTAAAAAGCTTTAAACAATCAATTCATAAAAATGAAGAGAATGTGCAGGCTGAAAAACTATTCAAATCTAACAACAATAATCATTCACATGATTAATCATTAAAGATAAAAGCGATCTTAAGATTTATCCTTCTTCCCTCGAACTCTTTCAACCTCAAAAAAAGATTTCAAAATGTAATAAGATAATGCAAAGCTTTCACAGACAATTCATCTCCATAAGTACACAAATCACTATAGAATAGACAACAATACCTATTCCAAAAAGTCTTTAACGCATAAAATTGTAGAATTCTATATTACTTATCACAAAAAAAAATCTCACTTAAAGTTCAAAGAACATATACTTAATAAAAAATAGTTTTGGTTTCGTATCTACCAAGACTCGGCCCTTTCTAGAAGTTAGTTATTACATATATAAGCTCCCCAGAGCTGGATAACTAAATCAAAAGTTATCCTGCCAGGAGTAGATAGTTTTTTGGTTATCTAACCATGCTAACAGATTGAAATAAAATAAAGCAGAGAAATGAAAAGATAGCCAATATCCAACTAGAAGACTCCAAGTGTCACAGGGTTTCATCTACGCCAGCGGCAATCCTTCCAACTTTCCAGCTTTCATATGCAGCAGTAAAGGATGCGATAACCGATTGGTGAGGTAGGCCGAGATCAGCAATCCTCTATTTCCAGACTTCTTTCTCCTTCTTTAGCTCTGTGATATTTGCTTCTTGCATCTCTAGGTGCTTCTGGTTGATTATCAGCATGGCCTCAACATGTGCTATGTTGGAAAAATCTTGTCTTGTAGGTGTTTTCTTCTCCTGCACCTCCAGAAATTTCTTTTTTATCTGCCTGACAATATCTTCTGTTGGGGAAACAAAGTATTTATCTTCTCCTGCACATTGTTTATGAAACCACTTCAGGTCTCTAAGGCTTATGTCATCAATAACAGCAAGCCCAGATAGTATTTCTTTGATTTCGGTTATCCCCTGCGTAATTGCTTTATTTCTCCATTCAATACATTCCCTGATTAGATAGAAAGTTTTATCATCCAAACTGGCCATAGGGCACTCGGAGAGAAACTTTTGCAGGCCATGCTCTTGTATTTCTCCAATCCACAATACTCCTCTCACCCAATTACCTCTCTTTCTCATATCCTTCAATGTTTATTTCAACCTTCCTAACAATAGTAGAAGTCTCCTTTTAGGTCTCTCAGGAGGTTCACCTATTTTATTGTTTCATCTTGCACAAATTGGACCCATTCTTCAAATGTCTTGGCAATAGCTAAGCACTTCTATAGGTTATCTAAAAACTGTTGGTTGGTTGGAGATTTAGTGTCTATAATAGCAGAAATCTCATTGATTGGCTTTGGTTCTTAGTGTAGAGTGGTGTTGATGTACTAGGTCATATTCCTCATAGCTTCTTTCATGTCATGTTTGTCCTTGGCATCTTTCCACACTTGGTCAACAATATTTTTGTTAGATACCTCAAATATTTTCATATCCACTATTCTGCTAGCCTTTCCCTGGTCTACTTTAGATACCTGATAATCTTGAGGTGTCAGATCATCTTGGAGCTTATCCTGAGGAGGTTTGGCAATTTTTGCCGACCATTGCCCTATGCTCTTGTCTAAGTCAATTCAAGATTTTTCTTTTTGCATTCTTTGCTTTAGAAGATTTTCCAAGACATTTACTTACTAGATTATCCATTGGCATGGAGAGTGGTACCATACTTCACTTCTTCTCTATAGAAGTTTCTAACCATTCGAGTGTCACAGGTTCCTTTCTAGGTGTGGCAGTGGTATCAATTAGAGCCAGTGTATCTGTTAGTGCACTTCCTCCTTCAGCTATTTTTTTTCTAGTCTGTTGTTGTGTCAAACATATCAAGGCTAGGGATCTACTCTATTACTATCTTGACTTCTAGAGAATCCAAGTTTATTGTGATTTTGCTTCCTCTTCTGCGTTGTGCGGCCTTTTTGGTCTTGGTATTCGAGTGAGTAGTTCTCTTAGTGCTCACTCCCTTAGGTTGAAATTGAGGAACAAATGCTTCAACTTTAAATTCCTTTTGACCTGCAATAGAATCATCAATGTTATAGTTAGAGTCAACAATTATCTCTTTGGAAGGCTTCTTTTGTCTAACTTTTGAGTGCTTTTTTGGGGTTTTCTAAGTAGACACTTGATTTATTTTTCCTTTCAACCAATTTTTTGTCCTCTTTAATACATCTATCATCCGAGAATATAAATCATCTTCCTCTCTTTTGTTCCAATCTAGTTCAGGGATAGGGAAACACTCAACGTGTTCAATATACAAGGGATCAACCACCTCTTCGCTATTGTCTTCTTCTACCTCATTGGTTTCAAGATTAATTTTGAATGTTTGTACTTGGCCCACAATCATTCTTGACCATAATCTCTTCCTTAATTCAAAATCATCAGAGAAATTGACCCAATGATCCTTTAAGTGAGGAACATGCCTAAGAGAGGATGCATGTTTGAGGTTTTCTTTGGCAAAACCTATGCAATCAAAGTCTTTTCTAGCAAAGTAGGGCTTGAGGCATAGATTGGACTTTTTTGACTTTTTCAACATAGCGTATTTGATATTGGGGCATCTGTAGTGGCCAATTTCTATAGGAAATAGAAAAACATGAGTTTTCTTAATGTTCTTAGACAAATCCATAACACTGATGAGATGCCTACAGATTTCTAATAGGATGGCATTATCTAGGCAAGAGTGTGATAATTTAAAAGGTTCACCAGTGAAGCCTCTGACTCTGAGATAAGTGAATCTAGGAAATCGGATATAATAACAACCATAAACTTTAATAGTCCATGTAGATTCTTCAGACAACCTACAATTTTCTTGACCTTGAAGCTCAAAAACTAGTTTCCCTAGAAACAAATCATTAATTCTCCAGAATTCCTTATAAGGTTCCTTAGCCTGTAGGTTTCTGTAGTACTGGTAAATAGTCATGTCATCTATCCAAGGCTCATGTGGGAGACCTTCCCATTCTTTAGATACAACTAAGATGTAAATCTAAAAGGAGGACATGAAGAACGGGCCAAAGTTATTCAAACCTAGAAGGCCTCTATGCAATCTTTCAGCTATCAAATCTGCCCAGTCAATGAATTTTTTTCCTTCAACAATTATTTAGATAAAAATGTACATCCAATCCTCCTAGTGAAAGGCATGCTCATTCCCTTTTATTCTATTAAGCAAAAACACTATGTCGGCGATTTCCTTGATAAAATGCTCAATGGTTAGTGACTTGCATAACCTTGAGCCTCCTAGTGTTGGCTTTAAAAGCTAGGTTTGTGCAACAATAGAGTCATAACTCTTCTTTTTTTCTCCATATAAGCACTTGACTTCTTCAAGTGTCCATGGCTCATAAGGTTCTTTATGAGGAATCTTTAAGGATGAGCTTACTATAACCCTATCAACTCTGGCCAAAACTTCACATGTGACTTTCCTAATACACCTAGTAAGGGGGTCATAACTGTTTGCACACTCAATAATCAATTCTGGGCATCCTATGGAGGATGGGAATGTTGTGGCTTCTACTAACCCACTATTGGAAAGTTTATGGTATATGGGTCCACCCTGTGCATTCTTAATTCTTTCAACCAGCTTGGCTAAATCCACATTGACTAGGAAACTGTCTCGAATCTCAAATAATGAGCTCAATAAGCACATTTTCTTAGGCTTAGGAAACCTAGGCCAAAAAAGAGTCATGATTTCTTTAATAGAGGACTACAAAAATAAATGTTGAAAAGAAACTTAACAAAAACTAGGAACAAGAAAAAAAAAATAGAAAGATGGTCATTTTATGCACTCACCTGTTTCTGCAAAGCCAAGCACTCTAGTTCTGTTCTTACCTTCTTGATGCTTTGGACTCCGACAAGGTAAGGTAAGAAATTAAACTAGAAAAGGGGAGAATTTAAGGAGTGAGCCTTTGGGAATTTATGGAGAGATATGGAGTGTATAGAAACATTAATTCTAGCATGTTTATTTACTCGACAAGACCTCTCGGCTGCTTTTAATTAATTATCCTTGTCAAATCAGTATGTGATTTCACTTCTAATAATGTCAACCATTCATTACCTTCTTTTCCAAAAATAACTTTTATTTTGACAGGTGCTCTTGTCACATTTATTTCCTTTTACATCACATGTTCCTGAAAGAATGTGGGGCCTTTTTTTAGAGAAATTGTCTCTATTTACCTAACGAATCCTTGTGGAAGAAAAGAAGAGAAAACCATCCAAAAAATGGAAATCGAAGTTGAAGTTGAAAAGACACTTTCTTGTTTCAACTTCAGCTTCAACTTCAACTTTGCACAAGACATGTTTGGATTGATGGGAAAGCCAAAAGAGGGTCTTAAGAAGTAAGGGGTAAAGGATCAAGTTCAACTTCAACTTGGTAAAATTTAGATACCAACAATAACAGTGGCGAGATAAACATGGGGGTAACACTTTCCATGTGGATTCTTCCAAACAACATAGAATATGAAGGAAGTAGAGGAGATGAAGATGACATCAATATGCGAGTTGATCATTACATAATGGGCCCATTTGGTTGTTGGAATAGGAATGGAAAATTTTGAATACGTTTTCTATTTTCCACTTGGTTCATCAATTAGAATACGGAATAGGAATACATATTCCAATTTTGCCTTTAAAATAAGCTTATAGCGATTCCAAAAAATAGTTGTTATTGGAATAGCCATTCCTATTCCCAATATGCATTCCTATTCTTCATTCCTATGCCAAAAACCGAATGGGCCTTCATATGATTACAAATATGTCTTCGCTATTAGTACAAGGTATTGTTAATAGTTAGTTACAAATGTTGTCTAGTATTATAAATTTAACTAAATGCCAAAGTTCAAATTGTCAAAATTATGAAGTATAAGGGAAATATTTGTTGTAGTTAATTACATATATCAAAGATTTTTTATGGTTTTAATTAATTGTTTTGTCTTTGAAGTAGTAATGACATATATGCAAGGGTTCAAAGGTGGCCATTTCAAAGTATTGTTCTTGACTATTTAAAAATGCCCTAATTATGAGACACTACAAGAACCTCTAAAATACTTACACGTGAATGTCTAATTTCTTATGTGTTATGGGTACCAATAAAGTTGCACATCTCCAATTAAAGTTGAATTCTTTAACTATTTGGGGTAGGAATTGATTTCTTATGGTACACATGAAATTTATGAATAGACTTTTAGTTACAATTTCTTTTTGGTTTATTTGAAGTTGGTAATTGGGGGTTTGGGTGAGACAAGAGTGAACACTAATTGGAACATGGGTGGTAACTAATGTTTCTCTCTTTATCCTAATCAAGTTAGTATCTTGACTAATAGATCAATACTTGATCTATCAATA
This sequence comes from Cupressus sempervirens, assembly GCA_028749045.1. NCBI lineage: Eukaryota > Viridiplantae > Streptophyta > Pinopsida > Cupressales > Cupressaceae > Cupressus > Cupressus sempervirens. The sequence goes on along the minus strand of CM053789.1, from coordinate 919,403,054 downwards.
ATGTTTTATCTAACAAAGTGGGTGAATTAATTATATTTGAAATAACAAATCCATTTGTTAGGAGAGTTACTCAATTTGTTTTCTCATCAAATAAATGTACTAAACTATACCACTCTTAAAAATTCCAAATTTACCTTCAATACTTTAAGAATTTTTTATCTACCAATAGCTCACACCATTTGTTATTTATCTTTGAAGATTTGAAGAGAATAAAAATCATAGAATAGCTTTAAGAGAGTTTTTGGTTGAATACTAGAAAAAATTATAAATAAAGCTTGTAAAATCTAATTTCAAATGAATTTTCTTAATTTTACAAAATTTATCCACATCTCCAATTTTTTTCTTATGGGCCATTTTATTCTACTTACACAAATCAATTTTGAATTTATAGAAAAAGTTATATGGGTATGTGTGGGATCATGGTGTGCCAAAAAGTGGTGATATGAAAAAAGTGGAGTTTTAAAACATTTAAAAGTGCTTCAAAATCCACTTTGAGTTTTTTCCACCCATCCTAATACCAAGCAAAAAGGTGATACCAACCCTTTTCGGGTATTCAATCCAATATTGAGTACCCAATTTCTTATTGGATACCCGATTTGATATTGGGTAATTGATATAAGATCTGGTACCCAGAACCAGCGACAACAAATTTAAACCAAAAAACCTGAGCACATTTCTTCATTGCTTTTCATTTTTGTTTAGTTTATGCTTGCTATTTTCTGGCCCCCATGTTGGGTATAAGATTTTAGATTGGGTATAGGATTAGGCAACCTCAAGTAAGTTATTATTATTATTTATTGTTTTGATTGAATTATATTTAAAAATAGGTTTTTTTTAATAGAAATCACAGATTTTTTAAATTTAATTAAAAACTATTTATACAAATAGTAATTTTTGGATCCCTTGCAATTTAATAGGCATGGCTAACCTAAATGATGTTGATAACACTGAGCCATAAAACAAAGTTCCTCGAAGCCCTTCACCAAACGATCTAATACCCCATCAAAACCCTTCGCCAAACGATCCACTACCCCCTCAAAACCCTCCTTAAATTGAAGATTTGATACAAGAGAATCTTACCAAACTAAGGGGTTTTCAAGCTACGTATAACAATATACCTCCATTAGCTCCCATGTTGTCCATATTAAACACCATAGCGGAAAATATTCAGACGCTTGTCGATGAACAAAATGTTGCTGTTCACTAGTGTGAGAAAATGCATGCCATGTTTGATGATGAGTTGGACTATGATGAGGTTGTGGCCCTAAACATAGCTAAAGAGCTAATATAGTTAACCTTTTTGTGAACCCAAAAACTAGAAAAAAGTAGAACACAAAAATCTTGAATTATCAATTAAATAGTGCACAAATGAGGCTATGCATATGAACTTTTGGGATCATTGGTGGATGTTTTTTGACAAACCTCCACACAATAATTTAGAGGTCCCATTCTATTTTGAACTAAAAAAATGTATGTTAAATTTGTGTTGGGCCTCAAGGTGAAATACTAGAGCATGAGGCCCAACATGGGTGTAGGAGGAGGAGCTCATTAGGATAGACCCTTTTCCCAGCAGAAGAAAGTTGGAACTTTTTTCCCCCCTACTAATATCTCCCCCCCTCCTCTAGTGCAACATCTTGATATCATTGCAGAGGTTATCTCTCAAACTATTAGAGCCATCCATAGATTGAGTATCCTATTGATATCCTAGACTAGGTCATTGTTGTCTCTCTGTATTGATGATGCTAGTGTGAGTTCATCATCGAAAATCTCATACTGACTTAGTTAATTTAAAGTTAATCTTTATAATAGAAATATTTTAACTCATACTAACTTAAACATGTATGTGATCTTCATTCATGTTTAAGTGATGATTGAGGAGGAGCCCAGTTAGATTGATGATGTCACACTCTTGGCTATTTCATTTGGCCTTGAGACATCTACAGTACATTATATTATGTTCTCGTTTCTTTTCTATTTGATATTGGAACATATATGGTTTCTAATATTTATTTTCTCTTGCAGGTATCACCTGTTAGTGGGAGGAAGAGTGCGGGGGGTGAGGTGCAACCCATTGACAAGGGAAAGGTGATTAGTTATTTTAAAAGTGATTAAATATCGATGCATTCTTGTAAAAAAAAAAATTCTAATAAGATTTATTTACATTCTTTATTGAACAGGCCATGGCTGTTGGTAATGGGTCTAGGCAGATTCGACATCGCAGACCCTCTGACATTTCCATTTGTAGCGAGAGCTCCATCGTATGTATAACTATCATTTATTTATTATTTTCTTTATTTTCATAAAAAATTGAAAACTAATTTCCATGATATTAACAACTAGGATTTTGTATCTCAAAGGAAACGCCTAGTGCGCAAGAGGTTGGACGTCAAAGTTTTGTATCTTTTCTCATGTAGCCATATTTTTCAGAGAAGGAGTTGACATAGGTAAGTTTTAGTTTGAATTCTTGATTATATATATTATAAATTTAGTATGCTATAAATTATAATGTTATAATGTAAGTTTTATATCCAATTGAAAACCATACTTGAACATATGCTAGCCACAAACAAAAAGGTTCGAGAAATCTTGAGATATGAGAAGACTCCTGACCGTCGCAGGAGGTCGACGAGAGAGGTAATTATGATGAAAGATTTAAAACTATAAATATTCATTTAAAAAAGGATCATTATACATATGAGTAATTCAATGTTACATACATAAAATCATATAAATTCAATAGTCTAACTTTGGGTTTTCCATTTTTATTTATGTAGGAGGCATCTGATCCACCTACTTCAGTGAAGAGGCTACATTTTGATGATCCACCAGCAACATAGGATAGAATAGTTGTCATAGGATGCATCATGAGACATTTTGAAATGACATATGCAACATTGTATCCTAAAACTTTAATATTATACACATTTCGATGGCATGATCAGCCACATTTTGCATATGGATCCATGTATTTTGATTGATATATATATATATATATATATATATATATATATATATATATATATATATATATATATATATATATATATATATATATATATATATATATATATATATATATATATATATATATATTTGTGTAATTTTTTTATGGATACATGTATTTTGATATATATTTTTGTCATTTATGTGCACAAGGATATACATTTTAATTTATATAGTATTGTTCAATTTATTGTGGATCATGTGTATTGTTCATGTTTATGAAATATCATTTATTTTGATTATGTTTGTTATATTAAATTCAAGTGTACTAATTTGTGAAGAACATTTTATCAACCTTTATTATCAAATTTTAATGCAATATATTTAATTTGAAATTATATCATATATATTTAATTTGAATTGATGTTTGCAGCCCCTTAAGATGTCTATAATTAGCCAAATATATGGCCAACTTGGTCTTAGGAGCCCATCTTTGGTCTTAGGAGATGCTTCAATATGTAGTGGTTGCAAATGTTATAGGAGAGATGTGGTAAAAATAGGGGTGTCTATAGGGTTCACCCATCCATCCAGATCGAACAACACTGACAATACGATGCCATGATCAATGGTTTGAAGGTAGGGCAGTGATGCACCAATTAAGTGATGTATGCAAGTTTTGGCATTGGGTGAGATCTATGTGCCAAATCCAATTAGACTATGATATCTCTAAAATTAGAAAGGTTATTGTAGAGCTTGACATCATTATCATGTATCATTTGACATTTCAGCAATAGCCCTCATGAGCTCTGAGTTATGACCCTTGGAAGATTGATCTCAAAACACACTAAGAGCATCTTAGAGACTCTTCAATATGGGGTGTCCACGAACATTGTAGGCTCTCTATGGTTGGAAATAGGGCATCATTAGGGTTCACCCTCCCATCCATAGCTAATGATACTGATGATTTGATGCCATGATCAATGGTTTGAAATTTGCGTAATAATGCACCAATGAACTTAGGCACATTACAAGTTTTGGCATCAGGTGAGATCACTGTGCCAAATCGAAACAAAATGTGATCTCTCTAAAATGAGAGAGGTTATTTTAGCCTTTGACATCACCATCATGTATAATTTGACATTTCACTAATAGTCCTCATGATCTTCGAGTTACGACCCTCCAAAGATTGACCTCCAAACGCACTTAGAGCATCTTAGAGACTCTTCGGTACAGGGTGGCCGTAAATGTTGTAGGCTCTTTGTGGTTACAACAAGGGTGTCACTAGGATTTAGCTACCTATGTGGAGCTAATGAAACTATTGATTTGATGCCACAATCAATTGTTTCAAAGTTACATAGTGATGCACCAATGAACTAAGGCACACTATAAGTTTTGGCATCAGGCAAGATCTTTTCCCAAACCCAAATAGAATGTGATCTCTCAAAGATGAGAGATGTTATTGTAGAACTCAACATCACCATCCTATACCATTCAACATTTTACTGATAGCCATCATGAGATCCGAGTTATGAACCTTGGAAGATCGATCTCCAAAGGTACTTAGAACATCTTAGAGATTCTTCGATATGGGATGGCCATGGATATTATAGGCTCTTCATGGTTAGAAAAGGGATGTTGTGTGCTAGAAAATGTGACCTGCAAGAAGCATGGGTTAACAAACAAACACTAGTTTAAAACCTTCAAAATGCATCAAACATTCATCAAAATGCAAGGAATAAATATCAACTAATGCTTGCTTGGGTTTTGCAACCCTAAGAAACCAATAAATCTCACCTTCCAGCCACCTCTACAGCTCAACAAAGGCACCCATGAGAGGCCTTGTTGGTGTGTTAAGATGGGGGTATGTTTGGTGTGCTCTCCCAAACACAATAATAAACGAATCTCTTGAGTGTGTGGGTGCAAGTGTGAATGCAAATGTGAATGAAAATGCACTAAGATCCTAAACTATGTGGAATGAAGAACACTTCAAGAAATGGCTATGGAGAAAGCCATTCTTGAAAGCATTCAAGAGTGAAGATGATATGCAATAAAGGAAACTAACTAAGAATGTAAGCTATGGAATGGAAATGCAAATGCATGAAGAAAACTAAATGAACAATGTAAGATGCAAACTAAATCAGCTACCAAATGATTAACATGAACCTACAAAATCACTATGAGAACTCTACCAATGCATGCTCAAACTACCATGAAAGCTCAAACTATGAATGCAAACTCAAATCTCAAACCAACATGATAACAATGCAATTAAAATGAGATGCAAATGCTTGAGACAAGCCCTCTATTTATAGGCTTGAGGGGGGGCTTGGTGAGGTGGCATCCAAGTAGGTGCCACATAAGGTGACATGCAAGCCATGCAAATGGTCAAGAATTCAAAGTTTGCTCACACATGTGTGAGCAAACTTGAGAAGGAGAGTGGGAGACAAGAGTGTGTAGGCATGCCATCTCACACATGTGTGAGCACACTCTTAGGCTAATGAGGGGGATTAGGGAGATGATTAGGAATGATTAAGTGGGATTAGAGAAGAAATAGGCTTATAGGCTAGGCTCTAGGTTAGGCTTCAAACTAAATTAAATGAAATTTAATTTAATCATTTGTTTAGAAGAATTAATAGGGTGTGAGGATTTAAATAAATAAAATTTATTTAAAAGGGGGGAGACATGGAGGATCATGTGTTAAATTAAATTTAAATACTTAGGAGAATGAACTTATTTAATTAATTAATATAATTAAATAAGTAGAAGAATGTGAGCAATGTAATTAATTAATCAATAATTAATTACAATGTTACAGGCAATATTAATAAATTAATATAGTCTTTAGGGATGATTTTAAGCATCTACAGATGTTACTAGAGTTCACCCACCCACTCGAAGGTAATGGTGTTGATGATTTGATGCCACAATCGGCTATTTCAAAGTTATGCAATGATGCACCAATGAACTGAGGCACATTGCATGTTTTTGCATCGGGCCAAACTGTTGTGTCAAATCCAAATGGAATGTGATCTCTCTAAAATGAGAGAGCTTATTGTAGACCTTTAAATCACAATCTTGTAGCGTTCAAAATTTCACAGTGATCCCTCATGAGCTCCACGTTATGACCCTTGGAAGATTTATCTCCAAACACACTCAAAGCATCTTAGAGACTCTTTGATATAAGGTGGCTGCAAATATTGTATGATCTTTGTGGTTAAACAAGGATGTCACTAGGGTTTATCTATCCACATGGAGCTAATGACACTAATGATTTGAGGCCACGATCAGTAGTTTCAAAGTTAAGCAGTAATGCACCAATCAACTAATGCACAGTGCAAGTTTTGTCATCGAGCAAAATTGTTATGCCAAATCAAAATGTAATGTGATCTCTCCAAAATGAGGGAGGTTATTCTAGACCTCTACATCACCATCATGTAGCATGTGACATTTCATTGATATTCCTCACAAGCTCTGAGGTAAGACCCTCAGAAGATTAATCTCTATACACACCTAGAGCATCTTAGGGACTCTTCAATACAAAGTGGATGTGAGTGTTGTAGGCTATCCATTATCAAAAAAATGGTTTCACTAGGGTTCACGGACCCATCTAGAGCTAATGACACTAATGATTTGATGCGATGATCAATGGTTTCAAAGTTACGCAGTGATGCACCAATCAACTGAGGTACACTGAAAGTTTTGGCATTGGCCAAGATCATTGTGCCAAATTGAAAAATAATGTGATCTCTTCAAAATGAGAATATTTTATTGTATATCTTGACATTACCTTCATTTAATGTTCAACATTTCACCAATAGCCCTCATGAGCTCTGAGTTACGATCCTTGGAAGATCGATGTCCAAATGCTTTTACAATATCTTAGACATTCTTTGATATGAGGTGGCTATGAACATTGTAGGCTCTCTGTGGTTAGAGAAAGTGTGTCACTAGGGTTCTTGAATGCATCTAGAGGTAATGGAATTGATGATTCGATGCTACAATCAATGGTTTCAAAGTTAAGTAGTGATGCACCCATGAACTTAGGCATACTACAAGTTTTGGCATCGGCCAAGATCATTGTGCCAAATCTAAAAGGACTATGATATCTCTGAAATGAGATAGGTTATTGTAGACCTCATCATCACCATTATGTTTTATTTGTTGTTTCACCGATGCCCCTCATGAGCTTCAATTTATGAGCTTCAAAAGATAGATCTCTAAACACACTTAGAGCATCTTAGATAGTCTTTGGTACAGGGTGGACACAAATGTTGGAGGCTATCTATGGTTAGACAAAGGGTATCACTAGGGTCCACCCACCCATCCAAAGCTAATGGCATTGAAAATTCAATTCCACAATCAATAGTTTCAAAGTTTCATAGTGATGCACCAATGAACTGAGGGACATTGCAAGTTTTGGCATTGTGTGAGATCATTGTGCCAAATCCAAATAGGATGTGATCTCTCCAAAATGAGAGAGTTTATTGTAGACCTTGACATTACCATCATGTAGAATTTGATCATTCAATGATATCCCTAATGAACTTCAAGTTATGATCCTCGAAAGATCGATCTCCAAACGTACCTAGAGCATCTTAGAGACTCTTTGGTATGGGTGGTCGTGAACATTGTAGACTTTTTGTGGTTGAAACAAGGGTGTCATTAGGGTGCACCCACCCATCTAGAGCTAATGGGGCTTATGATTTGATGCCAGAATCAACAATTTCAAAGTTACATAGTGATGCACCAATGAACTAAGACACACTACAAGTTTTGGCATCGGGTGAGATCATTGGGCCAAATCCAAATAGAATGTGATCTCTCTGAAATGAGATAAGTTATTGTAGAAATTAACATCACCATCTGCATCATTTTATGTTTAACTGATATCCCTCATGAGAGTCAAGTTATGACCCTTAGAAGATCAATTTCTAAATGCACTTAGAGCATCTTGGAGACTCTTCGGTACAGGGTGGTTGTAAAAATTGTGGGATCTTTGTGATTAGAACAAGGGTCTCACTAGGGTCCATTCACCTATCTAGAGGTTATTGTGTTGATAATGTAATACCACAATCGGTGGTTTCAAAGTTACATAGTGATGAATCAATGAACTAAGGCACACTGCATGTTTTGACATCGGGTGAGATCATTGTGCCAAATTAAAATGAAATGTGATCACCCAAAAATGAGAGGTTATTGTAGATCTTGACATCACTATCATGTATCATTTGGTGTTTCATCTATTTCCCTCATGAGCTCCAAGTTACGATCCTCAAAATATTGATCTCCAAAAGCACCCAAAGCATCTTAGAGACTCTTTGGTATAGGGTGGCCATGAACGTTGGAACAAAGGGTGTCACTAGGGTTCACCCACCCATGAAAAGCTAATAGAATTTATGATTCAATGTCATGATCAATGGTTTCAAAGTTATGAAGTGATGCACCAATGAACTAAGGCACATTATAAGTTTTGGTATCATGCGAGATCATTGTACCAAATCCAAACACAATGTAATCTCTCCAAAATGAAAGAGTTTATTGTAGACATCAAAACCAATTTCTTGTAGCATTCAATGTGTCACTAATAGCCTCACAAGCTCCAAGTTACGACCCTTAGAAGATCGATCTCCAAATGAGCTTACAACATCTTAGAGACTCTTTGGTATGGGGTGGCCATGACCGTTGTAGGATATTTGTGGTTGAAACTAGGGTGTAACTAAGTTTTATATGTCCATCTCAAGCTAATGTTTGTGATGATTTGGTCCCATGATCAGTGGTTTCAAAGTTATGCAATGATGCAAAAATGAACTAAGGCACACTGCAAGCTTTGGCATCGGGCGAGATTGTTGTGCCAAATCCAAATGGAATGTGATCTCTCTAAAATGAGAGAGGTTATTGAAGAGCTCAATGTCATCATCTTGTATCATTTAATGGTTCACCAATAGCCCTCATGAGTTCTGAGTTATGACCCTCAAAAGATTGATCTCCAAACACACTTAGAGCTAAGGGTGTAGCTGGGATTCAACCTCCCATCTACAGCTAATGAAGCTAACAATTCGATACCATGATTAGTAGTTTCAAAGTTAAGCAGTGATGCATGAATGAACTGAGTCACACTGTAATCTTTGTCATTGGGCATGATCGTTGTGCCCAATCCAAACATAATGTGATCTCTTTAAAATGATAGATGTTATTGTAGACATTGATATCAGCCTCATGTAGCAATAAATATTTCACTAATAGCCCTGATGAGCTCCAAGTTATGACCCTCAGAAGTTTGATCTCCAAACACACTTAGAGCATCTTAGAGACTTTTTGGTATAGGGTGGTCATAAATTTTGTAGGATCTCTGTGGTCAAAACAAGGGTGTACTAAGGTTCACCCACCCATTTGGAGCTAATGGTGTCAATGATTCAATGCTACAATCATCATTTTCAAAGTTCCATAGTGATGCACTAATGAACTGAGGCACATTGCAAGTTTTAGCATCGGGTGAGATTGTTGCACCAATTCCAAAAACAATCTGATCTCTATGAAATGAGAGAGGTTATTGTAGACCTTGACATCACCATCCTATAGCATTCAAGGTTTCACCAATATCTCTCATGAGCTCAAGGTTATGACCCTTGAAAGATCAATCTCCAAAACACTTAGAGTATCTTAAAGACTCTTCGGTATGAGGTGGTTGCAAACATTGTAGGCTCTATGTGGTCAAAGAAAGGGTGTCACTAGGTTTAGTATTAAGTAAAAACATCATCTTTTAGCTCCCTGAAGTTTTTCCATCGATCATTGTGCATGTTTTGTGTTAGTATTAAGTAAAAATATCCTTTTTTAGCTCCCTCCACATTAATTACATTAAGTAAAAATATCATTTTTGCTTACATTAAATGATCAAGTTTATATTTACAATATCTTAAGTTTTTCATCATTATTACATCAATACACAACTATGAAAACTTGTGGTTTTAAAAATCATAGTGTCAAAAACAGAATAGAATTTTCTTCATTTTGCTCCTTATTTTGTTTTAATCTTCATGCATGACTACTCTTCATGATGTACCTACATTCAAATATAATAAAAAATATCAGTATTATGACTACATAATAATTATTTAGAGTCATAGTAAATATTTTATTGAATTGAAACAATATAATCATCAGTTCACCAAATCATTGTGAACAAAAGAACATAAGAAGTAAATATACCTAGTCGAGTGTTCCTGTATGGTCCTCTCTTTGGTTTAGGGTCTCAAAAAGGGCTTCATGATCAGAATTACTAATAGTAAAAAGTTCTTTTACTTTTGGTCTTCCTTGATGCTTCAAGAACTTCACATTTTCTATAGCAAATATATGAGAAATTGTTTTGTGCTTCTAATAGTCTTCAAATGTAGGAATTTCATTCCTCCTAAGCATGTATGTTTGTAGCCATGTTCCAGAAACAACAACTAAACCAATAGGATATGTGAATTCATCATCATCTGTAATCATTTTTGTAAGCTTTTGTTTACCTCTTACATAACATGCTAACCCATAATTTGATTTCTCATCATTCCTATGTTGTGCAACCAATGCAAAGACATCTCATGGATGAAGAAAATCTAATAGATGGTTATGCTCATCTGAACTTTCCATGTCATCATTTCTAATAGAGGTTATGAGACACAATGGAGTAATATAATGTGGATCCCATGTATCCGCCCACTCACTTGACTCATAATGATCCCAATCACACTAAAAAAAACTATGATAAAAGTGTTGTGGTCTCACAAAATACACCTCATTTTGAGTAACAAAATGGGGACCCCTTAGTTTCAAAATCCTCTTAGAGCACCTAGTTAAGTGCCTTGGTCAATCAGGACCCTCCTCTAGGTCTAGGTTAGTCCCTAGTCCCTAGTTGGGCAGTTTCAAGAGGGTCAAAAACCAAATTTTTGACTTCTAAGTGCATCAAGTGTATACATGTAAATTTGCACTAAGTGCACACTTGTGCACTCACCTCTCTTTGAGGATGTGCACATGTGCACAACCTCGGAGGTGTGCATTAAATGCTAGGGTCTATAAATAAACCCTCTATCATCTTACTTAGTCACTTGTCTTTTTCTCTCTCTATACACCACACCTTTGCATGTCGGCTATCGACACTTCTTTGCTTCTCCAAACCTCTACACCTCCATGCTTCAACCCTTATTAAAGGTAAAACCAACTTTTTGAAGCTATACATGTGCACAATCAAGTCAAGCCCCTAATTTCTTAAAGGATGAAGGCAAGATGCATGTGTGCAGTTGTACACATGCACACCTCATGCACACTTAGTATTTTGAAGGTTTGATTGCATAGTAACTAGTGCACCATGCACATTTGCGTAGGTGTGCTAAGTGCACATGTGTGCATTGTAATAACTTAAATAGATTTTGTTTAGTTTCTAATTAGTTTGGGTCCCTTCTAAGGGTCATCATAGTTTTACAACATCAGGAATACTGACATTTCTCGCTTTTGTGTAGATATAATGGCATCATCATCATCCTCTATGGTGGGAAAGATGGCACCAAAGCCGGTAGCTTTCAAGTATCAAGGAGCACTAGAGAATTCTTAGTTCCAATATAAATACACTGAGATCCAAGACATTGAATTAGGAGACATTGACTTGAAAGTATTTCTCACCCTATGCAAAATACCTAAAGAGAGGTCAACCATGGTGTTGACTTTGATCCAAAGTGGGTTGGTGAGCATGGATTCTCACCCAACATCAGTTCAATAATCTAACTTGATCATGACCCAAGCTCATGACTATGTATTAGAAGAGAAGGTAGGAAAGAGTGTGACCAAGGAGATAGGCTTGGACCTCAGGCCTCAAAACATTGAAAAGGTCTTCATTCTTCCATGGGTAGATCAATGCCCTTAAATCACTTATGAGGGCATAGATAGATGGTATAAGGAGAATGAAATAGATTTGAAAGAGTTGGTACAATAAAAATACCTAATTGATAGGACACCCTTGGGTAGAAGAGCTAGAAATGTTGATATGATGCATGGGTATATGATAGATGACATTGGCTACTCAAATTTCCTCCTGAGTAGAGCCATGGGTTTTCCCACAACAAGTAACCTAGAGACATGGATGGCTCACTTCATAGAAACCATCAGGATAGGAAATATGCCTATTGACTAGACTACAATCCTGAGTGATAACCCAGATGAGAAGTTGATTTTGGGGAAGAATGACCCCCACTTCTATAGGACCTCATATATAGTATATCTATTGGTGGCAAAAACTATAGATTATTTAGTGTTGTATAGAAATGGAAGCATGCAAGATGCATATTCTTGGACTTATGTTGTGTATCCATGATTAGTAAAGCAGAAGCTCCCACTACAAAGTGTGGAATATAGGGTGGTCTATGATGGTTTCATATTTTCCATCATCAGGTTCATTTAAGGGGGCTATGTGAAGAGGATGTCAATAGAAGCTAAAACATGGATAACATAGGTTGGTGTTTATTACATCCAATTTAAGACCTTCACTTATCTCTGGGTAGCTAGTACTCTCTTTGTCCAAAGAAGCTTCCATGATATCCTTCAGATAGGCTAATATTATTGGAAATAACCTGAGAGCTTGCTATTGCATATGACAAGGTAAGGAAAAAAAAAAAAAGACCTAGGTGTGGCTGATCACTATCAGAGCCTTCAAGGTGAAGCAAAAGAAGGATATTGCTACATTTGATTCAGAATGGGATCAATATCCTCTTGAGGATTATTAGGCACTGCACCCATATTTTGACAACATTGGGATTGTGCAACATCTAGTAGGAAATAATTTTTACTTGAAGAGGCCCTAGAAGATCATTGGAAAAACATTATAGATGACTATGTTGTTTGCATTCAAGAGTATTGTAGGATAAGTCTACAACTCATAGGAAAGGTGCTAAACATGGAGATCCCTCTCAATTTCTAGGACAAGGAAGTCCCCAAGATACTAGATCCCTTGTACAATAGGGACAAGATTTATGAAAGACCCATTATGAATGAAAAAATTAGGCAAGAAGAGAATGATGATATTAATCATCATGGCTGACCTGTAGTTGAGTTAACAAGGGAATGGATCTGGAAGCCTTTATAGATGGATCCAATTCCTCAAGCCCTAACTCTTCAAGATACAACTCAACCTAAAAGAGGTAAAAGAACAAAGGTCACTATACCAACCTACCTTGCCAAATCACCATTGAGGTCAAAGATAGTACACCAACATGAGTGAGAAGTTGATTATTTTGAGACACAAAAGAGTAAGCTTAAGAAGAGAAAGGCATTTTGTAGAAGAAGAGAGAAAGAGGAAGAGGCTCAAGCAAAATTGACTGCTCAAAAAGAAAAGGCCCAACTTGAGCAAGAATAGGCTCAACATGTGAAGGAAGGAGTTCCACCACCACAACCTCCTCCTAATATAGAAGCATCCCCATTGGTGCCTAAAAGAGCCATAATAGAGATAAAAGTGGTATGTGTAAAGACAAGGAGAGTAAATAAATAGAGCACCCCCTTACCACAAGTGTTAGATTCCATCCTTGAGTTGGAAGATGAGGAGGAAGGTGACAAAATAGAGTTTGTTCCTCTAAATAAAAGGACTCTCTCAACTACTACAACTAAAGAAGAGAGGAGAATAAGCATAACCTAGACACTACCTTTTATCCTTAGGGAGGCTATTTAGGTTGAGACCTTCATAGATGAATAGAAAAAGTGGGTTGAAGAGATGGAAGGTGATCGAGGGAGAAGATGTCTTTGACCTCTTGGATTTTGACTTCATTCCAATGGGTACTAAGCTAGTGGGAGAGAGGATATGGGATACTCCTCAAAATGAGCCATTAGGAGAAGATTGGAACCAACTACCTCCTCTACCACAAGAACCTCTTGGCATTTCTCCTCCACTAGCATAGGCTATACCAAAAATAAGGGATCAAGGTTCAGTGGCCCTACCTCCTCCGATGGTTGTACTAGAGAGTCAAACTCTAAAGGAAGGAGAATATGTGTAGTTGCATGCTGATGAAGTATCCCATGAAGGATAGATTATGGAAGAAAGGAAACAACCTCCTCCTAATATAGAGGCTAGGTCCCCAGCCCAACATGACATGAAGTTATTCCTCAACACAAGAAGACTCTAGAGAGGACTGATAAGGGATAGGAACCTATAGTAAAACCAACCTCTTCAGCACAATAAATATCACAAATGGGACAAAACCATCATGGTTCAAGAAAGAGGTCATGTTCAGACAAAAGAGGTAGATAGAATTAATGGAAGAAGAGGGAATGATAGAATTGGTTAAGGTGATTAAGAAACCTGGGCCACCTAGGGGTGATGCTAGAATAGTTTGCTTCATAATGGAGAATAAAGATCAAGACCTTCTTCTACATATCACCATTCCAACTCCCCATGTAGACACAAAAGAGTTTACTCTTAAAGATTATCGAAGGAGGTCATACTAGGAAAGCCTATAGTGGATACCAAAAAAGTCTTGATTACCACAAGCCTCAAGAAAGTTTCTTCACACCTGGACAAGGATGAGTCAAAACTTATAATATTGCTGAAAAAAAATGAGATGTTGAGAGGATACCTAAATGAGGTAGTGAGATTGATAGACTTTGCAAACCCTAGAATTTCTCTGGCAGCTACATTAGAAAGGAAGCATACATGGCCACCAATGGATTCATTTTTGGATGCTTATAAAAAATGGTGTCATAGTTTTTAGGTAAGGGGAGTGAAAATATTACAAGGTAACTTGAACCTTTTGCACAACATCCAAACTAATGCTGACAAATTAGTTGCCATTATAAACCAAGATTTTGGGTTGATGGATTAGATACATACCCTTGTTTATATCAATTAATAGGTGCATGAGCCTTTACATGACCCCTCCTCAACCAACCAAAATAAATTGCATAATTTTGAATCAAAATTTCCCCCTATGATAATGTTGAACTACACCAATCAACAATGCTACAAGCATCAAGAAGCTCTGCTCCTAAAAGCTTCAATCACTCCTTAACTAGAGCTCTCTTCACACATGCCCCGACTCCATCAGACAAAGTCTACTAAGCTTAGATGGTTAGAAAAGAGAATTATAGAGTCTACTGAGCTCACTCGGGTGCTAAAGGCTTCTATGGCATAAATTAGTTTCTACTGAGCTCACTCGGGCACTAAAGGATTTTATAGTAGAAGACAATTTCTACCAAGCTCACAAGGTAAGCAAAGGAAAATTAGTTCTTACCGAGTTCAGTCAGTCTCCAAAGGATTTTTCAAAAGTTGCAGTGTTTACCATGCTTCACTTGGTTAACATTGGAAATCATTTCTAGGGTAGTGTTTATCGAGCAGGGTCAGCCAATGAAAGATTTCATTATTTTGGGAAATAAAGTTTTAATTGTTTCATGTAATTTTTGTAGCCAACTGATGTATGGTTTATTGGTAAATGTAACTTATAAATGAGTTGACTTGAAAATTTGCATTGTATAAATAAAAATTCAAGTTGTGAATTAAAATGTATGAATGAATGAGTGAGCATGCAAATGAGGTTATTGTGTGAAGAGGAAGGGTGAGTGAATTTTGAAGAAGGATCAGATATCCTTGAGGAGTAGTAGAGTTGTATCCAATCAGTGAGGATCTATTGAAGCAGAACAGAGATCTATAAAAGAAAATTTTAGTTGCATCTCATTCAAGTCACTTATTGTTACTTTATCACCATTGTAGCAGCAATTCCTAAATCTCTTAACAAAGTTAGTCTAACCACCATTTTGTAAATCCTCTAACAAGGTGGACAGTTCTATTGAATTGTTTTAAAGTCCTTTAGCAAGGCCACTCCTAGTAGGGTGATTAAATCCTCTAACAAGATCACGCCTAATAGTGTGTTTTGTAACATTTAACAGGGTTGGCTCCTAACAGGGCTCACTTCAGAAGAGTGAAAATTGGTAGCTAGTTACTTGGTGGTTTTTTCCATATTGGGTTTCTATGTTAAATCCAGTGTCTCTTGTGTTCATTTTATTTCCTTTTGCATGCATATTAATAATTGTGAATTCTTAAAGATTAGTAATAAGTTAATACACAGTTCATCTACCGAGTTATGGCATTTTTCTATGTGGCTACCGAGTGACAATAGTAAATAGTTATTTAAGACATCTAAGGGATCTGTGGATTTTTTTTTGTGGTAACTGATTCAACCCCCCCCCCCCCCCCCCCCCCCCCTCTTAGTTACTCCATCTATATTTCCAAAGATTGGTATCAGAGCGTTTGGTGCTTGCAAGAAGGATTTCAAGGATCTAAGCTAAAGATCAGGATGTCTTACAAAAGGGAAATTCCAAGGCTTAATAGTGATAACTTTTCAGCATGGCAAGGTCTCATGAGACTCCATCTAGCTTCCATTGGAGATACAAGACTGAAATATCTGGATAAATCATATGTGACTCCTTCTGATAATTATCTATTAATGACATTTCTGAGAAGAAGACTCATAACACCATGATGATAGACATTGCATCTGCCCTAGGCTATGAAGAATTTGATGATGTTAAGGACTACAAAACTGCCTTTGAAATGTGGAACAAGCTAAAAGATATCTATGGAGGAGATGATAATGTGAGAAGAGCTAAAGAAGAAACTCTAAGAGGACAATTTGATCAAACGAGGATGAGAGAAGATGAAAACATTACCAAATATGTTGAAAGAGTCAAAGCAGTTGTCAGTGCAATCAAGGCTTTTGGAGGAGACATTGAGGAGGAAACAATTGTAAGTAAAGTTCTTAGAACATTACTTCCTATTTATGCAATTAGAGTTTCTACAATTCAAGAAAGCAGATGTGAAGCAAATCATAAGATAAATTTAAAGGCCATAGTAGGAAGATTTACTACATTTGAGCTAGATAACTATGATAACTATGTTCCAGCTTCCAAGAATATTGAATCAGAATTTGAACCTAAGATTTTACTCAAAGAAAAAGGCAAAAAGATAAAGGATTCTTAGTCAAAAAGTGAAGAAGAATCATAACAGAGTTCTGACAGTGATCGTGAGGTGGTTGAAGCTCTACTAGCCAGGAAATATTCTAGAGGTAGAGGAAAATACAAAGGTAAGGTTCCTCTAATCTATTTTTCATGTGAGGAAATTGGACATATTGTTGCTAGGTGCCCAGATAAGCAAAACAAGGATGAGAAGATAGGTCACAATTGCAATGGCAAGAAAGACTTCAAATCATTCAAGGACAAAGGTAAGAAAATATGTTTCATGGCTAAGGATTCTAATGATTCTAATCAAGAAGAAGATGAAATTGTTTACATTGCTATGAAAGACAAATCTAATAATGATGAGGAAATGGCACTTATCTCTCATGTGAGCAAAAATGATACATGAATCATAAATAGTGGTTGCTCTCATCATATGACTGGTGATAAAACTAAGTTTGAACATTTTGAAGACTATGATGGTGGTAGTGTGAGGTTTGGTAATAATGAAACTTGTTGCATAAAAGGAAGAGGAAGAATCTCACTAACCAAAGAGCTTGTATGTGATAATGCATATTGGGTAGAAGGACTAAAACAAAATCTATTGAGTGTGGCATAGCTACATGGATTCAAAGTGAAATTCATGCATGGAAAAGTAAGACTGTTGGATGACAAAGGAAAGCTGATTGGATCTGGCATACAAACAAAAGGTAACTTGTTATATCTTGAACTTGGTGAATGTTCATGCTTTATTGCTCAAGTTGAAAAAATTTGGTTATGTCATAGAAGGTTGTGTCATATGAACTTTGATAACCTTGTGAAAATAAAAAAATTCAGGAAAATAAGAGGAATTCCTAGTATAAAGAAACCTAAGGTTGGTCTATGCAAAAATTGTCAGCTTGGTAAGATGGGAAAGACTAGCTTTAAAAGTAAGAACTATCAGTCTAAAGAAGTTTTAGAAATTGTGCATACTGATTTGTGTGAACCTATTGGAATTGAAAGCTATACTGGAGAAAAGTTCTTCATTATTTTTGTTGATGATTACTCAAGAATGATGACTATCATGTATCTAAGAGGGAAATCAAAAGCATTTGAAAAGTTCAAGCGATATTTGGCTAGAGTATAAAAAGAAACATGGAAAAGACTAAAATGTTTGAGGTTAGACAGAGGTGGTGAATTCATCTCCCATGAGTTCAATAACTTTTGCATTGAAAGGGGAATCAAAAGATAGGCATCAACACTTGGAACTCCTGAGAAAAATGGAATAGTTGAAAGGAGGAATAGATCTATCATGGATAGTGCAAGAACTTTAATGATTGAAAACAACATTGCTATCAAATACTAGAAGGAAGCTATCAGCACTATAGTTCATACCTTGAATCGAGTATAGCTAAAGAAGGACTCATTCAAAAACCCCTATGAGTTATGGTATGGCTATAAACCCAATGTAAGTTACCTAAATGTATTTGAAAGTAAATGTTACATTTTGAAAGAATCTAGAAAAGGTAAATTTAATGTGAAGGGTGATGAAGGAATATTTTTGGGATATTCTTGCAAGAGTAAAGCATATAGATGTTTGAATTTGTCTACTCACATTGTCATAGACAGTGCACATGTGAAAATTGATAAGTTTCCAAAAAGGACTGAAGAAGAAAGCAAAAAGGAACTAGAAGACTGCAGAAGATTTATTTTCATTGAGCCTGATATAGTGCCAAATACACCTATCAATCATGAATCTTCTACTTTCGAGTCTTTAGTAACTGAGTTGTAGGAAGATCAAATCGAGCTATAGGAACCTGAGTCACATTTAGATGCTACTGAGCCAATTTCTACTGAGTCTGAAGGACCTAAGCAACAAACAAAATAGCCAAAACCTAAAGTTGAAGTGCAAGACGATGACAGTGCAATTCATTCAAAAGGAAAGGAACCTGTACTAGCCAAGTATGTCAAGAAACACCATACACCAGATCCGATTATTGGAGACAAATTTGAAGGTACTATGACAAGAAGTAAGCTAAAAGGTACTTGTTTACTTGCTAATTTTGAACCTAGAAGTGTCAAAGATGCATTGGAAAATGAAAGTTGGATTGAAGCTATGAATGAAGAGATAGAGAAAATAGAGAAAAAAAAAAATGGACTCTTGTACCTAGACCTAAAGATAAAAATGTGATTGGAACTAAGTGGGTATTCAGGAATAAGTTGAATGAAGATGGTAAGGTATCAAGGAACAAAGCTAGACTGGTATGCAAAGGATACTCTCAAGAAGAAGGAATAGATTATGGAGAGACTATTGCTCCTATTTCAAGATTGGAAGGTGTCAAGAACCTACTTGCATATGTTGCATACAAAGGATTTAAGGTTTATTAGATGGATGTCAAGTCAACATTTCTCAATGGTATACTGGATGAAGAAGTCTACATTGAACAACCTGAAGGTTTTGTTGATCCAAACAAGAAAGACATGGTCTGCAAATTACACAAAGCATTGTATGGTTTGAAACAAGCCCTTAGAGCATTGTATGAAAGATTGCATAACTATCTTATTCAGATTGGTTTTCAGAGAACTAATGATAATAATAGCTTGTCTATCAAGGAAGGACCAGATAATAAGTTTGTTTTGGCAGAAATATTTGTGGATGATACTTTGTTCACAGGAAATGATGATCTATGCAAAGAGTTTTCAGAGCAAATGAACAAGGAATTTGAGATGTCAATGTTTGGTTTTCAAATTTAGCAGAGTAAGAATGGCATCTACATCACTCAATCTAAATACATCAAGGAGATACTAAAAAAGTTTGGTATGGAAGACTGTAAACCAATTGGAACTCCTATGTGTACTGGACTAAAACTTACCAAGGATGATGAATCAAAGGAGGTAGATTAGACGTTGTATAGATCTATGACTAGAAAGTTGCAGTATGTAGTTCATACAAGGCTAGATATTGCTCTTGCAGTTGGTATTGTAGCAAAAATTTTAGCAAATCCAAGAGAAAATCACATGATGGCAATCAAAAGGATCATGAGATACTTGAAAGGCCTTGATGATTATGGATTATGGTACAAATTTGGAGGTAATCTAGATTTGAAAGTGTTTACTAATGCAGATTGGGCAGGAAACATTGATGACAGAAAGAGTACAAGTGGAGGAGCTTTCTTTCTTGGAAAGAGGTTAGTTTATTGGACTAGTAAAAAGAAAAATTGCACATCCCAATCCATAGCAGAAGTAGAGTATGTTGATATAGCAGTAAACTTTTCTAGTATTGTTTGGTTCAAACAATTATTGGAAGGCATGAAGGAGGAAATCAAAGAACCTGTTGTTATGTTTTGTGACAATACAAGTGCAATTAACATATCTAAAAATCTAGTGATGCATTAAAAAACCAAGCACATTGCAATAAAGTATCACTTTGTCAAAGAATTGGTGCTGGATAAAGAGATTAGATTGGAATATGTCCATATAAAAGAAAAAATTGCTGACATATTCACCAAGCCTTTACCAAAGGATGCATTCTTGCATCTAAGAGGAAAGTTAAGGGTCATTCCCTTATTTGAAGCTCACTAAAATAAATTTTTAGTGGTGCATCAATAGGTATCAAGTAGAAGATCTTTCAGTTGATGCAGTATAATTATGGAAATATTGCATATGAATCAGTACACAAGGTACATCATTCTACATTTGGTTTGTGTTGTCTTTGACATGTGTTGTCAAAGAGGGAGAGTATACTGTCATATCCTTCTGAAATTTAAATTTTTTTGTGAAGAGTTTGATGTTTGAAAAGAAGCTACGTAATTTCTTCATAGAGGGAGATTACTGTATTTCAGAAGTTTATGGAATAAAATTTAAGAGGTAGAACCATTCTTTCAGAAAAAGACTTGTTCTCAAATTTCATTCTACTATGACATGTTGTGTTGCCATCAATGCCAAAGAGGGAGATTGTTGGATACAATTGTTCAATTGTGTGTTGTCTTTGATGTTACACAAATGTCATATCAGTTATTAGATAGAGTCTACCGAGCTCAGATGGTTAGAAAAGTGAATTACAGAGTCTACCAAGCTCACTCAGGTGTTGAAGGCTTCTATGGTATAAATTAGTTTCTATCGAGCTCACTCGGGTGCTAAAGGATTTTATAGCAAAAGATAGTTTCTACCGAGCTCACAAGGTTAGCAAAGGAAAATCAGTTCTTACTGAGTTCACTCGGTCTCCAAAGTATTTTGCAGAATTTGTAGTGTTTATTGAGCTTCACTTGGTTAACACTGGAAATCATTTCTAGAGTAGTGTTTACTGAGCAAGGTCGGCCAATGAAGGATTTCATTTTTTTGGGAAATAAAGTTTAATTGTTTCATGTAATGTTTATAGCCTACTGATGTATGATTTATTGGTAAATGTAACTTGTAAATGAGCCGACTTGACAATTTGTATTGTATAAATAAAAGGTCAAGCTGTGAATTCAAATGTATGAATGAATGAGCGAGCATGCAAGTAAGTTGATTGCATGAAGAGGAAGGTGTGAGTGAATTTTGAAGAAGGATCAGATATCCTTGAGGAGTAGCATAGTTGTATCTGATCGATGAGGATCTATTGAAGTAGAACAGAGATTTGTAATAGCAAAGTTCAGTTGCATCTCATTTAGGTCACTTATTGTTACTTTCGCACCATTGTAGTAGTAATTCCTAAATCTCTTAACAGAGTTGGTCTAACAACCATTTTGTAAATCCTCTAACAAGGTGGATAGTTCTATTGAATTGCTCTAAAGTCCTCTAGCAAGGCCACTCCTAGCAGGGTGATTAAATCTTCTAACAAGGTCACACCTAACAGTGTGTTTTGTAACCTTTAATAGGGTTGGCTCCTAACAGGGCTCACTTCAAAAGAGAAAAAATTAGTAGCTAGTTACTTGGTGTTTTTTCCCATATTGGGTTTCCACATTAAGTCTGGTGTCTCTTGTGTTCATGTTATTTCCTTTTGCATGCATATTAATAATTGTGAATGCTTAAAGATCAGTAATAAGTTAATACATAGTTCATCTACTGAGTTACAACATTTTTTTGTGTGGCTACTGAGTGACAACAGTAACTAGTTATTTAAGACATCTAAGGGATCTGTGGATTTTTTTTTGTGGTAAATGATTCACCCCTCCTCCCTCTTAGTTACTCCATCTATATTTCCAACACCCCTTTCCTATGGAAAAACTCAAAAAAATTCCAAATACGAGGCACCCCCCTCTCTACGTGCATCATACACAACCAATAAAACATGCATGCATTATTGAATTGACCTATGCAATTACTTGACCAAATGATATGTCTATCCATATCAATGACATGCTTTTGCAAAAAATCAAAATGATTCTCTAAACAATGTTGCACAAACTCATGAGAGTGAGATCTATCATCACTCATGTAAAAATGGTCCTCTCTAATAATCTTTCGATTATATTCTACACTATTATGGGAATGTCTATATGTTATGTGAACAAAAATAGCAATATGAATGGGGTTGTAAAATTGAGATTGTGTCTCATTTTGGAGCTGCAATGTGTAGTTCTTTGCAAAGTCAACAAGTGATATAATAGTTCCAATGGAAAAAGTCTCCTTACACATTCTAAATTGTTGATCTAACCACCGAGACCTGTGACTATGTCTTGAATACTTGTAGAAATGATTTGTCTTGAAATCTGAAATAAAATTTGCCACACTAATTTCTTTTACAACCAATTCATATCTAGAGCCCTCACCTCTACTCTTCAACATGTATTTGACCATTTCATATACCTTTTTCTTTACTATTGTTCTCCCACGATCTTGTTCACACCCCTCATGGAACTATTTTATAAACTTGGATGAGCCACCACATTTTAAATACTTCTCATTTAAGAAATCATTTCTATAAAATAACCAAGAATCAACTCTAGGACATAAAAATTGATCTAGCAAGTCTCTTGATAATTTTGGAAGCCCACTAGCACAACAATTCTCCAACATTTCATTACTATGCAAAGTAGAATGGATGGAGCATAATAGTTCATGGTGCATAGAAAAATCTACATGATATTGGCAACATGTATTTCAAATCTTAAGTCGCACACAATAAAATAGCTTCAAGGATTCAAAAGAGCTTTTTGATACATGCAATCTTGGATGACTCTCTCTAAATTTTTTGAACAAAATAGTTTGACTTAACTCCAAATAATGTTTAGGATGTAGGATGTGGTCTCTAATACTAATTCTCAACTTCAACATGTCTTTAGCATTTGGTGAGACTCTTGACCTAGAGTGCCAAAATTGTGTAATTTCTTGCTTCACATTATTAGTTACCTTCTTATCAACATTTGGAAGTCTCTTACCAAAAGTCCATGTATCATTTTGATTAGGATCATCAATTCTCTCTCATCTAGTAAGTGTTCTTCTCAAAGCAGTAAGATTTAGGTTCAAGTCAATGCAATTTTATCTCATATATCTACCCTTTCTCAAATGATGACTTACCAAAGAGATTGTAATAACCCTGCAAGCAGCTATCTCACCCTTCTCCTTGCTATTTTTCCCAATGCATTTGAGCACTAAAAAGATTCTTCAAAATAATGATATTTATTTCTATTTTCTTATTAACATGAATCTTCAATTTGGAATACATAGGTCTCATCTTTTGCATCATTAATAAATGAATAAAAAGTTGGCATTGCTCCACCACTGTCTTGTTGCTAAAAAACATCTTATATAGTCTTGAAGCCCATAACAAAATGGTTCTTTGTGTTTTTTTTTCCTTCCAAATTACTAATAATGGTTTCATCAATTTTAATTAACCATTTTGGTGTTTTAGGACCTTCATTTTGGTTATTATTAGAAGATATTTAATGTTCCTATGCATTTTTATTTTCGACATGGTCAATCCTGACATTCATACTATGAATTGGTAAATTATCATTCTCCAAAATTTCAATCCTAGCATTGACATTATCAATTGCAATATTTGTATTCCTCAACTAAACATATTCATTTTTTGACTCTATAATTTCACCTTCAATCAATACATCATCAACTTGATTGACATTTAGCATACCTTGTCTCTTCCTTTTATGATTTTCCATGTCTCTTTCCCTATATGTTGCAATGTCTTCATTTGATACCTTCCTTTTGTGTTTAGCCTTTGTATGACTACTACTCCCCATTCAAACAACAATACTAGACACTTTATCAAGTTTTGTAGCCAACTTTTTGAACAATGGGCCCCACACAAAGTTTTATCTACAAAAACACTCTTCAACACCATTAAAAAACCAAAAAAAAATGTGATTCTTAGGTCTATAATGACAAAGGATACTTTGGTAAAAGTTTGCTAGTAAACTGATTCAGGTACCCAATCCCATATCAGGTACTCTATCTTATATTGGATACCCAAAATCTACACTCAACATTTGAAGAGAAATCAAGTGGAGACAATTATATAAGTATATAGAATTAAATTATTATATATCATTATATTTGATTAATAGCTTTATATATTATATATTATTATACACATTTATTATATATTATTATGTATATTTTTTATAATATAATAGTTATATCATTGTTGCCAACTTTTAGTCTATCCCTTTTAAGATTTTAGTTGTTGGAATTCATTGCAATTTTTTCCAATTGATTATTGAGATAGCCCTTAGGTGACTCACTTCTCAACAATTTTCCAAGACTCCCACTTTGTGTCTTTTTTGGGACCCCCTTGCTTCACTTTTTCTTTTTCTCCATGTGGGATTCTTGTCATTATGCATTAGGGCTTAGGTGATTTAGGTTTGATATGGTTTGAGTATCTTCCTAATGAGAAGTGAGTCCTTGTTTCCATGACATTTCTCTTTCTCTAGCACTCTTATTTCCTTCATATTCTAAATCGTTTGGCTAGCTATCCGCCTTGGTGAACTTCACCGAGTAGGAACCCAAAGATCAAAGTCATGATAGAATTCACAGATGTAAACCTTCTTGACTTATGATGAAAGGATCTAGAGAAGTGAAAGCTACAGCTAAGAAAGTCTCGAGTCAAAGTTCTGAGGTCAAAATCCATTTCTGTGCAGAGAACTGGGTCTGCATTTTTTTTTTGATCACTTGATAGAAATGAAATTATTTAGTTTTGTTTTTGAAGCTAGCAAGGTTCATATTCCATTCAAAGATTTTATGAATAAATGGGACCCAGATGTGATGCTAAAAAGGAATAAATCTGAGCCCATTATGGTGAATCCATCCTCAAAACTTCATCTTCAGGATACACAAGGTAACTAATCAAAACAAGGGAAAATGCTTTAAAGTGGTTCTTCCCGCAAAAAATGTTGGTCTCAGAGGAGTTATTTGTCCTCTGCAAATATAAAGGCGACTTCTCCAAAAGACTAGAAATATGAAGAACTATGCAAGTATACTATGGGAATATTATGTGGAGATGCTAGAAAGATGCTTTTGGTAAAGCTAGTTGTAAAGGTGCATTTCTGATATAATGGAGATTAAGTATTCATATACTTGATATAGAAAATAAGAAGATGAGGTGCTCGAGGTATTGAAAGATTATTTCTCGCACTACAATCCCAAATCAAAGGAAAGATAAACTTCCAGAAAGATGGATCTGTGCTTTCTCCTCTGCATATAAAGACTTATCATGTGAATACTTGTTTCAGATTATAAAGTAAATGAGAGAATTTCCACTAATCTAAAATCCCTTGGTTCGGTAAGTGGATTTTCATGCAACTATATCAGTTTGAGAGAGTAATATGTTTTTTGTGTTCATGGATCCTTACATGCATAGAAATGGAAAGTTTTAAATAGTCATTAATTATGAAATTTATTATAAATCCTACCATTATGATCATTGATTGAGGTTAATTTCATCTATGTGATGCCAACATTCAGATTTCTACATGTATTTGATCAGATTTGCCTCAAACTTGCTTCCTCATTATTTTAACGACTATTTATCAAGTAATTACCCCATTTTTGAAATCATAAGCGAATGGAAATTAGAGAAACAAGTTATGATTGACTCCTAGGCTTGGAAAGTGAATTGTAAGATCTCATTGATACTTTATTCAAATTCTATGACTTCTATGATCTCCACAGAAGGCTTAGTTCTCAACCCATCCACCTAATCACCTAGAAATTGAAGGAAAGAGGATTGGTGGAAATTTTTGGATCTCCCATGGTTGTGCAAGATCTAGAGTTAGTAAGAGATTGTATCGAGAGATATAATCCAAAAATAAATAAAATCATGCTTCCTGATCATTCTATCCTTCTCTTGATAAATAAGGCCTTGATACAATCTGCATTTAGTGTGCCAGTGAAGGAAGAATATTGCAACATCAATTTTGGGTCCTCTACATCTATGTTCAATCAAAAGAAGTCTTTAAGAAGAGAGGATATGCAGAGAACCTAGTTCTAAAAATCTCATTCCAAGAAGAGTATAATGTTGAAAACTCTTTTTGGAACCAATTTGAAAAGAGAAATCGTCGACATCTTGGTACTAGTGTTGACATTGAAAGGAAAGGAAGAAATTATAGATTTCATTGAGCATCACTTCTTCTTGGTGGAAGCCATATGTGCCGAAGGACTGTTGATCATCTAGGCCAAAATCATATGTGATGAGCTCTCCTCGTGGTTAAATTTAGCTAAGGCATTCAAGAATTTCTATATGACCTCATATTTAATATATAACTTAGCCATGCATCACCTGTGGTTAGGTCTTCCCAAAATCAAAGACTATGATGAGAGTATGAGGGTGTATGAGTTCTACCCTCACCTTTAGTTGTAGAGGAGATTCAAAGAGTACGTGAAAGTGAATGATGCCTTCACTATAAGATTGTGTTAGGAATTGCAAGGCTGCCCCAAATGAAGATTTTCACTAGAAGTTCAGATGCTTTTTCATCCAATTCCCGAGCTTCTCCTACCTATAGATCGATGCTTTTGATGGGTTTTCACTATAGCCTAGTTTAGATGCTTTTTCATCCAATTCCTAAGCTTCTCCTACCTATAGATCGATGCTTTTGATGGGTTTCCAAAAGGCTCTCTAGGTACCTTGAGGTTAAGGTTGTTCTTGTTGAATTATGTTGACAAGTACTAAAAGTGAACACCTTGTGTTCTAATGTAAAGAAAATAACTGGAATTTCCTTCCCAATAGTTGTTGGACCCTATTCCTATGCTTCTAGATTGGATGCCTAAAATCTAGTTAAAAATTTTTTAAGCAAGATCAAAATGGTAGATTATGAGGTACTTAGTCCTCAATATGACCTAGTAAATTTTGTAAGAGATCATTTGAAGCTAGGATATGCTCACAGACATGTTCCACTAGATTTTCACTATAGCCTAGTTTAGATGCTTTTTCATCCAATTCCTGAGCTTCTCCTACCTATAGATTGATGCTTTTGATGGGTTTCCAAAAGGCTCCCTAGGTACCTTGAGGTTAAGGTTGTTCTTGTTGAATTATGTTGACAAGTACTAAAAGTGAACACCTTGTGTTCTAATGTAAAGAAAATAGCTGGAATTTCCTTCCCAATAGTTGTTTGACCCTATTCGTGTGCTTCTAGATCGAATGCCTAAAATCTAGTTAAAAAATTTTAGAGCAAAATCAAAATGGTAGATTATGAGGTACTCGGTCCTCAATATGACCTAGTAAATTTTGTAAGAGATCATTTGAAGTTGGGATATGCTCACAGACATGTTCCAGACATTGAAGATTATTGGGCCAGATGTCATAATTGTTGGTGTAATTAAATATTCACTAATTACATTTACTTAAGCTTACTTAGGATTATGCATTTCATAGTAGTTTGTGATTGAGACACTTAGGAGTTTGCACCTCAATTAAACACATGGTGTAGGATAATTCCACTCTAGGTGGTCATAGTTGTTATCTCAATCCACATTTAGTGCACTTATCACATTATCATCCTCATCATTGCACATACTTCATTACATAATGGAAGATGGTCCACCTTTGATGGACATGTGATTCCACCTTGTGTGGGTGATATCTTATCTTCTCCTTATCATTATCTCTTATCGCCTCTCCTATATTAGGAGACATATTATGTATAGTTTAAATCAATCCATTGGATATCAATAAAATCCATTATCAATAATAGCATTCTTGCATCTTCATGCAATTATCTTGCCAATCTCTTGTGGAAGTTATCTTGGTCTTTCATCTGATCCTGGGGGTATTATAAAGTCACCTAAAACTCTAACATGGTATCAAAGCTCTCATGGTGTGAAGACCTCTTCTCAAGAAGTGCAATCTTGGCTTGACTAATTGTTGGTGTGACATTGGCAATTTTGACATCACAATTTGGAGGAGATTTTGGGAGTCATATTTTATGACCTTCTATTGTAGGTGAAAATTAGAGCTTTCTAGTGTAAATTAGAGGTTGGCATCATATAGAGGAGGTCCAAAAACCCCTAAATCAAATTTTGTTTCATCTAAATCAGACATCTAAGGCCAAATCTAGATCCATTTGATTTTTGAAGGTGCGACGGCGGTGATTTAGAAAAATAATTATAGAGGCAATTTTCAAAAAATAATATCTCCCTCATACAGACTCCTTTTTCCAAGCAATTTTTCTTTTTTTTTTTTGGGGTAGAATTTCACAATCTACATAGTGGTGCAGGTGATTTTGGATCTCTATCTCCAAAGTTTTTTGAAAATCACAAATCCCATTTTCTACAACTTTCAAGACTCTATTTGGGTACATTTGGTAACATTTTTAGGTGCAATTTTTTTTGAAAGTGCATGATTTTTCCTTTACTTTCCAGATCTGTAATTAGATTTCAGTGATTTGGAGTGGATATATTATTTTTAGAAATAGGTCTTTTTTTGCTATATTTGCACTTGGTCAATACTTGGATTGCAATTTTCTTAATTGAATCAGCAATTTGAAGGAGTTGTCAATTGATTTCAGTCATTCTTTAATTCATTATGGATTTTTCAAAAGTTCCATTACTCACTCCATATAACTATCATGAATGGAAACAAGCAATTTCTAATCAGTTGATGAGTATTGGAATGCTTAGAATGATTCTTGGACAAGATCTAGAACTAGCTACAGGTGTTGCAAAAAGAAGGAAATGGTTTGATAGAAGGGTTAAAGCACTTGGTTCACTTAGATCTAGCATCTCCAATGATTTGCTATATCATATTGCATCTTGCACACATCCTCATGATGCCTAGACTACATTGGAAGGAATAATTGGTAAATTTGATAGAATAAGAAAATTCAAATTGGAGAATGAGCTTATAGGTCTAAGTCCATGTGATTTTGACAATATTCAAAACTTTTTCTCTAAGTTCAATTCCATTATATTGGAGCTTTCTAGTTGTGACATTACTAAACATGATGAGTAATTGATATTATCTATTCTTTACAAGCTAGATCCTGAATATTCAATCTTTGTTTCCACATTCTATGCTACTATGGATGCTCTTGGTAGTGCATACAAAATGCCTTCTCTTGATGAATTTGTAACTCAACTCACAAGGGAACAAGCAAAGTTAGCACACATGGGTCAATTGAAGCCTTTAAAGCATCAAGCATTGGTTGCAAATGACTCCTCTCCAAAGGCTCCCAAAGGAAAGGGACACAAACAACACAAAGATCCTAAGCAACATAAAAAATATGATGACTCTCCTTCACATCATAATATTGAATCCAAGTCCTCTTCAATAGAGGAAACATCTAGAAGAAAGAGAGATAAATATGCTTATTGCAAAAAGTTAGGACATGATGAGCATAAATGTTTCCATAAGAAGATTGATGATCTCACTCACATTCTTCAAAAGAACAATATCCAGTTGTCCTCATCAGGGTCTTCTCATTCTTCTCAATATCAGGCACCTACTACAACTACATCATCATCTAGAGGTAAAGGATAGGCACTCATTGCTTCTACACATCCTGAGCAAGGTAAATGGCTTCTTGATTTAGGTGCATCACATCATATGACATTTTCTATGGATATGTTTTCTTCTATTGAGCCTTGTAATTCTCCACCTATATTGATGGGTAATAATATATACATGAAGGTCTATGGGAAAGGTTCTATTACTATGGGACACAGTACATTTAATGATGTTCTTTCTGTACCATTGTTGACCACTAATATCCTTTCCATTTACCAAATTACTCATGGGGCACAAGGTAAAATTTTTGAATTCACTCATGATTATGTCTATATTAGGGACATGGAGACTAGATATGTCATAGACTAGATATGCTTCTATTCTTTTGCACATTTTATTGATAATGATGATGATATTCAGGATGTACCTAACCCTTTATCAAGGGTGAATAATTCATGTGAGGAGAACATTGGACACTTCCTACTCCTCCACCTCCTACTTCTTTAGACATGAGCTCTACTATTTAGCAAGATGATCTTTATGCTTCAGATCTTGCAGTGTGGGATGAATTCCTTGATGCTCTTTCAGATGAGTCTCATTATGCAGATTTGGTTAATACATCTAAGGAGGTTTCTTTTCAAGATACTTCTTCAGCTTCTTTGGAGATTGGATTTCCCAAATCTTCATGTCCTCTTGGTTTTTCACATCTCATAGGTCAGCTTGATGGTGTGACAAAATCTTTGAGCTTGGAGACACCTATTTAGTCTTTAGAGATGCATACATGGAGACCTTCTTCCTCCTTCTTCACTTTTCACATGAAGTGGCTTCTTCATCTTTTGATGTATTTATCTCTTCCTAAGGAGAGATGTTTCTTGCAGGCATTAGATTATCTCTTGTTTATAGGTACTCTTCATCTACATTGGAGCTTCTTCATTATGGGGGGGATATCAAGTCTCCTTATTTCCTTCCTATGGGGGGATCATTCTTTGTATATACATGATGTATGCAATTTTTGGGGGGTCTTGAGTACTCCATCCATCCATGCATCTTGTTTTCATCTCTCTTTTTGGAGCAGAGTTTTTCCCATGAGGTTTTCTCTCTTTCTCCTCTTTATGAGAGATTTCATTTCATGTATTGCATTGCATATTGTACATGGGTACCTAAAATGGCCTAGTAGTCAGGACCCATCTTGCATTGTGAGTTTAAGTGCATTCCAATAAGTTTCACTTAAGGCGGGTGTTGGTGTAATTAAATATTCACTAATTACACTTACTTAAGTTTACTTAGGATAATGCATTTCATAGTAGTTTTTGATTGAGACACTTAGGAGTTTGCACCTCAATTAAACACATGGTGTAGGAGAATTCCACTCTAGGTGGTCATAGTTGTTATCTCAATCCACCTTTAGTGCACTTATCACATTATTATCCTCATCATTGCATATACTTCATTGTATAATGGAGGATGGTCCACCTTGTGTGGGTAATAGCTTATCTTCTCCACATCATTATCTCTTTTCACCTCTCCTCTATAAGGAGGCATATTATGTACATTTTAAATCAATCTATTGGATGTCAATCAAGTCCATTATCAATAATAGTATTCTTGCATCTTCATGCAATTGTCTTACCAATCTCTTGCAGAAGTTATCTTGGTCTTTCATCTGATCCTGGGGGTATGGTAGAGTCACCTAAAACTCTAACAATAAAAAATACCAAACCAAAGAGAGGTATTAGTCTAGGCTAACAATTGATGAAATTAAGTTATATAATGACTTTATTGTTTTTTCTAATATTGTAGATGATGGCTCCTATATGCATTCCTTGTCCTTCAAGAAGATCAAGAGAACTCCCATTGTGTCATCCCTACCTAAAGATCATGTTATCAATGCAATGGAGGTCCTAATGCATGGGATCATTAAAGGATTTCTACACCTTGTTAGGAGTGTGCCTTGTTAGAGGACTTAAGAACATTCAACTCAGAATGTCACCCTATTAAAGGATTTACATAAGGCTGTTAAACCTACCTAACTCAATAGGATATCCAAGTTACTAATGCAATTGTGAGAGAGTATTAAGATAATACACCTGATCTAATGCACTCTCTAATGCTGATCTCAGGCTCCTGATCTGCACTTCTATCTTTGATCTCTGCTAGATTTGATTCTGCTGATTATGTTCCATGTTCTATTTTGATCAACTAGATGTGTAAATGTCATCCTTTCCATTAAATCTTTAACACCAATGTTCTACAATAACAGGCTCTACTTTTCCTTCTTCTTTTTGCACTTCTCACTTCTTTGTTCAATGGCATCAAGACTCCCTTATAAAGATTAGTGGTTCATTATGCATCCTTGGATAAAATGTTCCCACTCAAACCCTTGAAATTCACCTATTGGCTACATGCAGTCTCTAATTTTTTGATTGGTTGCATGAGGATCGCATAGGTTATTGTGAGGATTTGAACTTATCCTTTTATCTTGTCAATGAGTCATGCATAACCATTTTTCATCTTGGCTTTTGATTGCACAAACTTTTATGCTAATCCTGCATTGCTCGGCACATGATGTAATACTAATGCTCTACACCATCTATTCTAGATTGCTCGACATCTACTGTAGTTTCTGCATTACTCGGCACCTATTAGTTTTATGCATTGCTTAGCTTCTATTGATTCCTAAATTACTCAGCACATATTGGTCTCATCTACTCAGCACTATGTGTAACTCAGCAAGTGGTAGAGTTCTAGCTCAGTTTCCATTGTATACTCGGCATGTATAGGGAAAATGGTTAAGTGTGTTGACACTCATTTGTCAATCTTATTTATTTGATCAACAATCTCCCCCTTTGACATGAGTGTCAAAAACACTTAACTGATTATTCATGATCCAACCATTATATGTACATTCTTTTCTTGCAAAATTTCAAAAAAAAATATTGTGAACAACAATATACCTTACGACTCCCCTTGAATTGATTATGTCATAAATTCTAATGTCTTGTGCCATTTATTCTTTGACCTATTTCTAACCTGTTCTTGCCTTATGATCCTGTTATCTCCTTATTTTACTATATGCATTTCTCCTTCTTTAATATATCTCCCCCTTAGAATATTATCTCCCCCTTTTTGACACTTATGTCAAAGGGTCCTAAATGGTAATACCATGTTTGCCCAAAAATGTTTTATTTACCTCAAGGAGTATTTTGAGAGCTACATCCCAGTTATTCAATGTAATAACTAATGACTTGTGTTGGATTGCAAGCTCTGCTACTAGATCAAAAAGTCCTTCATGTGTAGAAATATTTGGATCCTTCTTCAGGACTATTTCTGCATACATTTTCTCCTTATGTAATATCTCCAAATGGGGAGTGATAGAGGCTTGTATTTGCATTAGCTTTTCTTTAATAGTGGCCTCTTCTACTGATAATGTAGCTAATTCCCTCTAAGTGTGAAGTGTTTGAGAAAATTGCTTTTCACTTTGTGCAAGATTTGAGGGTAGTTGCATGCTGGAGAGCTTTAATTTTCTCTCAAGGTTCAAAATTTTTGGATTTATTTCTTGTGTGAACCTGGAAAAATCACACAATTTTCTATAAAGGGAAAAGATGTTCCCTAACACAATCTTTACAGTATCCAATTTCTTAGATAGGTCAACCTATCCTAAAATTATGTTATTGGCTATCTTTTGGTTGACCTTTCCTACAAACTTCTTTTCTGACCATTCCATGAGTTTTACATTTGTATCATGGTCTTCATTATTCACTTGATCAACTATATCAGATAGTTGCTCAAGGATTGGCCTGCTTGAATCTAGAGGTTGTAGGCTGAATGCATCCATGAATATATCTTTGATCTCATTAATTGCCTACTTGTATTTGTATTCTTTCCTCAATGCCTCTTGCCTCCTTTTCTTATCCAATGCACTCTGTATTTCATTCATCTTTTCTTTAGTTAAAGTGCTTGAATCATAATAGGGTATTTGGATTTCTTCATCAAGCTTAGGAATGCCATAATGAATGGTCCTGGCTACCCTAGTAAAACTTGAGCTTGGTGTATTAACTTGTAAGGTCAACTTGTCAGTACTCAACTGCTGAACAAGTTTGGTAGGAGTTCCTATTTTTGGCAATTCAACCAAAGTTTGTACTACAGACTCCCCCTTATCTTGTGTTTCTTCTTTATCCTCTTCTTCTTGCTTTTCTTCTTCTTCTTGTATCACTATGGCCAGGGGTGTACTCATTGTCTGTACTGTTATACCTGTATCTGCCCCTATTGTTGCACTCGGCTCCTGATGAGCTTGCATGGAAATTTTTGGTGGTGATGGAGGTGGTATAAATGGAAGTCCAGTAGTTTGAGTGATTTGAGGTGGTTCTTGTGGTGACACCTTAGCTTCTTTGAGTTTATCTATGAACTTTTGGAGATCATCTACACTGACCAATAGGACTTGAACACAATTGTGCTTGAAGAGTTGTTTGGTCAAGGATCTTAGTGAGATCCTCTGCAGTTAGTGGATTGATGTTTTGACATGAGGTATCAACAACATCCTTAATCTTTATGATTTCTGTAGGTGTGGTAGTAGAGTGAGGAGGGCTAGGAGGTGGAAGTTGTGTGTCTTGCACACTTTGCTACTCATCAGTATCTTTGCTTTCCTCCTCTTCAACCTTTTTCTCGACACTTGTCTTCTCTTCTCTCCTCTTTCTTCTCTCTTTTGGCTGAGTAGTAGCCTCTTCTTTGTATTCTTCTTCAAATACATCTTCAATTTTCTTATACAAATTCTTCCACGATCTTGTGGTTTTCTATACAACTTCTTCAATTTTGTTTTGGAGAATGGAGAATGCCCTATACTTAGGTGTAAACCTAGTGTGTTATGCCTTTTGACTATTTTAGTTATTTGTTCCCTTGTCAAATCAGGAAATACGCTTGCTAAGGTTGATTCTCTCATCTCCTCCATTTTCAAACAGAAATGCCATCTGTCTTCTACAATTTTAGACAACTCCTTTGGCAATTGTTGTTGGTGTAAATAAGTATTTACTTATTACACTTACTTAAGTTTTACTTAGGTTAATGCATTATTTAATTATTTTGCATTATTTTATTATTATTTTAGGTGAGACACTTAGGAGTTTGTGAACTCTCATTGAGTTACACAACTCTAATTATGCACATGGTGTCTACAACACAGGAGTATGCATCATTCACTGAGTTTTCATGATGACAACATAGTTATCTGCACTCCTTATTTAGCACATGTTATCTACACCATTGTAGGCTTATCCTCACATCATCACACTTAATCCTGTGCTCAATGGAGGATAACCCATATCTGGTGGACATTTTCCTAGTTGTATGACATATCATGTTGCTGACTTCTATGCATTCTAGAAGCTCTCCTGAGGCCTTTATATTCAGGCACTCCCAGTGTACTCTCATCTAGTTATTGAATGAATATCATCATTCTGATCATACTCTGTCTATTTTGGTCTACTATGTGCTTGTGTTGAGTTCTTTAGTTCTTGGGTGAATTTTGGCCTAAGCCAAATTCTTACATGGTATCAGAGATTAGGATGATTTTTACCACGTAGCTGTTCGAGACCGTTCATGCTTGAGCATTTGGACATGAATCTGGAGGATCCATAAAAATTGGGAGCGTCTAGAGCAAGATCTAACCTCACCATTGCGTTTGGAGCATCGATTCAGTGTAGATCGACTATAAATTTACCTACATTGGGTGAAAGTTGATCGTGAGGCAAAAAAATTTTGCAAATCGAAACCCAGAGGCCTCGATTTGCAATTTGGGTATGATCATTTTATAGATCTAATTATTTGATTTTTGGATCTGAATTTCTCTGTATTTTTTGAAATTATTTTTCAAATTCATTTCTAGGTAGAGAAAATATTTTGGCCAAACTAATTCATTTCTAAGCAGAGAAAATATTTTGGCCAAACTAGGCAGTGACACCCCAGCTTGACTCTGTACTTGGTTTGGGGGATTTTATTTAATTCATAGGGTTTTTAATTAATTTTGTGGGCATCTCTCTATTCAAATATGAATTATATAGACCCGCGGGCCGTATTGTGCATTATATCCAAGCACAGTCAGATTTACGATGAATGCTTAAAGAACCAGCGAGAGACTCATCACCTAGCGGCAACACAAATTCTGACAACCTCCATTGGTGATCCAACTTTTCTATTCTTTGTGACCACTTTTATTTTTAACTAGCGCTTCAACCGCTATACCCACCAACGTGGGATTAAATTTGATGAAAACTGGCGTCGGCATTGGTGACAACTCATAGCGTCGAGCAAAGTATATTTTGACAAATAGAGCATTTTTGACGACTATTTTTAAAACCCTCCCGCACACTATATCCGCACATCCACCACATGGCAGAAATCTAATTGCCCAGTCTACGACCTGGACATGCGGCGTAACATCATAAGCCTGCATTGTGAATACCGTGGCCGACTAACTCGTAGACACGTGGCCAATTGCCCCACTAGCATATTGCTGAGTCAACATAGCTAGTGGACCCACCACCACATCTGCCAGTTCAGCATCTGACTCATCAGACTGTACAATACGAATTTTAACATGTCCCTTTCTGTACAATATCGTACATGCTGATGTCATCACTGCCCAAGGGGATGCTGATGTAATCAGTCAATGTGCTTAAAATTGACACCCGTTTAGATGTCATTTCAGGAACAATATGAACTACTAAGACGGTTCTATGACCATCAAATTTAACACTATCAATCACTGATGCAACCCCTCTCCAAATTGATTTTGGTTTTTGCAGTCTGACTTCAAGAGGCCATAACTTGCACATCCGGACTCCAAATCAAGTGCAATTTTTTTTGAAATTGGGTATAATTTTCTAAATTTTTAGTGGTGTAGCTATTTTCTGGTTTTGGTTCAAGGATTGTTCAAAAATTATGTTTTTTCGTGACTGTACCTACATAATCCTGCATTTTGCAACTTCAAAATAACCTGAATATACATATGTGAAATAAAGTATATCATCATTCTAAATCTAATCCTTGATGCAATAACATAAATGAAACCATTAACCATACATGATACATCATCATAACCATAAATCATCAAACATAATTAACTAAGTGCACAGTTCCTCCCAACTATAAATAGCATCATTAGACCATCATGGATCCTAGCCATCCCTCCATGCATAACATCCCAAATCACTGAAGAGATCATCAATATTATCATAGTAGGAATGTCACTCCTAAATCATACTACATCATATGCAGAAAGTAATCTAACATGCAAAGTAAAGCACAAGATAACATCATCTAACATATGCAAATCATCAAACTAAGGATACATGTCCACCATCATTATCCATTAACATAATGAAGATAGATTCCAACAAAGAATGCATCAGCCACAGTGTCTTAGATGAATCTCAAATGATAAGAGTGGAAAAACACTACCACCCAACCACGTGGAACCTAAGTTGTCCACTCCCACCGTGCTAAGGAGATAATCTCAAGTCCCAAATAGGCTATCCAAATCACATAGCATAGATCTCTATAAGTCTAGGAATCCTAAAAGTATACAAACTCAAAGGTTCCAATCACAAAATTGACATCTAATCCCAGAGGCACACAATGACATGTAGGAAACCTACTCTGTAAGCGAGCAAGTGTCATCACATATATCATGTAGAAGTTACCCTGGCAGTTAGCTTAGGACTCCACGGGTCTCTACTGATCCTTATGCGGCCACTAGTATCCTCTCATACTGACAAGGCATACTATGGAATGCAAGGTCACAACCAAGCATTCTCTCTACTCCCATCCTAGTCTATACTAGCACTCGAGGTATAGGCGAGAACAAAACAATTATCTTTTTAGGTTCATTTAATCCCCATTTAGTGTAAATGTTTTCACTTATTAAAACAACTTACAATGAGTTACCCTAGCAGCCACTTAGGGCCCCAGCCCCCATTGCAAGCTACTTCCTGACACTACAAGTAGATAACCTACCCTAAGCTCATGGAATCATAAATCACAAAATCACCATAGTCCTATACAAGCAACTAGAAAGAAATACCAAAAGATAATCCATAAAAGAGCATCAAAATCTCCATGAGCACATGAAAAGCATCTATAGATAATCATGACCACCACAGTTCTCTATTGGCAACTGAAGGTATCACTGATAATCAAAAGTATCCATTGGTTTTCAATAACCAAAATATACTTCAAAATCATATTGATCGAAGACTCCAAAATGGTTGGGTCAAAACATGTCACAACATGAAATCATCAAGAAATAAATCAACATTTCAGTCCCATCATGTTGACTGGAAAGTAATCCAAAGATAACTGATCGATGACTCAAAAATGATTAGGTCAAGTGTCTCAGATACAAATAACTCAGCTTCACCCAAGAAGATTGTTGAGCAATAACAATCAGTAAATACAAACATCTCATAGAGCATACCATCACATAACCATGGTTGGGTTTATAAAGATCGAATTCAAGACATCATAATCATAACCCCTTAGCCTCTGGTAGACGTCCTATAACTGGTCAAGAACTAGTCATCTCAAAAACCCAAAACAAGAAGCATGGAGAAAACACAAATTCAAGCACATGTTTTGGTTTGCTAAAATTTCATAGTTGAATTGAGTATGGAGGTTTCAGTTTCTGTTTGCAAGTTTACTTCAAGTATATAAGATTTATCATTTGACCTACAAGTTCACCCGTTTGTTCCCTCGATAGCATTATCCTTCCATTATTTAAAATTACATTCTAAGAATAATTGAAGGATAAATATTTACTCAATAAATCATTTGACACTTAATAAAATCATTCGCTTTATTTTGCTAAGATCAATGTTACTAATTAAATAACTCTTCCTTATCATTAATTCAACTTTTCAGCAGAATCAAAGGATCATTATTCGTCTAAATCATAAGAAAGCCAATTACTAGTCTTTGAATAAGAAGATTATAACTTTATTAAAAGGATCAATTAAATCAATCAATTAACATAGGTACACAATCCATGACTTTTATCATTCTAATAATACTTAATTAAAACTTAATTAAATATTACTAAAATTTAAGCCTTTTAATATTGATCGTTATAACAATTAAATCATCACTAATAACCATTAAAATATCTAAAGTCATTAGAATAAGACTTATCAACTTCGATGTAAATACTCTACAACTTCATTTAAAGAATCATATCAATTAAACTTTATTACATAACTTAATTATTAATTAAATTTAATTAACTATAATTAATTAATTTAATTAATAATTACCTAGCCATAATTTGCAAGTTAAAGATCAACCATAATCCAATTCTCCAATATCAATAGTTCATTAATGACTTTTTATTATTTAATAACAAGTTATATTGGAAATCTTATTAATAAATCTATAATGACCACATCCGTCATTCTTTTCAATGAATGCTAACATTTCCTTAACAAATTCATATTATCGATAATCATTTCGATTAAGACTCTATCGCACAACTTAATTAATATCATAACTATATTAACGATTCAATAAATATCAGTTGATTAAAATCAGCCATACTCCAAATCCATTAATATTAATAATTTACTAATAACTTGTTAGTCATAACAAGTTATATTAAAAATCTTATTGACAAACTGACTATACCAGATTCATCACTACTAATATCTCTCTCCTCAATTTAATAACAATTAACAATTGTTATTAAATTAATAATCCATACTTAACATTGTAAAAATGCATTAATATTAATATACCAAATAACATATAATATTTATAAATAAAAAATGAATATTTATTAATTAACATTATATAATATTTAATATTATATAATAATTAATTAATAATATATAATAGTTAATATTTAAAAGTTATTAATATTTAATAACAATCTAATATCAAAAATTGAATTATACATATTAATATTTAATAATATATATCAATCAACTTATAAAATCGTATGTATGAAACATAGCTCTGCACATATTAAAAAACAAAGGTTTAAATACTGACGTCCCACCTTTATGAGGGTCGTGCGGCCTTGTACCCTAGTCGTAGTACTTGCGACAGTGGTACAGTCAACCGCTGGCCACAGGCCACCATTACATATGACAAGATGGGGTAGGGAGTGGGTAAACCCGCCCCTCCCCAAAACAATCAATTTTTTTTTTTATATAAACATTTTTTATAAAACATTTTATCATATGCGATCCACTGTCACGATCTTTTATTTTAAAAGCAACGTTTCTAAATAACATATGTATATATATATACACACACGTATATGTATATATATAATTATATGTATATATATATGTATATTTATACAGATTGTCAATTCAGTATTACAGCGTTATATATATATATATATATATATATATGCTATTTTGAACATATATGTATTTTTAAAAGAGAACATAATTTTTAAATAAAAAGGGCTATCTTATTCTATAAGTTAAGAATTTCGATAAAATAATTGTTCTCTAATTTATCCATAATTCTTTCAATGGGTTTGGCTATAAATTTTAACTTAGAATTCTTGATAAAAATACAAACCCTTGTCTAATCAAATCCTCGATTCTATTACAATTCGAACCCAAACCCGTTTTAAAACTAATTTCTTTTCATGAATGAAAGCTAGGGTTTTCTAATTGAGTTCTCTATTGATTTCTTCATACAAGGAGAGAATCAACATGCAAATCTAGATAAAACATTCATCACAAGAATTATCCAAGCAGTCATCTAGCAGACACGATGAAGACAGGAAGAGAAAGCGTGCAAAAAGGGAATATACAAAAATCACGAGTGCACCTGGATACTGATGCTAATTACCTTCTCCTCAGAATCTGCAAAGCAAGCTCCTTCCTTCTCCCACTTTTCTGGTCCTCCAACCACGCTCCAAACGCTCTCTCTAAGCTTCTTAGAGTGCCTCCTTATAAAGAACTCTCAAGAAGCACCTAGAATGTCTCTAGAAGCAACCAGAAGGTGGTGACAACTAAGCATGAGCTTTTTCCAAACTTCTAGATGATTCATATGGTTGTAGCCACCATGTGCTTAATTTGTGCGCTAACTCTTGTGTTGTTGACAACACGTGCATAATTAGAGTGCAAACTCCTGTGTTGTCTACATGACAACTCCCAAGAATTCGCAAACTCCTAAATATTAAAATAATGCACATTAATTTATTTAATATTCACTTTACTCTTTTTAATTTAATTTATTAATTTTTAAATCTTATGCACTAACTTTAATAACTCCACTTGTTTTATCTTAATATATTTATATTTTAATCACATGCACACATCATGCAACCTATAATCTTTTAATAATTTTAATATATTTTCCATTTTTAAATTCATTTTCAAAACTTAATTGATAAATATTTATTAACATAAATAAATATTATCACATTCCAACTTTTAAAATTATAACTTTTATCTCCAAACTTAATTATTTTATTTTATTAATTTCCCAATTAATTAAATAAAATAAATATTAAAATATCATATTAATTTTCCATTAAATTAAACCATTAATTAAATCTTTTAATTAGGCTTAATTAATAGAAAATACACCAAAGACTCATAAAATAAAATATGAAAAATCCATTATAGCAAAACACATACAAAATCAAACCAAAAGGGTTAACATCATGAATTACGTCATCTGACGCATTTAGAGGGTACTCAACTCAGATACTTGTCCTAATTTCCAATTAGGACAAATGGCTTAAAGGGTTGGGATTTGGACTTGAGAATTTATCTCCCCTCTCATACCATTGAGATAATGTGATAGGGTATGCTCATCATAGCAATTTAGGAAAATCGATACCCGGTACCTGCAATCTGCATAAAACCCATGCATGTACAAGCATAATATATACTAATCTAAACAAGCAATGGCAGGAAGTGGTGCATCGTGTAGATCCTGACTAGCAGGTGACTATGACTCCCTTCCTTAACCACATCAGAAATGCCATCCAAGAACAAACACACACACCATACACATGCAAGTATGGGGTAAGTATCCATAAGAAAACACATGTGATAATAAACCATCTAACTAATCAATAACTGAAAATAATGTAATAATCATCATGCATACATGAAATGTAGAGTCTGAGCAATCTTGTCACATATCAACTGAATCCATAGCACAATATCTGATAGTCTCAAAACAATGCTGCTAACCATCAACATAAAACTATCCCTAAAAGAGTTCGACAATGATAACAAAAATGCGACCTAGGGGCAGGCACTACAATCAAAGTACTCTGCATGGACAATGGAAACATGGATGTGAACAGAAGACTTAAGGACTTTTGCAGACATGAGGGAATTGATCTTGAAACTCCAGTAGCATTCAGTCCACATAAGAAAATATGTTGCAGCTTTGAAGATTCACACTCTTAAGTCTATGGAAAGTTGCATGATTCATGCCAAGTCTCTAGATCCATCATTAGAAGTTGAAGCAATCTCAAGTGCCACTCACATTCTTAATCATTCTCCTCATCCAGCCTTAGATGGAAAAACTCCTTTTGAGGCATGGTGCGGCAGAAAACCTATTGTGACACACTTCAAAGTCTTTGGTTGTCTTGTATAGGAAAAGATATCTTCCAGGGAATGCAAGGCATAGTCACCTCAGCCTTGTACTTTCATTGGTTATGAAGACAGTGTGAAGCTAGATCTAGAGACACATCAGATATTTGTGGAGAAGGATGTACATTTTGAGGAAAGTTTACCTAGCTTGTCCTCTACTCCTCTTCGCACATCATACAATGTGGATGCTGATAGTGATTTCAGCGATAGTGCTTCAATATATTTAGACATGTGGGGTTCTATCAACAGTTACAGTGAGAGGTCACTTCATTAGTTTAGTCCACATGCATACATAGCCACAGTGATAGGTCCAGAACAGTAGGGTACATCCAGTCTTCCAGATACAGGTTTAGTGATAGATATGGGGGATAGTATTCATGATCTGCCTCTTCTTCTTGATGCAAAAATGCCTTCTTCAGTTGTCACGAGGGTTTCATCGACTCTTTTGTTCATTCTCTACATGATCAATCCTCCCAGGTTGAAGTGATTGTGGATGCTTATGATCAGCAGTTGCAGCAGGGTTCTTTATCAGTTGTAGAGAGAGACAGTTCTTTGGGACAGGTTCTTCACTCACTTGAGTAGGTTTCAGAGACATCACTTATCCATGGGATACTTTCCACACACAATGAAAGCATCTCATTTGTACCCTTGGCATTTTTTCTTCCTAAGGGGAGGGACACCATTCTACAGTCTTGGATCAGCTTCTTCATCGGAGCAGTCACTATTCGACATTGTTCTTTGGGGGGGGGCAGCCCATCCTATCTTTCTTCCTCTTCTCATTATTCTCTTATCTATATACTAGATGTATATCATAATGGGGGTGTCTTGATTACTCCATCCATCCATGCATCACTATTTATCTCTCTTTTTGGGGGAGGGTTTTTCTCATGAGGTTTTCCCTCTTTCCTCGCTTTATGGGAGATTGCATATCATTATGTACATGGGTACCTAACATGGCCTAGTAGTTGGGACCCATATTGCATTTCATCCTAGATTTCATAAGCTTAAGGGCATTCCCCTAAGTTGCACTTAAGGGGGGGTGTTGGTGTAAATAAGTATTTACTTATTACACTTACTTAAGTTTTACTTAGGTTAATGCATTATTTAATTATTTTGCATTATTTTATTATTATTTTAGGTGAGACACTTAGGAGTTTGTGAACTCTCATTGAGTTACACAACTCTAATTATGCACATGGTGTCTACAACATAGGAGTATGCACCATTCACTGAGACGTCATGATGACAACATAGTTATTTGCACTCCTTATTTAGCACATGTTGTCTACACCACTGATTTACATGCTACACCATTGTAGGCTTATCCTCACATCATCACATTTAATCTCATGCTCAATGGAGGATAACCCATATTTGGTGGACATGTGCCTAGTTGTACGACATATCATGTTGATGACTTCTATGCATTCTAGAAGCTCTTGTAAGGCCTTTATATTCAGACACTCCTAGTGTACTCTCATCCAGTTATTGAATGAATATCATCATTTTGATCATACTCTGTCTATTTTGATCTATTGTGTGCTTGTGTTGAGTTCTTTAGTTCTTGGGTAAATTCTGGCCTAAGCCAAATTCTTATAATTGTCCATCAAGTTCAAGAGGTGTATACTTGAACTTCTCATTAATGCATAGACTAATTCTTCTATTCTATTTTGTTCCTCTTTGGTGAACTTATTGAAATCAATCTTTTTCATTTCACTTAAGTCTTCATTCCTAATATTTTCACATAATGTATCAACTAAAGACTTAGGAGGATGACTTACCTTTTCAGACTGGTCTTCCTCATCAGTATCAGGTTGAGCCACATATCTTTTTCTTTTCCTTGGCTCTTCCTATGC
Organism: Cupressus sempervirens; assembly: GCA_028749045.1. Taxonomy (NCBI): domain Eukaryota; kingdom Viridiplantae; phylum Streptophyta; class Pinopsida; order Cupressales; family Cupressaceae; genus Cupressus; species Cupressus sempervirens. Next base: position 919,358,814 of record CM053789.1, on the reverse strand, counting down.
CTTCTTGACTGTCTTCTTCTTTGTGGCATCGTCTTTGGCCTTCTATGTGGAGGCCCTTGTTGTAATGGTAGCTTTCTTTAGTTTAGGCTAAGGAGCAGGAGGTGTCTTTGCCTTCCTTTTGATAACTTTTCCTTTGATGGGTGCTTCCTTGGCTTATTCTTCCTTGGCACTCTCATCTTTGTCTTCACCTTGGCCTTGTGACAATTCAAGTGGCCTTTGTTCAGGCTCATCCTCCTCTTTCTCATCATCACCTTCTTCTTCTCCTTCACTAATCTCCTTTGCTTCGCCTACTGCACTTTTTTCTTCAACACCAAATTTCTTCTTTATCTTCTTCACTAGCTTGTCCTTCTTCTTTACTACTGTGGCTGTCTTGAGTTTTGTAACAACTCTTGATTTGACAGTGTCATAAGTTCCAAATGCCTTGGCAATTTTGACCATTTCTTCTGCAAGTAGTGTTGTGATTGCTACTGAAGCTTGGTCAACATCAAGCTCATATCCCAATGGTCTAAGCCATCTTGCTCTTGGAAGGACTGCTTGAATGTAAGTAAAATCAATGTCAACCAGAAAGCATATGTCATTTACATGCTTTTCTACCAGTGAAACTAGTATCCTCATTCTTTTCTTCATTACATTCTTGAAATCATCAAAATAGATAGACATTTGATCATCAAAGCTATCTCCCATTTGTGCAATGAAATCATTTATTTGATCAACAATTTTTTTGTTTTGACTCTAGTTGACTTTTCCTAATGAAGGGAATTCCTTCATCACATAGAAGAACATGCAAACTAGCACTGACCCAAATTTACATTGTACTCCCTTGGACTTTCTAATAGCTCCAAGATTTTCATTAATCTATTGCAACATGAGCTCTATGAGGTCATAGGTGTGGTCTTTCTTTACAAGCTTCTATGCGACATCCATTGCTATGTAGGGTACATTATTCAACCTATTGGATTGATAAAACTTATGTGATATGATCCTTATAGAAAAGTCTAAAAGGGAATCAATTATGGTGTCTATGGTCATGCCTCTATTATTCCACTTTGCTCTTGTGTTCTTCTCAATTGTTTCCTTTTTTTCACTTCTCAATGTCTTTGGCCGATCTAGGGTTGGAAAACTCATGACCTTATGAACCATTTTCTTGGTAATCTTGATTGGTCCTTGCTCTATCTAGAATGATCCATCATGGATTCTGCTAAGTATTATGCATATCTGCTCAGTTTTGAATACGATTGGAAAAACTAGGGCTTTGGTTAAACCCTTCTTTTCTATGATTGAAAATTCATCCTTCAATATACAGTTGTCACAGAGTTTGTCAAGGGCATGAAAGATTTCCAAATCTCCTATGGCTCCTATTTTGTAGTTATAACACTTTCACACATCCTGAACCATAACAAATTTTTTAGGAATGGCAAATAGGGCACCAGCAAAATCGTTTTTATATGCAACTTCTGGGATTGGCCTGAATTCAGGTTGCTTAACCTCATTTCTAAAAAGTTGAATCTCATGGCTCTCTTTCCCTTTGGTGGACTTTGAACTAGACGCCATTTTTAACTGAACTAGGGTTTGATGTTTAAAATAAACTTCTCAAACTGTACAACTCGGCACTTGAAGGAAATACCTGGTTAAATGTTTAAATCACTTGGGTAGATGCTGAATTGCTGCAAATTGCTGGTTGATTTCTTAAAAATCGCTTAGTCACACTCCTGGTAATCACTCTTTGTTTGAATGGCTCAAAATGAAGTGTTTTTCAACTTTAAGCATCTCAAAAAAAAAATTGCATTTAATGCATTTTGTACCTTTACTTGTCACTCAGCTTCCAAAGGTTTTTCAATTCAGCATCCACTCGACAACTATTCTAACTCGGCATCTACTAACTTTGTTAATAACTCAGCCACCACTGCAATTTTTACTCAGCTTCCACTTGACTACTTAACTTGGCTTCCAAAGCAGTTTTACTTAGCAACCAAAGATAACTTGGCATCATCATTCAAGTTTTGTCTTAGCATCTTATCTCATGCAAATTTATACTTTGTACTGCTTCATCATGGTTTAGGGCTGATTTATGATACTTCCTTATATGTATCAGCCCCATAGGCTCATCTTGTGATTAGTTGGATGAGATATGATCACTTGACCTCTTGGGTGAAGTGACCCTTCCATTGGATGTAATTGGTTCATCCTTTTTCTGCCATGTCTTCTTTACGTCTATTATGATGTGTGCCTCCTCATCAACTTTTTCTTTGCCCTTATTTACTTCAGTCTTGGGTACCTTGGCCTTTGTTGGACAATTCCTGCTAACATATCCAATTTTCAAGCAACTAAAGCAAGTAGTTTGGTTCAACCATCTTTTATAGTTCCCCTTGAAGTGTGTTCTTATGCAGTTCTGGGGTATATGTCCATACTCTTGACAATAGTGACAGCTTTGCCTTGTATTGTAGTCCTAATTGTAGTGGTGTACATAGTTGTCCCTTCTTACATGTTGATTTGGTTTCCACATAGGCTTTGATTTGCATTCAAAGGCTCTATGTCCATACTTTTTGCAATTGTGGCAATGTCCATCAAATCTTTGTGTCCTTGTGACTTTGGACCTGCAGTCTTGTGTCATGTGCCCTTGATTATTACACTTGTGATAGTAACCCTTAATTTTGGGTGTGTTTGGCTGATTGATCCTTCTACTCCTTGCAAACATTAGCAGTATGCCCCTTTTTATTACAGTACTGACAATTGGGTTTAGAATCCTTACCTTTGTCACTTCTTTGCTCAACACTCTTTGATGATTCCCCAACTTCAGTGCTGATGTATCATGAACTGATCTTGGGGATTTCAACAACTATTCAAAGTACTTGATAGCTTCACTTAACTTGTTGAGATTTTCTATTGTTTCTTTTTCTCTGTTCAATTCATTCTACAGTTGTTCATTTTGCATCCTCAAAGTAGAGATCTCAATATCTTTCATATTTAGTTCATGATGAAGATTCATCAGTTGGACAAGTGTATCCATCTACATGTTTGAGATCCTTGTTAATTCAGTACATTTTTCTTCAAGCCTATTTGCAAGATTTCTTTTATCATCTTCCATCATGACTCTATCCTCAATTGCTTTTTTCTTTTGTTCAGTGATTTCACATAGCATCATGGCCTGTGATTCATGCTCTATCTTAAGAGTTCTTATCTCTTCTGCTTGAACTCTATTTTTCTCCATCAGTTCTACTATTGTTGCATCAAATTCTTTGGAATCTCCTTTGGAAAATACTTGTGTGGTGTCAATCTCCTTGTAGTGAATATAATTTTTGGCTATAGCTATTTCCTTCCTTCTTTTTAAGGATTTTCTTAATTCCTCTCTAGCTTCATCTACCTCATGTAAAGCAAGATGCATATCTATCACCTGGTTCTCAATGATCTTCCCAAGTTTGAAGACTTCCATCTTCAGATCTTTTCCTCAAGTTGTTAGGCTTCTTCTTGAGAGAACATAGCTCTGATACCAATTGTTGGAATGTCTTAATGAGAAGAGTGCTTCTAAGAGGGGGGGGGGTGTGAATCAGAAGTACTGGCCTTTTAACCACTTTTATACCCTTAATAAAATATAACTAAAATTAACATGCATGCATAAAAAATTAAACAGTCATAAGAAATAAACATACATCACCACATAACACTTGAGATTTTGGTGACCCAAAAACCCTCCAGGAATAAGAAGGTAAAATTGGGGTGGGGATGATACCCACAAAATTACTACAGCAATTGATTTCAACCACTTCTAATGGTTTGCCCTGTTAAAAGCTACAACACACTATTAAATGTGACCTTTTTAAAGGATTTCTACACCTTGTTAGGAGTGTGCCTTGTTAGAGGACTTAAGAACATTCAACTCAGAATGTCACCCTGTTAAAGGATTTACATAAGGCTATTAAACCTACCTAACTCAATAGGATTTCCAAGTTCCTAATGCAATTGTGAGAGAGTATTAAGATAATACACTTGATCTAATGCACTCTCTAATGCTGATCTTAGGCTCCTGATCTGCACTTCTATCTCTGATCTCTGCTAGATTTGATTCTGCTAATTATGTTCCATGTTCTATTATGATCAACTAGATGTGTAAATGTCATCCTTTCCGCTAAATCTTTAACACCAATGTTCTACAATAACAGGCTCTACTTTTCCTTCTTCTTTTCGCACTTCTCACTTCTTTTTTCAATGGCATCAAGACTCCCTTATAAAGATTAGTGGTTCATTATGCATCCTTGGATAAAATGTTCCCACTCAAACCCTTGAAATTCACCTATTGGCTGCATGCAATTTCCAATTTTTTAATTGGTTGCATGAGGATCACATAGGTGATTGTGAGGATTTGATCTTATCCTTTTATCCTATCAATGAGTCATGCATAACCATTTTTCATCTTGGCTTGTGATTGCACAAACTTTTATGTTGATCCTGCATTGCTTGGCACATGAAGTAATACTGATGCTCGGCACCATCTATTCTGGATTTCTCGGCATCTACTGTAGTTTATGCATTACTCGGCACCTGTTAGTTTTTTGCATTGCTCGACTTCTACTGATTCCTAAATTACTCAGTACATATTGGTCTCATCTGCTCAACACTATTTCTAACTTGGCATGTGTTAGAGTTCTAGCTCAGTTTCCATTATATACTCGACATGTATAGTGAAAATGGTTAAGTGTTTTGACACTCATTTGTCAATCTTATTTATTTGATCAACACCATCCTAAGATGAGCATTGGAAAAGTTCCAATCAAAGATTGCCAAGGTGGAAGAGATGATAGAGATGCATGACTACTGGATGATTCGAGCCGATAACATCATAATCCCAAGTGTCAACAAATTGGATAAATTAACAAATGTAATGAAAGCATATAGAGTTAAGGCCATGACCCGTAAGAAAGTTTTATTCTCTGATATTCTCTTAGAAAATTGTCACCCTCTCTCTTTTCTTTCAAATTCTCCTTTTTAATCACTTTTGGCAATAGGCTTAAGCTCTATAATAGATTATGACTAGTAAAGTCCTATTTTTAGCTTCTTATGTTCATACATTCTCTACTATGTAATCATCCAATGTAACTAGCTCTTCTGGAGAGGCCTATATATGTAAATTTTTGTGAAATTAATAAGATCAAAAAATTATTTTTTGGGCAAACCCTTATAGCTAGGACTACTATGTGTGACTCCGAGTCTACATTTAATTTTGTTGTTCATTTAGTTGAGGTAAAGTACTTGGAATGAATGTACTATAAATGAAAACTAAAAGATTGCAAATAAACTTGGTTTTATTTCTTTCATCTCAATGGATTGTAAGATTTACTTAGTGTTTTATTCCCCTGTACTATGCATTTTAGTTCATATGTATTTTATAGTTTGTATGAGAAGCTAAAAAATTGATTAATGAGGTAGATGAAAAGGGAACAATCTGAGTACTATCACATTTCAATTATTCTAGCAATCTGGGCATTGCTAAATTAATCACTCTTTATCCTCTCTTGTTGTGGTAAGTAGTCTTGTATGTTTTCAATCTTCCATCTAAGATAGAATATATTGAATTTTAGGAGTTTGATTTGAAAGTTGCCTAGGTTGTTTGAAGCTTTAAGCAATACGGTTATGCATCTTCTTCTCTCTGGCTAAGAGCATACCCCAAAAAATTAAAATAAACTCATTGCAAATCTTGCATTTCAAGGGAGTTGTATCTTTTAATTCAAGGGTCTTTGATAGATTACTACACTGACCTATTATGTTGTTAGCTATTTCATTTTCCATTTACCATTGGGCACATTAAGAGTCAAGTTATAAGCAATTGAAATTAAGGAATACTAACTGTTAACCAATAACTCACACATACATCTCTATTATAATTACATATACTTTATATATGTATTTTTTATAATTAGATATTGTACACATATATTAGTATTAATTATTATTACATATTTATTGATCATATGGGTTGAATGGAGTCATAAGATAACCTATGACCCCCTTCAACCTATTTCATCATGAGATCTGTCCCTAAGGGTCCTAGGACCCCTAGGAACTGATTATAATCAATCATATGGATTGAGTAGGGTCGTAGGCAAACCTATGAACCCCATTAGGACCCCTAGGGACATATTGTAGGCTAATGAATGGGGTTGTAAGGTAACCTACAACCCCCTTCAACCCATTTAATCATGACATTTGTCCCCAGTGATCCTAGGCCCCTAGGGATATATTGTAATCAATCATAAGGTTCATAGGGGTTTGTAGGCTAACCTACGACACCCTTCAATCCATTTCATCATGACATGTACCCCTATCATTCCTAGGACCCCTAGTGACATATTATAATTGATCATATGGGTTGATGGGGTTTGTAGGCTAACCTATGATCCCCTTCGACCCATTTCATCATGACATGTGTCCCTAGGGGTCCTAGGAACCCTAGGAAAATATTATAATTGATCATATGGGTCAAATGGGGTCGTAGGCTACCTATGACCCCTTTCAACTTATTAAATCATGAAATGTGTCCCTATGGGTCCTAGGACCCCTACAAACATATTGCAATTGATCATCTCGATTGAATGGGGTTGTAGGCTAACCTATGACCCCTTTTGACCCATTTCATCGCGACATGTGTCCCTAGGGGTCCTACGACCCCTTTAAACATATTGCAATTGATCATATGGGTCAAATGGGGTTGTAGGGTAACCTAAGATCCCCTTTGACCAATTTCATCGTAACATGGTTCATAGGGGTCCTACCACCCCTACGAGCTTATTACAATTGATTATATGGTTTGAATAGGGTAGTAGGCTAACCTATGACCCCCTTCAATCCATTTCATTGGGACATGTGTCCCTAAGGGCCTTAGGACCCCTACAAAAATATTATAATCAATCATATGGCTACAATAGGGTTGTAGGCTAACCTACAACCCCTTTGACCCATTTCATCATGACATGTGTCCCTAGGGGTCCTAGGACCCCTATAAACATATTGCAATCGATCATATGGGTCAAATGGGGTAGTAGGCTAACCTATGACCCCCTTCGATCAATTTCATCACCACATGTGTCCCTAGGGATCCTATTAAAGAGATATTGCAATCAATCATGTGAGTTGAATGGGGTCGTAAGCTAACTGATGACCTCCTTCAAACTATTTCATCGATTACAACATGTCTATAGTAGGACCCCTAGGGACACATGTCATGATGAAATCGGTTGAAGGGGGTCATAGGTTAGCCTACAACCCCATTTGACCCATATGATCGATTGCAATATGTTTGTAAGGGTCCTAGGGGTCCTACTACAGACATATTACAATTGATCATATGGGTCGAATGGGGTCGTAGGCTAACTAATGACCCCCTTTGACCCATTTCATCATGACATGTATCTGTAGGGGTCTTAGGACCCCTAAAGACATATTAAAATCAATCATATGGGTCGAATGGGGTTGTAGGCTAACTGATGACCCCCTTCAACCTATTTCATCACAATATGTGTCTATAGGGGTCCTAGGACACCTACAAACATATTGCAATCAATCATATGGTTTGAATAGGGTAGTAGGCTAACTTGCAACCCCCTTCGACCTATTTCATTGGGACATGTGTCCCTAGGGGTCCTAGGACCCCTACAAAAATATTGTAATAAATCATATGGGTGCAATAGGGTTGTAGGCTGACCTATGACCCCTTTCAACCCATTTCATCACAACATGTGTCACTGGGGGTCCTAGGACCCCTATGAACATATTGCAATCGATCACATGGGTCAAATGGGGTTGTAGGATAAACTACAAACCCTTTTGACCCATTACATCATGAAATGTGTCCCTAGGGGTCCCCTACAAACATATTGAAATTGATTATATGAGTCCCCCTTGAACCCATTTCATCACAACATGTGTCCCTAGGGGTCATAGGACCCCTACAGACATTGTAATCGATCATACCAGTCCAACGGGATTGTAGGCTAACCTACGACCCCCTTCGACCCATTCCATCACTAAATGTGTCCTTAGGGGTCCTAGGAACCCTAAGGACATATTATAATTGATCATATGGGTTGAAGGGGGTCGTAGACTAACCTATAGCCCCCTTTGACCCATTTCATCATGACATGTGTCCTTAGGGCTCCTACGACCCATAGGGACATATTGTAATTGATCATATATGTCGAAGGAGGTTGTAGGCTAACCTATGACCCCCTTCAACCCATTTCATCATGACATGTGTCCCCAAATGTCCTAGGACTAAAATAGGCACATTGCAATCGATCATATGAGTTGAAAGAGATTATAGACTAACCTATGAGCCCCTTCAACTCATTTCATCATGACATGTTTCCCTAGGGATTTGTGGACCCCTACAAATATATTACAATCAATCATATGGATTGAAGGGGGTTGTAGGCTAATCTATAACCCCCTTTTACCCATTTCATCACAACATGTGTCCTTAGGGGTTCTAGGACACCTAGGGACATATTATAATTGATTATATGGGCTGAAGGGGCTCGTAGGCTAACCTATGACCCTATTTGACTCATTTCATCATGACGTGTCGCTAGCAGTCCTAGGACCACTAGGGACATATTGTAGTCGATCATATAGGTCGAATGGGTTCATAGGCTAACCTATAACACCATTCAACCTAGGGATAGATTGTAATCAATCATATGGGTTGAAGCGGGTTATAGGCTAACCTACAACCCCCTTTGACCCATTTCATCATGGCATGTGCCCATTAGAGTCCTAGGACCCCTAGGGACATATTGTAATCATTCATATGGGTTGGAGGGGGTCATAGGTTGGGGTCATAGGCTAACCTATGACGCCCTTCAACCCATTTCATCACAAAATTCACTCATAAGAGTTGAAGGGTGTCATAGGCTAACCTACAACCCCCTTTGACCCATTTCATCATGACATGTGTCCCTAGGGGTCTTAGAACACCTTGGGACATATTGTAATTATTCATATGGATTGAAGGGGGTTGTAGGCTTACCTATGACCTCCTTCGACCCTTTTTATCACAAAATGTGTCCCTAGGGGTCAGAGAAACCCTAGAGATATATTGTAATCAGTCATAAGGGTTGAAGGGGGTTGTAAACTAATCTATGTACCCCATCAACCCATTTCATTAGGACATGTATCCCTAATGGTCCTAGGACCCCTAGGGACATATTTTAATCAATCATATGGGTTGAATGGGGTTATAGGCTAACCTACGAATCCCTTTGATCCATTTCATCACGTACGACATGTATCCGAAGGGATCCTAGGACCCCTAGGGACATATTGTGATTGATCATATGGGTCAAAGGGGGTCATAGGCTAACCTACAACCCCCTTTAACCCATTTCATCACAACATGTCTCCCTAAGGGCCCTAGGACCACTAGCAACATATTGTAATTGAGAATATGGGTCAAAGGGAGTCATAGGCTAATCTACAACCCCCTTTGACCCATCTCATCACAAAATTTTTCCCTACAAGTCCTAGGGACATATTGTAATGGATCATATGGGTTGAATGGGGTTGTAGAATAACCTATGACCCTCTTCAAACTATTTTATCATGACATGTATCCCTAGGGGTACTAGGATCCCTAGGGACATATTGTAATTCATGCAATGGGTCGAAGGGGATCATATGCTAACCTACGACCCCCTTTAAGCCATTTTAGTAGGACATGTATCCCAAGGGGTCCTAGGAGCCTTAGGGACATTTTTTAATTGATCATATAGTTCAAAGGTAACCTACAACCCTCTTTGACATATGTCATCACAACATCTATCCCTAGGGGTCCTAGAACCCCTTGGAATATATTATAATTTAATAAATTATATAGTACTATGTAATAATTTCTAATACTAAAATATACACATCAAATGAGGGAGAGGGCTCTATAACTAGAAATCTATAGAGCCCTCTTTATTCTTCCTTGTGTAGGCTTTGATGGCCTCAACCTCACTAGGGGCCAAGAAAGATAACCATTTCAGGTATTTAATACCAGCTTATTTCAATAAAAGCAATGTTAAGGAGAAGAATGATGTTCCAAGGTCTCATATCTAGCATTTGTCCCATCTTTGAACCCCTAATCATCATAGAGAGCAAGGAAAAGGTGTAGAAGAAATGGTCAATAGAGGAGGTAGAGCATCATTCAAACAAGCACTCCAAGGTATCCCTCTGGTCCCAGTCGGTGCCAAATTTGTCATGAAACTCTCTTCTGCCTCCACAAATGCCCTTCCTAACCACCAAGGAGATGGAGGTAAAGATATTTCTTCATCCTATTTTGTTGTTAAGCCTAATGACTAGATGGTAGTAGAGTTGGATAAAGAGAAGAATAGGTTAAAGAATGTAGCTTTTTTTTGGCTACTTTGGATCCTCTTAAATTGGCTTCAAGGAATTATCTCAATGACTAGTTTCATAGGGTCTGGGGCCACAAACTAGGGCATCATTTTTCTTTCTTCTGTATGGTTCAGAAAGGGTTATTAATTGTTATTTTCTGTAACCCTAAGTCCCAAAAAGTGGTTGTGAATAAACAATTTTGGAAGGTGGGCAATACAGAGTTAGGGCTTTGTCTTGGTCTCTGGATTTAATTAATGATAAAGTTCAAGACCTAGCCAGCCCTGTATGGGTAACTATTAGAAACTTTCTCCATTTTGTTTGGAATTTCATTCCCCAACTGATGGAGCTAGTTGGGAAAGTTCTTAAAATTAATTGCTCTAACACCCTAATCCCCAATGCTAATATTAGGATCCTTATCTCCATTTTCTTCGGTGTTGATGCTGCTGCTGCAAAAAAAAAAATTTGGATGTGGGTCTATCACTAGTGTGGTGTCTTGTTGTATACATAGGGGGTTAAATGATTGTTACCTTTGTAAAAGGGAAGGGCATAAGAGTAAAGATTTCCCTCTTTTGGTTGTTAAAAATAATCTTAACTGTGCTTCCTTGCATAATCCCATCTTGCCTCCTAAACTCAAATTAGTTATTTCCTTGGCTAAAAAAGACTCTGCACAAATATCCATAGCCCCACAGGCATCTCAATGGATGGAGGATTCTAATAAACTTATGGCTTCTCTAGAGGTGTTTGATGACCAATTTGGTTAGAATTCAAGAAAACCTATTGTTTAGAAAAATTAGGAGTCTTTGGAAGAGCTAAAATCCCTTCCAGAAGTCCAAAAATAAGATTTTGGGTTTGATCCTAAGACTAAGAGTGGTAAGCTAGGAGAATAAATTTCCAACAATTGGCATTGGGTTGTTGAAGGATAAGGCTAAAAATTCTATCAAATATAGGAACTCTTCTATAGTCAAACTCTTCCCCACCCTATTCAGGAGTAGAGATGAGGTTGGCCCTCCTCTAACAATTACCCCTTGCTTTGAAGTTGGTTCTGATATTCTAGATTTCCTTGCTGAGGATACTCCTATCATTCACAATTTGGATTGCTTGAATGAAGAAGAAAGAATCCATGAATACTCCCTTATTGTTATCCCAACTAATTCTAATAATTCAACTATGGAGAGAGAAGTGGTTCCTTCAACTAGTCTGGAGCTTAATGTACCCGACTTTAGTTCCAAGATACTAGAGGATAACTATATTTGAGAGGAGGTACAACCTAATGCTTCCCCTAAGGTCAAAGTTGGGGAATGCTCCAAGATGGATAGTATTAATGAGGAGGAAGTTTTTGTCTTTAGTGCAGAAAAAAGAAAAGAAAGAAGGATCTGCAATAGAAGTATTTTAGAGAATGGAGAAGTTGTTAGAAAGAAAAGGAGTAGACCACATAATACTAGTGATAATAAATCTTTCAAGAAGGCCAGATCCAAAATGCCTGAATTCTTTAAGGGGTTTCTAACCCCAATGGACACTAATAAATGAAATTTTTTATGGATAAGTTGAAATTAGCTTCCTAGAATGTTAGAGGCTTGGAAATTTCATATAGAAAGTACATTGTCAAGAGATTCTTAAGGTGGATCAATAACATAAATATCTTGTTATTACAAGAAATTCTCTGAAATGTATTTGGAAGGACACTGCATCCTTCTTTACTAATCACCCAAAAGGAAAGGGGGAACAACCATCCTAGTAGGACCTAGTTGGAGGAAGAATAACACTAAATGGGGTAGTTCACCTTGCAACAGAGCCTCATGGGTACTCTTTAAAGTTGATAACTTTGAGTTTGGCATATTCTTTGTTTATGCCCCTAATGAGAAATTAGGTGGAATCAAGCTATGCTAGTGAATGGAAGATCTACCTAATATCTCTTGGGTCATAGTAGAAGACTTTAACATGACAGAGAGACTGTAGGATAAATCTGGAAGGTTATAGTTTGAACGGAAAGGAAATGAACACTTATATTAGTCTAGAATGCTGAGCAAGATCAATATTATTGATCCTCTTTTTTATTTTAAACATAAATTCCTAGGAGTATGGTACACTTGGTCAAAATTTGAGAGAGGGGATAAGAGAATCTACTCAAGACTGGACAAAGTGCACTATGGTAAAAATGTTCTTAGTTGCTTCAAGCCTACTAATAACAACCCTATCCAGGTTTTTCCCTACTCACTCTTTGATCATCATCCTATTATGATTGAAATTATTAAAATTCACTCTTCTCTACCCAAGAACAATAATGTGCAGTCCTTTTCTCTCAACTCTTCCTTGTTGAATGATCAAGATGTCCTAGCAGCTTCTAAAATTATCCAATGGTATAATGATAAAATCTGCAAGCATGAGAACCCCATCAATAGTTGGAATTAGAATATTAAATCCTAGAAAACATTATTCAAGATGGTGGGTAAGAAAAAATCCAAGGATGGCAAAGCTTTGGAACTCTCCTTGGTTGAGTTTCTTCAAGTAACTGAAGCCTCCCTACAAAAGCACCTTGTGAATCCCCAATCTCTTGAATCGATCACCAAGTCTAAGCATCAATTGAGGAAACTGCAATCTTAAAGGATTCAAGAGGCCAAAATTTGGTCCAAAGCTAGCCAGTTGGAGATGGGAGATAGAGGTTCAAATTTTTTGTTTAAGGTATTGAAGTTAAGGAAACCAAGGATAAAATTGAGTGTGTATGGGATAATGGGTCATATTACATGTATGTTGAAGGTATCCTTCGTGCTTTTACCCAATTCTATAAGATCTTTTTCTCCTCTAAAGATAAAGGGATGGACATGGAGATGACTTGAAGAAAGGTTAAAGGTATTATCCCCAAGAAAGTCTCAGATGTAGACTCATAGTCGCAAAATGTTCCTATCTCTCTTACAGAGGTTAAAGAAACCATCTCCACCATGAGTAAAGAGAAAACTCTTGGGCCAGATGGGGTCAAGGTTGAATTTTTAAAAGTTAATTTAGATTGGATCAGCCCCATCTTGGTAGAACTATACCTATTTGCACTCAAGGAGGGGCTCTTTAGGACCGACTACTAATTCAAGTCTCATCAAACTTATAATAAAGGAGGTGACAAAACCTTGATAAAGAACTGGAGACCCATCACACTCTTGAATACAACTCATAAACTTTTGGGTAAGATATGTTCTTTTAGATTACTTTGCATCCTCCCCAAGACCATAACCAAGACATAGAAAAGTTTAGTTAAGGGTAGGTCTACATTGGATAATATAATTACATGTTGGGAAACTATGGACTATGCCAAATTTTTAGGACAAGATGTTGGGATGATGTTGATAGACTATGAGAAAGCCTACGATAGGGTGGAATGGAGTTTAATTTTTATGATGTTGGAAGCATTAGGCTTTCCAATGAAATTTATTAATCTGGTGAGAATTTTATTGAAAGATGCAAATGTATCAATTGAAGTGAATGGTATGAGATTAGAATGATTTGACTTGAAAAGGTCCATTAAGTAGGGATGGCCCCTTTCTCCTACACTATTTGTAAATATGGCCGAACCTTGTACTACCTACTAAGGGGTATGTCTATATCTCCTAAGGTCTCAGTACCTCTCCTACCAAATTATAGTGAGATAACAAATATCCAATTTGTGGGTGATACAACAATTTTATTCAAACTTGATGAGGCTAATATGAAGCATCTAATGACTAAACTAGATTTATTTTGTATAGCCTTGTGAAGCAAGATATCAGTCTCTAAATTCATACTTTTGGGATGGGACCTTAATCCTCCTATGCGGTGCAAGAAAATATGGTATAAGCTTTGGAGGTCATAACCAGTTAGTTAAAATACCTTGGAATACCCTTTGCCATCAACCTCAATATAAACGACATGTGGATTTGGGTCAAAGACAAAAATAGAGGGAAAATTCACAAATGGAACACCTTTTTGTTGGTATGTTTGCCATTGTGCCAAAATCTTGAGCTATCAACGAATGTCACAAACACCAAACTTGCCCAAATCCATGAGAGGTGGTTAAGGTATGTCACAAACCCTGAAGGAGGTGCTGACCACCAAGTCAACAATCTCTCCCTCAGCACCAACTAAGGGTTCTACACTAATGAAATTAAGGAGACCTCCCAAGATTCAAACTCATGACCCAAGACTGTAATACCAATTGTTGGTACATTTGCCATTGTGCCAAAAGCTCAAGCTATCAATGAACATCACAAACACTAGACTTACTAGATCCATAAGAGGTAGTTAAGCCATGTCATGAATCCCAAAGGAGGTGTTGAACACCAAGTCAACAATTTTATCAATCTTTGGTAGGTAGAGTTTAGGTTTGTCAGAAGATCCTCTCCTCTTATTCTGTTTATTTCTTGTCAGCATGGCTCTTTAATGTTAATTAGTTTGAATATCTTCAAAATTTTATTTTGGAATTTTTGTGGTATAATGGGAATGGTAATGGTAAGACTTATATGGTCAGATGGGACTAGTGCACAAAAAGAAAGGATTTAGGGGATCTTGGACTAAAATATTTGAGAGTTCAAGGGATGAAACTAACTATGAAATGGATTGCTAAAGCCACACAAGGAGATGGGCCCTAGAAAATACTCATCAAACACAATTTGATTAGAGGCTTTCCATGTGGAGAAAATTTATGGAATAACCTAAATATTCTAGATTTCTTAGCTCTCAAATGTGATCTAATGCCTTCAAGGAAATATAGAAAAGTTGGGGTAAAGTGAGACCCTTGTTGGGGACTATTCTGAGAAAAGAGGAAGGTAATAAATGGTGTGGAAACAACTCTATTTGGTGGATTCTGAAAGGTAACTCTAGGCCTCTAGCCCTAGTCTAGGGATGCTCAGCTAAGAAATGGGCCAAAGTTGGTATTAAAACCTTTAGAGACATCTTGTGTAATGATAGTCTTACAAACTAGATTGAACTTAAATCTAGATTTTCCCTACATGGTTCTCATAGAAAAACTTTCTCTATGATTGTTAATGCCCATGATGCTTCAAGAGTCAGAAGGAATTATTGTTCTCTTGAATCTTGTCATTCTAGTTGAGATGGCCTGACTCCTTTCCTTTACACCTAGTTAGATCCAAGTATATCTACTTTTCCCTCACCTCCACCATTGTTATCCTTGATCATCTTAATACTAGCTAGAATCTCCCCCTTACTCATAATGACTGGAAGAAAATTCTCACCCATCTTAGGCTAGACCTATACAACCTAAAATTGTTTTCCTTCTTTGGAGAATGTTGTTGCATAAGTTTTCATTCACTAAGCTAGGAGGGGATCCTAATATCTATGTTGTTTGTGATGACCCTAAATCTGTTACTCATATTTTCTTCCAATGCCCTTTTGCTCAAGATATCTGGCATATGTTTGGTTTTGTATTTGATTAAAATGTCTTTATTGAGAACATTATAATTGGTAAAATCTATTGTGGTAGCAATTATCTTAATGTGTTTTGGTCTATCTTTTCTTTATGTATACTCTGGTATCTATGGAAACTTAAGAAAAATAATGTATTTCAAGGTAAAGAAATAATTCTTAATGAGTCACTAAGGAGACTCGTAAGGGTTGACATTGTTGTGTAGGTAACTAATATCTTCAAGATGAAAGAGGAACAATTCCAGAATTTCATGTAGGAAGGTAAAGGTTTGCTGACTAAAAAGGACATTAGGTATGGTTTTACTACTATGAAGGAGAAATATATCAACATTGTAGAGGATGAGTTCAATGTACCTTTGTCACAGCTGGTGGAATAGATTTGCAAGGAGGGCACAAGCAACATGAAGAGAGGTTTATGCCTTCTCCTGTGAGGTTCACTACCTTAGAGTCTAGTGAAGAGGAGGAAGAGTAATTTATATGGTTTAATGTTATATCATCTTGTTGTCTTGTATATTCTCCATAGTAGCCCATGGGTTGAGACTTTGCTTTTTTTGGTTAGTTAGCTAGATCTGATACTTGAAACTTCCATGTAATTTCTTTTTGTCTCCTTGATATGCAATTGTATAATTTCTAATACTATATTAAAATATATATTATATAAGTATCTTTAATAATATATTTTTAATAATATTTATATAATAATAATATTATATAGATAATATTTATAATATTATAGATAATATAGAATACTATATAATAATATATAGTATTATGACCCTAATATGCTATCTAATCATATTTAATACCATATATAATATAATAGCAATAAAATTTATTGAATAATATGTAATAATAAATGAAAAAAAATTCAAACATCCTTATATCTTAAATGTAAAACATATTTAAATATGTTTGTAAGGCTTTTAGTTTAAAATGTACAGTTGGTCCCTGATATCTCAAATTTGAAATTTTGTTTCTGTTGCCACATTTCAGGGACAAAATTTTAGATCGGGTACCCGATGTCAGATCAGGTACCCAATTAGCCTTGGTATTACCAAACCTATTTGATCAACTCAAAAAACATGTTTGAGCAATGTTTTCCTAACAATCGAAGTTTGACTAGACATCTAACAACATTTTTTTCATCCAAATTCAATGAAACAAAAAGGGTTTCTTAACAACACTCTCAAGATTCCATCGATATAATTGTTGCCAAATTATGAGTTTGATAAGTATAACAAAAAGGGTTTCTTAACAAAACTCTCAAGATTCCATCAATATAATTACTACCAAATTATGAGTTCGATAAGTATTTATTAGTTAATTTCTAATGAAGATGTCTGTAAAGTGCTAATTGACATCTTGATTGAAAAATAGCTATAAATTTTAAATGGTATAACATTTTTGAAATCCAAAAGTTGTGTCACATTCCATGCTTTTCCTAGTATAAGAAAAAAAAATGAAAAAATTGATTTTGTAAAGTTTTCAATTAGTTAAGGTGGTTAGACACGGGAGTTTTGTATTCAAAAAAGTCATAGTAGAAAATTCATATTTAATTATTGAATTGGAATAAAATACCCAAAAATATGTGTCACATCTGGGCGTGAGTCTACTTATTATATCTATAATTATATTAAAAATAGTATCATTTGATTTTGATTAAGGTGGTCAGACATGCACCTACTTTTTATTTTTGCCCTAAAAATTTTGTAGTACTGCATTAAAATCCAATTTTTTTACCTATCTAATAATTTTTTTTTCCAAATAAGGCTTATTAGTTTATGAACTACATTCAATTTCCTATAAATTCTTTTGATATAAATTTTTAGTATATTGTTCATAAATACTTTAAAATAACGTATCATGTTGGTATAACTCCAATTTGCTAATTTTTCACTACCACTTGAGGTCATAGTTTGGTTGAGCATGATCCTGCTCGTACCCATTTAATATATTGATATAAAAAAATATGTGTAACGTTTGAAATGATTACTTCATATTCTTCACTTAAGATGTCATGATATTTACCTTAATTATTTTTATGTCATAAATATGCACCAAAATATAATTTATCATTACGTAATGTGCCTACCAACTTAGCTTAAATACAAATTTCTGTGTCAAACTCTACATCATCCTTTGCTTAGCCTTATCATCGTCCATTAAGAATATTTTCCACACAACCTAGATGACCTAGAGAATGCACAAGGCATGGAGATGTCTATGCAACACACACTTTTCCTACATAATATGTAGAGATGTAGATTTCTATTGAAGCATTAAAAAAATACCACCCTTTCAATGTAATGTTGTAGTCCACTACCCATCAATGCCTAGATTTGACCGAGCAAGTTTAAAATCCATTTGTATGGGTCTCATTTGGTCTTCTTCTTTACAATCCATCTCTCACTTTTTCTCTCTCTTTTTTTTGTAGTTGGGCTCCATTTTCATAGCTTCTTGGTCATATTATTAAGCTCTCTAGTCACATTGGGGAAGCTTTGTTGTGGTTCTTAGATGATCCTTTCATTCACTCCATCAAGCCTTAGCCTTTCAATGGTTGAGGGAAGTTACTCACACTACTTCATTTCATATTACTATACCTTATAAAAGTTCTTTATATTTTTCTTTCATTAACATTCTAATAATTTTATCTTTATGGTTATTTATCACCATTTATTGTGTGTAAATCAGGGAGGTTGAAACACCAAAATGAAAATTTGATTGACACAAGTCTCTAAATAGCCACCTTGTAATGCCTACCCCTAGTTTTCTTTTCATGTTATATATTCAAATTGTGTTAGGCCATTTTTATGATTATGTTTTATGATTAGCGATACTTGGTTACCCAATTTAATTTGGATATTATTTCATACTCAGTTAATATATATATTTGATGAAGCTACTTGATACTCAATTATTTCATGTGTTCTTGATTATGCTTTCGATGATGATACATGTATGTTGATATAGTGATTTCAGTTATTTCATGATGTTAGTTAGATGAATGATTTATATGTAGTTTCTATGGTTACTTATCCCATACTTGAATATGTATGGTGTACTTGTATATTTTACTTTATGTTTGACATTTCTGATGTGGTTGAGGGAGGGAGTCGTAGTCACCTGCTAGTCGAGATCTACATTATGCACCAGTTCTTGCCATTGACTGTTTAGTTTAGATTACATGTGTATCTACATGCTTCAATTTTATGTAGATTCCAAGTACTGGGCATCGACTTCCTTGAATTTCTAGGATGGGCATGCCCTATCGCAATATCTCAATGGTAAAAGAGGGCAGATAATTCTTGAGTCCAAATCCTAACCTTAAGTCAATTGTCCTAGAAAGTAGGACAAGTATCTGAGTTTTACCCTTTTGAATTCGTCAAGTGACATAAATTCATGATTTTGACCCTTGAGTTTGATCTAGTACTTTGTCCTTTATAATGGGTTTTTGTATTTAGTTTTGTGGGTCTGTTGTGATTTTTAGTTATAATTAAATCAAATTAAAAGTTAATTGAATGATTTAATTGAATAAAAAATTTATAAAGAAAAATCAATATTTAATTAATTGAGAAATTAAATAAATAAAAGAATTAAATTTAAAAGATTTAATTAAATTTCTAATTTTGGCATAATTACATTTATTTAATTTAATAACAATTTATTTAGATATAATTATTAGATTAATTAATAAACACTTTATTAAAAGCATCTTGTGATTTAATAAAAGAGAGAATAAATTTAATAAAGATTATTTTAATTAAATTGCAAAAAGGTTGCACATGAAATTAAAATATAATAAAATAATTAAGAAAAAGGTTTTGCATGATTGCAAAACCAAAACCATAAAGGGAGAAAGCTCTTTATTAAAAAATTAGAGCACATTTCTCCACACACAGTTTTGGAGGAGCTGATTTCTGGGAAGAAGGTTTTTGAAAGAAAGGGAATTTTCTTGCAAGCTTCGTGCATCCATTTGTTTAGCATCAGATCTAGGTAACATTTTGTGAATTTTGCGCAGTATTTTCTTTCTTTGAAATATTTGTCTTCTTTGTGTTCGAATAGAATTATTTTCAGAATATATTCAGGTTGAAACCCTCATTAATAAATCTATTATTCTTTGTTATGGAAACCCTTGTTTGGTAAATTTTAGATTCGTAATTTGGTTGATTTCAATTTGGGTAGGGTTTGGAAAAGAGATCAAAATTTGATATACAAAATTCAATTGGTTGTTCATGTCTTTCTTATCAGATCTATTACGTAAATTTTATTTTAAAAAATCTATGTTAATAAAAATTACCATAGTAAATAATTTTACTATGATAATTTTTATCACATATTATAATGTTGAAAGTCAACATTTTTCGTTTTAATAATGGAAAGGTGGGGCTTTGAGTTTTTTTTTTTTTTTTTAACTATATTATTAAATGGGGATCGGTGTCATCACTTCCCTATCCTTGAGATTTGTTAGTAGCTTGGCTACAAAGGCAACCAAAGTTGTCGTGAGCAATTGAAGTTGCTATGACAACTAAGGTTGCCTTGACAGCCAAGGCTGCTAAAGCAATGGCCTACAGGCCTTTCCAAATGAAGAGGCACACATTTCAAAAAATGTCTTTATTATTTAAAACAAATTTAATATAGTTTTTAAAAATTATTTAAAATTTTAATATAGATTTTAATTATTATAAAATAATTTAATTAATATTAAATATTATTAGTAATTGTAAAATAATTTTTATTGCATTAATAATTAATAATTATGGTTATCAATAAATTAGTATTATTTTATCAATAATTTGATACTTATTACTTTAAATAATTATTATTTGATTTTAATAATATTTAATAAAAGCATTAGTTTTATAAGTTAACAGTAAGTTGTGTTAGTTTGGTTTAAAAGGAAAATGGATTCGGTTATAAGGAATTGGTTCCTAATACTAGGGAGATCCTAATAATTTGGTTTATTCAAAAAATTTAGTATTTATGATATTTTGGGAATGAAAACTAAAACCTTGTTTGTACATCGAATCTTTGTGTTTTGAAAACCAAATGAACTATGAAAACAATTGTTAAAACTCTGATGTGATATATGTTATTTTTCATGTTGGGTTTTGGATTTGATTTAGTACATTGACTAGTCAAGGTGTTTAACAGAGGCTTGGGGTTTTTTTTCTATGATGATGTTATGTATATGATCTTTTATACCTGACCATGGTGATGGGTCACATGTTTCTATGATGAGTTTTTTATCAGTGCTCGTTAGTGCTTTCTAGTTGCTTGTATAGAAATGAGATGATTATTGTGACTTTCTTGTTGTAACCTTTTAGTTTTCAATCAATTATCTTCTAGTGCTTTCTAGTTGCTTGTATAGGACAGAGGTGATTATTGTGATTTATCTTTAGGTGCTTCTAGTTACTTGTAAAGGACTAAGGTGAATATTGTGCTTTATCTATAGGTGCTTTCTAGTTGCTTTTAAAGGACTGAGGTGAAAATTATGAATTATGAGTTGTTCTTTTCATGAGCTTAGGGTAGGTAATCTATGTGTACATTGGGCAGTGGCTTGCAATGGAGGACAGAGCCCTAAAGAGGCTGCTTGGTTAACCCATTGTAAGTTGTTTTAATAAGTGATAAAATTTCATTAAATGAGAGTAAAACAAATTAATAAGAGTCAGCGTTTTTCTTCGTCCATGCCTTGAGTGCTAGTATAGGCTAGGATGGGAGTAGAGAGGATGTTTGGTTGCGAACTTGCCTCATTAGTATGCCTTGTCTAGACGAAAGGATATCGATGCCACATAGAGGCACTAGGGGGGCAAAGTCCAGAGAAGCTACTAGGGTAACCTTAGAGATGGCTCGTGTGATGAAACTTGTCCACTTGAATAGTATGTTTCCTGCATGTGTTTTTTGCTTATGGGATTAGATGATACTTGTGTCTTGGTACCCTTTGAGATAGATTGTTATCAGAATTTCCTTGAGCTAGACGTTGGTTATGACTTGTGGATTGATATGATCTGTATGGGACTTGAGACTATCTCCTCAGCATGGTAGGAGTAGACCATTTAGGTTTTAATAGGCTAGGTGGTAGTACTTATTCTTATATAATTGAGATCCGACAACTAGATGCCATTGTTGGATGTTCTTTTGCAGTTCTCCCTTTCTTTTTGATCTTGTATTTTTGTTGGATGGTTATATTCTATTATATTGTATTTGATTATTAAGGATCATATGAGATGATATATTTATCCATGATTATATTCTTTGAACTTTTCATACCACATGGCTTCTACAGTGGATGATTATGCATTCTAGTTATGCCAAGTGACATCTTATGTAAATATATATTATTTAATTGGATTCATACTTATGGTTATTCATGATGTAGAATTTTAGTTATGTGTTAGATTTAATATTAATAAACTTCTACATGTGATTCAATGTCATGGAACCCTTAAGAGATATAATCTATTTTGGATGCTTGTATGTATGTGAGTTATTACTTCCTCTATGTTATCTATTGATGTTATTATCTTCAAACAAAAATTATTTGGAAAACTTAGTGAAACTTAAGGTTAATTTCTTTTGGGTTCCTTGGCACGGTGTTACATCTGGTACCAGAGCCTGAGTTTCTATACTAGGAGCTTTGGGTATATTTGAATGCCATTAGATGACGTCTAGTTAATTGAAACAAAACTTAAACAACTATATGTGGGTGGATGCACCAAGTTGTGGTGTCAAAACATGACACCTTTTTTTCTTGTTCAAAATTTCCAATAGCATGCATGTACTATGGCCTAGGCTTAGGCTTGTTGAGCTCAGGCCATAGCGCGAATATGCTATTAGAAATTACAAACAATAGTAAAAACCCCTACTCTCTCTATCCCTCACCCCTCTCTCTCTATTTCTCCCTCCTTCTCTCCCTACATCTCTCTCTCTCTCTCTCTCTCTCTCTCTCTCTCTCTCTCTCTATTTGCATCCTCTCTCTCTCTCTCTATACATGTTATTTAACCTTTGAATTTAAAAAATGTTTAAATAGCACACACACTATAGCGTGTACACACTATTTAAGCCTTGAATTTTAAAATGCTTTAAATAGTGTGCACATACTATAGTCGCGTGTATGTATTATCTCAAGAATTGGATCCCACCAAGGCTAAGTCTTGGATTTGCCTTGGGGATCCAACCCAAAGGTTTGGAGGCTCTAAACTGGCCTGAGACGTGTTTTGCAGCAACCATACAAAAAATGCTTGATTTTTCTTATGTGCTCAACTTCAAGTTTCCTTGTGGTTGAGAATTGATAAAATCAAGTTACATAATATTATAGATCTCTTTGTTATCTATATAACCATATATAATTTATTTCAAATTCATAATATTTCAAGCTTTTCAACTATAATTTCCTTTGAATATATGTCCATTTTCTCTAAATAATCAACATGTACTAATTGGGGTTTAGATTTTATCTTGTTCATCAAATTTTGCAACAAGCTAGTTTTTTAGAAATGTGATGAACCTCCTTATAGCAATATCGTGAGAATGCTCGAAATAACAGAATACAAAGTGATAGCAGAACTCAGAATGAATCTACTGATCGCAGGCCACTTCGAGGGGGTAACTTCCTTTGAGCAAGCTCAATACAATAAATTCGTCCGTGCCCATCAAGGGCCTCAACCTATTCTTATATACTAAGTACGATATAGAAAAGTAATACTACCTATGCATGTGGGATAATAAAATATACTCACGGGATGACTTACAAAGCATATGCGTCCAACAACACTACTCTAACAAAATAAACAGAAGGAACACACAGGTTCCTAACATCCCCTCTCCCTTAGAAAAAAGCTTTGTCCTCAAAGCTTAAGGTGTGGAAATTGTTGTTGAATCTGAAGAAGGGGTTCCCAGGTAGCATCCTCTGGTTGCATGCCATGCCACTGAATCAAGACCTCAGAGATGGAGCGAGAGCGAAGCTGGCGAGTGCGCTGGTCAATGATTACCACCGGCTCCAGGATAATGGATCCTTCCGTATCCATTTCAGGGAGAGTAGTTTGTGCTCTGACACTGGTACCCAGAACTTTCTTTAGACAAGAAACATGAAAGACTGGATGAATGCGGGAAGAAGGAGGAAGTTCCAGTTTATAAGCAACTGAACCAATCTTCTGCAGAACCTTATAAGGCCCATAAAATTTTGGGGCCAGCTTATGACGCCCTTTCAGCTTTAGGGAGGATTGTTTGTATGGCTGTAGACGAAGAAAAACCATATCCCCAACTTGAAATGAGCGCTCAGAACGGTGTTGATCTGCTTGCTGTTTCATTCGATTACAGGCCATGTGAAGATTATCCTGTAAGGTACGAAGAATCTGATCCCTGCTGCGGAGAACTATGTCAACTGCCTGGACTGGTGAGCTGTTGGGAGTGTAGGGAAGGAGCACTGGAGGTGCCTGACCATAGACTGCTTCATATGGAGTCATTTTAGAGGCAGTGTGGTAAGAGGTATTGTACCACCATTCAGCTAAAGGGAGCCACTTGGCCCACTGATGTTGCTGTTCGGAAGTGAAGCAACGAAGATAAGTTTCCAAGCATTTATTGACAATTTCAGTTTGACCATCAGTTTGTGGGTGATAGCCCGAACTCATCTTCAGTTTGGTGCCAGTTTTCTGAAACAGTTCAGTCCAAAAATGACTGGTAAAAGTTGCATCACGATCAGAGACAATGGAAGAAGGGAGTCCATGAAGACGAAATATCTGGTCCATGAAGATTTGTGCAACAGAGGAGGCAGTATAGGGGTGGCTGAGGGCACAAAAATGACTATATTTCGAGAGACGATCAACCACAACCAAGATCACTGTCTTGCCACCGGATTTAGGAAGCCCATCAATGAAATCCATAGAAATATCAGTCCAAATCCGTGTAGGGATGGGCAATGGTTCGAGCAAGCCAGGAAGGAGGGTCGTTTCACCCTTGTGGCGTTGGCAAGTATCACATTCAACCACCATCTGTTGAATCGTCTGTTTCATCCCTTTCCAAAAGAAGTTTCTCCTTGCTCGCTCATAAGTTTTGAGGAAGCCTGAGTGCCCTACTGAAGGAGAAGCATGGAGTTCATAAAAAATAGCCTGATGTAGAGCTGGGTTCTGAGGAAGCACTAGCCGACCCTTGTATCGAAGAGAAGCACCATCCCAAGAGTAATGTGGTATAGCAGAAGGATTATTGGCTAGCTGGTGAATGATTTGAGATAAAGAAGAGTCACTGTCATAGCCCTGCTGAACAGACGCTAACCAATTGGGAATGGGCATAGAAATAGCGGAAAGGGAAGCTTGATTATCAAATGTGCGAGAAAGAGCATCTGCCACAATATTCTCCTTACCCTTCTTGTAGGTGATCTCATAATCATACCCCATGAGTTTGCTGACCCATTTCTGTTGTGTAGGAGAGGATACCCGTTGTTCCAGGAAGTATTTCAGACTTTGGTGATCGGTTCTGATGCAAAAATGACTCCCTAAGAGGTATGGCCGCCACTTCTGTACAGCATGCAAAATAGCCATCATTTCTTTTTCATAAGTAGAGAGGGCTAGATTCTTACCAGAGAGGGCTTTGCTAGTGAACGCAATAGGATGGTCATCTTGCAGGAGAACAGCACCCAATCCATTGCCGCAAGCATCACTCTCAATAGTGAAGGGTTTGGAAAAATCTGGCATTGCGAGAACAGGTGTACTGCACATAGCCTGTTTCAGTTGTTCAAATGCAGTCTCAGCAACAGGGGTCCAGGAGAAGGCATCCTTTTTTAACAGAGCTGTCAATGGTGCTGCAATTTTCCCGTAATCTTTGACAAACTTGCGGTAGTAGCCAATCAACCCCAAAAAACCCCGAAGGCTCTTGAGAGTTTTAGGATGCGGCCAAGTTTTCATGGCATCTATTTTTGTAGGATCCACCCGCACTCCATGGTGTGCAACAATATGCCCGAGATACTCCACTTCCTCCTGGCCAAACACACATTTAGATAGTTTTGCACAGAGTTGATGATCAGAGAGAAGTTGCAAGAAAAGCTCCAGATGATGGAGATGCTTAGCCCAAGTTTTGCTATATATGAGGATATCATCAAAGAAGACCAGAATGAATTTCCGGAGGTATGGTCGAAATATGTTATTCATCACTGCCTAAAATGTTGAAGGAGCATTCGTGAGGCCAAAGGGCATGACTAAAAATTCATAGTGACCATCATGTGTGCGGAAGGCAGTTTTAGGTATATCCTCCTCATTAACCCGAATTTGATGATACCCAGAACGAAGATCTAACTTGGAGAAAAAATGAACCCCATGAAGTTCATCAAGAAGTTCATCAACAACTGGAATGGGAAACTTGTCCTTTATAGTGAGATGATTAAGTGCTCGGAAATCAATGCAGAGTCGCCATGACCCATTTTTTTGCGAACAAGCAGAACTGGAGAAGAAAAGGAACTGGTACTAGGGCGAATAATACCTTGCTTCAGTAAGTCACGGACAAGTATCTCGATTTCGGTCTTCTGACGAAATGGGTAGCGGTAGGGCCTGATGTTGGGCGGAACACTGCCAGGAAGGAGCTGAATATGGTGGTCCTCTGGACGAGAAGGAGGTAATCCCACAGGTTCAGCAAATACACCAGAATACTTGTCCAAAATGTGTTGGAGATCGGCAGGAGTGCTAGAGACTGCTAATGGCTGCATCTGAATGGAATGGAGCTGAGCGATGACACCATGTGAATTCTTCTTAAGAAGTTTTTCCATACGGTGTGAACTGATGATGCTGAGAGACCCTGGTTGTAAGCCTTTCAAAGTGTGTTGGTGCCCCTCGGCTGAAAACTGCATCCAAAGTTCAGCAAAATCCCAGAGAATGGGGCCAAGAGTGCGTAACCATTGGGCACCCAAAACCACATCACAGCCACCTAAGGGTAAGGCAAACATGTCAGAGCGCATGTTATAATCTCCAATAGAGAGACGCACATTGCGACATTTCCCTTTACAAGGTAAAGTGCCCCCATTGGCAATCATGACTTCAAAGCTAGAGCAGGGATGGATAAAGCAATCAGCCTGTTTGGCTATTCGTGGATCAATGAAGTTATGAGTGCTACCAGAATCAATGAGTATAGTAAGAGGGATCTTCTTAAAGAAACCCTGGACCCGCATGGTTTGTGGAGTAGTGACTCCTGCCAAAGCATGGACAGATATCTCTGGTGGAGCTTCTGGTGAAGGAGGTTCAGGCTGGTGAGGCTCAACCTCATCATCCACTGTTTCCTGAGCATCTACATATTCTTCCAGTTCCGGTGGAGAATCCACATCCAAGAGATAGAGCTTTTGCTGAACACATCTATGGCCCCGAGACCATTTCTCATCACAATTATAACAAAGCCCTTTGTCTCGCCTGACTCGCATCTCTGTTTCAGACAAGTGCTTGATCGGAGTAGTTCTGGGAGCTGGTATGACTGGAGGGTGGTGAGAACCTGTATTTCTGAATGGAACAAAATTAGATCTGGAGCGTTGTAGAGCACTAATCTTGTCTTCCGCTAACTTAGCCAACCCAAGGGCTTCCATCATTGTAGTAGGTCGAAACATTTTGACTTCTGAGCGAAGTGCATCCTTCAGACCACTGACAAAACAACTACGGAAGAATTCATCAGACAAGCCCTCTGTGTGATTAGCTAATTTTTCAAACTCTGTCTGGTATTCTCTTACAGTGCCTGTTTGACGCAGTTTAGTGAGTGCTCCTGTGAAATCATCAAAGGAACTAGGGCCAAAGCGCTCCAAAATGAGGGTGCACAATTCTCTCCACGTTGGGCCTACATTAGCCTTGATGTACCAACGGTACCATTGAAGAGCTTCATGTTCCAAATGAAAAGATGCAAGGGGGACTTTGTGGTTATCCAAAGTATTATGCAAGCTGAAATACTGCTCTGCCCTATAAATCCATCCAGTCGGATCAGAACCATCGAAGCGTGGAAAATCAAGCTTTGGTCCACGGAAATTGCCAGAAGAGGACCCAGTATCTCCTGAATGGTTTCGGCTCATGGCTGACTGCTGAAAGTTAAGACCCAGAATTTTGTCATCCAGATCTTGAAGTTTGGTTTTGAGGGATGCCATTTCTTCTTCCATGATTTTTGCTCCTGTACGCGTAACAACCATAAAGCAAGGTTTTTTTTTTTTTTTTTTTTTTTTTTTTTTTTTTTTTTTTTGGAATGGGTAGAAGATGAGAAACAAAAACTTTTTTAGTTACGGCAAACTTGGATTTGGGTAAAACTCAGATAGGAAATGGGTGTTCGACGGGTGGTGGGAGACTATCTGGGGACAAGGGAAACAGAAAAATGAGGGTTTCAAGGGTAGGGAGGCGAAATGAGGCGAACAGTCCAAGAGGGATAAGGGAGCAAAATGAGGAATTGAATCTTGTGGCTCAGTTTGGTGGCGATTGGATGAGAGGTGAAAAAGATAGGGCAAACCCTACAATTAGATAAATGAGGGATTTAGGGCTTTGATATGTAAAATTTGGGGTTGGGTCGCCAAGGAAGGAAGTATGCGAAATGATATTGCAGACGTTCTGCGGAAGTATGAGCAGAAACAGAAAGCAAACAAGGAAGCTACGACTAAAAAACAGACGACTTAGAAAAATTCACTCACAGACAGAACAACTGAAAAGAGTTATTGCAATAACAAGAGATATTAGAAGTGAGAGGAACCTGAAGGCCATGACAGAAAAAAAATTTGATGTAATTTCCACCCAGCGAGCCCAAGAGAGTGCTCTGATACCAGATGTGATGAACCTCCTTATAGCAATATCGTGAGAATGCTCGAAATAACAGAATACAAAGTGATAGCAGAACTCAGAATGAATCTACTGATCGCAGGCCACTTCGAGGGGGTAACTTCCTTTGAGCAAGCTCAATACAATAAATTCGTCCGTGCCCATCAAGGGCCTCAACCTATTCTTATATACTGAGTACGATCTAGAAAAGTAATACTACCTATGCATGTGGGATAATAAAATATACTCACGGGACGACTTACAAAGCATATGCGTCCAACAACACTACTCTAACAAAATAAATAGAAGGAACACACAGGTTCCTAACAAGAAACTAGACTCCATTCTACACACTTTGAAAAAAAGAAGTTTTTATTTTAGACTAGTTTTCAATAATTTCTAGGGGGAGCATACATATATTTCATGTTTTTGGGATGTCTCCACTTAAAAAATTCATAAAAAAAAAATACACATTATAAAATTACCTAAAAATTTTAGGATAGACTACATGGTGTTAGGTAACTTTTAACTAGAGTGATTCAAGAATTTCAAAAGAGAAGTTAAAATTTTTGGGGGGGTCACACTTTGCACTATGTTATGTTTTTTCTGAAAAAATAGTACCACTTTCTGTGGCCCCCTTTTTTGAGCGCCAAAAACAAAACCATTTTGAAAAATATTAGCAGTTTAGAAACTAGATTCAAAGGACTACTACTTTTGTTTTTATCATATCTTAAAATTTTGAGTGTAACTATCTTCAAATTCTTGTCAAAGTTTAGATTTTGCTGATTTCAAAAAAAAAAGTGGCCACTTATACCCCCCTTTTGGCACCACAACTTTGTTCACTTACCCATGTATCTATTGGAACTTGAACACTTTTAACTTTAGACTTGATTTCTTGAAACATTGAAAAGGGAAAAACTTGAACAACTCTTGAGTTGGATTTCAAACATGTTTTCTTATGATTTCTCTTTATGGTGGTATGCCTTTTTTGACTTCTGTATGCATCTTGTTTTTCTTTCTTGGGTGTTGCAGGAGGATGGGATCTAACACTAGATCTGCTATTAGGGGTTGTAGTGCAAGTAGAGGTAGATTTCATACTTTTGACTCATAGAGAGAGTCCCATTCACGAAGAGAATAGAGAGGAGAGTCATAGAGAAGAGCATGTTGACTCAAAGGAGAATTATTTGAGACAAATGATGAGGATGATCTTAGAACACCTAACTCTTCCAAGGGGTGCTAATTAGGAGGAATCACATCATGTTGGGAATGAGGAGAGGCAAAGATCGTGGAGTCCTTGAAGAGGCCTCTAAGGTGATAGACAAAGGTCAATTAAGGTCGCTCAGATGAAGGACCCACATAGGTCCAAGGTCAAAACCTTCAATGGGGTTGGTACAAGATATGTGGCAGAGCAATGTTTAATTGCATTAGATAGATATTTTGTGATGCAAAAATTTGACTCTAATTTCAAAGAGAGGTGAACATGAATACTATAACATGGGATTTATTCCTTGAGAAGTTTTATGAACACTTCCTACTAGAAGAATGACACCCGTAGAGGGTGGCTGAGTTCCATAGTCTGAGGTAGTACACTATGACCATGGCAGAGTATGAGCATAACTTTTATGAGCTCATTCCTTATGCAAGGACTAGTGGCAACTCACCACTAATGATTCATCACTTCATTCAGGGTCTAAAGAACCATCACATAGGGGGTGTAAAGGTTTTCCAAAACAAAACCCTCAAGGATGCAGTAGATCAAGCTATCCTAGTAGAGAAAAATATTACTTTAGGACATGGTGGTCTTGTGGGAGTACCTGCAGCATCAGGGCCCAAAGGTAACTAGAGAGCGGGTAGTAGTAGGAAGCCTCCTTCTTCTAGAGGTAATCAGCGACAACAAAAAGGAGGATCTTATCCTCCAACACTGAGTGGTGGTGGTGGTTCACACTCTAGGGATTCTCAGTACTCTTAGCACAATAAGCACAACTAGTATGACCAACCATGATAGAGTACTCATTCTTTTTCTAGTGGTGGTGGTTTTTAGAAGTCTAGTGCACCTAGAGTGCAAAGGAGTTCTGATGGAGAATATTTTTCATGTAGACAACATAGACACAAGTATCCCCATTATCTTTAATGAAAATAAAAGTTCTTGGATCATAGACCTATAGCTTCAGAACCCACAGTTCGAGATATGGGTAGATTTCAAAGGGTGTTTTTAGTGGAGTCTTATCCTCCTACAGGGGGAAAGGGCCCATTGAGATCCGCACATTGAGTGCTAGATTTTTTATCTTTCTCATAGGCTTCTAGGAGTAAGCCAAAGTCTAGGGGGGTGGATGTAATGCCTACCCCTATTTTACTCTTTATGTTATATTATTGAATTCTGTAAGGGTAATTTTATGATTATGTTTATGATTAGTGGTACTTGGTTACTTGATTTGATTTGGATATTATTTCATACTCAATTGATATATATATATATATATATATATATTTGATGAAGCTACTTGATACTTAGTTATTTCATGTGTTGATTATGCTTTCGATGATGATACATGTATGTTCATATAGTGATTTTAGTTATTTCATGATGTTAGTTAGATGAATGATTTATATGCAGTTTCTATGGTTACTTAACCCATACTTGCATGTGCATGGTTTACTTGTATATTGTTCTATTTTATGTTTGATGCTTATGATGTGGTTGAGGGAGGGATTCATAGTCACCTACTAGTCGGGATCTACATGATGCACCACTTCTTGGAATTGATTGTTTAGTTTAGACTATATGTGTATGTACATGCTTCGATTTCATGCAGATTGGAGATATCGGGCATTGACTTCCTTGAATTGCCAAGATGAATGTGCCCTATTGTAGTATCTCAATGGTAAAAGAGCGGAGATAATTCTCGAGTCCAAATCCTAAGCTTAAGCCAATTGTCCTAGAAAGTAGGACAAGTATCTTAGTTTTACACTTCTGAATTTGTCAAGTGACATGAATTCATTATTTTGACCCTTGAGTTTGATCTAGTACTTTGTTCTTTATAATGAGTTTTTATATCTAGTTTTGTGGGTCTGTAGTGATTTTCAATTATAATTAAATCAAATTAAAAGTTAATTTAATGAAAATTTTATAAAGAAAAATCAATATTTAATTATATTGAACTAATTGAGAAATTAATTTTAAAAAAGAATTAAATTTAAAACATTTTAATTGAAGTTCTAATTTTGGCATAATTATATTTATTTAATTTAATAATAATTTATTTAGGAGTTTCATTTTTATAATAAACTCTAAATATTATCATTAGTTAAATTAATAAATATTTTATTAAAAATTTCTTTTGATTTAATAAAAGAGAGAAAGAATAAATTTAATAAATATTATTTTAATTAAATTGTAAAAAGGTTGCACATGAAATTAAAATATAATAAAATAATTAAGAAAAAGGCTTCACATGATTGCAAAATTGAAACCCTAAAGGGAGAAAGCTCTTTATTAAGAAATTTGAGCTCATTTTTCCACGAACAGTTTTGGAGGAGCCAATATCTAGGAAGAGGGTTTTCAAAAGAAAGGGAATTTTCTTGTGAGCTTCGTGCATCCATTTATTTAGCATCAGATCCAAGTAGGATCTTGTGGATTTTGCCTAGTATTTTCTTTCTTTGAAATCTATGTCTTCTCCATGTCTGAATGGAATTATTTTTAGAATATGTTCAAGTTGAAACTCTCGTTGATAAATTTACTATTCTTTGTTATGGAAACCCTTGTTTGGTAAATTTTAGAGATTCATAATTTGATTGATTTCAATTCGAGTGGGGTTTGGATGAAAGATCAAAATTTGATATTTGTGCCTTTCCTATAAGATGTATTACATAAATTTTATATATAAATATATATGTTAATAAAAATTACCACATTAAGTCATTTTACTATGATAATTTTATCACATTTTTTATTTTAATAATGGAAAGGGGGCTTTATGCTTAATTATTTTGTATAAAAAAAATATAAAAAGAATTTATTAAATGGGGATCGGGGTCATCACTTCCCCATCCCCGAGCTATAGTAGCAACTTTGCTGCAAAGGCAGCCAAAGTTGTCGTGAGCAACTGAAGCTACTATGACAGCTAAGGCAGGCTTGATAGCAAAGGCTACTAAAGCAGCAACCTACGAGCCTTTACAAATGAAGAGGTACACATTTTTAAAAATATTTCAATTATTTAAATTTTTTTATATAGGTTTTTTTATTATTTAAAATTTTAATATAATTTTTAATTATTATAAATTAATTTAATTAATATTAATTATTAATAATTATTTTAAATAATTTTTATTATATTAATAATTAATAGTTATGGTTATTAATAAATTAGTTATTTTATTAATAATTTGATAGTTATTACTTTAAATAATTTAGTAATTATTATTTAATTTTAGTAATATTTAATAAAAACATTAGTTTTTCAAGTTAGCAATAAGTTGTGTTAGTTTGGTTTAAAAGGAAAATGGATTTAGTTATAAGGAAATGGTTCCTAATACTAGGGAGATCCTATTAATTTTGTTTATTCAAAAAAATTAGTATTTATGATATTTTGGGAACAAAAATTGAAACCCTATTTATATATCGAACCTTTATGTTTTAAAAACCAAATGAACTATGAAAACAATTGTCAAAACTATGATGTCATGTATGTTGTTTTTCATTTTGGGTTTCAGGTTTGACTTAGTATGTTGACCAGTCACGATGTTTACCAGAGGCATGGGGGTTTTTGTTTTGAGATGATGTTATGTATATGATCTTTTATACCTAACCATGGTGATGTGTCACGTGTTTCTATGATGAGTTTTTTATCAATACTTGTTAGTGCTTTCTAGTTGCTTATATAGAACTAAGGTGATTATTGTGACTTTCTTGTTGTAACCTTTGAGTTTTTTATTGGTTATCTTCTGGTGATTTCCAATTTCTTGTATAGGGCTAAGGTGATCATTATGGTTTATCTTTAGGTGCTTCTAGTTGCTTGTAAAGGACTGAGGTGAATACTATTTTTTATCTATAGGTGCTTTCCAGTTTCTAACAAAGGACTGGGGTGAAAAATGTGAATTATGAGTTATTCATAAGGTGATTATTATGGTTTATCTTTAGGTGCTTCTAGTTGCTTGTAAAGGACTGAGGTGAATACTATTTTTTATCTATAGGTGCTTTCCAGTTTCTAACAAAGGACTGGGGTGAAAAATGTGAATTATGAGTTATTCTTTTCATGAGCTTAGGGTAGGTAATCTATGTGTACTTTGTGAAGTGGCTTACAATGGAGGTCAGAACCCTAAAGATGTTTCCTAGGTAACCCATTGTAAGTTATTTTAATAAGTGATAATATTTCATTAAATGAGAGTAAAAAAAATTAATAAGAGTTAGTGTTTTTTCTCACCCATGCCTTGAGTGCTAGTATAGGCTAGGATGGGAGTATAGATAATTGTTGGTTTCAACCTTGCTTTGTTAGTATGCCTTATCTATATGAAAGGATACTGATGTTGCATAGAGATACTAGGGGCCAGAGTCCAGAGAGGTTTCTAATGTAACCTTAGAGTTAGCTCATGCGATGAAACTTGTCCATTTGCATAGTAGGTTTCCTACGTGTCTTTTTTGTCTCTAGGATTAGATGATACTTGTGTCTTGGTACCCTTTGAGATAGATTGCTATCACAATTTCCTTGACTTAGATGTTAGTTATGAATTGTGGATGGATATCCAAATGGGACTTGAGATTATCTCTTAAGCATGGTGGGAGTGGGTAATTTAGGTTCCACAAGGTTGGGTGGTACTGCTTTTGTTGAAGTTGATTAAAGATCAACCCCATAACTCCCAAGAAGCACCTGAATGCAAACACCTATCACAAAAGAGAGGAGGAAATCTATGGAAGCTTGAATTCACAGATCCACAGAACATGAAACATTCTTGATGAACAAAAACATAAATTGCAAAAGTGAATTAGTTAAAATTACAAAGAGATCAATCCTTCTAAAAAGAGATAAAAACCCTAACAGGTAAAACATAGGTTGTATGATAATAATTAATTATTATATGCCTAAAGTTTAGTTTAAGTAAACTAGAGATAATAAGTGACTTAATAATTAAATAAAAATGATTTAATTAATAAGGCAATATCCTATTACTCTAACACCCTCCCCCCTTAATATAAACTTAGGGAGTAGCTAAAAACCTAGAAACTACTGTTGAAACCAAATTTGGGTCCCGACAATAAGGCTTGATGAGGTACCCAAGCACAAAAAAATCTTTGAAAAGAGGAGAAATAGAGAAAACCACATGGGAAAAGCCCTACTCCAAAAAGAGATGGAAATAAAATGTTCCATAAGATAGGAACAAAAGGATGATCATGAAGAGCACCACTGGAGCATGATACTGCAAATACTACCAAACTGCTAATCTGAAGAACCTACACTATATAGAATATGACCAAGTAGAGAAGACTAAGTCTGAAGAGTTGATCAATCAAAGGTTAAAGGTATCTTCATGGCCTCCAAAAATAGGAATGAAAGAATGTCTATATGGTAAACGATCCATCTCATTGAAATGCATAAGTATCTAGCCACTGCAATCAGCTAGTACATAGGATCAAATTCTAGATACATAGCTCACTCCATCAAACCAAGAAAGCAATAGAACCAACATAAACCACCTATAATACTGAGAGGCAAGACATGAACATTAAAACTGAATGCAATATCTCTTGTACAAAGATGACCCAGGAACATTGAGAGTGCAAAAGAAGTACAAACACCTATAATGGCAAATGTCATCAACACGTCATGAGGCTAATGT
Source organism: Cupressus sempervirens (assembly GCA_028749045.1). Taxonomy (NCBI): domain Eukaryota; kingdom Viridiplantae; phylum Streptophyta; class Pinopsida; order Cupressales; family Cupressaceae; genus Cupressus; species Cupressus sempervirens. The sequence continues at coordinate 919,323,463 of CM053789.1, read as the reverse complement.
CTGTTGCCTCACTTTTCAACATGTACCAATTTTTCAAAATGGAGATTAATTTGTATTGTATTTAGTTTGGTCGATTCGGTCCTTTCTTCCTAGAGTGATAAGTATCTCCATCGGGTTTTCATCTTTTCCCTTCTCCCACATTGTATGGCCGGGTGGATTTTCTTTATCATCACGAGTCTTTTGGGTAGTTTAGGACCTTACTCAATGGAGATTCTTAAATTATGTTACTTCAAGTGAACTACTTGTAGCTCATTTTGTTTCGAACATGAAGAAAGTTGAAATGGCAGAAAATCTAGTTTCATCTTCTCTTTGGCAAGTTTTCGCACCCCGAAGGTGAAACTCTGTCGAGATTCACAAATGTGGTTTGTGAGTTTAAATGAAGAGAGATGAATTATGTTATGGATAGATTATTCAAGTGTTGCCATTTTTTCATTGTAGGAATCATTCAAAGCTCACTAAGATGATTAAAAAAAGCATTGGCATAAAACTAAGAAATAGCTTCTCCTTTGCGGGTTTCGAACCAAGAAATCAGTTTGTCGAAAAGACATTTATGAAAAAGTAAAGTGAGTCAGTGGGTCCCATCCTTCACTTGCGAAGCCAATTTTATATTTTTCGAAGGCTTAATGTAAAGTGACTAGGGCAAAGAAGGTAAAATGAGGACGCAAGTAGAAAAGTAGAAATTGCCTTCTCCTCTGCGGGCTTTCTACCCTTGACAATGTAATTTTTTGCAAGTAATAGAAAATCGTTCTTGCAAGCATAGTAATTGTGTAAATTGATCATGGGGTGTTTTGGGAAAAATGTTTCAAGAAAATTAGTTGATTTTGTGAAGGTGTTTTAAATAGAATCCAGTCAAGTGGATTTCTTCCCATGGAGTACTCTATTTCTATTTCTCTGAAACAGGGTAAAAATAGGAAAGTAAGTCTATAATTAAAGAAAGTTACTGTTGGGCCAACTGGAAAAATGAAAAGATAGGGAAAAATATGTTAGAACCCTCACATTTACTAATTCAAAAGATTTATTCTTAAATTCGATTGTGTGGTGCAGACCGTGGAAATCAACGGACAGATTAAGGGTTCTTATATAAACACAACCATAACACATTTTCAAATTATCATTTTCTTTATTAAACTATTATGCCATTGTATTGAATAGTGCTCTCAAAAAAATTCAGAGTTACAAGGTTTACTCTTGACACTATTCGCAATTGTTGAGTTTTAGTTTGCATCAATATCAAACAAGATGGCCACAAGATTTGCTGGTTTTGATGGGTTGGGTGGAGTTAAGTCAACATGGTAGGATATCACAGACACTTCACTCAGTTTCTTTGACATGCAAGACTTTCAAAGAAGACTAAGGATGGAGCCAATTCACCCCATAATGGAGAGACTTTGAGGAAGTGGATTAGTAGAGGCAGTCAAATTTATAGTAGCAGTACAAGCTCCAGAGTTGATTATTGAAAGGATCAATAATTACAATCCGGACACAAAAAAAATCTTACTACTAGATCAAACAATGTTAATCTCAATTGATAGGCAAGCGATGGTGAATTGTCTACAGATTCCTGAACGAGAGGAGTTCTCTGAATTAACAAATGGAGGAGCTATGTTTGAATTCTTTCTAAAGAAGATGGTGTGGCAAAAATAGATCATGAGTTCTTGGTTCCAAAAGCCAAGGGGAGCTAAGAGTAAGGTCCCTAAAACCCTTTTTGGCACTGATCTCAAGCCTAAGATCGTGGACATTCTGGACCTCTTGCATCAACTTAAAGGTGAGGTAGAAGCCTTTAATTTTGTAGAACAATATTTCTTTTTGGTACAAATTATTTACTCGAATACACAATATATTGATTGGGCATATGAGGTAAGTGAACATCTGTCTAGGGCTCTCAGTGCGGCTAAGTTCTACAATTCATTTTATATGTCTTCTTTCTTGATATATATGTTGGCTTCCCTACAATTGTGGTGGGGACTTCCCAAATTAGAGAATTTCCTTGATGACGTGAAAAGCTATGAATTTTATCCATGCCTGCAATTACAGAATAGTTATGCGAAGTATATCTGATTAAATGATGCGTTCACAATGAGAATATGTAGGGAACTGCAAGGATGTTCAGAGTGGAGATTCAATCTAGAAGCAATGGCGATCATCAGTCAATTTGGTAGTTATTTCATTCAATTCTCATCCTTTTCTTATTTGCATCTTGCAGCATTTGATGGATTTCCTCTAAAGCTTCCTAGATGCCTAAATGACATGATTGTACTCATTGAAATCATGAGGCAAGCGATTTAGGTGAACATGTTGAGCACCAATTTGAGGAAGAAGGGGTATGAATTACCTATGAAAGTTGGGGCCTACAGTTGTGAGACTCGATCAGATGCTAAAAACATGCTTAAGACATTTGAGAACAAGTACAAGTTAGAAGAGTATGAAGTGGTGAGGACTATGTTTGACCCAAATGGGTATACTAGAGATGTGCTTCAAATTGGAAGTGTGATCAGGCATGTTACTACTGTGGAAAATTATTGGGCGGATTGTAAAGATGAGTTGGAAAGCTGAAATCGAGATTTTGTTAGATTGACAAGGGATCAAATAAAGACATATGGCATTAACTTAGATGTGGAAGGGCTAGAAGATGATGGGAAATATATATATAGTAATACATATTTGACCAAATTGAGAAATACTCCAATCAGTTCTGAGCCATATGTTGATATGGAAGAAGACCTTGATGTTATGATGGCTCAGATCATCGAGAGAACAGGAAAATGGGTCAAGTGGATATAAAAAAAGGGCCAAAGTAGGAGCAAGACTACTCAAGCTTCTCCAGCCACTGCTACTCCCACTTCTTCTCAAAGTGCCACACCCAGTGTTACAACTACAACTGCTCAAGGACCTGCTCAATCTACAGGAGGAGGTGACCATCCCCTAGAGAAAAACATTTCAATAGCTCCAACTTGCTAAGGTGGTCCTCTACCAGTTATTGGAGCCCAAGCTAGCACCGGAGAAAAGAGGACTGAAGAGTCGAAAGATGGTGTTACTGTTCCAGTCTCACCACCTCATGTTACTGCTCAAGTCTTGCCTCCTCATGTTACTGCTCTAATCTCACCTCCTCATGTTACTGCTCTAGTCTCATCTCCTCACATTACTCCAACTCCATCTCTTCATCATAGCCCTGGTCCATCTGCAAGTGCTCCCCTTTTAAAGCCAACTATTTCCCCCATTTAGATAGTAGAGATCAAGGATGAATAGAGTAGTAGCAACGAGTCCATTGAATCTGAAAAAGCTGCAAGGAAAACTCAAGAGGAAGAGAAAGCCCCGAGTTCATCTAGGCTTCTGTTTCAAGATCCAAAGAATCCTTTTTTTGCAACTACAGTGGCAGTGACTTTAGTGAAGAAGAAAATGTTTAGTATAGAGTCACTTGGGGCTTCTTCTAAAGTGATTAGTACACAGTCTTTGCTAGAAGACACCTTAGAAAGGAAGAGAAAGAGGAAAGAGGAGAGCATCACTGCAAAGGATACTGTGTCTCAAGCAGTTCTCTCTGGGTGTATAATAGTGAAAGCTAAGAAGTAGAAGACTTCATCAATACTTGGGCAAGATCCAGAAATAGGACACTTAACAATGGAGGTATCAAAGCCAAACAAATCATGGAGAATTGAGGACATAACACCCGATGATGTCACTCTACATTCAATTGATCTTGGAGAGGCTAGACATGATACAAAGGTGGGCCTATGGAGATCAAGTAATGAGGTGATAGAAGAACAATTGGAGAGCCTCAAATTGTCTAAAATCAAGATAAAGGCCGAGATTGAAGAATTGAAAAGATTTATCATGAAGTTAGTTGTTCCATTGACAACCATTACTGGTGTGCCTACTACTTAGAACCCCACAATGGAAGAAGTGCAAGCTTTCATCTCATAGCTTCAAAAAGATAGGCATTTTGGCAAGACCAAAAAATAATGGATTGAGAAAATGAATGCAAATGGAGTTGCTTTGATCGATCAAATTGGAAATGTTATCCTTCGATTGGAAATTGAGAAGGATAATATCGTATCTAATCAAAATACTTTGGCTACGGAGAAGGCAAGATGTGATGAGTGTATTTCCCTCCTAAAAATGATCATCCAAATGAAGGCAAAGGAGGTGGTTGAAGTGAAAATTTTGAAGAAAGGGATAGAGCCTCTATTCGAATGGCTTCAAAGCATGCAATTTAAGCTGGAGATGATTCAAGAGGATGAAGAGGGACTTAAAGAAATAGGGGAAAAAGTGAGGAAGACCCAAGACAGAGCATTCAAACTCATGCGAGGATTACACACTAATCCAAAAACTAGTGGACAAGGGAAAGCTCTTATTGGGGTAGAAGTAATGAAAAAAAACTTGTCCACATACTTGAGTAATCTATCTAGAATGACTTCAAGCAATCAAAACAGAGTGGTAGAGTTGCAAACACTTGGTGGATACATACACGTGGCTACTGGAGAATTGACAAGTTAGCTAAATTTAGTGAAGGAGTTGGCTCGAGAGCACTCAAAGTGGCTCCTAAGATTCACTAATGTACATATGCCTAACCATGAAGAAATGATTCCAATTATAGTTGCTGCTAAAGCATATAGAGCGAAAATTGAAAAAGGAAAGAAGCTCAAGTGATTCAGTTGACATCCCTTTTCATTTTCTATTGAAGTCTTTGCAAATTTTGTAAATTTTGTAATATGACAAACTGGCATCTTGCCATTTGTCATCCTCAGAAGATGAACCGATTAAAATTACTATTGTAACGGTCATCTCTCAAACTCTATATGTATGAAGTTGAACGATTAATAAAAGGTCAACAAATTTTGGTGTAGGATACTTGATGTTGCAGAGTCAATTGAAGAGTATTTTATGTCAATTATTTTCTGTTCCAGTAAGTTGATAGTTGTTAATTAGTTGATTCTTTCTCTTAAACTAAGTTACAATAGGAAGGAAAGGATTGTTTCATTCCTTTGTTTCAAGGTTGTGAATAAATGCAGTAGGATGTGCTATGAAATATTCGAAGAAGGACTCATTAGACCTTTTTTTTTTTAAATTCCATTTACATCTCTATTAATAGTAGTTGTAGATTAGTTGAATGTTGAGTGTATGAATTCATAGGATGTGTGAGTTCTATCATTTGGTTCATAGACTAGAAAGTTTACCCTGCCTGGATTAAGTTCTTCTTAGGCTTAATTTGGTTTGCCTCTTCTTCTCTTGGGTTAAGAACTTACCCTGTGTTAGTTTTAGGATCAAAACATAATTCATTACGTATTATTCCTTAAGGGAGCTATACCTACCAATTTAGAGAAAAGCCAATAATCAGAGAATGACTTTTCAACTGTTGTAACCAGATATTGTTCACAATTTGGGCACTAAAAGTCATATTCTTAAGAAACAAGGAAGGACAAATCTGTTTACCAACATATTTTTGGCAACTCTGTTGGGGACATGAACATTCGCTTGATCAAAAAGCCTATGTCATGAGGGAAAATGGTACTACCTCATGAAAACATAATCCCAGTGCTCCAACCAAACCTTGGCTTTCAAGATGACCAAGAGGACATAATTTCATCACTTAACATATTCATTTGGAGGCACAGAAGGAACACTGAACATTATTGGAATGATAGCCAAGTATTAGAGGAAGAAGAAAGAAGAGTTGAAGCCTTGGAAAGAGTTGTTCAAAGGAGAGATATCCAGAACAATTTAGGTTCCTCAGAAGTACCAAGGAACAGGGTGGGTAGGATCCTACCTTTGATAAACTTGCAGAGCTTGGCTTTCCTATTTTATATGTCCCAAAGTGGAAAGGTGAAGCTAAAAGTCCGAGTAGACCCCCTTCCCCTGTTAGAAATCAGGATGCCAACACTTCACATTCCACTTGTTAGGTGTTAGCACTTCAAAGAGTTACTGCCCCTCCAGTTGTTAATTTTTTTCCATATACTGCTACAACAATTATGGCTACTCCATGGGCTGCGGCAACAGGGCCATTACCGTTAAACACTTACCATCCACTGTTGACTGGTTCAAGGAAGAATTTCCCTAAATTATTAGGTGATGGGATAGTCACTATAGATGAACACATTAAAGCTTTCTTTGCGGCTACTCATATCTTAGGAGTGGGGCATGAAGATGGTACTGTAAGATTGTTCATAGAAACCCTCACAAATAGTGTGGCAGATTGGTTTTATCATCTAGCTAATGGCTCAATAACTGATTGGGATACATGGGAACTAAATTTGAGACAAGATGCAAAACTGCAAAAGATGAACATGCTTTGCTAACACGGTTGACTTCAATTAAGAAGCAACCAACTATGAGCATGAGAGATTTCATTACCAAATTCAATAAGATTAATAACAGAATTCCTACTGCTTATAGACCCACACCTAGCAATTTAAAAAATTTCTTTATTAGCATTATGCCTCCAGATATCAATTATGATCTGAGAAGGGCACACCCCACTAATTTGGCTGACGCACAAAAGAAAGTGATTGAATGTGAGGATGATTTAATTTTCATGAGAAAGTGGAAATGAGAACTTCAAACTAAAGGGAGTTCTAGTAATGCCACATCATTAGAAGAGATGATTCAGAAGTTGTCTAATGAATTAGTAGCAATGAAGAAGTAGTTACCTGGATTCAATAGCTCTTGTCAGTGGAATTACCAAAATTCACCAGGAAGAAGCAATGAAAGTAGATTTTTGCAACATACAAGTTCACAACCTAGGTTGTAAATCTAAGCAACGCCAAAAAAAGGAAATATGTGCATCTTTCATTTGACCACAAATCATGATAGTGAGAATTGTTCGGAGACTGCTCGTATGATGCAGTTGTTATCTACTAATGAATTAAACACTATGGCCCCTTATTTAGAACCTGATTCTTATTCAAATGGTGAATCTAGAAATTTATTTTTAGAATACGAATCAAATTCTAAATCAAAAGGTGAGTGTTATGCAACTATTGATGGAACTTCATACATAGTGCTTACCCATGGACAAAAGTTAAAGAACCAAACCTCTAGTCACAATCACAGGAATGACTTCAATCCTTCAACAAGCAATGTACATACTGATCAAGGAGTATCTATTTCACAAATAGGTAAGGACAAGACATCCTTTGATTTCATTCAATTTTGTGAAGAGTAAAAAATTCAAATTTCCACTATTGATTATTTAAAGTCACATCCTTCCGAGTTAAAAAGACTGGTAGACCAATGTAAAGGAAACACATCATATGCTAATTGTAATGTAATGGTTGAAAAAGAAGATGAAACCTTGACATCTTGTTTGTTTAATCAAGAAGATTCCAAAGTTTTAGCAACCTCTCCTGGGCAAAAACATAAACCTTTTTATATCTCATTGTACATCAATGGATGTAAACTCAATAATTGTATAATAGATTCGGGTGCATTGGATAATGTTATGCCTTATTCTGTAGCTAAAGCTTTGGGTCTCAATCTTACTAAAGTGCATGGAAGATGCTATTCAATGGATGCCAAACAAGTTCCCTTACTCAGATAGATTAAAGATGCTCAGGTAGCTTTGGCTTCACATCCAGAAAAGAAGCTCCTATTGACTATCCTAGTAGCTGATATCCCAGCAAGCTATGGACTTCTGTTAAGTAGAAGTTTTTGTCGTGACTTAGGAGGAGAAATAAAATTAGACTGGTCCCAAGCAGTAATACCTATTGGGAATAAGAAATTCAAATTAGAACTTGGAGAAAAGGCAAAGTTCAGAGTGTTGAAATCAGACGACCCTAAAGCTCGGATCCTATATCAAGAATTAGAGTTTGGCAATTATATGTTGTTTACTGAAGGAAACCCAAAAGAAAAAATGGACAAAAATCCAAGCAATAAAATTTCCAATGAAAATAAAGATGTACCAGGCATATGGATGCTTGAATTTGATGAAAGTTGTGCCTCTTCAGGATCTGGAGCTAGTGTAGTATTGATATCCCTAGAAGGAGAACCTGAACCTATGGCTTTCAAATTAGAATTTGGGAATACGAATAACACGGTGGAATATGAGGCCTTATTACTTGGGATAATGACAGAAAAAGAAAGAGGAATAAAGATTTTAAAAGCCCAAGGTGACACAAAGCTTATTATAAAGCAGGTAAAAGGGCAGTATTCTGTTAAAAATCACAAGCTAAAAAATTACAGGAACAAAGTCTGGGATGAGATTGAAGATCTAGATGCCTTCTCTATTGAAGCGGTTCTGAGAGAGATGAATACCAAAGCTGATTCCTTGGTTGTGTTTGCCTCCCTATTACTTCCTCACCCTAATTTCCAAGACAAGAAGTACTAGATCAAATTTGTGTATCAATCTATCGTTCCAGATAACACATAATCATGACAAGTTTTCAATGATGATAAAAGTTTGCAGATGTTCCTTGAAAATGAAAAGTTTAGCTTTGTGGATGAATCCAATGGAAGTAATCATGAAAGCCTTGATGCAGAGAAAGAAAAAAGCCAAAATGTGGAAGTTCAGTTGAAAGGCAACATTATTCCCCCATATTTCATGGCCTTAGAAAAACTGTTTAATAGACATGATGCTTACATAAAGTAGAAGAGAGAAGACAAGGGGCCAACAATGGGTGAATATGAAGGAGTTAACATTGGAGATATTCATAATCCCAAACTGATTAACATTGGGAGGTGTTGTTCACCCGAAGAGAAAGAGGCCACAAAGAATCTATTTATGGAATATAAAGATGTTTTCGCTTGGAGCTATGAAGACTTGAAAAGTTATAGAAATGGAAAGGTAAAACATGAAATTCCACTAAAGCCTAGTGTAGTCCCTTTTTGACAGAAACAAAGGAACTATAATCCTAAAGTAGTTGATGCCATCTTCCAAGAAGTAGATAAGATGTTAAAAGCAAGAATTATTTATCCCATTCATCATTCCACCTAGACAGCTAATATAGTACCCGTCAAAAAGAAGAATGAAGAAATAAGAATCTGTGTTGATTTTCACAATCTAAATCAAGCGTCCCTAAAAGATAACTTTGATCTTCCTAATATGGACTATTTATTGCAAACAGTGGCAGGATCCAAAATGATGTCTATGCTTGACGGCTTCTCGGGTTATAATCAGATTGAAGTAGAAGAGAAAGACCAGCATAAGATAGCGTTCACTACCCCTTGGGGTACGTTTTCATATCACAGAATACCTTTTGGACTTATCAATGCTGGCGCTACATTCAAAAGGTGCATGAGTAATACATTCACTGATTTGAAAGATCGAATCATAGTCATATACCTGGATGACCTTATCATGTTCTCGACAAAAATAAAATATCATATAGAAGATTTGAGGAAAGTGTTACAGAGATGTCGAGAGCATGGAATATCTCTACACACAAAGAAGTTAGTCTTTTGTGTGACAGAAGGAAAGCTCCTTGGCCATATAGCATCCCAGGAATGCATTAGAATTGACCCTGAAAGAGTAGAAGCTATTCAAAGACTGAGCCTACCCTCAAACAAAACTGGGGATAAATCTTTCTTTGGGCAGGTAAATTTTCTCAGAAGATTTGTGCCTGATTTCGCAGAAACTACTAAACATATAGTGGACATGATGAAAGGAAATTCAAATTTCAAATGGAATGAGGCAGGAAAGCGAGCTTTTCATGATATAAAAATTGCTATTGCTAATGCTCCAATACTATGCCATCCAAATTATAAGTGGGACTTTATCATTTATTGCTATGCTTCTGAACATACATTGTCAGCTATTCTTATGCAAGAGAATGATGAAGGAGTATAGACTCTTATTTCTTTTATGAGCATACCTTTAAAGAACCATGAGCTCAAATATTCACAAATTGAAAAGCATGCTTTTTCAGTGGTCAAGGCTCTTAAAAAATTTTGGTTCTATATCTTGCATTCACATTCAATAGTTTTTGTCCCAAATGTAGTAGTAAAGAGCGTACTGACACAACAAGATATAGGTTGCAATGTCAGAGGAACATGGGTAGAAAAATAACAAGAATACGATATAAAGATTAAACCTACCAAGTTGATAAGAGGGAATTCTCTATGCAATGCAATTGCATAAAATAAAATCACTGGAAAGTCAGAAGAATCAGGTGAGAAGCAATTGGTGTTAGTTGTAGGTCTGTACGATCCATGGTTTGAAAACATCTCTTATCTTTTAACATATGGTGAATGTCCAGAGGGCCTAAATGCAAAGCAAAGAAGAGACCTTAAATTAAAAGCAGCTAAGTATGTGATCTAGGATGGTAAGCTTTTCAAAAGAGCTATTGATGGTATTTTCTAAGGTGTGTAGATAAACAACAGCAAGAAAAGTTGTTGAAGATATTTCAGGATGAAGCTTGTCAATGACATTTCTCTTCATCAATCACAGCATTTAAAGTACTAAGGCAATGTTATTACTAGCTCGAGATGTTTAAAGATGCATATGCTTGGGTAGCAAAGTGTGAAAAATGCAAGATGTTTTCCTGACGTCCTCAACTAGTTGCCCTACCTTTGAGACCCGTTATCATCGAAGGGCCTTTTCAACAGTGGGGTCTTGACTTTGTTGGTCCTATTAGCCCTACATCTAGTGTTGGTCATCAGTATATAATAACTACAACTGATTATTTTACTGAATGGGTAGAAGCTAAAGCTACGAAGAAGACTACTTCTGAGGTAGTGTGTGAATTCATAAAAGAAAACATTTTGGTTAGGTTTGGTGTTTCGATTAAATTAGTGATGTATAATGCATCTTATTTTCCTTCAATCGAAATTACTAATTTTTGTTTTGAGTATGGAATCACCATTGGTTATTCATCTAATTATTTCCCTTAAGGGAATGGACAGGCAGAGTCTATCAATAAGAACTTAATTAGTATTGTTAAGAAGTTAGTCTCAGATAATCAGAAGACCTGGCACAAAAAGATTCATGAGGCACTTTAGGCAAATAGAGTGACACCCAAAAGGGCAATTGGTATATCCCCTTTTGAACTAGTTTATGGAACAGAAGCCAATCTGCCTCTACCTCTAGAGTTAGCCATGAACAAACTCAGAATAGTAATTTAGAATGATGTCTATAAGGATGGTCTGGAAAAGAGGATCCTATATCTGAGAAAACTCAAAGAAGAAAGGAGACAGATTTTAGACCACATTACACAGCACCAGATGTGAGTGAAAGAGCTTTTTGATAAAAGGACAAGACCCAGAAAGTTTATGATAAGAGATATGGTGTTGCTTTGGGACAAACGAAAGGCTCTAAAAGGAATGCATAAGAAGTTTTATGCTCTATGGAAGAGTCCATTCAGAAGTCACTAGGAATTTGAAAACAATTCTTTCAAGTTGGCACATGAAGATGGCGAAGTACTGCCCCTAACTTATAATGGTCAGGATCTCAAGCTCTATCAAATTGCAAATTGAAAATAGGTAGCCCTTGTATTGTACTATAGCTAAACTTAGTGTCTTGCGTGTGTCTTAGTTAGCCTTTTCCCTTATGTTTTCTTTTCCTTGTTCCTTGTTTTGTTTAGTTTTTGTTCTGTTGTCAACTTCTATCTTCTTTTGCGAAACCAGAGATTCTAAGTTCCTTACTTGGGCATACTCTACCCAAGTCCCCAGTCAAAGCCAACTGTTGCCTCACTTTTCACCATGTACCAATTTTTCAAAGTGGAGATTAATTTGTATTGTATTTAGTCAGGTCAATTCGGTCCTTTCTTCCTCAAGTGATAAGTATCTCCATTGGGATTTCATCTTTTCCCTTCTCCCGCATTGTATGGCCGGGTGGGTTTTCTTTATCATCACAAGTATTTTGGGTAGTTTAGGACCTTACTCGATGGAGATTCTTGAAAACTACTTGCAGCTCATTTTGTTCTGAACATGAAGAAAGTTGAAATGGCAAAAAATCTAGTTTCGTCTTCTCTTTGGCGGGTTTTCGCACCCCGAAGGTGAAACTCTGTCGAGATTCACAAATGCAGTTTGTGAGTTTAAATGAAGAGAGATGAATTATGTTATGGATAGATTATTCAAGTATTGCCATGCTTTTGTTGCAGGAATCATTCAAAGCTCACTCAGATGATTAAAAAAAGCATTGGTGTAAAACTAACAAACAACTTCTCCTCTACGGGTTTCGAACCAAGAAGTCAATTTTCCAAAAAGGCATTTGTGAAAAGGTAAAGTGAGTCAGTGGGTCCCATCCTTCACTTGCGAAGCCAGTTTTATATTTTCTGGGGGCTTAATGTAAAGTGATTAGGGCAGAGAAGGTAAAATGAGGACGCAAGCAGAAAAGTGGAAATCGCCTTCTCCTCTATGGGCTTTCTACCCTCGATAGCAATTTTTCGCAAGTAATAGAAAATCTTTCAAGAAAGCATAGTAATTGTGTAAATTGATCATGGGATGTTTTGGGAAAAATGTTTGAAGAAAATCAGTTGAGTTTGTGAAGGTATTTTAAATAGAATCCAGTTAGGTAGATTTCTTCCCATGGAGTGCTCTATTTCTATTTCTCCGAAATAGGGTAAAAATGGGAAAGTAAGTCTATAATTAAAGGAAGTTATCGTTGGGCTAACAGGAACAGTGAAAAGACAAGGAAAAATCCATTAGAACCCTCACATTTACTAATTCAACAGATTTATTCTTAAATTCGCTCGCGTGGCACGGATCATGAAAATCAATGGACAAATTAAGGGTTCTTATATAAAGACAAAAATAAAAGATTTTCAAATTACCGTTTTCTATATTAAACTATTATGCCATTGTATTGAATAGTGCTCTCAAAATTTTTTAGAGTTACAAGGTTTACTCTTGGCACTATTTGCAATTGTTGAGTTTTAGTTTGCCTCAATATCAAACAAGATGGCCACAAGATTTGTTGGTTTTGATGGGTTGGGTGGAGTTAAGTCAACATGGTAGTATATCATAGACACTTCACTCTATTTCTTTGACATGCAAGACTTTCAAAGAAGACTAAGGACAGAGCCAATTCACCCCATAATGGAGAGACTTTGAGGAAGTGGATTAGTAGAGGAAGCCAGATTTCTAGTGGTAGTACAAGCTCCCGAGTTGATTATTGAATGCATCAATCATTACAATCCAGATACAAAAAAAATCTCACTACCAGATCAAATAGTACTAATCTCAATTGATAGGCAAGCGGTGGTGAACTGCCTACGGATTCTAGAACGAGAGGAGTTCTCTGAATTACCAATTGGAGGAGCTATGTCTAAATTCTCTCTGAAGAAGATGGTGTGGTGAAAAGAGATCATGAGTTCTTGGTTCCAAAAGCCAAGGGGAGCTAAGACTAAGGTCCCTAAAACCCTTTTTGGCACTGATCTCAAGCTTGAGATCATGGATATTCTGGTCCTCTTGCATTGACTTAAAGGTGAGCTAGAAGCCTTTAATTTTGTAGAACAATATTTCTTTTTGGTACAAGTTATTTGCTCGGATACATAATATATTGATTGGGCATATGAGGTAAGTGAACATCTGTCTAGGGCTCTCAATGCAGCTAAGTTCTACAATTCATTTTATATGTCTTCTTTTTTGATATATATGTTGGCTTCCCTACAATTGTGGCTAGGACTTCCTAGATTAGAAAATTTCCCTGATGATGTGAAAAGCTATGAATTTTATCCATGCCTGCAATTGTAGAATAGTTATGTAGAGTATATCCGAGTAAATGATGCGTTCACAATGATAATATGTAGGGAACTCTAAGGATGTCCAGAGCGGAGATTCATTCTCGAAGCAATGGTGGTCATCAGTCAATTTGGTAGTTATTTCATTCAATTATCATCTTTTTCTTATTTGCATCTTGCAGCGTTTGGTGGAATTCCTCTGAAGCTGCCCAGATACCTAAATGACATGATTGAACTCATTGAGATCGTGAGGCAAGGGATTCAGGTGAACGTGTTGACCACCAGTTTGAGGAAGAAGGGGTATGAATTCCTTATGAAAGTTGGGGCCTACAGTTTTGAGACTCGATCAAATGCTAAAAATATGCTTGAGGCATTTGAGAACAAGTACAAGTTAGAAGAGTATGAAGTGGTGAGGCCTATGTTTGACCCAAATGGATATACCATATATGTGCTTCAAATTGGAAGCGTGATCAAGCATGTTACTACTATGGAAGATTATTGGGCAGATTGTAAAGATGAGTTGGAAAGCCAAGATTAGGCTTTTGCTAGATTGACAGTGGATCAAATAAAGACATATGGCATTAACTTAGATGTGGAAGGGCTAGAAGATGATGGGAAAATTATATATAGTAATACATATTTGACCAAATTGAGAAATACTCCAATCAGTTCTGAGCCATATGTTAATATGGAAGAAGACCTTGATGTTATGATTGCCTGAATCATCAAGAGAACTGAAAAATGGGTCGAGTGGACAACAAAAAAGGGCCAAAGTAGGAGCAAGACTACTCAAGCTTCTCTAGCTGCTGCTACTCCCACTTCTTCTCAAAGTGCCACACCCAGTGTTACAACTACAGTTGCTCAAGGACCTGCTCAATCTGTAGGAGGTGACCAACCCCCAAAGAAAAACATTTCAATAGCTCCAACTTGCCAAGGTGGTCCTCTACTAGTTATTGGAGCCCAAGCTAGCACTGAAGAAAAGAGGACTAAAGAGCTGAAAGATGGTGTTAATTTTCTAGTCTCACCTCCTCATGTTACTGCTCCAGTCTCACCTCCTCATATTACTACTCCAGTCTCACCTCATCATGTTACTGCTCTAGTCTCATCTCCTCAACATAGCCCTACTCCATCTGCAAGTGCTCCCCTTTTGAAGCCAACTGGTTCCCCCATTCAGATAGTAGAGATCGGGGATGAACAGAGCAGTAGCAGTGAGTCCACTGAATTTGACGAAGCTGCAAGGAAAACTCAAGAGGAAGAGAAAGCCCTGAGTTCATCTAGGCTTCTATATCAAGATCCAAAAAATCCTTTTTCTGCAACTATAGTGGCAGTGACTCTGGTGAAGAAGAAAATATTCAGTATAGAGTCACTTGGGGCTGCTTCTAAAGTGATTAGTCCAGAGTCCTAGGTAGAAGACACCTTAGAAAGGAAGAGAAAGAGGAAAGAGGAGACCATCCTTGCAAAGGATACTGTGTCTCAAGCAGTTCTCTCTGGGTCTACAATAGTGAAAGCTAAGAAGTAGAAGACTTTATCAATACTTGGGCAAGATCCAGAAATAGGATACTTAACTATGGAGGTAGCAAAGCCAAACAAAGCAGGGAGAATTGAGGGCATGACACCCAATGATTTCACTCTACATTCAATTGATCTTGGAGAGGCTAGACATGATACAAAGGTGGGCCTATGGAGATCAAGTAATGAGGTGATAGAAGAATAATTAGAGAGCCTCAAATTGTTGAAAATCAAGATGAAGGCTGAGATTGAAGAATTGAAAAGATTTATCAGGCAGTTAGTTGTTCCATTGGCAACCATTACTGGTGTGCCTGCTACTGAGAACTCCACAATGGAAGAAGTGCAAGCTTTCATCTCACGGCTTCAAAAAGATAGGCATTTTGGCTAGATCAAAAATAAATGGATTGAGATAATCAATGCAGATGGAGTTTCTCTAACTGATCAAATTGGAAATGTTATCCTTCAATTGGAAATTGAGAAGGATAATATCATATCTAATCATAATACTTTGGCCGTAGAGAAGGCAAGATGTGATGAGAGCATTTCCCTCCTGAAAATGATCATCCAAATGAAGGCAAAGGAGGTGGTTGAAGTGAAAATTTTGAAGAAAGGGACTGAGCCTCTGTTCGAATGGCTTCAAAGCATGCAATTTAAGCTGGAGATGATTCAAGAGGTTGAAGAGGGACTTAAAGAAATAGGGGAAAAAGTGAGGAAGACCCAAGACAGAGCATTTGAACTCATGCGAGGATTACACAATGACCCACAAACCAGCGGCAAGGGAAAGCTCTTATTGGGGTAGAAGTAATGAAAAACAACTTGTCCACATACTTGAGTAATCTATATGGAATGACTTCAAGCAGTCAAAATAGAGTTGTAGACACTTGGTGGATACGTACACATGCCTATTGGAGAATTGACAAGTCAGCTAAATGTAGTGAAGGAGTTGGCTTGACAGCACTCGAAGTGGCTCCTAAGATTCACTAATGTACATTTTCCTAACCATGAAGAAATTATTCTAATTATAGTTGCTGCTAAAGCATATAGAGTGAAAACTGAAAAAAGAAAGAAGCTCAAGTGATTTAGTTGACACCCCCTTTTCATTTTTTGTTGAAGTCTTTGCAAATTTTGTAAATTTTGTAATACGAAAAACTGGCATCTTGCCATTTGTCATCCTCAAAAGATGAACCAATTAAAATTCCTATTGTAATGGTCATCTCTCAAACTCTATATGTATGAAGTTGAACGATTAATAAAAGGTCAAAAAATTTTGGTGTAGGATACTTGATGTTGCAGAGTCAATTGAAGAGTATTTTATGTCAATTATTTCCTGTTCCAGTAAGTTGATAGTTGTTAATTAGTTGATTCTTTCTCTTAAACTAAGTTAAAGTAGGAAGGAAAGGATTGTTTCATTCCTTTATTTCAAGGTTGTGAATAAACCCAATAGGATGTGCTGTGAAATATTCAGAGGACTCATTAGACCCTTTTTTTAATTCCATTTACATCTCTTTTAATAGTTTTTGTAGATTAGTTGAATGCTAAGTGTATGAATTCATAGGATGTCTGAGTTCTATCATTTGGTTCATAGACTAGAAAGGTTACCCTGCCTGGATTAAGTTCTGCTTAGGCTTAATTCAGTTTGCCTCTTTTGCTCTCGAGTTAAGAGCATACCCTGTGTTACTTTTAGGATGAAAACACAATTCATTGCGTATTATTCCATAAGGGAGTTGTACCTACCAATTCAAAGAAAAGCCAATAATCAGATAATGACTTTTCAACTGTTGTAACCAGATATTGTTCACAATTTGGGCACTGAAAGTCATATTCTTAAGAAATAAGGAAGGACAAATCTATTTACCAATAATGTCATAGAAGGAACACTCACTTGACAAAGGAAGATGGTGAATATGGCCAACATGAAACCGTCCAAGGCAGTTTATAATGTAGTTCCAGTATAATAAAACACAAAGATGTGCAAGATCTTGAAATGCAGTACACTGACACTTTATCTCAGTGTGTTTGCAAAAATATACAAAATGATGTCAACAAAAATCAAAAGAGACATTAGGTTGATACAAGAGATACTACAACCTATGAAAAATCTCCAAATTTTTTTTAAAAAATTGATCTTAAACCTAAAATAACCAAGATACCCATCAGGATGCAAAAAAGAAAAAAAATGAATGGGATGTGCCTGGAGAAGAATCTACAAAATAAAATGTCTCAAGATATGTCTCCTAGAGTGAAAAATAGAACTCCTAACTTTGATAGCCAAAAAAACCATCAAAATTGCACCAAAGCTGAAAATAACCTGCACCACTAGAACGGGCTCTGAACCATCTTTCTGGCAATATTTTGTTTGCAAAAAATGGAATCTGGATGAGCAAGTTACGACCAAAAATCCATAGGTAGGTAAAAAAAGGTGCTAGAAAAGCAAAAAAAATTGCTACCTCGAGATCCATGCCAGAATAAGCAAGGAAGCGTGTCCACTAATACAAGAAATTACCTCAGGAAGCATGTCAATTCTGTACCAAATCTGTCTTGATTTGCATGCCCAAAAATCTTGATTTACATACCAAAAATTAGAAAGTTTCCACCTTGGGAAACATGCTAAAAAAATGAAATCACTGCCTCAAGAAACGTGTCCAATCTAGGAGCAATAATTTTTAGCATCAAATTGTAATTGTTTCCAAATTTGACAAATTTTATATGAAAATAGGGGTTTTTGGGCATTTTTAGCTCAATGGTGAGGTTTGTTTGGGCTCAAAGTGCATCGAAAAATTGTGACCCCCTAGATTCAATACAAAAAAAAACTCTAAAAAATGAAACCCTTTAAACAATAAACATAGATCTAAAAGTCAAGCCAAACTTCTCATAAATAGAATAGGGGCATGAAGATTTGGAGCTTTGATACCATGTTGAAGTTTATTAAACATCAATCCCACAGCTCCCAAGAAGCACTTGCATGTAAACACTTGGCACAAAAAGAGAGGAGAAAATCTATGGAGGCTTGAATTCATAGATCCATAGAAGAGAAAACATTCTTGATGAGAAAAAAGAGAAATTGCTATTATCAAAAGTGAATTAGTTAAAATTACAAAGAGATCAATCCTTATAAAAAGGAGGTCAAAACCCTAACAAGTAAAACCTAGGTTGTGTGATAATAATTAGTAAAATAATTAATTATTATATGCCTAAAGTTTAGCTGAAGTAAACTAGAGATGACAAGTGACTTAATAATTAAATCAAAATGATTTAATAAATAAGGCAATATCTCATTACTCTAACAGTTTTTTCTTAGACCATTGAGATCCAACAACTGGATGTTGTTGTTGGATGTTCTTGTGTAGTTGTTCCTTTCTTTCTGATCTTGTATTTCCATTGGATGGTTATATTCTATTATACTGTATTTTATTATCAGAGATTGTATGAGATGATATATTTATTAATGATGTTGAAATGGCCCCGTCAAGATTATTGCATCTTAAACACCAAAATACTAAAACTTCAAGGGTTTGACATTTCGTCAAACAATTAGCAATCGAGCTCTGATACCACTGAAGCGACCCTTACTATAAGGACCTCAAATGAACAATGCTAAATTGTGGAGATCAATCGAGTGCTTGGCATTCATACAGTAGTTGAATTAATTGTAACGTTTTATGAGTTAGGTAAAATTATTTTGAATGTCTAATAGCCAGAAGTTTTGGCAAATACATGCAAATTAATGAGCAGAATATCACAAATAGCCGTACCCTTAACTATGCAGCTAAATGTTATCTAATAGGCATTAAAAATGACAAAGAACCTGTTTAAGAAATCGCCTTGCATTCCTTATGAAAAACAGTGGTTATTTTGGAGGTTGGAGACTATATGCAGCCTGCACGTGTTCCTGAAGAAGTCGTCTCTGTTCAGATTTGAAATGGGATGAGAGGTGAGCTGCTTCCTAGCTTCCAATAACCCCTAGTACCTTCGGTATAACCCTTGGAATGATGCGCCTTAATTACCAATGAGAAATCGAAGCCAATACAAGCTGCCTTTGCCGCAAAATTCAAGAATATCACCCGCGGTTATTACGGCATCCCATGAGATTGGTTTTCTTCTGCAAATCAAGGGACGATAGCATTCAAAGTTGTCAATCGGGTGCTTGTAAATCGGGTGCTGCCCAAACAGTTAGTTTCGAGTTGTAGTTCGATGCCCTGCTGGTCAATTCAAAATCCAATAAAATGCATCAGATCTTACTCAAATTTTCTGGTTGGAGATTGCTGATTGTAATCGTTCCTCCACTCGCAACAATCAAACCCTCATAAGCTGTGGGTAGAAACTTCTTTGAACAAATCTTCCAATGATTGCGAATTAATCCGACTTGAGATAGTTGAATGCTAGCTCCAAAGTGCACTCCTTCAGAAGATATCTCACTTCCTCAGTTGTGCAGATCCAAGGGAGTTTTCTCGTTCCCAAAGACCTAGAAACCACGAACTGTTCCAGTACAACTAGAAGTAGAATCCACAACATTGCTTGTTCCAAATGGGAGCCCAATGTCCTCTATTTATTCACTTCGCTGAGAAGTTTCTGGAAGTTTTCCAGAATCATCTTTTATGATGTAAAACTTTATAAAATTAAATAAATAACTTTATAAAGTTGGAGTACAACCTTTATTTAATATTAGGACGAGTAGGCCCCACTTACTCAATTATTATTCTTTGAGAGCAAAATTGTAATTATCGGAAGACAAAAATGACCCTCTTCCCATGACCATTTGCCTATGAGAGTCGATGGTAGGCAAATCCCCTATAAAGTTATGCTGCTAAAAAGGGGACATGACAGTCCGCCCTCGCTGAAATTGCTTGCCCTCAAGCAATCTCAGAGCTGGATGCTGCAAAATGGTCTCATTCTCCCAAGTAGCATCTTCGACTGGTAGATCCTTCCATTTAACCAGATATTCTCTGATTACTCTTCTGCGGAGCTGTTTTTCTCTGCTTTCTAAAATGAATTCCGATACTAGTATCAATTTCCCTTCATCATCCAAAGGCGGTAATACTGCAGAAGGTATCACATTCTATCCCAACGCCTTTTTAAGGCGTGATACATGAAACACATTATATACTTTGCTATCTGCTGGTAGCTCAAGTTCATAAGTCAATTCCCCTATTCGCCTGGTGATCCTGAAAGGTCCATAATACCTAGGCTTAAGCTTTTCTGACCCACTCTTTTTGAGAGTAGATTGTCGAAATGGCTGAAGCATTAAGTAAACCATGTCGCCCACTTCAAAGCTCCTTTCCGTTCTCTTTTGATCTGCGTATTGCTTATACTGGTTATGTGCCCGAGTGATGTTATCATGTAGAGAGCTAATAATATCTTTACTTTCTTGCATAAAATCCCCGACACATGGAACCCGAACATCTCCCATCAATAAGTCAATGAAACTGGGTGTATCATAGCCATATAATGCTCGAAAAGGTGTCATCTGGATAGACATGTGGAAAGTGGTGTTATAGCAATACTCACACAGATAAATCCATCTTACCCAAGCCTTCTGCTAATCAGCCACGTAATTCCTCAAGTAGCCTTCCACCCATTTGTTTACTATCTCTGTCTGTCTGTCGGTTTGCGGATGGTAACTAGTAATGGGTGTGAGTTCAGTGCCACATAATCGGAACACCTCTTGCCAAAAATGACTCAAGAATCTACTATCCTTGTCACTGACAATACTGCTGGGTATCCCATGCAACTTGAAAATCTCTCTGAAGAATACCTTGGCTACCTGAACTGCGGTATAGGTAGTGGTGATGGGAAAGAAATGAGTGTATTTCGTTAGTCTATCTACCACTACATAAATGCAATCATGACCCTGAGCCTTGGGCAATCCAGTAATGAAATCCATGGATATGCATTCCCACTTCTGAGCTGGAATAGGAAGTGGCTGTAGGAGTCCTCCTGGGAAGGTGTGTTCTTGCTTATTCTGCTGACACACAGGACACTCACGGACATACCATAATACATCTGTCTTGAGTCCCTTCCAAGTGAATCTTTCTCGTACCTGTCTATATGTTTTAAAGTATCCGGGGTGACCAGCTATAGGTGAATCATGAAGAGCTCGCATAATGAACTGCTTCACCTTCGATCCTGGGACTAAAAATATCCTGCTCTTGTAAATAATCAATTCATCCACAAGTGTATACCTGGTATCAACAAGTGTCCCATCAACTATCCTAGATGCCCATGGATCTCTGGCATATTCTGCAATAATCAAATGCTTCCAGTCCTCAGAGATCTCAATCATTGAACTAAGATGTGGTCTGCGTGACAAGGCATCTACTACCACATTCTGTGTGCCCTTAACATAAGATATATCAAAGTCATATGCCTGTAACTTACTGACCCATTTTTGCTGCCTATCATTGAGATCCCTTTGCCCAAGGAAATGTCTTAAACTGTTGTGGTCATTTTTTATGCAAAATTTTCCACCTACTAAGTACTGCCTGAACTTAGCTAATCAATGCATGATAGCTAACATCTCCTTGTCGTAAATGCTGAATGATCTCTCTGGCCCACGGAGTTTCCTGCTTTCATATGCAATTGGATGTTTATCCTGCATCAAAACAACCCCAATACCATCTCCTGAGGCATCACACTGAAGTTCAAATGGTTTCAAAAAATTAGGCAATGCTAGTACTGGACATGAAGTCATGATCTCCTTGAATCTGTCAAAACAAGCCTGTGCCTTTACTGTCCAAACGAAAGCTCCCTTTTTGAGCAAATCCGTCATAGGAGCTGCATGTCGCGAATACCCGCAAACAAATTTGCGATAGAAGCCACATAAACCAAGGAACCCTCTCAGTTGTGTCAGGTTCTCAGGAGTAGGCCACTCCATAATAGCGCAAATTTTATCAGGGTCCATCCGTACTCCTTCTTTACTGATAATATGTCCCAAGTATAATAATTTGATTATGCCTAAATCACATTTAGACTCTTTGGCATACAAGGATTCTACTTGCAAGGTCTTCAGTACTGTCTCTAGATGGTCCATATGCTCATGCCATGTCCGGCTGTATACCAAGATATCATCAAAGAAGACTAACACAAACTTCCTCAACTGACGCTGAAAAACCTTATTCATGGTGGACTGGAAAGTAGCTGGTGCATTGGTCAATCCGAATGGCATTACTACAAACTCAAAATGCCCACAGTGGCACCTAAATGCAGTTTTCTCAACATCCTGTTCTCTTACTCTAATCTGGTGATAACCTGATCTCAGATCAATCTTACTAAAGTAGCATGCCCCATGTAGTTCATCTATTAGCTCATCAATCCGTGGAATAGGATATCTATTCTTAATGGTTTTTTTATTCAGCATCTTGTAATCTATACACATCCGCAACGAACCATCTTTCTTCTTAACCAAGACTACTGAAGAAGCAAAAGGAGACTTACTATGTCTGATGTGTCCCATCGCCAGAAGCTCCTTGATGGTTTTTTCTATTTCGTCTTTGAGCCTTTTTGGATGCCTGTATGGAGTGATCATGACTGGTTTAGCACCTTCTTCTAATTCGATGATGTGCTCGATCCCTCTATCAGGTGGTGGACCAGGTGGAATATCACTAAATACCTTACTATATTTTTCCCTCAATGTTCATATGTCAGGATGATACTCTGTCTTTTGTTGTTCCTCCTGTGTAGGCATGAGAGTACACATGGCTACCCATTCAAGATCCTCGTGTCTCACCAATCTTTCCAATCGTCTAAGAGAAATCGTTCAGATGTCACTATTTTGAATAGCTCTCAACACATGCTGCCTCCCATCTACTTCAAACTTGATCTCCATGTCCTTGAGTCGAAAGGTAACCTCACCCAATAAACATAACCATGTCATTCCTAAAACGATATCCAAGTCACCCATATTGACCACGTGGTAATCTGCTTTGAACTCATAATTATTCAGGCTTAAAGGCATGTCTCTGACTATCCTGTTACACTTAAGAGTGTATCCATCAGCAACCTATACTCGAAGACCTTCGAATTCTTCTGTCTTAATACCACGACGCTCAACCAATTGTGCATCAACGAAGTTATGTGTAGCTTCGGTATCAACTAATGTAATCACCTTCTGTCCTGCTAGAACACCGCGTAATCTGAAAGATCCTTCCTGCTGAATGCTAGACAAACGCCCCTGCTGTAGATGCAATTCAGGTTCCTCTTTTTGCTCTAAATTCCCTATTTCTTCCTCAGACTCTGGGCTACTGTGATCATCTTCTTTATCTGCACTGTCGGAATCTGACCCTTCGTAATATGCCCACATAACCCTATTGGCTTTTCCTTTTGGTCGCAAGGGACAATCATGATCCTTGTCATATGGACCTTTGCAATAGAAGCATAATTTCTTCCTTCGCAAGTCATTTAATGCCTCTGTATCTAGGGGTGTGGTAGATTTCCCTTTGGTTTCAATGCTTTTCCCTTTATTTTTGTCAAACTTCCTATTGTCTCTGAAAGAGGTAGTACTCCTGGGAGTGAACCTGCTAGAAGGGGCTGTTAGCTCCATACTTCATGCTTTCCTCATGGCTTCTTACAGTGTTGGTGGGTCAAATGCCTTAATCCATCCCTTGAGAGGTTCTGACAATCCTTCTGTAAATAAGATAACTAACCTCCTTTCCGACACATCTGGTACCATGACTGACAACCTTTGAAATTCACTAATATAAACCTCTAAATTGCCAAACTGTCTTAACTGAGCAAGGTCGCGAAAATAAATTTCTGGATCCTTATCAAAACGTTCAACCAATCTATCCACAAAGTCCTGGTACGATGCTACCTGATTGTGCTACAAAGTAACCATTCCATGTGACCACCAATCATGAGTTGCGCCTTCCAGATGCAAGGTGGCATACCTGATGGCATCTATTTCCGACATAGGCATTAACGCTAGAAAGGTGTCCAACTTATGAATCCAAGCTTGTGTTGTCATCTGACCACTCCCATCGAAGAAAGGTAAAGTAAGTTTACTGATAGCTCGATGTAACTCACTATCATGACCTCCTCTAGGTCTCCTATTCTGGAGGCTATTCCTCATATGTTCCCTTCTTTGGTTTAAATATCGATCGAAGTTCAATAATTCATGCACATGCGGGGGTAATGCTTGCCATTCTGCCGTAGCAGCCCTAAGATCATCCTGGAAATCTTTTGGTACATCGTCTTCTCCCATCTCCTGAGCCTCTTCCCTTAGGAAGGTGGGACGAGTAGGCCTATTTGCTGTCCATGATCTGCGCCTAGGAGCACCTTGTGATCCTGCCACACTCCTATCATCGTGATCAGATGTGCCTCTTCCTTGATCCTGAATCCTAGGCTGAATAACTCTTTCCATTATGGTAGTCAGAGCCTGTAGTGTCTGAGTTATTTCTTGTTGTCCGGTAGTCATGATTCTGTAAAATTCTCTGGTTTCATTATCATCGATTCTAGGAAATCTTGGTGGACTCTGTGTTTGTCTTTCACCCATATCTCCGTCCTTAAATATGGTTGCATAAAAGTACTCTTACCCAATCAGGATGGCAAAACTACTGCTCTGATACCACTGAAATGGCCCCGTCAAGATTATTGCATCTTAAACACCAAAATACTAAAACTTCAAGGGTTTGACATTTCGTCAAACAATTAGCAATCGAGCTCTGATACCACTGAAGCGACCCTTACTATAAGGACCTCAAATGAACAATGCTGAATTGTGGAGATCAATCGAGTGCTTGGCATTCATATAGTAGTTGAATTAATTGTAACGTTTTATGAGTTAGGTAAAATTATTTTGAATGTCTAATAGCCAGAAGTTTTGGCAAATACATGCAAATTAATGAGCAGAATATCAAAAACAGCCGTACCCTTAACTATGCAGCTAAATGTTATCTAATAGGCATTAAAAATGACAAAGAACCTTTTTAAGAAATCGCCTTGCATTCCTTATGAAAAACAGTGGTTATTTTGGAGGTTGGAGACTATATGCAGCCTGCACGTGTTCCTGAAGAAGTCGTCTCTGTTCAAATTTGAAATGGGATGAGAGGTGAGCTGCTTCCTAGCTTCCAATAACCCCTAGTACCTTCGGTATAACCCTTGGAATGATGCGCCTTAATTACCAATGAGAAATCGAAGCCAATACAAGCTACCTTTGCCGCAAAATCCAAGAATATCACCCGCGATTATTACGGCATCCCATGAGATCGGTTTTCTTTTGCAAATCAAGGGACGGCAGCATTCAAAGTTGTCAATCAGGTGCTTGTAAATCGGGTGCTGCCCAAATAGTTAGTTTCGAGCTGTAGTTCGATGCCCTGCTGGTCAATTTGGAATCCAATAAAATGCATTAGATCTTACTCAAATTTGCTGGTTGGAGATTGCTGATTGTAATCGTTCCTCCACTCGCAACAATCAAACCCTCATAAGCTGTGGGTAGAAACTTCTTTGAACAAATCTTCCAATGATTGTGAATTAATCCAACTTGAGATAGCTGAATGCTAGCTCCAAAGTGCACTCCTTCAGAAGATATCTCACTTCCTCAGTTGTGCAGATCCAAGGGAGTTTTCTCGTTCCCAAAGACCTAGAAACCACAAACTGTTCCAGTACAACTAGAAGTAGAATCCACAACATCGCTTGTTCCAAATGGGAGCCCAATGTCCTCTATTTATTCACTTCGCTGAGAAGTTTCTGGAAGTTTTCCGAAATCATCTTTTATGATGTAAAACTTTATAAAATTAAATAAATAACTTTATAAAGTTGGAGTACAACCTTTATTTAATATTAGGACGAGTAGGCCCCACTTACTCAATTATTATTCTTTGAGAGCAAAATTGTAATTATCGAAAGACAAAAATGACCCTCTTCCCATGACCATTTGCCTACGAGAGTCGATGATAGGAAAATCCCCTGTAAAGTTATGCCGCTAAAAAGGGGACATGACAGATGTATATCCTTTGAGCTTTTCATACCCTGTGACTTGTACAGTGGATGATTATGCATTCTAGTTATGCATTCATACTTGTGGTCATTCCATGATGTGGAACTTTGGTTATGTGTTAAATTTAATATAATAAACTTATACATGTGATTCAATGTCATGGAACCCTTAAGAGATGTAATTTGTTTTGGATGGTTGTATGTATGTGAGTTATTGCTTCTGCTATGTTATCTATTGACATTATTATCTTTATTAAAAATTGTTTGGCAAACTTAGTGAAACTTTAGGTTAATTTCTTTTGGGTTCCTTGGCAGAGCGTTACACACCCAACATTCTCCTTTGTCTTTGTATGTGAAGGTTCACTAGAGGAAGAAGTGAGATAGATTGTTAAATCTCACTAATCTTCTTTATTTGCAAGTCTCTCTCATCTTACATCTTTTCATTCTATATATTTTTTAATTTTGTAGTCAATTTCCTTGCTGGTTAGATTAGTCTTCTTATTATATTTTAATTAGTGTTATTATTTTCTTCCCTAAGAGTTCATGCCTCAAAACACGTACTATTTTCATAAAATAACATTAATGCACACTATGCTAATGTCAAAAATCCACACTGTCATCAATGACTCACACTAGTGTCTAGGACCATGATCTTGTGGGTTTTAGTGTTTACACTTTATTTTTTGTGTTTATGTTTTCAAAAGTCAAAATGTCATTATTTATTAGTATCTTGTAGTTTTTTTTTTGAATTTTGTGTCTCATCTTGTTTAATATCTTTTATCACATTTGTTGTCTTGATCTTGTATCTCACCAAAGTGTTGGTTCCATAAAGTGTTGCAAGGGATAAGTTATTCTTTGAGACTTTAATTATTCTTGAGGTTAGTGAACTTTTAATTCTACTCCTTTTGTTGAAACCAATGTGAAATATCCCAACATCTATATTTAACTTTTCCATTTTTGAGTGATATTATCTTCATAGATATGGTGAGAATCACTTGTATCTTTCCAAATAGTTGAAGGAAGCATGAAATGAGAATCAGTTTTGCCCCTTTAAATGATCCATAAATTAGAGATCTTTTCTTGCATTGGCTACCTCTATTTAATGCATCACATAAAATACCTCCTTTACTAATGCCTTTTTATTGGCTACCTCTATATAATGCATCTCTTTGGTGACATTGTCCTTTACTTTTTGTTAAATTTTTTGAATATTAAGTGGCTTTCTTAGTTCAACATGCAAACTCTAAATTTTTTTGTTTTCTCTTTCTCCATTATCGATGATATCTTTTAGTAGCCTTTATGGGGCTAATTTGCAGCCAATGCATTATTTCTAGCATGATTTAGGGAAGGGATACAAAAGATCACTTGTTTGAATACTCTACACAACATAGGCTGACATAGTCTCAAAATGATAGTCAAGATAAAAAGGTGACTAAAAAAATCAAAACTTTCATGGATAAATACATAGATTCCTTTAGCAACTTTGGACCATTGCTCTGGTTTAGGCACCATAAGCCTTTGACCCAAACTCTCTAGACAATAAGAAATTGTTAGGTCGAATCCAAAGGGGGAGGGCACTGGCTACAACAATGGATAGTTGAATTGGAAAAATCACTGGAGATGGGAATAGGTTCATCTAGGTTTATAGCATTTTCTTTAGTGATGCAAAGGTTCTATTGGGAGATATTCACACACAAATTCAAAGTTGGAAAGCTAAAGTAGGAAAGTGGGCCACTATGCTCATGCAAATCTTAGAAGTTGAAGTATGAAACAACCAAATTCATAGCCAAAAACTCTATAAAGGCAATGGATGAATGCATACTTTACATTCTTAAATAGAACATAGGATGAATAGTTTCATTCTTCAAAGTTATCATTTTGGGGGTTTAACCCATTGAAAAGGAAATTAAAGAATGTAGGGGCTTTGATGAAAACCTTTAACACAACCATGTCAACTATCAAAGCTGACAAATAAGGATTTTACTAAAGTGGCACAAGTAGAAACCATTCTATGTCTCTATGTTGCATGGATTAGTTGCCTAAGTACACTAACCAAATTAAGAAGCTCCAATGGGAGAAGGGCACATAGGGATCATAGTTGTCAAGTCTTTAGAATCTGGTAATGCATCTATAGTGTAGGAGTATGCAAGTGTATATATAGGGGCCAGAATCTCACTCGCAATGTCACATTGGAGGAAGACCAAGTGGAGGAGGAAGGACTTGATTCAAATCCCTAGTTATTTTTTAGAAGTTTTAATTGCCAAAAGGTTAGGTTTTCATGGAGACCTCCTAGCTATCTCAAAAACTATATATGTTGGAGCATGAAATTAAATATGGGCTGCAATATTTTGATAGGGTGGACCTTAAAGATAAAAGTCTAGTTAGATAAGTATTTTCTTTTCGGGGGTTCGATGAAATGAAATGAAGTGAATTTGCATACTTTGAAGCACAAATATTTCTATCTATGAACATTAGTAATATAAACTCATATATTAGAGCAATTTGGATCTTTGGGTTCTGATTTATGAGACAAACATTTCCTTTGTGATTGCTACATTTCATGCTCTATGTTATTTTCATTGGTTGAAAGTAGATAGGCACTTCATGTCTCATTGAACTATTTGTTAAATGTAATATTGGTTCAATTCATGAGAAGTAAGAAATTTTGATTTTATGAACATATAATTAATTCTATGTTTAATTGAATTAAGCTCCTTACCCAAGAGTAATGAGCCACATTGTGTACTTTTTGTTCAAAAGTGTTAGAAGATTTGTGTCTCCATCCCTTCTAGGTGAACGTATCGTTCAACATAGACCTATGGATTTGTGGCATGTGCTTAACTTCCTACCATAGATCTGTGTCTCTAGTTTTTGTAATGTTCATTGATAGGTCGAGCTTTTGGTGTAATGGCTATGAAAATTCCAACAAGTGGTAAGTTACGGGTTCAAATCCCTCAGGTCATTATTGGGGGGGGTGGCACTTGTTGGGAGGGAGGTTGGTACCTCTGTCCCCTCTAGTTTAAGATACCATTCAACATAGACTGATGGATTTGTGACATGTCCTTAACTACCTAACGTGGATCCTTGTCTTTGGTTGTTTGATGCAGGAGCATCCTGAGTGTAAGAGAAATCTTACATCACCCAAACATATTTCCTTTGTGTTTATTGAATAAGGGTTGACTTAGTGTAGAGTTGTTTCTTAAGGCTTTCTACTTAGTAAATCAATTATACAAGACTGGAATGTCCTAATTTTAGAGGTAGGTATTCATCTTGGATACACTAGCCTACCAATTGAGGTTCAGTTCCATATCATGAGTATTCATAGAGTTATTGTGGATTTTTAGTGTACAGTTTTGATATAAAAAGTTCAAGCTCAATTTGGAAGACCCTAAAGGCCCTGGATGGGCTATGAAATGGGGTTGACTAGAGCTTGCACAATTCGAGCCTTGTAGATCAAAATTTGTAGATTCTAAAAAGGGAAAATTAGAGAAATGGTTTGAAAGTTATTGCCTTCCAAAGTTGAACTGACCAAAATTTGAAAAATAAGTGTCAAAGGTGCATCAAGATGACTCTATATGTAATTTTAGAGTTAATCAGTCTCAAGGGTTAGGGTTTGATGTCTAGAAACTTCCTAAGCATTGTAAAAATGTCTATTTAAGCAATGCCCGTATATTATCTAGGACAACTCTAGATGATAGTTCACAAATCTATATTTCACATTACTACAAGGCACCATGTGGGTTAGCATATTCTATTTCAAAATTTTGTAATCTCGCATTTGTGGAAATAGTAAGAAGTCCATTTTTTTTTCTCGCAAATTGTGTTATTTCTTTGTTTTTGTATGTGTTTGTGGTATTAAGGGGATCACCCTTCATCAAGTGGTATCAAAGAAGGAGTTCCCAAGTTTGTAAATAGATTACTGACTGTGAGGTAGTTGTAGTAGGACTTTGGTTTGGGTTGAGTGTGTAGACAGATCATCTATCATGAGACAGTTTGCACTAGGGTTTCAACGAAAGCACAAAAATGCCTCCATAAAGGCAACGTGGTGGAAGAGCTTCATTTGTTACACCTAAGGGTTTTAGAGCCCTCCATATAAAAGTGAAAGCATCAACATAACAAATGCAAAGAGGAATAAATCTTGTTGTAAGAGATGAAAGTGAGGACAAGGAGAAAGAAGAAGAAAATATTGAAGAAGATGTGGTTTTGAACCCTAAAGAAAAAAGGATTTTTAAAGCCATCTCCAAGATTGAAAAAGGACCTAAGTTTGAGGTTCCCACATTTTTGGGAAATCTTAATCTAGAGGATTTGATCAATTGGATCAATGAATTGGAGGAATACTTTGAGTATGAAGATATTAAGGATCTCAATATGGTCAAGTTTGCGAAGGAGAAATTGAAGGGTCACACGAAGATCTAGTGGAAAGAGATTAAATTGAAACAAAATAGAAAGGTAAAGGATAAAATCACTAGATGGGGCTAGATGATAACCAAATTGAAGTGACAATTCATTCCCATGGATTATGAGCTTGAATTGCTAAAATAAATGCAAGGGTTGAAGCAAGCAGGAATATCTGTTCAAGAGTATACTGAGAGTTCTACTAAATTCTCACCAAAATCGATCATGTAGAAGCTGATAATGATAAAGTAACCTATTATCTTAATGGGTTGAGGCCAAGGTATTAGGAGGAGCTGAGTCTAGGCCAAATGAATAGTATTGAAGAGGCATACTAGTTTCCCTTAAGGGTTGAGGAAAAGTTGAACAAGTAGTTTGATCAAAAGAATAATGGAAGAGGTCACAGTGGAAAATCTAGGAAACAATCTTATCATGCGCAAAATAATGAGCAAAAGAATAAGGATGAAGTAAGTAGTAATAATTAGAACTAGATGGGAAATAATTCTCATTGTTTCCATGATCATAACAATAGAGATCAAAGAGGAAGAGGTAGAGGTCAAGGATCTAGAAGAGGAGGTTTCCATGAAAAATGTTTCCACTGGGAGAAGAATGACATCAAGCATTTGAATGTTCCCAACACTAAGGAAGGACTAATCAGAGAACAAAGTCCAAGATAGAGTTGCACATGTTGATGAAGACACCAAATCATCTCATTCTGAAGATGCCAAAAGAGGAGAAGTCCTAGTTAATTGAACAGTCTTTCTATGTGGTGAGAATAAACCTGATCAAAGGAGGAGTTTGTTTTACACAAGATGAAAATGTGAAGATAAGTGTTGTGATGTGATCATTGATGGTGGAAGCACTGAAAATCTGGTATCACAAAAGATAGTCAGGAAGTTAAATCTCAAGAGGCAGAAACACCCACATCCATACTCTATTATATTGGTGCTAGATGACCATAAGGTCATGGTGAATGAGCAATGCCTAGTGAAGTTCAAGATTGGAAACTACTAGGATGAGGTGTTTGAGTAGTGCCTTGTGAATTTTCAAGAAGTTCTTTAGCACTTCCATCTTTTAACAAGGTGTTTCAAGTAGATTTTAATGCTAGTGGTACTATAATAGGAGTTATTTTGAGCCAAGAAGGTAGACCTGTAACTTATTTCATTGATAGGTTGAATGATGGAAAAAGAAAATATTTTGTTTATGATCAACAATTTTATGCTATTGTTCAGGTGTCGATGAAGTGGAGACACTATATTCTTCCTAAGGAGTTTGTTTTGTATATTGATCATCAAGCTTTATAATATTGGAACAGTCAAGGAAAATTGAATCAAAGGCATTTGAAGTGTTTTACTATGGAGCCTAATCAGACTCAAATGTTAATTTACCCCCCCTTTATTTGGTTTAGTTCCCCTCCCCCTAGGTAATTAATACGAGGGTTTGGGGGCAATGCTCCCAAGAAGGGATCAAGGGCCAATGCCTCTTGCAGGCTCTTGGGGCAATGCCCCAAGTGCACTCCCTTTCGTAGTACAAGGTAGGGTTGAGGGGCAAAGCCCCCATGGGGTTTTTTGGGGTAGCACCCCCTTAATGCTTTTTGCTAGTTGATTCCATTATCACAAAGCTGCTCCTAAATTGGCTTGGTTCCAAGATGTAGAATCCATGTTGAACCACCATTTAGTAGGATTACTAGGACTTGGCTCTCTATCTTGGGTAGGACACCAAATACACGTAGCCAAAAATGAATTTACTATTGTAAAAGGCATCAGTTCTTATTTTTCTATTGGATGACTTACTTTAGCCCTAATTTTTTAGGCAAAAAAAAAATTATATAAAATTGCTTAGGGTTACGGACTTCATAATGCATGGTGATATTGTAGCTTCTTACAACAGTGTTGAGCTATAAGGGACTCTAGATTATAATCAGTGGATAATAATATTAGACTTGTTATTGGTGGACACAACCCACAAATTGTGTGAACCACATTAAATCTTAGTGTTTTGTGTTCTCTTTTGTGGGATTTATTATTGTTTGATATTGATTATATTTGCATGTAATTATTATTTATGTATTTTATTGATCATAACATGAAGTGGGTTGATTTTTTTCAAAGTTATAGATTTTTTTTGAAACACAGGAGTGGGAAATCTAATGGAGTTGCATATGCTCTTAGTAGAACACAAATTTTTCTGATAGAGATGCAAATTGAGGTGGTTAGGTTCAAGGAACTCAAGAATTTGTATCCAGACAATCTTGATTTTGGTGAAGTTTGGAAGGCTTGTACAGAACCTGTTACTCTTAGCAAGATAAAGTGGTTGGATTTCATAATCCAAGATGATATGTTGTGCAATGGAAGTCAATTGTATGTTCTCAAAACTTCTATGAGAGAGGATCTCATCAAGGAGAAGCAGAGTGGAGGGTTAGTTGGACATTTTTGTATGGCCAAATTTGTCTCTTAAGAAAATCTTAATTTTCCTTCTTAACTTGTTACAAATTTCAAATTTTGGTGTCATGAATCAGCATGGTTGCAAGACCAAAAATGCATATTTTGATGACACATAGTCTTGGAATTGATGAGGAATCCCTTGCATATTCTTTCCTGATTTGTTTGACAACTCTTCCTCTTACTTGGCGTATCACTTCAACATAAGGTTACAAAATTATTTTTATGTATTTTTTATTTAATTTTTTGTTTGTCAATCTCCCTTCCAACACCTCCTTTTCTTGTAGTCTATGTGGGGTGCAAATATTGACTTAACTTTTTACAAATTATATTTTTTGTTGCCTTGCAACCATCTCCATTTGCAATGTCTTGCTATTGGCTACCTCTCTATAATACATCTCTTTATTGAAAATTTCATTCACCTTTCATTGTTTTTTTTTTTAATATTAAACATCTTTCTTAGTTCAACATGCAACCTCTAAAAAAATCCTTGTTTTCTCTTGCTCCATTATTGTTAATTTCTTTTAGTAGCCTTTATGGGGCCAATTTGCAGCCAACACATTGTTTCTAGCATGATTCAGGGAGGGGCTTAAAATTTCTATCTTTAAAACTCATATCTTTAATTTGACACCTAGATTGTACCCAACAAGTTTGAACTCCACTCTTGGGCCTCATTTGGTATTCTAATTCATGATTCTTCACTCACCTTTTCTCTCCATTTTTCACTATCAAATTTGGTCTCCATTTTTATATCTTCTATATTACATTCTTGAGCCATTTGGTTGTATTGTGACAATCTTTTTGTGGTCTTTCAATCATTCTTTCCTCCACTTCATCAAGGTTTGGCCTTGTAGAAATGGAGGGAAGATACTCTCATTACTTAATTTCATATGTTGATAGCATATCATGTAGTTCTTTAGTTTTTTTCTTTTATTATAATTTTATCTTTACAATCACTTATAGATTTTTATTGTGTTTAAATCAAATTCTATGGAAGTTGGAATGTCGGAGTTGGGATCTAATTGAGGCAACATCCAAATAGACAACCAACATTTTTCTCTGTGTTTCTATATGTGTGTTTGCTAGAGGAAGAAACACAATATTTTATAAATCTCATTGAACTTCTTTATTTGTGAGCCTCTTTCATCTTTCATCTTTTTATTCTATCTTTATTTTTGTAGTCTTTTTCCTTGCTAGTTAGTTTCATCATTTTTATAAAAGAAAAAACTTAGCTATGTTACTTTTGTTACTTTAAAGGTTGTGCCTCAAAATTTGCGCTTTGTCTATATAGGAAAACATTTGTGATGGTGATATTTGTATCTTTATCATTGTTTACATCTTGTCTTCTTTTCTAGGATAGTGAGTTCACAATTTTTTTAATAATCTAAACTTGAATTCTACATTTTCATTTTTTGTTTTTAAAAAACTGGTATTATATAATTTTTGTATTTTACATTTTACATTTTTTTTAAAAAAATCATGTTTGAGCCCTTTCACCATTTTTTTAAATTTTACTTTAGCAACATACTTGCAATAACTTGGTTTGCATATAATCAAATATCCCTTGTGTTGATTTCTTTGCATCACACTTTTTATTTTATTGAGTGTATCATATTATCTTCACCATTTTCTTGTCATTTACATTTGCATATATGTGGCCTTTATGGTTATCTTTTACCAACTAACTCATCTATTAATCATCTGTTGTGGAGATGGAAACACCAAAGTAGGGATATGACTAAGGTAGCTCTCTAAACAACCACCCACCATTTTCCCTTATTTTCATTTATGCAGGTGCATTCAATGAAGAAGTGGAGTGATACATCAATCTTTACCCTCAGTAAACTTATCTTCTTGAATTCATTTATATCATCTTCATTTCTACGATTTAGTTGTCATTTTTAGCCTCTTTATTAGCTTAGTTCCATTTTAGTTATTATAGTTTTTTCTCTAGTTCTTTAATCAATTTCTATCTACTCTATTTGTATACAATGAATATGCACAACTTCCTACATTCATGTTGTAGTCCTCAACTTGCACTATTATTAAGAGAAGTGAGTTTGTAGAGCTTGGCAACTAACCTTTGTATTTAGTTGTTTCATTTCACAAAGCTAGAATATTTTATCTATTATTAGTAGCAATTATTTTAGTTTTTCTCATTTTGTGTCATGGTTACTTTATTAGTTGTTTTGATCACCTAGCTCTCCAAAGTGCTCGTTAAGTGAGGTGAAATAAGGAAAAACTCATCCATTGAGATTTTAATTAGTCTTAAGGTTAGTGAAATTTTCCACAATAGGAAAGATCTGTAGATTTTTTTGCTTTCTAATTCGCACGTTTCTGATGACAACATGATGTGAGGATGTTTGAACTACACGTTGGTTCTTATGGATGTGACTTTTAAATATAGAACATTTTTAAAGATTGGTACTTTTAATTTCTATAAAAATCATCTTGTAGTATTTGTTAGACAAAGATATAATTTCATTGATATACTACAATTAGATATTTGAAGCTATAATTAAAGATTTATATATCTACATGTATATATTTAGCAATTATGAAAGGACAAATCTAAAAGAATTGTAGAACTATACATTCATTTTTATTCATTCTTATTGTGACGAAAGATATTCATTCTCAAAGAAGATATACATTATTTCTATAAAAACCATCTTATAGTATTTGTTACAATTAGATATTTGAAGTCGCAATTAAAGACTTATATATCTACATTTATATAGTCCACAACACTATGTTATAGTTTTTGGGTTTACGTATGGTGGCAGTGATATGGGACTATCTCGTACTCTTTTTCGAGAGGTGCTTGGCGCTACAAACGAGGCGTACATACCCTACCCCCCAAGTAGAATTTGAACTTGTGACCTCTCTTTCAAGAGTACAAGTTCTCCACCACTAGGCCAACAACAAAGTCCTAAGAGTCCCATATGGGCCCAAATGCTGGAATCCCAACCCCTCTACATTTCCTCACAACATCTCGACTACCACTCGGATTACTCGTCACAATGACAACTTGAGCTCTCCAGTCTCTCACCGCTGTCACAGTCAATTCCGCCACATTTGGGCGCCCCAACAAAGCCGTGTCATGAACAATCTTCTTCTCCGAAGGATAACTCTCAACCTTCCCAACAATCTCATCCCCATAATTCCTCTGCAATTCTTTCGCCACCCAAATGAAAAACACCTCTGCCCGAGAACTCTGCAACATGTAAGACATGAACACGCATATTCCTGATCCAGTCGCCACCACCACAACTTTCTCATACATGTTCACCAAATATGGCAGCCCTGCAAAATGAATACGGCGAGTGTACAAGAATTTGGGCGGGTCAGAAACCAGTCCTCTCGTAAAATCTCCCACTGCTCCGGCCAACATCATGTGCTCATCTTTTCCGTCAGAGATTATCCCAAATGCATGCCAATCTGAGAGAGGAGATCTGCTAATCCGGCCGAGCAAGCCGGCGTTTACTCCGCCTGGAAATTTAATCAGGGTTGCTTGGCCGGATGGCGCGGACACCTACACACCCACTCTTAAACATCACACAGTAAGAAAAAATTTATATTTTTACTATTAAAATTGTGTGGGGATTAAGGGACCTTGACTAAGCTCCAGACAAAACGCACTATTGACCAAAATTTGAAAAATTGAAAACATCATAGATTTTCTGAAGTTTTGAGCATTTGATCTTCATGATCTCTGCTTAGTTTGTGGTTGAAACTGCATGAATTTGAAAAAAAAAATAAGTTCAATTTTATTTTTTCTTCAGTACGTTTTGTCTGCAGATTAGCCAATGCCATGTTGAACTCTACCTGCACAGCGACTTTTCTGACAGTGAGCCATGGCAGAAGTATGAGGAAAGTGATGAGGACTGTAAAAGTGAAGTCTTGTCTCTTTACAAGAGCTGTGAAATGAAGATGGTATGATTTTTTTGATGGATTGTATGTTGCCGTGAGTGTGACGAATGCCCAGAGCAATGCGAGGGCTGCCCACCCTGCAAATCGGTGGATTTCTTCGAAGATGTTGTGGTGGACATGGCGAACCAGGGGAAATGCCGCCATTGAACTTATGAAGAGGAGCCCCAAAATGGTGGCTGTAATGGCAATTACGGCGGCGCTTGTGGAGTCTCTGTGGCAGAGGATTTGAAAGAGGGCGTAAGTGAGCCACATTATTGATGAAATGCCGCAGCCGCTGTGGATTCCTCCTAAACACTGGAGAAATGATGTGGCGGCGGTCTTTACTGGGAGTGGAACCCATGACCTGCTACAGAAATTTAAAAGTGGAATATTAATAATAAAAAGTGGTCTTGATTCAAAGAGCAGCTCAATATGCACTGTACTACTTTTATACATCTTTTGCAGGGTTCCATTTATTAGCAAAGCTTTTATATGAATTAAGATTTGTCACAGATCAGATCAAGGATTGGAAGAGCTATTTGACTAATTGATTATAAATTGGTTTAATTTTAAGAATTTGCAACATACCACGTAAAAATAAGCTGAACGTGCATACTACGAATCTAGGCCCCGTTTGGTTGTTGGAAGATGAGAGCCAAAACCGGGTTATCAGGGGTAAAATCAGGTTTTGTAAAAAAACTTTGGTGTTTGGTTGGTTAAAATTATAACCTGGTTTTCAATTTCATCTTCCAATTTTGGTCAAAAATTGGAAGAAGTTTCTTCCAACAAAAAGGTGGAATTCGAAATTATAACCAAGTTTTTAATTTTATGACGATTTTTTTAATAATATTGTGGGGTCCACAGTATATTCATCTTCCGTGTCAACCAAACAGACCATTGGCTTTCCAAACCACAAAACCAGGTTTTCGAAAACCTGGTTATAAGATAACCTGGTTATGGCACAAATTTATCTTCCCCAACCAAACGGGGCCCTAGAGAAGAAAAAGAAGTAAAACCTGCATATATGAATTAG
This sequence comes from Cupressus sempervirens, assembly GCA_028749045.1. Lineage (NCBI taxonomy): Eukaryota > Viridiplantae > Streptophyta > Pinopsida > Cupressales > Cupressaceae > Cupressus > Cupressus sempervirens. The sequence goes on along the minus strand of CM053789.1, from coordinate 919,285,640 downwards.
AGAAGATAACAGAACTATTGATAATGAATGAAATTCAGCAGTATATATTGACGATCTATAAAGATTGTCAATTAAATACAAAATTAATCATGGCATAAACTAAAAGTTCAGGAAAAAAAGGAAAATTTGTAGATATAAATCAGAGAAGAAAATAAAACAGCTGATAATGAATGAAATTCAAATTTATGCATGAATTAAATATAAAATAAATTAAAACCATGGTGAAATCAACAACTACTGTTTTAAAGGAGGCGTAAGATGTTAAACAAGCTTAATAAAAAAACAAATTTAGATTAGAAGAGATTCTCGATTAAAGATTAGTTTAATTTCATAAAATAAGTTAAATATGTTAAGATTTACAGCCTATCATATAAAAATAAGTTAAACATGCACATTAGATTTCTAGGGAGAGAAAAAGAAGTAAAATTTATATGCAAGATTTAAATACAAAATTAACTATTCTATAAATTGACATTATTGTGACACCAATTTCAAAGTATGAATAAAATGTTAAGCAATGTTCTTCTTTAGGGCATGATCTAATGAGGGGACTTCAAGATCTATTCTCATAGAGTCTGTTTGGCTACGGGAATAAGAATATGGCAATAGGAATACGTATTCTGGAATTGTTATTCTAGAATAGAAAATACATATTCTTGTTTGGTTCATTCAGAATTTGTTAGGGAATTCACAACCCAAAAATTTATGTTTTCTAAAATAAATAAAACTGGAATAGGAATACATATTCCAATTCCACCTATTTAGGTGGAATTGCAAATGCTCATTTTTAGACCAAAATTGAAATACATATTCATATTCACAATTCCGATTTACATATGCCTATTCCACTCATATTCCTGCTAACAGACTAATAGAGTGTGAGGTCCCATGAAATAAAATAAAAGACTATGTTGTAGGATTAACTGGAAACTTTTCTTCAAAAACAATAGCCTCTAATTTTTGGAACTACATATTTCAGGGATTGAATCTGGGGCGGGCCTATAAATCATCCCACCAGCTTAGAATTGAATATTTCAGGCATTCCAAGAAGAAAAATGATACTTGTGTTGTATTCCTTTATTCATGATACCCACAATTTTTGAGCTCCTACTAAATTCATGGGACCATCAACTTTAAAATACTACTAAAAACTTCAACATGAGATTTTAAGAAAGCCCTCTCCACTAGATCTTACCTTTACTTAGCTTACCTCAATGAAACCTTACTCTTAGCTTAACATAAAACTATCATGCAATCTTCAATAAATCAATTGGCCAAAAAAACTCTTAGATACATCTGAAGACTCATAAATATAAACCATAATATAACTAATGATGAAAAAATTACAATTGTTTTCATTATATGAAGAACTTAGATACATCTAGGGAACTCAAAATAAATATATATATATATATAAAAGAAAGAAAATTCATTTGCAAGAGATGATGTCTAAGGTTCTTTTTGTTCATTCACTAATCCTCTTTTGTAAAGATAAGAGATAATAATAGATAATGGAACGTGAATTCAAAATATTAATGTGAAAACTTTAAACACAATCGAATCTAAAAATTATCTCTTATAAATGATGATGGAATACTATCATAATAAAAAGCTTGAGAAAGAATTACAGAGCATTCTCACACGACCTGCCGAGCACCTTGACGGCGGCCCAAAAAACGATCCTCAAAAACGCCTCACTTCGACAGAAAACAAGCGCCGTTATATTCCCCACAGAAAACAAAGCCGCTTCTTTTTCCGCATAGGGAAAGTGGCCAGTGGCAGCCATGACAACTGCAGTCACATTCAAAGCAAAACTAACGATGAACAGCCGTTTGTAGACTGTAAACAGACCCTGATCAAGCAATATCACAGAAATACGCGTCTCGGCATTCTTCGCCTTTGGCGGCGCCGCCCTTTCCATCTCCTCCAACATTTGTGCGGCGCCGAATCCGATTTGGCGCTCCAAATCTTCTTCTTCTGGTCTGCCATTTTCGATTATGTCTACAAAATCGCAGCTTTCTGATCTTTCCATGCTTAAATTTTTGCTGGTTTTTCCTGACGATGTCTCTGCCTCCATGTTTTTTTTTATCACACAAGCGCTATAATCGCTTCAGTGATAAAATGGGAATCGTAAGATTTATATTTGTAACAAAGAAAATAGTGTTCTTGGGCCCTTCTATGGTTCAAATTTCTTGGCTTTTCAAAGTTTCCCGTCTGAAAAAGCGCTGATTTTACTGTACAGCAGCAGACTTAATTACGCCCAATGCGGAAATTTACATTATTTTTTCAATCTTGGTGGAAAGAAGACAGAAGACGATGATATTTTATTTGAGACGTTCGAATGAGTTTGTGTTACGGGTCGCCATTGACGTAGCAGAGAAAGAAGAGAGATTCCCATATTCAAATCTATGCGAGCTTCCATTATGGGGGGATTTTCGCTGCACCACGCTAAACTAGATGGGAGCCCTTCTCCTCTCCACCTCCACTGGAGTCAAATCGATGTTAATTAGAAAATAATAATATAGTGGATTCACGATTGAATTAAGAGGTCAATTCAAGGGGGACTGAAAATGCCATTTTTGTATTGAGCAATTCAAGGGGGAGGGGAAATGCCATTTTTATATTTAGCAATTGTATTTAGTGGTCTGTAATTTGGGTCTGATTTTTTTATTTAAGATGATAGGGAGAGGTTTTTGAATTTGAATACAAGAGGCTACATTACAAGAACAAACTAGAGTTCAACTTCAAGCCATCACAACTTAAGTATAAACTAACTACCACATAGAAAAATAAGCAACTATACTATTATTGCAATAGAGATTAACCATGCCACTGTTTATAGATGTGGCATGTGTGAAGAAGAAGCTGAAAGCATTGATCATATTCTTTTTTCCTACCCTTTTGCTTGGGAAGTTAGAGAACACATCATTACAGTGTTCAATTTGCAATGGTGTTGGAAGTTAGACAACATACTATTACTCTATACATAGTATTTTAAAGTTGATGGTCTCATGAATTTCAGAGAATTGGTGGCAATCTCTTCTTTATGGTAGTTGGTGTATCTAGAAGTAGTAAAGAACAAGATTTTTGGGGATAAAAGAAAAAATGTTAAGCTTGTGTTTTGGGGCCTTATATACAATGTCCAGGAAAACCTAAAGACTCAGAATCCTACTAATCACCACCATGAACCGTCGTCCTTTGACTAGGAAGTGGCGTGTTCATGGGAGTTGTTGGAAAAGTTGAGAAATTACAAATATCTTGTCAATGACATAAGTAGCGACATAAAATCCCCCCAACCCTAACCCTAATTGGGTTTAGTTAAATTTTGACGGTTCTTCTATGGGTAACTTGGGTCAAACAAGTGGGATTTATTTTACTTTGAGCAATTTGAGTGGTGTTAAAGTTTGTAAGTGTTGTAGGAAGAATTATAGTAAGAAGACGAATATGGGGGTGATACTTTTCATGTTGAGCCTAATGAATGTTGGGAATATTAAAAGGGTCTAGAATTGTGGGAAACCTTGGAGTGTGGTGGTATCATGAAGCATATTACTAGTGTGAAATGGTTCAACCCAAAGCTCTCTTAGAGGATTCTAGAATTGTGGGATGTAGGGAAGGTTACAATGGGTGTTGTTTCCTTCATTGTGAGTTCGAAATTGATCTCGGCTATTATTGATCTAAGTATGGAAGGAATGAGGATTTTGCAAAATACAAAAAAATCATTCAAAGAGGCTTTTGAGCATTTTCTAGACCCAGGGGAGAAAATTCCTAGATTACATTCTTCGTTTAATAGAGAAGGTGTCAAGAGGATGTGACAGGAAGTGGTGAAGCTACTAATTTAGTTCATCACTTGTGAAGGTAAGTATAAGCAATTCCACTCCCACCTATTTCCTATGCTCAACAATTTTTAGAGGAATGATTCATTTTTTTCCATTCTAGACTCGTTCCTCTCTCTCTCTCTCTCTGTGGAAAAATGTGAAGTGAATGATTCCCTTCCCAAACACCAAGGTATTTTGTATAGGTGGTACATAAGTTTCATAGGAATCTTGTGCCTCAGACTTCCCCTCATTTAGTGGATAAGCTAAATAGCCAAATTTTCCCAACCATTTCTTCCTCTTTGAAATAGGCTTGTACCCTCCATTGCTCCCATAAACTCTTCTAGGTCTATCATGCATGTTCTTCCCCTCTGAAAAAACTAAGAATAAGAAAGAGGACTCCCTGAACACATGGAAGAAATTTTTGATGTCTCGTTGGACTCTAAAAAAGGATCATCCTTGGTCATTAATAGTGGATGGACACCTATAAATCATCCTAGTTATTCAAACCCTTATCCCCTAGTTCTTCTATGTTCCCTCACTCCCCTATTATTAATTTGAGCTATCCTGGTGACCCTAAAGTGTCTTAGGAATACTCGTAGGGACCTATGCCTAAAAAGGAAGATGACTTTGTGGATTTGGAAACTCCTACATTACATTCAATAGAGTTGGAAATTTTCTATATTAGATTAAAGGCATTGGTGAGATGGCTTCTATTTCAAATGCATATTTCTCGTAAGAAAATTAACAGATTGGAAGCCATAGCTGAAGTGAAGCACAAGGATAAAGATTACATGATAAGTCAAAAGGATGAAACCTAATGGGAAGTCGGTTGGGTGTTGGGGAATGGATTGTACAATTGGAGCATCTTGAGAAACAACTGGTGCATATCTAGAAAATAGTGCCTTCGAAAGAAGAAAAGGATGAAGTACTAAAGACCCTGATGGCTATGAAAAAATTGAAGACCAGTTAGGGTACTTAATGAATAAATTGATTTTGCACCATAATTCTATGTGGGCTATGAAGGCTAAAATTGGTGGCCTGTAGCTCTAGTTGGAAGAAAGGTTGACAAAGAGAAAGTGTAGGTAGGAGACCCAAAGTAAGGAGGAGGGCAATATGCAAGTGTCTCAAGGGAAGGGTGAGGATATGTCTTTCCACCCACTCAAGCACTCCTTCCTCGACTACCTCGAGAAGCTATGAAAGTACTAGTCTATTCTTCTGGTCTTTTGCCTCGAGGCAATGCACGTTGAATCAAAAATAATAATTTAAATTCAAAAAATGTTTTACATTCAAAAAAATGATTTAATTTTAGAAAGAAGATTTAAATTTAAAAAATGATCTACATTCAAAAAATGATTTAAATTAAAGAGAAGATTTAAATTCATAAAATGATTTACATTCAAAATAATGATTTAAATTCAAAAAGAAGATTTAAATTCAAAAAAATATTTGAATAAAAAATCAAATTATAATTTATAGTTTTTTTATCATTTTGAAAATAAATAAATAAATACTTTAAGATATATGAGGATAATGGGTTTGGTTGCTAATGTGACTTGTCATTCACATTCTCCATCTCTGATCTACTTGATAACTCTTCAAGCAATCACTCTTTCACCAACTTCTCACTTTTATCTGCAGCTCTATCCTTCACAAATTCTTCACAAATTCACCAGTCCAACAACCAATGTAAGACATCTCCTATGCCTTGTTAAATAGGTAGGTTTGATCTTTTACCGCTTAAAAATAGTTGTAGATCTTAGGGTTTAATCATGTTCATTGTTCATCTATTTGTCATTTTGTCCTTCTACTTCTTTTTTGAAACTTCTCTTTGAATCCTCATCTTAGAACACTTAACAAACTAAATTCATGCATTAAATATGCTAGCTCATCAATCCTTATCTTTTACGCATTTTGACCAATCCATAAATTCAACTTTTAGCCTCAAATCTTGATTCTTTCAAAACACTGTTAATTTCCTGACACTTGGTCATCACTATGTTCTTCAGCTCTGTCATCACCAGGTAGCTCGGTCTCTATTGATCTGTCACACTTGGCTTACACTGGCTTGCTCAGCCATCACCGTGCTTGGTCATTACTTTAGCTTTCCTTCATCTTTCTTGGTCTCTACCATCACTCGGCTGATACTATTTTTCTCGGCTATTACTTAAGTTCCTTTATCTTCTTCTTCAACTTCTTCCATGACCTAGTAACCTGTCACTCAGTCAAGTGTAGTGTTTTACTTAGCTTCTTGTCTTCTATCACTTAATTTACAATGATCAAATAACACATTATCTTTTCAAATATTAATTGATCAAGTGCCCATTGTAATTTCATCATACTTACACCTCTTTACTCAACAACTTTACTTGTTCATCTTGTTATCTCTCTTTTCAAATTTTCATCATCAATCAACTAATATGGCACTCTACACTATTAGTAAATGTCTTACCAGTAAGTTTTGACATCAATGACATAACAATTGTTCCAATTGTAGTTACCAACAATCTCCCTCTTTGGCATTGATGGCAACACCTTTAGTTACCGTGCAATGGAAAAAGTGTTTCCTTGATTCAGTGACAACTCCCTCTATAGTCTAGATATCAGATATTTATTAATATTCTTAGTTTCATTCTGATTTACATTCTTGCAACCTCTGATATGCTCCCTCTTTGCTTCTTTACACTTCTCCCTCTATGATACCAATTGAGATTCTTCATTCTGACATCAACTATAATACCAACTATATTGGCTCCCTCTTTGATATATCTCTGATAGATTGAATGGTAACTTGACATCACACATCTCCCTCTTTGATATATCTTTGATAGATTGAATGGTAACTTGACATCACACATCTCCATCTTTGTAACTTGTAACTTGTATTGGATGGTAACTATCATTCATATTCTCTCTCTTTGACAAAAATTCCAAAGATATCATCCATCGTACACATCATGTACACATATCCTTTTTCACTTTTTGTACTAACTGATCTTTGAATTATCACTCCATATTTCATCTTCTTCTTGCAGTCTGATCAACTCATACAACTATCCTTCTTTTCACAACTTTAGGTAGCTCCTAAAGTGTGACCTTCTGCATCAATCTGTAAGATATTCTAATCATAACAATTCATGCAATGTTGCATCTCTTCCTAGTTTCATTCACATAGGAGAATGACCCCTAACTTACCTCTTATATACAAATGAATCCTTGGGTAGTGCCTTAGTGAATACACTAGAGCTATATGTTCCTTTGTGTTTACATATTCTAGTCTTACTTCTTTGTCTTGAACTAATTCCCTCAAGTAATGATACTTAATGAAAATATGCTTGGTCCTTGTGTGCATCATAGGATTCTTAGCTATATTTATTGCACTTGTGTTATCACATTATATCACCACAGGTTCACTAATCTCTTCCTTCATAGCTTCCAACAATTGCCTAATCCATACTATGGTTGAGAAACTAACTATTGCTGCAACATATTCAACTTCTCCTGTGGATTTTGAAATACAATTTCACTTCTAAATTATCCATGACATCAATCTTCTTCCTAGAAATTAAAGCCCTCCACTTGTACTCTTTCTATCATCAACATTTCCAGCCTAGTCAACATTTGTGTAAACTCCCAAATCAAACTTGTCATTCCTCTTATACCATAAACCATAGTTTTCTGTTCTTTTTTAGATAAACTCAATATGTTTTTCACAATAATCATGTGATTCTCCTTAGGATTAGTAGAAAATCATGCAACAATACCAATAACTAATGCAATGGCAGGTCTACTATGAACAACATATTGCAGCTTGCCAATCATTGACCTATATAATGTTTGATTCACTTTGGCAGAATCATCATTCTTTGAAATTTTATGTCCATTAGCCATAAGTGTTCCAAATGGCCTTGAATCTTCCATTCCAAAGGTAACCAATATCTCCTTGATTAACTTTGATTATGTAATGTATATACCTCCTTTCATCTGATAAATTTGCAAACCAACAAAGCATTTTATCTCTCCAAATATTGACATCTCAAATTCTTTCTTCATCTCATTAGAAAATGAGTTGTACATTAAATATTGTCATCCAAATATGATTTCATCAACAAATATTTCAGCCAACAATGTCCTATTCTCATATTCACTTTTCAAGTACAAATTTCTATTATCATTAGTTCTTGCAAAACCAATTTTTACCAATTATGCATGTAATATTTCATACCATGTGCCCTAGGATCTTGTTTCAAACCATATAGTGCTTTGTACAAGTTACATACCATGTTCTTTTTTCTAGGATGAACAAATCCTTCAGGTTGTTCATTGTAGACTTCTTCCAAGATTTCATTCAAATGTACAGATTTGACATCTGTTTCATATACCTTGAAACCTTTGTAAGAAACATAAACAATTAGAGTTCTTACTCTTTCCAACCTTGCAACTGGAGAAAATGTCTCTCCATAGTAAATTCCTTCCTCTTGTGCATATCCCTTACAAACCAATCTTTCCTCATTCCTTGTAACTTCAGCTTCTCATTCAACTTATTTGTGAATACCACTTGGTTCCAATAATATTCTTATCTTTTGGCCTTGGTACCAATGTCCATGCTTGTTCTTCTCTATTTGATCAATCTCCTCATTTATTTCTCTAATCCAATCTTCATTCTCCAATGCATCCTTAGTTGTTCTTGGATCAATGTCACATTTTTAACATGTATCATTCTTCAATGTGTTTCTTGTCATGATTCTTGAATCTTTATCTCCAATGATTTCATCTAGTGTATGGTGTCTTCTTACATATTTTGCTAAGATGGGTAAAAATCTTCATTCTCCTTGTGGTAGTTCACTTGGTCCATCTTGCTCATCTTCTCTAGGTATCTCCTATTGTAATTCAACTTCTTCTATCTGGTGTTTGGACTCCTCTCTCTAACTTAGCTCCTACATCCTGATGTTCAACAACTTGCTGCTGAGGCCTGACAGAGCTTCTCTATTGTGACTTGATAATGTTAGTCTATTGATTTTTGATAGTCTCGTTCTCTAGTTTACTAGGTAAAGTACTTGGTTCTCCTTCATAGATCTATAGAATTCTTTTGTAATCTGTAGGTTCCTTCTTTCAATCTTCTTCATTCTTTTATTCAAATTCATCAACTCTAACATTTGCACTTTCAACAATTTTCTTATTGTTAGAATTGAAACACTTGTATACATTTCTTTTAGTGGAATATCCTAAGTATATACCTTCATCACTCTTTGCATCAATTTTTCCTTTCCTTGCATCTTTCAATATAACTCTTTCTTTCAAATACTTCAAAATATAAATGACATTAGGTACATAGCAATAGGTCATAGTTCAAAAGGGGTTTTGTGTGTACCTATCTTGACTTAAACGCAATTAATTGTATAAATAACAGTACTTACAACTTTTCTCCAATATTTTTGAGAAACATTCTTTTCCATCATCAGTGTTCTTACATAGTACATGATTGATTTTCTTCTTCTTTCAACTATCCCATTTTGTGGTGGAGTCCTTAATGCTGACATTTGTCTTTTGATTTCTTTGGCATTGAAGGATGTATTGAACCCCTTAGATATGAATTCACCTCCTCTATCTGATCTCAAGCATTTTAGACTTTTACACATTTCCTCTTCAACTATATCTAAACAACACTTAAACATTTGGAAAGTGTCAATTTTTTCTTTGACAAACATCACAGACCTCATTCTAGAGAAATCATCAAAAAATAGTATAAAGTACTTGTTGCCACAATAGCTTTTCACCCTAATATGACCACATAAATCACTATGAACCAACTCCAAAGCATCATCAGGAGAATAGTCTTGCTCTTGAAAGTAGACTTTTTTCAGTTTTCCCATTTGACATTTTTTGCACATCACTTTATCAGGTTTTCTCAATCTTAGTAAACCTCTCATTCTTTTCATCTTACTAATGTGTACCAAATTATCAAAGTTCACATGACATAGCCTCTTATGCCATAACCAAACATTTTCAAATTGTGAAAAAAAACATGTATCTTCATATAGGTATAGATAGAACAAGTTACCTCTTGTTTTATCTCCACTTCCAATCAGTTCACCAGTAACATCATAGATATTTTCCTTTTTGTTTTGAAATTAAACTCAATAGCCTAAACTGTTCAATTGTGCCACACTCAATGGGTTATTTTAGTCCATCAACCCAATATGCATTATCTTATATGCTCTTTTTCATTCAATATAATAGATCATTTACATTTCACATAACATGGTGCATCATTCCCAAACTTAGCACAGTGACTATTATAGTGTTCTAGCTTTTCAAACTTACTTGTATCACCAATCATATGATGTGAGAAACCACTATCAATTATTCATTTATCATTCTTACTCACATGTGAAATAAGGAAAACTTTCTCAAGTTTGTCATCTTCATAAATTCATGTTTCATTGCAACATAAACAAATTCTCCAACATCTTCATCAGAATCACTTTTAGAGCCATCTTCTTCAAAAATGTAACAAGATTTCTTACCTTTTCCCTTGTAGTCTTTGTTACCTCAGTTCTCTCAGTTGTCTCTCCTTCCTTAGTATTTGTTGTCTTTCCTTTCCTCCTCATCTTTGTCAGGATATCTTGTAGCAATATGACCAACTTTGTTACATGTAAAATAGATTATAGGATGTTTATCTTTGTATTTTTCTTTTCCTCTTGGTAACCTTCTTGCCAATAATGCTTCTAGGTCATCAAGATCATTATTTGATTCAATTTCACTATCAATATGCTTAATATTTGAACTTTTCCTTCTTTTAGATCCATCAAGGGTCAGTTGAGACTTGAAAGCACATTCAATAGTAGAAGGTGTATAATTATTAAAATTTGGAAATTCAAATGTAGTGAGCCTACCAGTTAGACTATTTAGAGTTAGACCATTACCAAGTTTACATATTAGTTCTTGTATTGTAGATACTCTAATGGCATAAATAGGAAATAAAGTCCTCAATATCTTGTTGATCATAGTTTCTTCAAATATGACTACTTGGGCACCTCTAATTGCATTGACTACCTTTTTTATTCAACCACATCACTAAGAAACAATTTCTCCTTCTTTCATTCTCATGTCATTAAACTTCCCTCTCAAACTTTTAGCTTTAGCTCTCAAATAATTTTTGTCTCCTCCATGAATTTGTGCCAACTTATCCCACACTTTATTTGTAGTAGTGCAATTCTTCACATCATCAAACTCAAAATAACTTGGAGAAGACGCCAAATCTATCATAATTTGATTGTGCTCCTGCTTTTCTTTTATTTTCTCAATTGTCATGGGTCTAGGTACTTCAATGTATTCATTTTCTAAATAGTACACTACATAATCTCCAACTCGAGATACATGCAATCTCATCAACCATTTCCATGCTAGGAAGTTCTCTTTGTTTAGCTTGGGTACCTCTCTCTTGTATGTCTTGATCTTTAACGAAAGTCCCTTTAAACTTTTCTTACAAGCATCAATACTCTAATACCAATTATCAGAATTATAAGAATAACTAAGAGGAGAGGGGGTGAATCATTTATCCTTAGATCTACATGTACCAATTCAACTTTTAACAACTTCAAACAACTTAATCAAACTCATAAATTCACTTGGCCAATATAGTAATTAATCAGTAATTCAACTTATTGACCACATCACTTAGTTACAATGTAATCCATAATCTTTAAATTTGTATTATCTTATCCCTCTATGATTGTGTTATCTCTTTCTTTGTTTCATTTTGATTATCATCTAATGCAAACTCAGGATGTGCCCTCTATCATTTCAGCACATACTCTTTCACCAATCTGAGCACACTCTTCTTTTTACTGATAATTTCAACACTTCTAGTAACATATGTCTTCCTCTTGACAATGATTACTTCATATGGATTGTTTTACTTTTCTTACTAATAAGAATGATAACCACTATATTTCTCCCTCTTTGACAATATTGCAAAATACATCAACCATTCACATACATCTTCATGTCACTATTTCGGTTCATATAGAAGTGTCACTTCAACATTAAATCTTTGTATATTCATCTACTCATTGTTCAGTGTCTTACTTTTCACACCTTTAGGCAATTCCTAAAGTGTAATATGGACAAATTAATGTGAGGGTTCGAGCTTAAGGACCTTATATTTCAAGGTGTTTCATTGGTTGTAAAATGGGTCACCAAAGAAATCGATGGTGATGAGCCTTGGAATAATATCATCTATGATAACATTAGTAGGGGTCACCCTATGAATGCCTCCAATTTAAAAAAATTATATCTTGGAGATATGCTATCAAGTAGATTCCCTATAAAGTTGAAAGGCTCTATTGTTTTTAAATCAATATGGAAATTTTGGAAATCAATGCAATCCTTTTTTCAGAAAAAAGTGATTCAAACTACAATAACAATATTATCAATGGTGAGTTTTCTCTATGGTGGAATCTTTATATAGGAGAGAAACCCCTAGCATTGAAGGGTGCTCATCCAAAGGTTGGGAAAGCAAAGGCATCTTCTCCTTCAAAGATGTTTTGGTAAATGGTTTGCTTCATAGGTGGGAAAATCCAAGTTCTAAATTTAATCTCCCTATTACTAAAAAATGGACATATGTTATGATAGAAAAATAATGTAAGCATGTACTTCCCTCTTACCCTATTGCTATCAAAGGTGGAAACCTCTTGGATATTACTTGGAAATATAAAACTCCTCTTATTAATACTAAGGCTAAGTTGATTTACTAGTTTCTTACTTCTAGTTCTGTCATTTTTTATACTTCTAGTTCTATCATTTTTGAACACTTGAATTCAACTTGGAAGTTGTCCCTCACTTTTAAAGAGTGGTAAAATATCCTTGTTGAACTATGACAAAGGCATAATGAACCTAAAAAGCTATGTTTTCTTTGGAGAATCCTCTTGCATAAGTTGCCCATCCTTAAGCCTAATGGGGATTTTAATATTTTCTCCTATTGCAAGAAACTTGAAAACATCTATTGCATCTTTTTTGAATGGTTTTTTTCCCAAGGAAGTATAGGCCATATTTGGAATTCTTCTTGATTAGAACTTTAACATGACTAATATCATACTTGGGATTTTTTGAGTATATTGCAATCTCTTTTGGTTTGTTCTTTCTACTAAAATTTTATAGCTTATATGGAAAAAATAGAATGATAATATATTCTCTGGCATTATTAGAAATCTTATTCAGTCTCCTAGGAGACTCATAATATATGGCATCTCTATGAAGGGCACTATGATTTTGAAGATTAAGGACAATAAGTTTTAGGAGCTTCTTCAAAATGGATCAACCACTATGCTTAAAAAGGAGGTGAAATATGGTTATATAATAGAGATTGATCAAGGAAAGCCTTCCACATTTGGGAACACTCTGAGGAGAGAAAGAAATATGATCCCTAAGAAGAATAAGGATCCACTTTTGTTTGACCTAGCCATGTGGCCATTCTTGCTCCAACTTTAGTTCTTGTGTTATGCCCAGGCCCAATGGGTTAGATCATTGTTGTTCCTAGGAGTTTAATGCTTGAATAAATGTAACTGTTGAGATATTCTATTTTTCTATATATATGTTTGTGCCCTTCTGATGTACTCTTCTCAATGAGCTCATATTTTTCTATGTAATAGTTGATGCTATAGTCATTACATAGAAAACTAATATAATGGTTGTAGAGCTATAACATTTTTTATCTTTTTAAAAAAATCAATACATTCAAACATTTAAAGCTCAAGAATGTATACATCCACATAATTTTCTACTAGATAATTATTGAAAACTAATTCTATAGTCATTAATAAAATCTTATCTTTAACATTTTATTGAATTAATTAATTCTCTCTAAGATCATAATGACAAGTATTCTAAGAAAATCAGGCTAATTTGTCAAAATAAAAAATATAGATTATAGTTAAGAGTTAAAAGCATTTTAAAAATAATATTAAGTTTTATAGAAATAATTTAATAAATTTTAATCTTCGAATGCAAAATCTAAAAGCCTATCCCAAAAAGTTCATAAATGAAAATTGTGACCTCGTTTGCATGGTAAAACTCAAAAATTGACAGTGGGTGGTTAACAAACTGTGATATTTTTTTTTGACTTTAAGTTATATCCATTAATTTGAATAACAATAAAAAGCCAAAAATTAGAAGTTGAGCTATATTCATCTAAGAAAACCAAATACATTTCCACGTCTTGCAATCTTCATGATCTGCCACATAGTTTTTTGAACCAATATGTCAAAAAGTTTGCTCACCTTCTCTATGCTTACGCATTTTGCCTATGCGATAGTTGTAGATACAAAATCTTACCAAATTCTTCTATTATTAGTCCCTATAGTAAGGCAAGAGACTAAAGTTTTCAAATGTCTATTTTACAATAGTTGAAGTCTTGATAATGATGAAAATCATCTAATATGTGTTATATCCTATAGTCTCAAAGAAAATTCCTATTAAAAATAAATTTACAACTACAAAATTCTTAATGTTTGATTGGCTCAGCTGCTTTTTCTAGGAAACCTTTTCTTTTTTCTAATAAAAAATATCTATAAAAATTTGAGCTTCTAGAATTGTGGCAACTATTGGCAATAGACATTGATGTGTGCCTTGTCAATGTCTCCTCATTTCAAAGTGCATGCATGACAAGTGAAAATCTCCAATTTAAAATAAAATAGTTTTGGACTCTTTGATGGGGCCGAAGCTCAAACTAGTAATGGAGCGCTAGATTTCACCAATCCCACTCTACATGCAGATAGAGAACAACTTCTTCAATAGGTAGACTTTGATTTGTTTGTGAAATATTGGAAATAGCTTGATTTTTGAAGTGATTCACTTTTCACACAATGAATGACTGAAACATTTGTAATTCAATTTTCAACTTCAAGTAATTAGGTAGCTTACAAACCTCTTTTTTTTTTTTTCTTCTTAGCAGTGGGAGAAAACTTTGAGCTTAGTGGTTGAATGCTTTAAAATTCTCCAGCAACCCTCATATCATAAATTTCCTTTGCATGTCCTCTTTTGATTTTTATTCACCTTCAAGAAAAATCAACACTCCTTATAATTGGCAACATTTTAACAACAATTTTATTTATGCTTTGCAAACAACAAGCTAGTGAAACACAACCTACAATTGATAAATGAAACATAAATTTAAAATTCCCCTAAGCGAATTGTGCAAAATCATCGGAAGCCCAAGGTAGAGAGCTTCAAAATGATGAATTTATTAGAATCTAATTCGATTTTAATATGGAAAGTCTTCATTTTTGTCATGTTATACTTTTAGCCTTTAGAAGGATTTTATGCTCCATCTTCCATTTTTACAAGTCTTCTATTTTAATATATGAAAAAATAATGCATGTGTATATTTTATTGCACATCTATTATACTAAGGTGTCAAGAAAAAAGAAACAAAGCCATGGATAGATTGGGGTACACTATTTTCATTGCAAATTGTGCATATCAACTAGCATTGGCATTGTTGAAGATAATGTTTCCTTTCATTGTTCCAGCCTCTACTAACTTAATATTGTCCATTTTGATTTTAGGGGAATAGTGTTTGAAGCATATTTCATAGCCCAGGTAATAAAAATGGCTAAGAAAATTTGAAAAAAGAACAAGCCAATGGAAGATTATCAGAGGCCACCATTGGCAAAATAGGTGTTGGGGTGCTCAAACCTGCAAAACTCTCTATTTCCCAATGTTTTCACTTAGTTAGGACAATTGTATTACATGTAATCAATATGTGGGAGAGGTTAAATTCTTTATCTCTATGTAGTATCTAATTTGAAAATCTTTATGCATTTCCCTTATCACATTTAAACTTGGCATAGGGTCATTGGCAATTAGGATTGTCTCTTCTATTAAGTTTCAAGACAATAGTTATTTTAACATTTGATTTGCAAATGAATCAGAAAAGAATTAGCACTATCTACTTTTTAAAAAATAGGTTTATCTGAGAATAAATTTCATGTTTTGTTACATCCCTATATAAGTTAGGGTTTTCGACAACAAATAGTTTGAAATATTGTTCATACACATTAAAATTAATAAGATATTATTGACTCCATTTTAAATTCCTAAATCTATCATTTACCACTCACCATTGTCTGGCAATGAGATCTGATGTGACCTAGTTGCATGTTCCTTTAAAGAGCACTATATATGAGTGAGGAAGCATGCTCCCCTTAATACCACAACACATAATGGAAACAAAGAAACAACACAAATTGAGAGAACAAAATATGGGCTAATGATTGCCACAAATACAAAATTATAGAATTAAAATATGTTAACCCGCATGGATGTCTTCTTTACAACTATTTGCAAGACAAAGTTGAGACTATCACCCAAAAATTTTGTAGATAACCTACGAGCCTTCCTTATATAAGAACTTTTTATCGCCCAGGAAGGTTCTAAACACTAAGCCCTAACCCTTGAGGCCGACCAACCTCATATTATATTATTTCATTATAGTTTATTACATAGGATCAACTCAAGACAATTTACAAATTACATTTTGTAATGTCCCCACTTTAGCAGTTAAATTAATTTCCTATAAAGTCATTAAATAAATTAAAACTTAAAATGTGACTTTATATTTAATTAATTTAATTAATTATTGTATTACAAGGGAGAAGCTTCTAGAGTGTGTATTAATTATTGGAAAGGAGGAAGCCTCTAGTAATTTAATTTTCTAGAAGCACAATTAATTATTGTATTGCAAGGGAGGAGTTTCTAGAGAGTGCATTAATTATTGGAAGAGAGAAGCTTCTAGTAAATGCAATTAATTAATAGTTGATATCCTTCTAGAAGGGTGTAGGGAAAGTATAAATAGAGGTGGGAGCTTCATTGTTTAGCATCGGATGATTGTGAATTGCATTTGATAAGAGCTTGGAGGTGTGAGTTATAGAATTGTTCTTGGCATTAGAGGACATGTAGCCTCTCTTGTAACATTCTAGACATCATTCCCTTGGGGTTTGGCCTTTGGAATCCATTGCTATGTATTTGATTTTATCATTTTGAGAACTAATATTATTTCAGGAGTAGTTCAATCTTCAATTAGCATAAATTCCTTCTTGTTCATGTTATGTGGATTGAAATCTATGCAAAGACATTAAAATCCCTTTTAGCAATTGGTTTAGTTCTTGAGCATTTCTAGGGTGCCCATTATAGTGGTATCAAAGATATAAGTCCTACCATCCTATGGAGGTCTTATAGGGAATTTAGGATAGCTGGATAGAGGGAAAAGTGTATGAAAAAATGTATATCAATCTAGATCAAGATGTGATGTTCAGATGGTTACTAGGTACATTAGAGGAAGAGCAATGTATGCAACAAGAGTAGAATAGGTGAATGGATATGATGCAATAGGAGTAGAATAGAAAATGGATATGATGCAACAGGAGTAAAATAGGTGAATGGATATGATGTTGCAACTTATGGCTAGACATATGGGCATCAATATTGATATGTTGTTATAGTGCAGGAGGTAGTTGATTCCTCAGGTGGGATCAAGACAAGTATAGAGCCACTCAACTATCATGTTGGTGAAGTGAGTGTTTCAACGGAGTTAGTAGATGTGGATTTATGCTCTAGTATTATTGATTCGCAATCTAGCATTAAGTCATGTGTGCAGAGTCAGGAGTCCACATATGAGGCTTTTTTGGGGGATGGTGATGCAACAATAGTGGGATTAGAAGAATGCAAGGATATTGTCATATCAACATCCACTTCTGTGTCAGTTGTACCATCCAACAAAGAGTTTAGCAATATGCATACAGTTGTTGATGTGTGTTCTAATGAAAGTGCACATGTTGATGATTATGAGTTTTCATCAACTACAGATTCAATTCAATTTTTTTGTTGTGGTAGTTAGTGTTGTTCCTATGTCCATATATTTCAATGTGGCTACACCTACTATTGATACAATTAGCATGAGTGCATATGGTTTGCTTGTAGCTACAGATTTTTCAATGCATGTTGGTTATGATTAGGATTCCAGTCCAATATATATTATGTGGATGGATATAGGGAAGAAGAGTTTTCATAGATCTTCTACAGAGTTTCTTTCTGGTGACATTTTGACTTCTACATCATCAACACAAGTTTTGGGTGCTAGGCTACAGGACATATGGTTGGTCCTGATAATGCTAGTTTGCAATTGGTTTAATGTTCACAGGGATATCACATATTACTTCAACTGGGATCCAGGTGGAGGTTGGAGTTCATTGTGTTGTTGGATTGCTTGAGGACAAGCAATTTCAAGGAGGGCGAACAGTAATGTCCCCACTTTAGCAGTTAAATTGATTTCCTATAAAGTTATTAAATAAATTAAAAATTAAAAGGTGACGTTATATTTAATTAATTTAATTAATTATTATATTACAAGGGAGGATTTTCTACAAAGTACATTAATTATTGGAAGAGAGAAGCTTCTAGTAAATGCAATTAATTAATATTTGATATCCTTCTAGAAGGGTGTAGGGAAAGTATAAATAGAGGTGGGAGCTTCATTGTTTAGCATCAAATGATTGTGAATTGCATTTGATAAGAGCTTGGAGGTGTGAGTTATAGATCTGTTCTTGGCATTAGAGGATGTCTATCCTCTCTTGTAACATTCTAGACGTCATTCCCTTGGGGTTTGGTCTTTGGAATCCATTGCTATGTATTTGATTTTATCATTTTGAGAACTAATATTATTTCAGCAGTAGTTCAATCTTCAATTAGCATAAATTCCTTCTTGTTCATGTTATGTGGATTGAAATCTATACAAAGACATTAAAATCACTTTCAACATCTGGTTTAGTTCTTGGAAATTTCTAGGGGGGGCATTACATTTTCAGATGGGTCCACTTCTGGAGACCATAACTAGCAAAGCATTGATGCAATGAGCTATTATAATCCCATTCCAAAATCCTTGACTAGAAAACTATAGTAGTTTAAAGTGCAAGCCTTTAAACATGTATAGTTTCTCCTCATTTTGGAGCCATTTAGGCCTTCATCGTTGGACTTGAAGTTTGGATAGCCAAAATTCATAATGAAAATCTATAATAACTATAACAATATATATGATATGATAATAAAACTCATTTGGTAGGTTGATATATCAAAGATGAACCTCCACATATGAGATTAGAACAATATGAGCACATACTATCAACCTACTAAAATTAGAAAGCTCCCTCAAATAGAAATTCTATATAGGAATAGACCTTTATTAAAAATACAAACTAGAAATCTAGAAATAGAAATACTTCTAAGTGATGCAAGATCTTGCCCTTACACCTAAAGATGGTCCAACATCAATGAGTCTAAGTTTGTGTAAGATATATGCATGATGGGTGTCTCATGGACAAGTAGGACAAACATTGGGTTGTGGCTTACTCCTACTAAGTGAAGACAATGCAAATTAGGTTGTTACCTATTCTATCCATTACTGAGATTTTGTTCTCTAAGGTAACATTTGTTAAGGAGTTAGTAAAATAAACTGTAGTAGCTCAATTAGGTATTAATATTCTATTTGTCCAGAAATGATTATGTATATACTATTAGAATATTTAGAATAATTGAGAGGGGGTGAATCAGTTATCTTCAGATCTAGATGTACAAAATTAACCTTTAAAAACTCCAACAAACTTAATCAGACTCATGAGAAACATATTAAATAAAATCGTTCATCACCATTCAGCTTATGTATTCCATTTTATCTCTCTATTCAGTATGTGTCGACTTGAACAAGAATATCATAGTTAACAATAAACTTCAAACTTAAAAATAGTAAGTAGCATAAACAAATAACAAACATCCACACAAATGTTTGACACCAAATTTTAATGTGGAAACCCAATTTGGGAAAAAAACACCAAGTAACATGCTACCACTTTTCACTCTTATGTGAGCTCTATTAGGAGCCAACCCTATTACAATTTACAAAATAAACTATTAGGTGTGGCCCTGTTAAAGGATTTAAGCACCCTGTTAAGAGTGGACTTGTTAGAGGAATTTAAAACATTCCCTTATTATGTCACATTGTTAAAGGATTTACAAATGAATGTTAGGGAAACTTTCATCAATACAATTTTACTACTCCCACAATGATTAGAAAGTAATGGCTATGTTTGATCTGATAACATATAACTCACTTTGCAAATTTAGACCTTCATTCAACTCAACTCTAGTTCATTGACTAGACTCCATCTTTCTCAACAACTTAGATCTACTTGACAACTCTCCAAGAAATCTCCACATCACAAACTTCACACTTCTCCTTTGTAAGACTATTCTCCACTTGTCTCCACAAATTCCAATTCAAAAGCCACATAAGACATTTCATATGCCTCATTAAATAGGTAGCTTAGAATTGTTTCCTCTTAAGCATAACCGTAGATCTTAAGGTTGTGATTAGATTCAACAAATTCGATGAATCTAGCCATCTTCTATTCTTCTTCTTCCTTCTTGAAACTTCTAGAAACATTCCTTCAAATCTTAGCCTTTGATCGCTCAACTAATCATTTCCATGCATTAAATAATCCAGCTCATCAATCCTTATTGTCAACATGTTTTGATTATTTTGATAATTCAACAATGTCGACCACAAATCTTGATTCTTTCTAAAACTATTAGTTTGTTGAAACTTGGTCATAACTATGCTCTATTTCTCAATCATCACTAGATCATCACTAAATTGTCTTTCTTGACTTACACTATACAACTTGGTCATTATTGTCACTCGAAATTCTCTATCACTCAACATTCTTGTTCACTTGACCAATACTGATACTCGGTCAATCATTTTTCTTCTTGGTAATGCTTAAATTCCTTAATCTTCAGCTTCATATACTTGGCTTAGTGTATTAGTTTGGTTGCTTCAATTAACTCTTTTTCTTCTTGACTAATCTTACTTCTTAGCTTATTGTAATAACTAAACAACGCATTATCTTATCAAATACTAACTTATCAAGTACCCATTTTAATCCCACCACACTTTCACATCTCAACTCAACCTTTCACTAAATCATCTCATGACCTCTTCTTTTCAAATCCTCATCATCAATTAAATGATATGGCACTCTACACTATTATTAAATGTCTTACCAATAAGGTTTGACATCAATGGCACATAACAATTATTCCACAATTGTAATTCCAACAATGTCCCTCTTTGGCATTGATGAAAACACCTTCAAAATGCAACACCTTCTAATTAACATCTTCCAAGTTACCATGCAATCCAAAAAGTTACCAAAACCTCAAGTGTTTTACTACTCAGTTACCTTTGTGTTCAAGTAGGTAGATCTTCATTGATATCCTTAATTTCATTATGATTCGCATCCATCATCTCAAAAATGCTCCCTCTAAATATCAACTTCATGTTCTTATCATATTGTGTATCACTCCCTCTTACTTCATTCATCATGTTACTCTGTCATAGTTACCATATCCTTCTCATAAATTTCTCTCTCTCTCTCTTCTCATAGCTTTCTCTCCCTCTTTAACAACAATGTCAATGACATTGCAGTCACCATAGCAAGTTTAGTGTCAAACATCTCTATTTTCATGCACATATCATTTGTTCATGATCTATACTATTAATTCCTCTATCATCAAGTAACAAATTATGTTTCAACTCTTCTTACTACTTCACATCACACCACACCTTTAGGCATTTCCTAAAGTGTGATCTCCTACATCAATATAGAAGATTATCTGATAGCAACATTTGATGCAATGCTAAATCTCTTCTCAGTTTATTGCAGATAGGAGAGTGACCCCTAACTTGCCTCTGAAGTTCACATGTGCTCCTTTAGGTAATGTCTTAGTGAATATGTCAGCTCTTTGCTCCTTTGTGTTCACATATTTAAGCCTTGCTTCTTTATCTTGCACTAAACCTCTCAAGTAATAATACTTGTTCTCAATATGCTTTGTCTTTATATGCATCATAGGATTATTTTAAATGTTTATAGCACTTGTATTGTAACAATAGATCACTATAGGTTCAACAATTTATTCCTTCATACCTTTGAACAATTGTTAAATTCATACAATGTTTAAATAATTCATTTCTTTAGCAACATACTCAGCTTTTGTGGTAGATTGTGCAATATAATTATGATTCTTGTTTGTCTATGAAATCAACCTCTTTCTTAGAAAGAAAAAACCTCTACTAGTGTTTTTTCTATCATCAACATTTCCAACCCAATCAACATCTGTATATACTTTTAGCTCAAACTTGTCATTTTTTTTGTACCATAAGCCATAGTCTTTTATGCCTTTCAGATATCACATTATTCTTTTCATGGCCATCATGTGATTCTCCTTAGGATTAGCAAAAAGGCTTGCAACTATTTCAACTACTAATGTAATGTCAGGTCTACTATGAACAACATATTGCAATTTTCTAATCATTGATCTATATTTTTTTGATTTACCTCTGCAGAGTCATCATTCTCTGAAAGTTTATGTCTAGTGGTCATAGGTGTTCCAATTTGTCTTGAATCTTCCATACCAAAAGTCTCTAGTACCTAATTCATATATTTTGATTGTGTAATGCATATTCCTCCTTTCTTTTGATAGACTTGTAAACCAACAAAGAATTTAATCTCTCCAAACATTGACATCTCAAATTCTTTCTTCATTTCATTTGCACAAGTTTTACACAATGAATCTTGTCCTCCAAATATGACATCATCAACAAAAAAATAGCTAGCAACACCTTGTTCTCATATTCACTTTCAAGTACAGATTGTTGTTACCATTAGTTCTTGCAAAACCGATCTTTACCAAATAAATATTTAATCTTTCATACAATGCTCTAGTGGCTTGCTTCAAACCATACAAAGCTTTGTCCAACTTGCATACCATGTTTCTCTTGCTAGGCTCAACAAGTCTTTCAGATTTTTCAATGTAGACTTCTTCTTCTAGTATACCATTTAGAAATGCAGATTTCACATCTATTTGATAAACTTTGAAATATGTGTAAGAAACATATGCAAGTAAAGTTTTACACCTTCCAATATTGCAACTAGAGAAAATGTTTCACCATAATCAACTCCTTCTTGGCATATCCCTTACAAACTAGTCTTGTATTTTTCCAGGTTGTGACTTCACCTTTTTCATTCAGCTTGTTTCTAAATATCTACTTTGTTCCAATCACATTCTTGTTCTTTTATCTAGGTACTAGTGTCCATGTCTTATTCTTTTCAATCTAATCAATTTTCTCATTCATGGCTCTTATCCAATCTTCATTCTCAAGTGTTATGATACCAATTGTTAGAATATTTAGAATAACTAAGAGGGGGGATGAATCAATTATCCTCGGGTCTAGATGTATAAAACCAACCTTAACAACTCCAACAAACATAATCAAACTCATGAGAAATATATCAAATAAAATTGTTCATCACCATTCAACTTATTCATTCCATTTTACCTCTTTGTTCAGTATGTGTTGAATAGAAAAATAATACCATAGTTAACAATAAATTTCAAATTTAAAAATAGTACGTAGAATAAACATTCACAAAAATGGTTAACACTAGATTTTAATGTGGAAACCTAATTTGGGAAAAACCACCAAACAACATGCTACCACTTTTCACTCTTTTGAAATGAGCTTTGTTAAGTGCCAACCCTGTTAAAGGTTACAAAACACACTATTGGGTGTGACCCTATTAAAGGACTTAATCACCTTGTTAGGAGTAACCTTGTTAGAGGACTTTAGAACATTCTCTTAGAATGTTGCCTTATTAAGGGATTTAGAAATGACCGTTAGGTCAACCTTAAATAAAAGGATTTTACTACTACCACAATGATTGGAAAGTAATGTAGCTAGGTTTGATCTGATAACATACAACTCACTTTGCAAATTCAAATATTCATTCAGCTCAATTCTAGTTCATTAAATGGACTCCATCTTTCTCAACAACTCATATCTGCTTGGCAACTCTTCAATCAATCTCCCAAATCACAAACTTCGTACTTCTCCTTTGCAAGTTTGTTCTCCACTTGTCTCTACAAATTCCAGACCAACAACCACATAAAATATTTCATAAGCCTCCTTAAATAGGTATCTTAGATGTTTTTTCTATTAAACATAACCTTAGATCATAGGGTTACAATTATATTTAATAGATTCAATGAATCTAGCTATCTTATGTTCTTCTTCGTCCTTCTTGAAACTTCTAGAAACATTCCTTCAAATCTTAGCATTTGATCACTCAACTAATTCTTTCCATGCATTAAATAATCTAGCTCATCAATCCTTATCCTCAACACATTTTTTATTATTTCAAGAATTTAACTATGTTTGCCACAAATCTTGATTCTTTATCAAACTGCTAGTTTCTTGACACTCAATCATAACTATTTTTGGTTGCTCAATCATCTCTGGATCACTAGGTTATCACTAAACTATCTTGCTTGGCTTACACTCTACAACTTGGTCATTATTGTCACTTGACATTCTCTATCACTTGGCATTCTCTGTCACTCGGCCAATAGTGATAGTCGGTCAATCATTCTTCTTCTCACCAATGCTAAAGTTCATTAATCTTTGGCTTAAGATACTCAGTTGAGTGTATTAATTTGGTTGCTTCAATTAACTCTTTTTTTTCTCAACTGATCTTTCTTCCTTATTTTAATGAATCAAAAATATATTATCCTGTATTGAAAAAAGTTAGAGCAATGTCACCCATGCCCATGTCTACGCCCTTGTTCATAGTTAAGTTTGCTCACAGTTTTGTTTTTGCCTCTGTGATGGTTTCTATGTACGCTTCATTTGTGCAGGCCTCTTTCAAGGGCAATGTTGTTGTTAGTCCTAGCTTGATTTCTCTCGCGTTCACCCCAGACTCTTTATTCTATGGCTCTGCACTAGCTAGGTTTCATATACTGTCTTCTCCCATCCTTCCTCAAGCAACCAATGGGGTTGGGTGTCATCCAACTTTGGCTTTTAACAGCTCCTTTGTGGTTTCTTCACCTATGGATCTTGCAAGGGTAGCTCTTTCCCCTCATGCTACAGATAGATCTGCCATATGTTATGTTGATGTGGCCACTTATGAGGCCAACATTGGAGGCCAAGTTATGTGTTTGAGGCTCTATGATGTTGTGCTTGTCGTTGTAAGTAACCCAATTATGATTGATTTAAAGCCTAATATTGTTGATGAAATCTCCACTTTTGTAGAGGACTTGTCATTCATTGTTTTTATTTTTCATTTTAAAGGTTTCTGGCCCTCACTATCAGATTGGCAAGCTTGGATTTCCCGTGTTTGGGAGCCCCTCATTTCAGAATTAGCACAGATTTACCCTATGGCTAGGGGTTTTTTTATTGTAAAATTTTCCACCATTGAAGATAGGAATTCCATCCTGTGTCGTGGTTTCTCTTGGGGGGAGATGTTCCCCTTGATGGTGAAACCTTCGTATAAGGATTTTGACCCGTTGACAGAATCCTTTAATAAGATTCCTCTGTGGGTCAGGTTGTCAAATCTTCCCCTTCACCGATGGTTGGATTCAGTCCTAGAGGCAGTGGGGAGGCCCTCAGGGACTTCTTGCTAGTTAATACTGCATCTTCCAATGTGTTTCAAATGATGTATGCTTTCATTCTTGTGGAGATCGACGTCTCCAAGGGGCTCCCTAAAAAGATTAAGTTGGCCTCCTCTCTTGGCTCTTGGATTCAGCTTCTTGATTATGAGGGTATCCCCTACAGATTTAGGAAATGCCATAAGATCAGCGACCTTGCTATGCACTTCTCTTCTAAAAATTCTAGACCAAAGATGTCACCTTCTTGGTGGAAGGGGGTTTCAGATGACCACTACACAGTTTAGAAAGCCCCCTTTGTTGGGGATGGTGGTTCTTCTCAGGACACTTTGGTGGCAAATTCGATTGTTGTCTGTGATAGTACGAATGTTGCCCCTATGGGGGTGACCTCTCCTTTAGATTATCTCACTAGTGATTCGATAGTGGCCCCTCTTGTGGCTCTATCTCAGGATGTTATTACTATCCCTTCTTCTGCTGCAGTCCCTTCTCCTGCCACAACAATTTTGGGGGTAGGTTATGGTGATGTTGACTTTGCTTGACAGAAGGCTCCTGATTTGGTGGAGGATGGATGGACAATTGTAAAAGGAAAAAGGTCAAGCCCTCCCCTCCAGCTTTTGATATGACATTATGTTCTCAAAAGATGGGATTGAAAGGTAAATCTTGAGGCCCATCCTATTTGCGGTTGTCCTATTTTTGGTTCTCCTAACTCTTATGGCCTGTAGTTCTTTGTAGTTGATTTGGTTAGGGACCTATTGTCTTTGTAACCATGGGTTTTTAAGTGTCATTTAAAACTTGTTTTGATGGTTGATGAGTACCGTGTTATCTGTGATTCCACCCTAGTCACCTTGTTTTGGTTGGTGACCTGTTTCACCTATGGGTTGTTGTATTATGTGGTTTGGGCTTCATTAAAAATATTTTGATTTGTAAGTAGTTCTAGGCACCCTTCAAAACCTATTTTCCTTAATAAAAAACAATACATTATCTTGTCAAATACTAAGTTATCAAATGCTCATTGTAATTTCATCACACTTTCACATCTCAACTCAACCTTTCACTAAATCATCTCATGATCTCTTCTTTTCAAATCCTCATCATCAATCAAATGATATGACATTGTACACTATTAGTAAATGTCTTACTAGTAAAGTTTGACATTAGTAACAACATAACAATTATTCCATAGTTGTAGTTCCAACATATACTTGCATACCTCATTTGTTTGTATTTGAGATTTTGTAATTATAAATATTTTTCTAGAGTTTTGTTTCTTCTAGAACATGGTATATGCATAAAATTGTGATCAAAATGATATTGGCAATCTAACAAGAATGTGTAAAATGGATCATGCTTATAGTTTTCTTTTGCCTTATTAGAAGGCTAATAAATAAGAAATGCATTGTTCGCTTGTTGATTTTTCTAAGTGTTGTAGCCAATAAGTTGATATTATATGAATTTAGTGTGCAATGGTGGGTTCATTATTGATGTAGTTAATGGTTTTCATTTTATTTATGGTTGATTAATGTGCAATAAAATCAAAACAATTTCAATATTCTCTTTATATCGTTTCTAGTTGTACTGCTATCAAAATTTAGTTCATTTTTTAGACATCTAACCAACCAGTCCAAGCAAAATCAATATGTTATCCATTTGTATAAATGATTTTATTACATCATGTTTTTGCATGCAAAATATTGTATGTTCCATTTGAAAGGGCGCTCTGGCTAATCTCCAGACAAAATGCACCAAAGACCAAAAAAAAAAAAAAAGTCAAACATGATTCTTTTTCAGATTCAGCGAAATTTTCTCTAAAATTTTGTGAAATTTTTTTTAAAAATTCTTTGTGTTTTCATTTTTTTGAAATTTAATCAATAGTACAATTTATAAGGAAGATAGCTACATCTTAAAGAAAACAGCGTTAATAAGTTTGTGTTATCTATTTTTATAGATATAATATTATCTTTTCTTTAAGAAATATTATAGTTGATTTAGTGAAGTCGGTTTCGTATTATACCAAAATATTGGCTTTTATGGAATGCACTTTAAGTGTTAGATACAACAAAGTGCCATATCTAAAATTGTTTATTCGAGTTTCAAATTATCAAGCAAACTGTTTTATGAAATTCTTACAAGGGAAAGAAGGAAGACTGGCTAATATACAGATGGAATGGGAAGAGGGAATGGTGAAGTTACAGATGGAATGGGATTTCCACGGTGCTGGAGTTTTTGTAGTGTAACAGCTTTTAAGCAGTCTAAATTTGGGCATCACAACAATGAGTAACAAATGACATAATGAGAGGGATTCTGCAATTGATTATAGATACAGTTTTCATGGGCTACAAGATACTGCATGCTCTTCTTATGATAGGAGGATGAAGGTTCTAGAATTAACAGCTCCTTTTTAGGATTTGTGTTGTTATGATTGATTTGGAATGTGATGATCTCATTTTCAAAATGTCTTATATTTTCATCGCCTCAATCAATAAGGATATGCAAACCATTATGATCTTAATCATTGATAGATGTGATACCATCTCCCAGCCTCTTATTCAAAAACAAGATGTTTCTACAGTGGCATATGCATTGCTCAGTAATGTTTTCAAGCAATGTGTGGAGCTGAAAACTTACTTAAATGAGGAGCTGAATGCAGCAAATATTGATTGAGAGATTAGCATGAGTACAAGTAACTTCAAGATGATTGTGTCATTTGAACAAGATAGTTATATCAGCAGAATAGAAGAAACTAATGTAATTGCTTGATGATTTTTTATTTTTTATTACTTTATTTTCAAGAATATTCAAATATTATTTAAGCCTCATCAAAGTGACATATGCCAAGAATTTAAATTTCAAGCCTTTAACCGGACAATTATTATTGCAAACTCGGATCCTCAAAGAACAGTAAGTTTATAAAATAAATTGCACGTTAATTCTTATGTATACATTGTAGTATCAAAATTTAGAAATAATTTTAATTTTACTTAAATGCCTTTTAATACTTTTCCATTGTCTATACTCGCTTTTGTTGATTGAATTCAATATGTGATATTCATGGTTGGTAGCTCTGAGAAAAGTGAGGAAATTATGTGGTGGATGATATTTAAAATGTAATGCACATCATTCATGAGATTTTTAGGGGAAGAAAAAATTTACTATCCTTCCTACATACTATATAGTTGATCAATTTTCAAAAAATCGAAAACATCATGGTTTTTTCTGAAAATGTTAACATTTGATCTTCATGATCTGCATAGTTTGTAGTTGAAAACAACAACAAAATTAGAAAAAAATCACTACGTTTTGTGAATCTAGAAAAAAAAAAGTTTGACTTTGTTTTGTCTTTAGTGTATTTTGTCTGAGGTTAGCCCGTCCCGAAGAAAAATGGTTTGTCTGTTAGAATAGCCAAAGCCATTGAAGTATCTACCACTTCTAGTGTGGATAAAAGAATCACACTTCAAACATTCAAAGCAATAAGAGATATCATTGATGTATATAGTAGATTTATCCAGGTACACATTTGTAATTGTAAATGCCAATTATATCTAGAATAATACAAACTATCACACTTTGAACTTACTATTAAATCAACCTGCTTACCTCCATTTAGCCTGTGGTTCTCATTTGATTCGGTTTGAGAGGAGACAATTAGCCATTGCATAATAAATTATAATTTGTCAGCATCTTAATTATAATTAGCATTTCAAGGTTCTTTAAGTTAGAAGGTATAAGTTCTCGTTGAGAACATGTGTCTCAACCTTGCAATCTTCTTTTGGAAAATTCTAGAATTTGTTTGTGGAAGTTTTCCACTTGTTTATACATTGGAAATTGGTTAATGAGTTGTCAAAAATGAGTCTTGTCCATACTAGAATATAGGTAGGTCATTTTTAGAGCCTTGATGACTCATTTTGTGACTTTTATGGGGATCTAGACTAAGAGACAAAATTGTGGACGGGATTACTATTTTAACCTGGTTGTTTTTCCATATTGGAAATGTAAATGTCAAAAATGGGCAACATGTGTCATGATAGTTTTGCCCATGGTTTTGTAAAACCACAAGTGGTTTCTAGGTTGTAAAATCACTATAAAAGGAGGGTTTGGGGAGGTGTTTGTGTAATTGAGTTCAGTTTGCAAGACTGGTGCTAGAAGGAGTCTCTCCGAGTTTGAGTTGTGGTCATGTGCTCCTGTAAGAACTTGCATTGCAAGTGTATTGTAATCATCTTAGTTTGATAATACATTGTGCAAGTTTTGGAGGGTGGGGTTTTTCTCTCGAAAGGGTTTCCCCATGGTAATCACTGTGTTATGTGTTCTTTGTTATTTTGATTATGTTATTATGCATTTCTTGATATCTCTGAAATAGCTAGTTCAATTTGCATAATTGTCCTCTCAAAGATTAGTGTAGGAAGCGATTCCACGCACTTTTGCTTCCTTACAAGTGGTATCAGAGCCTAGCCAGTTTTGGTTCTATTTGTTGGGTACAAGATTTTTTGAGCTAATCAAAGTTTGAGTGGGAGCTTGTGTAGAGTATTTCATTTATGTGTTGCAGGATTGAAAAGATGGCAAGCATGTCGAAGAGAATTGATGTTGAAAATTTTTTTGGCACAAACTTTGAGATGTGGAAGCTAAAGATATAAGATCTATCGATTGTTCGAGATCTATGGGATGCGATTGGTGAGAACAAGTTGAGGCCCATAGATCTGACATTAGTCGCACAATATGATGTGACCGACAAAAAAGCTATAGGTCTCATTAGATTGTGTCTTGCAAACTCAATTCTGATTAATGTCCATGAAGTACCTACCGTGAAGAAGCTTTGGAAAAAGCTAACTGAGATCTATCAAGTGAAATCACTTGTGAATAAGATTTTCTTGAGGAAGAAGTTGTATTCCTTGAGAATGGAAGAAGGTGGACAAATTTATGAGCATCTGGAAAGGTGTAATATGTTGGTGACTCAGTTGACCTTAGTAGGGGTGCCAATGGCTGAAGAAGAAAGGTGTCAAATCTTGCTATGTTTTTTGCCAAACTCATGGGATAGTCTTGTGATGGCTATAGGGAGCACTTCAATTGTCTTAAAGATGGAGGACATTGTTGGTTCTCTACTTTCTAAGGAGATGAAAAGGAAGGTCTCTCTGAATGACAAAGAGGCTTTGAGTGTTCAAGGAAGACCAAAAGAAAGAGGCAAAAATGAAAAGCAACATGGCCATTCTAAGTCCAAAAATAAAGGGAGATCAAAATCTCCTAGTAAGTCCAAGGCAATCTGCTGGAATTGTGGCAAACCTGGACACTTTCGAAGGGACATCAAAGAGGAGAAGAAAAAGAAGAAGAAGAAGAAGAAGAAGAAGCAAGATTTTGATTCTAAGTCTAAGAAGGAAGATGGAGATGCTTTCATCATAGCCTTGGCCACTCATGCGGGTGAAAATGCATGGTTAATAGACTTAGGTGAATCTTTCCACATGACTCCTAATAGAAACTAGTTTAGTAAGTATGAAAATTTTGATGGTGGTAAGGTGTATTTGGGTGATAATTCAGTACTTGATATTGTTGGTCGTGGAAGTATTCGTGTGAAATTTTTTGATGGTATAATTAGAAGATTTGATGGTGTCTTGCATATCCCTGGACTAGCAAAGAATTTGTTATCTATTAGTAAGCTAATAGATGCGAGTGTGCATGTAAAATTTTCTGAAGCAGGTATAAAAATGGTGAGAGGTGCTATGGTAATAGAAAGAGGAAGTAGATTGGGTACATTGTACCAACTTGATGCATGCACAGTTGAGTGCAATAGTACTTCCGATAAGATTGTAAAAAGGACTACTCAGTTGGAGAAGAAGAAGATTTCTCTTTCAACAGATGGTTATGGTTTTTGGGTACCCAAGGGTGCTCTATCTACCGAATCAAATTTGCCTGCAGAGAAGACCATGTTATGGCACCAGAGACTCAGCCACATAGGTGAGAAGGGCCTATGGACCTTGAAAAATAAAAACCTTGTTGATGGGTTAAATGACAGCAATCTTGAATTTGATTTTTGTGAGCATTGTATATATGGTAAACAAAACCGCATTCAGTTTTACTTGAGTTCTCATAAGTCTTCATGTATTTTGGATCTAATCCATTCAGATGTATTTGGTCTAGTTGATGTTCCTTCTATTGGTAGATCAGTTTATTATGTTTCTTTCCTTGATGATTTTAGTAGAAGAACATGGGTTTATTTCCTTAGGAGTAAAGCTGAAGTTTTCAGTCATTCCAAAGAATTTAAAGCAATGGTTGAATTGCATACTACAAAGAAAATAAAATGTTTGAGACCTGATAATGGTGGTGAATTTTGCTCCAATGATTTTGACACATTTTGTAAAGATTGTGGTATTAAAAGAGAGAAGACAACTTCATATTCTCCACAACAGAATGGAGTTGCAGAAAGAATGAACAGGACCCTGATGGAGAAGGCTAGGAGTATGCTAAGTGGTGTTGGACTAGAACAAAAGTTCTAGGCTAAAGCTGTAGCCATTGCCTGCTAACTGATAAACAAGTCTCTTACATCAGCTCTTGTTGATAAGACACCAATGGAAGTGTGGTTGGGCCACAAGCCTTCACTTAGACATCTAAGAGTGTTTGGTTGTGAGGCATATGCTCATGTGCCAAAGGAGAAGCAAACAAAATTGGACAAAAAAGTTGTCAAATGTATCTTCATCGAATATAGTTATGGTGTGAAAGGATACAAGCTTTGGGATTCTATTGCACAAAAGGTATTTTATTCTAGAAGTGTTAGTTTTAGAGAAACTAAGCCTTCTTTTGTTACAGTGCAGCCAGAACAGATTAAAGAAAAGAAAGATGTGATTCAACTTCCTGCTACACCTAAGAAATTTGAATCGAGGCCCTTAGAAAGATGAGATGTTGAAGAGAGCTCTACGAGTTCTAAATCATCAGAGGAAGAGGGAGAACCTAATCATGAACCTGAACCTCCTAAACCAGAACCAGATCTTATTCAAAGATCTACTAGACAAAGGAAACCACTTGAAAGGTATGGGTATTCTCCTCATGATTGGAGGTGCATATTTGCATTGAATGCTAATATTGATAAATTGAAATCTATACAAGAGGCTCTTGGTATGAATGATTCAGAGTCTTGCAAAATAGCCATGGATGAAGAAATGGCAGCTCTTAAGAGGAATCAAACATGGGACTTTGTACCATTGCCTAAAGGATGGAAACTTGTTGGTTGTAAATGGGTGTTCAAAAGGAAGATGGGTTCAAATGGAAGCATTGAGAATTATAAAGAACGTTTGGTTGCAAAAGGTTACTCTCAAGTTAAGGGAGTAGATTATGGTGAGATTTTTTCTCCAGTAGCCAAAATGACATCCATTAGATTTTTACTTTCTATTGCAGTAGCTTATGATCTAAAGATCGAGAAAATGGATGTGAAAATTGCTTTCCTTCATGGAGATTTGGAGTGAGAAATTTACATGTCACAGCCAGAGCACTATGTGGTGAAAGGTAAAAGTCTTGTAAATTGAAAAAATCCTTGTATGGTTTAAAACAGAGTCCTAGGATGTGGTACCAAAAGTTTGATACATATGTGTTGAGTTTGGAATTTGTGCGATCTAAATCTAATCACTATATATATTTCAAATCTGATGGCAATGGTTTCCTGGTTATTGCCTTGTATGTCGATGCCATGTTGTTTATTGGCAAAGGAAAAGGTTTGATTGTAGAGTTAAAATCTCAACTCTCGATAGTTTGAAATGAAAGATCTTGGTGCAGCTAGGCACATTCTAGGAATGGAGATTATAAGAGATAGACAAAACAAAAAGCTTTGGCTAGGCCAGAGTAAGTATGTTGGTACTATTTTGAAAAGGTTTAATATGTAGGATCCAAGACCATTGAGTGTTCCTGTTACTATGGGAACAAAGCTTCCTAGCTCACAATGTCCTACATCCCCATTGGAGATGGAAGAGATGAGTCGAGTACCATATCAGAGTGATGTTGGAAGTTTGATGTATGCTATGGTCTGTATAAGACTAGACATTGCCCAAGCAGTGGGAGTACTTTCTCGTTATATATCTAATCTAGGAAGAGCACATTGGGATGCAGTAAAAAGAGTTTTCAGATACTTGCGGGGTACCTCAGAGTACTTAATATATTTTCATGGAACATGAAATGAGCATTCCTTGGATATTCAAGGCTATGTGGATTCAAACTGCGCTAGTGATGTTGATAGAAGAAGATCCACCAATGCATATGTGTTTACATTATTTGGTGGTGCAATCAGTTGGATGAGTAAGAAATAGGCTATGGTTGCTTTGTCCGCTACTGAGGCAGAGTATATAGCACCTACTCATGCCTACAAAGAAGCCATCTAGCTAAAGAGATTGTGTTTAGATATAGAGTTCAAACAGGGTGCACTGATAATTTATAGTGACAGTCCGAGTGCAATCTGCCTAGTGAAGAACTTGACTTTTCATGCGAGGACCAAGCACATTGATGTAAAATATCATTTTGTGAGAGATATGATCAAGAACAGCAAGGTGAAGCTGGAAAAGATAGAGACTTTAGTGAATGTTTTTGATGCATTAACTAAGCCCGTGAGCACAGAGAAATTCAGATGGTGTTCAGAGTCTATGGGCCTCTCGGCTCCTAGCAATTAAGTTCATGATATTTAGGATCCCTTGACTCTTGCAAGGTGTTCGACAAGTGGGAGAATGTTGAGAACATGTGTCTCAACCTTGCAATCTTCTTTTGGAAAATTCCAAAAACTTGTTTGTGTAAGTTTTCCACTTGTTTATACATTGAAAATTGGTTAATGAGTTGTCAAAAATGAGTCTTGTCCATACTAGAATATAGGTAGGTCATTTTTAGAGCCTTGATGACTCATTTTGTGACTTTTATGGGGGTCTAGACTAAGAAACAAAATTGTGGACGGGATTACTATTTTAACTTTGTTGTTTTTCCATATTGGAAATGTAAATGTCAAAAATGGGTAACATGTGTCATGATAGTTTTTCACATGGTTTTGTAAAACCACAAGTGGTTTTTAGGTTGTAAAATTACTATAAAAGGAGGGCTTGGGGAGGTGTTTGTGTAATTGAGTTCAGTTTGTAAGACTGGTGCTAGAAGGAGTCTCTCTGAGTTTGAGTTGTGGTGATGCACTCTTGTAAGAACTTGCATTGCAAGTGTATTGTAATCATCTTAGTTTGATAATACATTGTGCGAGTTTTGGAGGGTGGGGTTTTTCTCCCGGAAGGGTTTCCCTGCAGTATTCACTGTGTTATGTGTTCTTTGTTATTTTGATTATGTTATTATGCATTTCTTGAGATCTTTGCAATAGTTAGTTGAATTTGCATAATCGTCCTCTCAAATATTAGTGTAGAAAGTGATTCCGTGCACCTTTGCTTCCTTACAGTTCTTAGAACTTTTATGAAGATGATTCAGAATGATGTTGTTGAGAGAATAGACATATGGATTTCGTTGGGATAAGACAATGAGAAGTTTTTGTGACCATCGAAAGCAATTGCTTGACACAAAGCTTGTTTTGCAATCTAAACCATGTATATTATTTCAAAAGTTTTACTTTCTTCCATGAACAAAATCCAAACTGCTATCCTCTTTGATGTTCAGATTGGCTATTAATACAAAGTTTACAAACTTTAGAAGCATCAAGTTGTGTTTAGATTGGGGTTTTTCTTATATAGCATGCTTGTCATATTTGCATTGTTTCAATTTTGAAAGGAATCATATTAGAGGTGGATTTTTTTTATGCATATGATTTAGTTTGTATTAAGTAGAGGAATATTGCAAATATTTTTAGGTTTTATTACAGGAGCAATGTATTGTCAGATTTGAGTGGAATAGTTATTTTTCTGGTCTTCAATACAAAATGTACTTCTACCTGTAGATGGAAAATTGCAGTCAAGTAGTTAAAATTTGTGAGTTTTCTATAGTAAAAAACTCATAGTTTAAGGTGGGTGATTTTTTAGAAAAACTTGCCAAAATCTCACAAAAAAGTTGGTGAGTTTTTAATAAAAAGATTCAATTTTTTAAAGAAAACTCACTAGTGTCTTAAAAATATTATTTCTATTAAGCTGAATAGGCTTTGTGTGGGAGCTTTGCTCCAAAAAATTTATTGATTTTTGAATTTTACAATAAGATATTATAAAAATTAGGAGGCCAGCAGAAAACAAAAGACACAGTCATTATATAAAATAAAATTATAATTGAATTAATTTTTAAAAAATAAACATTTAATTTAATTTACTTCATGATATAAAATAGAAATTAAATTGATTTGTTACTAAAAAGTAAAAATTTGATTTGATTTCTTTTGATTTATGTTAATCATGATGCTTATCAGCATTTCCAAGGATGAATTATTGTGGGCAGCACCTTGGTTGCAAAGGTCAATAGTAAATCCCTTGTATGTAAACTACATTGACATCAATAACATATTAAAGTTATAGGAAATATTTGCAATACTTTTTTGAATTTTTCATGTAATTTAATTGTATGAATTTTTATTATGTTTTTATTTTTTCAAATTTGCTTCTAAGGAAATTACTTGCATTAACGTAACTACACTATGTTGTGTCTTCCATATAAATGATGAAGAGTATTATGTTTAATCTAGCTTGTGTTGAATGTTTTGTGCAAAAAATAGTTTTGCTAAATATTATAATAGATGGAGTTAAATTTCATAATATGTTTGTCATTTTTGCATTTTTGCATTTTTGCATTGAAGATTGATATTTTATTGGAGTCCTTCTGTATTTCTTTTAAATGTAAAGTGTTATGATAAAGATCACAAGCTAATAATAGATAACAATATATTTATATAAATTGATTACTAAATAATGGACAATATATATATTTCAAAAGAATAACTTCTTTTTAAATATGTCTATCTTAAAAATATTGTGTCTCCAAAACTCTTTATAAGTTCTATGAGTTCAAAAAACACTTATTCATATAAATTTCCCTACTCTTGAATTACATCATCAAGTGTGCTCGTCCTTATTAATTATATGTTCTTGCATTTAAATCAAGTTATATCTTGTAACTTTAAATTTTCAAATTTCACTTGTTGTCATAGCTTGAAAAACTAAAAATGAAATCATTAATTCTCATAGTTGCATGTACAAAAGCATGTGACTACAAGTTTAAATTCATTTCATATTTGCAATAAGATTTAGTCATTGTTTAGCTTAGGGTAAGAGGATTTATACAAATATAACATTTATATTTTATTTTCTTTCATCTTATACATTGATTTCCTTTTTTCTTTTATTATAAGTTATATTTGTATAAATAATGTTAGGATGTTTAAGATAAGTTTCTGCTTCATAGGAGTTAAAATGGAGATTCTAGATCTTGTCGATTTTCAAAAGCCACATTTCAAGATTTATCATGCATTCAATAGTGTTATCCCCAACAACCTATCTTGACTATTTGAGGTCAAATTGAAGTTGGAATAAAGATTTTTTAATAATTCTAACTCACTTTTTCACAAATCACTTGATTTCAATTCTATATTCTTGAGTCCTATTTAGATTAAGTAAAAACAAGTTTTAAAGGACCCGAAACCTTTACAAAAAATAAAAGTCTAGAGATAAACAAGAGATGTAAACATTAGAGAAAAGTAGCACAAGAGAACATGAAATAGACCTCCAAAAAGAAACAACCATGAGGTCACTCAAGATAGAGCTGGAAAAGACAACAAAAGAACAGTAAAAGAATAGCAACCGACCAGCTAAGAAGTCTTTATCAGGTCAATAGTTTGATCCACCAGAATATGCATATTATTAGCACCGGCCTTCACCTCATCCTTCTTACTGACATCCTCATTCTTCTTAGAATGAGCATAGGTACGTTTGCTTGGTCCCTGAGTCTCTACCACCAAAGGGGAGTCCTGCCCTTTGTCAATCTCATTCCTCTTCAAGAGGTTACCCACATTGTCTGCCAACTGTTTGAACAATTTTTCCAAATTACACAATTTAGTATCCATTTTTGACACCTTCCCCTGAATACCACTTATCTCTTTATCCATCACCCTTTGTTTGGCCTCGAGCAGTGGTATCTTATGCATGAGATTTTTAACTTATTCTACATTCCCAATAACCTCTGAAAGTCTGTTTATATGTTGGCCCAATGTATGCTCACCTCTGGCAGTTTTGTTGACTTGCTCCATTTCCTTGCCCAACAATTGCATTTGTTGCTTAAGGAAGCCAATCTCCTTTAGAATTGAACCCGGGTTACCAAATGACCCGAACCCACCTTCAATATTATTATCCAAAACTAGAATATGCCCATGTTCTCCAACATCCTCATCATCCAAGTCCCCATTCTTCCTAGTCTGTGATGTATCCTCCTACCACCTTAAAGATTTTCTTTTCCTTTCTAGCCAGTGAGCCAAAGGCTCATCATCAGAAGGAGGAGAGACCTGATCATCTTGAAGGCCCTTCCTACTCTTTTCTTTACCTCCACTCCTCTTATTATAGTGGTCTCTCACTAATTCCTCCATGAAGTCACTCTCTCAATCAGAATCACCTTCCTCAACAATCTTTTTCTTCTTTTTGGAACTAGCACCCGAGCCCTTTTTCAAATTACCCAAACCCCCTTCAGCTTCATCTTGGGTATCAGAATCATAGCCCTTATTCGAGAGACCCCCTTTCATATCTTGATCAACCCCTTTCAAACTACCCTTGGGCTTCACAATCTTTTTGGACTTTAACACATTCATTATCAGAACCATAAGACCCTCATGGAAAACATGCTCACCATTCAGGTCCTTTTGAATAGCCTGAGTGGAAATACTAAGAGAGTGCAATAAATAAAATGGAAAATTGATCTGAACATCATGCCGAAAGTGATTTTCCAACATGAAATGATACCATTATAGCTTAGTGAATCTCCCATCTAAAGTTAGATATTCTATTATCACAAAAAGCACAAATCGCCATGGTCGAGAAACAGAGGCTGGGTTGTAATACAAGTTACCTATTTTAACCAAGAAACTTTTCTCTTGTGAGTTACCTATTCTTGAGTCTTGTTAGCATGCTTTTAGCACCCACATTTTAAACTTCAAAGTTCCCCATAAGAAGATTCTCCAATGATTTTTATAGCTAATGATGTTATTGTAAATTTTGATTTGTGAAGAAGGCGATGTTTTGAAGTTATGTTGAACTTGAACTTTGATCCTCAAAGTTCTGAGGTTCAAGTTTAGAGTTCAAGATTCTCCAGTTTAGAGGTTCAAGTTCAGAATTCAAGATTCGCCAGTGCAGAGGTTCAAAGATTGAATTTCAAAATGCCAATCTTGGTGTGGGGACAATATCTCCAAAGCCAACTATTGGACTTTTCTCCATTTTGGATATGTTGTTAAGAGACAAATTTTCCACCTTCTCATTGGAGCGATTGTCAAAATTTTATCAGATGTAAAAGATATTGATGTTTTAGTATGATCCTATCAAAACAAACAGACAGCTTGAAGTTCATGTTGAACTTTAACCTTGAAACCTTGAACTACCAATTTCAAGTTCAAGTTCGATGTTCTAAATGCGGTGGTTCAGAGTTGCAAGCAACCCAGTGGTTCAATTTGTGAGGAAAATCTAGTTAAAATGGTTCAACTAGTTCAACTATTTAGATAGTTCAAAATCATTTTGGTTCAATGTTCAGGTTAGAAAGTTGTCGTGTTGAACTTGAACCTTGAACAACCAACTTCAAGTTCAAATTTCAAGTTTGCAGGTTCAAATTGTCCAGTTTTTAATAGCAACAACCTATAACTACAAATTTTCTAACATGAAACAAGTGTTCTCAGTGTGGGCATCATAACTTTTAATCCTATTGTTGGATTGTACTAATTTTAGGATATGATTGAGAAAAACTAGTTCTTTAAATCATCCCCAAAGATTTTGTTCATATTCTCAACAGATCAAAAGTTATATGTGTTTGATTACAACACTATCAAAATTATCTTTGACAGTTACAAAATGTTGACAAAAATATCAGTTTCAATGCAGGGATCATATCTCTCAATCTCACTATTGGATCAATTTAATTTTTGGATATGTCTAAAGAAACCTAATTATCTAAATCCTTTCCAAATATCTTTTTCCAATTCTTAACGGATCCAAAGTTACACATGTCTGAGTGCAACACTGTCAAACTTATCAATAACAGTTACAAAATGATGACAGAAATATGTGTCATGTTTTGGGGGGCATATATTTCAATATAACCATTGGATCAAAGTAATTCTTGGATATGGTTTAGAAATCCCAGTTCTTTAAATTCTCTCCAAACAGTTTTGTTAGATAATTTACAAATTAAAAGTTATGAGCATTGGCATGAATTGTCTACACAATTTTTTGCAAGGCAACTTTTGGATGAGAAGCTCAGAGCTAGAATGCACTAAAATACATAAATTAGCTCTGGCTCTACACCTTGAATAAAAAATGGAACCCCTCACAACATAGCCCTATAAACTACTTGACTATTTGTTAGATAATTTACAGATTAAAAGTTATGAGCATTGGCATGAATTGTCAAAACTATCAATTACAATTATGAAATCATGATAGCATCTCATCACCAAATTTCATATTTTGACATATATATATATATATATATATATATATATATATATATATATATATATATATATATTATAAAGAAGAAAAAGGAGACGAAGTGGAAATGAGGAGGTAAGACAAATGAAATGTTTTCCAAGAATCGGTTATGATAACTGAGAAGTCACCTGAAAGTTGAGGATAAATATGCAACAAAACATCAAAACTAAGGCTCTTCTTTTTCACAAGTCATGTGGCTGCAAGGAAGAAGACATTTCTGTTTGTAAAGGGAATAGGGAGAGTTGTTTTATTTTATGCAAACTGATTGTAATAGCAGGGATGAAATAATAGTATTGTTTTTTTCTTATGTTTTTGGAATAAAAGGAAATATATTTACATGCCAAATCTTGAGGTCTGGGTACTTTTTTTTTGGATGAAAATAGATCATATGGTCTTTTCTTTCCTATTTCAAATGCAGTCTTGTTGGTCATAGCTTGTAGAAATGAAACATTTAATCTCTTTCATTTCCTTCTTTACATGAAAGGTTCATAAATGGTTGTGTGGCTATTTTGTATAGTTTCCTTCTTTGTCCTATTTTTAAAACTTGTAATCACATTCATTCCATTTTGATGGGTAGATGTTAGAAAACCTTCATGTCGTCAAGTAAAAGACATAACCAGTCATTTAATTCTTTGCAAATCTTTATAAGAGGGAGTTGTACCTCTCAATTCAGAGGATAGTTATTAATCAATGATAACTCATTCAACTATTAGTATATTTTTGTTCTTTTGTTTGGGTGTTTTGTGTCATATATTGTATTTCTTTTCAAAGGACAAATCTACTTACTAACAAGTCCTAAGAGACTTAGCTCAATTACTTGCGCACCCAAACAACATTACTTTCCAAAAGGTCAAATTGTTCAAACTCACTCTCAGATTATCTTGCTATGATGTATTTAGTTATAGTTTTATACTGTTTATTATGATGTATTTGCTTCTAGTTTTATAGAAACTATTTACTATTAAGTATTTACTTTTAGTTTTATAGAAACTATTTACAATTCTTCTTCCATGCATCTTCTCATTAAACTTTGCAAAAAACACATTTTTAATTAAATTAAATTTTATTAGGTTCCTCGGTGTTTTTAATAAAAAATTGGCAAAACCTTTTTTGAATTTTTTTGGGCTTGCCAAGTTTTTGTCGAGTGAGAGTTTTCCATCTATGTTTGTAGCTATTATAATTGTGGTTTTCTCCTCTATTGAGTTTCCACGTCACATTATTGTACATCATCTCTTGTACTTTGTTCTTTAATTCTTTTAGTGCTTCTCTTATGTTTGATTTGATGTTTTAGTTCAATCAAATGTATTGAAATAATCAATTACAATTTGATTTAAATATAAAAGTGGTTAAGCTTTATTCACTATTAATTCACCTATTCAAGTTAAAGGTTCATTGAACATAATGGTATGTTAGAATAAAAATTTACTAGGTGTTATTCAGTTGTTAAGAGACAAATTTTCCACCTTCTCATCGGAGCAATTGGCAAAATTTTATCAAATGTAAAAGATATCAAGTTTTAGTATGATCCTATCAAAACAAAAAGATAGCCTAAAGTTCATGTTGAACTTGAACCTTGAACAACCAAGTTCAAGTTCAAGTTTGATGTTTGAAATGTGGTGGTTCAGAGTTGCAAGCAACCTAGTGACTCAATTTGTGAGGAAAAACTAGTTCAAATGGTTCAACAAGTTCAAGTGTTCAGACAGGATCATCTTGGTTCAAAAGTTTAGGTTAGAATGTGGTCATGTTGAACTTGAACCTTGAACAACCAAGTTCAAGTTTGCAAGTTCAAATTGTGCAGTTTTTAATAGTAGCAACCTATAACTACAAATTTTCTGACAAGAAACAAGTTTTCTTTGTGCGGGCATCATAACTTTTAATCCAACCGTTGGATTGTGCTGATTTTAGGATATGATGAGAAAATTTAGTTCTTTAAATCATTTCCAAATATTTTGTTCATATTCTCAACAGATCAAAAGTTACACGTGTTTGACTACAACACTATCAAAATTATCTTTGACAATTACGAAATGTTGATAGAAATATCAGTTTCAATGTGGGGTCATATCTCTCAATCCCATTGTTGGATCAATCTGATTTTTGGATATGTTTTAAGAAACCTAATTATCTAAATTATCTCCAAATATTTTTGTCCAATTATTAATGGATCAAAAGTTACACGTGTCTGAGTGCAACACTATGAAACTTATCAATAACAGTTACAAAATGATGACAGAAATATGTGTCAAGTTTTGGGGGGCATAGATTTAAATCTAACCATTGGATTAATCTTATTTTTGGATATGGTTAGAAATCCTAGTTCTTTAAATTCTCTCCAAGAAATTTTGTCAAAACTTATGAGCATTGACGTAAATTGTCAAAACTATCAATCACAATTATGAAATCATGATAGCATCCCATCACCAAATTGCAAATTTTGACATATATATTTTATAAAGAAGAAAAAGGAGAGAAAGTGGAAAGGAGGAGGTAAGAAAAATGAAATGTTTTCCAAGAATTGGTTATGATAATTGAGAAGTCACCCGAAGGCTAAGGATAAATATGCAACAAAACATCAAAATGGGGGCTCTTCTTTTTCACAAGTTGTGTGGTTGCAAGGAAGAAGACATTTTTGTTTGTAAAGAGAATATAGCGAGAGTTGTTTTATTTTATGCAAATTGATTGTAAT
Organism: Cupressus sempervirens; assembly: GCA_028749045.1. Classification (NCBI taxonomy): domain Eukaryota; kingdom Viridiplantae; phylum Streptophyta; class Pinopsida; order Cupressales; family Cupressaceae; genus Cupressus; species Cupressus sempervirens. The sequence goes on along the minus strand of CM053789.1, from coordinate 919,242,987 downwards.
AGAAGGGATGAAATAATAGTATTATTGTTTTGTTATGTTTTTAGAATAAAAGGAAATATATTTACATGCCAAATCTTGAGGTCTAGGTACTTATTTTTCTAGATGAAAATATATTGTATGGTCTTTTCTTTCCTATTTCAAATACAGACCTACTGCTCATAGCTTGTAGAAATAAAACATTTAATCTCTTCCATTTCCTTCTTTACGTGAAAGGTTCATAAATGGTCATGTGGCTATTTTGTATACTTTCCTTCTTTGTCCTATTTTTAAAACTTGTAATCGCATTCGTTCCATGTTGATGGGTAGATGTTAGAAAACCTTTATGTCATCAAGTAAAAGACATAATCAGTCATTTAATTCATTGTAAATCTTTATAAGAGGGAGTTGTACCTCTCAATTAAGAGGATAGTTATTAATCAATGATAACTCATTCAACTGTTAGTAGATTTTTGTTCTTCTGTTTGAGAGTTTTGAGTCATATATTGTATTTCTTTTCGAAGGACAAATTTGCTTACTAACAAGGCGTAAGAGACTTAGCTCAATTACTTGCTCACCCAAACAACATTACTTTTCAAAAGGCCAAATTGTTCAAACTTACTATCAGACTATCTTGCTATGATGTATTTAGTTATAGTTTTATACTCTTTACTATGATGTATTTGCTTCTAGTTTTAGAGAAACTATTTACTATTAAGTATTTACTTCTAGTTTTATAGAAACTATTTACTATTTTTCTTCCATGCATCTTCTCATTGAACTTTGTAAAAAATACATTTTTAATTAAATTAAATTTTATTAGGCTCCTCAATTTTTTTAATAAAAAATTGGCCAAACTTTTTTTGAGTTTTTTTGGACTTGCCAAGTTTTTGTCGAGTGAGAGTTTTCCATCTATGTTTGTAGCTATTATAGTTGTGATTTTCTCCTCTATTGAGTTTCCATGTCACATTATTGTACATAATCTCGTGTACTTTGTTCTTTAATTCTTTTAGTGCTTCTCTTATGTTTGATTTGATGTTTTAGTTCAAAAAAAAGTATTGAAGTAATCAAATTACAATTTGATTTAAATACAAAACTGGTTAATGTTTATTCACTATTAATTCATGTATTCAAGGCAAAGGTTCATTGAACATAATGTTATGTTAGAATAAAGTATAATTTTCTAGGTGTTATTCAGTTGTGTGATAATGGATACTTAGTAAACTTTAATGTTCTAAGATTGTGAAATAAAAAAGCTTGATTCTGGAAAGGTAATTGTAAAGGTTAAACATACTAATTATTTTTATGATGTTTATGATTTATGAGAGGTAAAACTACAGTTGATACACAGAGATCTTTATGGACCAAACAAAGCTAAAAGCTTTAAAAATGAAAGATATTTCATTGTTTTTGTAGACAACAACTCTAAAATGACATGGATGACACTATTCCAGATAAATGGCATACATCTATGATCTTTTCATAAATGAATTTATATCTTTTTGATCCACTCTTATTACTATCTCATTCTGTAGCTAGACCAATGAAAGAGTTTCCAAAATCCTTCTCATTCATAGTTTCCAAAATCCTTCTCATTGATAATTATGGTATTAGCTTTCAATCTTAAGAATTGTCTTGATCATGATGATGAAAATATTATAATCATTTATCAAGGGGAGTCTAATAAAGTCTGTAATTGAATCAGGCTATAATAGATTGGTCTATTGATTTAAGGATTTTGCAAAGAAGGCATGAAGAAAGGAATTTTATGTTGAGCAAGATGCAGGACAAGTACACAATACAATGAGAATGGTTTAAATGAAAAGGTGCAAAAAAACTCGAAGAGAACAGTACCTCTAACACAAGAGCAATCAAGAATGCGGATGGCCAAAAGTAATAAAGGACTGTTAGACAATTATGCTCATATAATTACAACTTAAATAAATCTTGCTAATGAATAATTATAAGTTCAATGAATCTCAAGGAGTAGAAGTTCAATAATCTTGTCAACAGCTAATTATAAGATCAATAAATCATACCATATTTCTTGCAGCCAATCACATCACGTGTTCCTTGGAAATGCTTGTATATGGAAATATCAAAGTTGTGATATCAATATCAGGATTTAATTGTGTGGTTTTGAGTCAAACTTTTTACGGTAGTGATTCAACATGAATCCATCTCTCATGAGCATAAATTATCACAATTTGACTTGCAGTGGAAATCATCTCCTACTTATCAATATCAAAGTTGATCAAAGTTGGTCATCCTCGAATTTTTGAAATATGCTAGATTATTGCTAATTGCTTCATTTCTCTTTATTGTCAATTCTTGAAAGATTGATGAGGGGATGTTTAAATAAGGTCAGTGTGGATTGATTCTTATTATTCATATTTGAATGATTAATTGATGGATCATTGTTAAATGACTGATATATGTATGGTTGATTTACTGATTGGATGATTTGAGGTATTGGTGAGTGATGATTAAATGATAGTTGATTAGATGATTGATAAGTAAATGTTATTTAGCAAAGTGAGTTATGTTTTATTGACAAAGGAGTCGCCACCCTTTGTTGTTGTTTTTGAAATTAATAAAATGTTTTCCACTTAAAATCCTTCCATTATTTTTATGCTTCCTGTTTATCCTTTATCCACTGATGTCCCATTCCATAAGAATCATCTCGCATTAATGGTTTCTAATATGAGAAAGAATTCATGCCTCTTCATTACATTTGTTCTTTCACTGAAAAAGTGCACATCTTCCTCTTAATCACTGTCTTGAACCTTCCCTAAATTTGATTTAAATATGTTTTAATCTAGGAAATCGCTGCCTTGGAAGTATTTTTAACTTTACTGATATTCCATTTTGATATTTTTGGCCATCATTTCTGTTATTTTAATATTAAATGACTCTTATTTAAACATTTTTTCATCTTTAAGCTTGTGGTCTAGAATATAGTTGAAGGGATGCAATTTAATAAAAAAAATAGTTAGAAGGCTGTGACTTGCTGTTTTCTCAGGGGCATGGCAATGGTGAACATGTGAGTAGGTGAAGATGATTTCTGGCGGTGGACAGTTTATGGTGGGTTGAATGAAACTTTTCCACCATTGACTAAGACTTAGAATGGTATATAACAGCGTGGTTCAAAAAGGAAAAAAACTTAGAATGGTAAGGATTAATTATTCTGAACTCTAATAGAATTATAGTAGAGATAGAAGCGTTAACCTTGTCGAACGCCTATAAAGATACATTATTATACATATGATAACTTTTAACCATGATATATGTTTTAGCAACAATTTTGTTCAACTTATGGTGGTTGAAAAATTCAAATCTCATTCTTTAAAATTGCCCTGGTGATCAACCATAAAGGGAGATATTTGGAACTAGCAGTGTGAGTGTCATTGAGTATGGTTGTCATATGCACAGTATGTATGAATTTTTATTGAGATGGACATTATGTAACTAGTGAAAGAGTTTAATTCAGAATCGGTGTTGGATATAACTATTGATCAAACAATGTCAACCTCAATATGAACACCCTTATCAAATTAAATATGATTATGTGTGTGTTGAAAGATATTGGCATGAGTTAGATATAATTGAGTAGTTACTCTAGCAAACAAGATACATATCATTAATGTTGTTTTATTTGGAACCAACATATGGTTCATTGTTTTGAATGCATTAAGTTGTATTTGATAAGTGCTTATGTTTCTAATAAGCCAATGTCAATTGTATGCATATGTGTAGATAGTACATTGAAATTTAGTTTAAAATCTAAACATAAAGATGTTCTTTGATTTTTCTTTGTGAGTATAATTTTAACTCCTTCATGGGATGGGTGTATTTTGGCTTAAAATGGGATGGTTAGAGATGGATACAACATGTTTTGTTTCTCTCTACCCACCAGTACTGTTAGAGTGGATTTGGTATGTTTTGTTTCTTCTATCAACTAAAATTGACTTTGAAAGTGTTTTGACCAAATTCATTCTATTCTACTACATATGTGTATATATCATTATTTTATTGTATTGCGTATGAGTAGATATGCTTTCATTTATTTCATTGCATATGTACATATGCTTTCATTTATTTCACTGCATATGAGTAGAACCCTCAGAGAGCTAAACACTTTGTGGTTGGCATGATAAAAGCGTTTGGGCCACAATTTTGTCTCATATAATGGATGGTCAATGTCTGATGGTTGTGGAGACTAGGACTTGTAATTGGACATGTGATCGAGATAACTTGTTTTAAAACTCTTCATGTGATGAATGTATTAAATTATCTTATGATGATCACTTGATGTGATTATGTACAGTGGATAATGTATTTGTAAGGATGGATAACGGGATGTAATTATGTATTGATGCATCCATTTCGATATTGTATGATTAGACATATGAATTTTTTTGTTATGTTATGGATGTCTGACATGTAGGTCAACGTCACTAAATTGGCATTCTAATTTCTTAAGTAATACGTAATATAGTTATCTTGATTTTGGATAATCACAAGGATAAATACTTTTTAATCCTTATTATGGTTTAATTACTTGAATAGTTGAATAGTCAACTAGGGTTTCATCTTTTTATTTTTGCATTTTCTGTACTTTTGATGGTGTGGCATTGTTTAGTAGGACAAGGATCTTACATATGGTACTAGAGTGATGTTTAAAGCCTAGGGCCTTGGGACACTATGATAATGTGCACAAATATGTGTGCATGTAGGTGTTTTTGATTTGTTCCAATGAGCACTAGAACTATTGGTTCCACACTCGGGCCTTGAGTTCACTATGCTTAGTTGTGATCCCAGGTTACACGACTGTAAGTGAAATAAGCTTAGTCTATGGGTATAAGTCCTAGGTTTTATTATTGTCTCTCTAAATTATGATTACTTCTGGCAAGAAAGGATAGGATGTTGTTTATGTATGTCATGGTTTTGTAGTTGACCTTGCATTCTTTTAAAGATTGTCAAAATGGACCTTTCCAAAAATGAGTGGTAAGTTGAGTACCTTATATGGCTATGACTGTATGAAATATGTGCCTACACAATATGCATATTATTTATATTAGGGTTAAAAATAAGTATTTGATTCTTGCATGTGTAAGGCAAGAAGGGTGTAAATTGATATTATCCATTGAGGTTGTAAATTGGTGGTTAAGAATTCCTTGTTTGTACTTGTCTTGTGGTAATAATGGAAATATGTCTTATATTGTGTAACTAGCACATGTTGCATAGGTGATGCAAGAAATTTGATATTAGCTTCATGAGATTCTTTGAATAATCTAGTATAATATGAAGGAAGAACAAGGGATTTAGTTTGTAAAGCTAGTGCATGTTACACTCTGCATTTAGGATCAATGCATGAAATAACAAAAGAAAAGATATAATTAACAAGATGTGGTGCATGTTTTTGAAGTTTGGTCATGTTATTAATGCTCCTTGGATGTAAGGTGTCATGTAAAATCTACTCCCCTTGGTGACTAGTGAGAGTCATTGGTTTTTATGTGAATTAGTTTTCATTTGATTATGTGATATTTCAATTTTATGAACTTTAAAGTGATGAAGGGATAGCTAGGAATTTTATATCTTCCTTATGACCACCTAGCCACCTATTTTCTTGGTGATCTATCTCATGTGACTTGTGTTCACTTATTTTTTATTTGGTTGTGTTTCTCCCTTTTGGATTTTGAATTGGAAATTGTGAATCTTGATTTCAAGATTTCTTTAATGTTGAGGTGGCTAGGGTCTGTGTGTTTTAGGATGCCAATCATGTGTTTGAATTGATGTCATCTATCATGTTCAGTGTGGAACATTGATAGGATTTATAAAGGATTAGTTTTTGAAGAACATGGCATTCTTCTTCTTGCATTCAAATTGTACCATCTTATGTATAAACTTTGGCAAGCTTACCTTTCGATGTGGATCTCAAATGTGGACAAACAGGGAGGGGTAGAAGTGATGTTTTTCTTTTCACTCTACCCATCTGTATAAATCTGGTATTAAAATGCTTTGGGCCAAAGCTATGTCCATATTTTTGTTCGATATGCTTTCCCATGTTCTACCTCCCTATCACATCCATGATTAGGGCTACTTGGACATATTTGGAAAGTAGTGTGTTTCATGGTTGCACCAAATACCTCATGCCTTTCGTATTAGATGGGCATTATATGATTGGAAATTCTATGTGTTTGGTAGAATCCCAAGGAAGTGTATTTTGTATTATTAAGGCATTGCAGGGTTGGGTATTCTATATATTAGGTAGGATACCAAGGAAGTGTAAGGCTTCATGGCTAGGTAGGAAAGTACCTCAACCATATTTAATGTGATGATTTAATGGAGAGAAGGTCATACATCTCTACTTGTGCTTATATGTTGGTTAGGAACACTTAGATAAATGACACGATGAATAATAATGTTAAGATATAACATTTCTTATTTCCTTGAAATATTGTGGCAAATAGATAGGCTTGAGGGCCTAAGTCATAGAAATGAGAAAAGTAGGGTCTACTGATCTTTACATGTGATTGGTGAGCATACCTAGATGATTTATTAAAATTTGTGTGGATTACATGAAGATTGTATTTTTGAAAATAATTATTCAATTATATGTTGTCTTTGATGTTACACAAAATGTAAAAGCCTTTACCAAGCAATCAATGATAGTCGAGCTCACTTGGGCATCAAAGGCAGCTTCCTGTTTATGTCAAGTGTTCAATTATAACCAAGTTCAGAGATGGTATTAACCGAGCTCAGTTGGTTAGTTAGTATTGATCGAGATCAGTTGGTTAACAAAGGAAAGTTAGCATGAAGTTAGTATTGACCAAGTTGGGTTGGCTAACACTACAACTCCTATTCTAATTGAGTTGGGTCAGTTAACAATCCTCTGTGTTGTCTGAGTACTCAATTATGTATTAGCCGACTATCAGCATATTGAGTCTGATAAATTTATTAGTTAATACAAGTTGACTTAAGGGATGTAAATTGTTTGATTAAAAGAGTATTCAAGTCAACTTGACAAGGTGAATCATATAAATGAAAGGTCAAGTTGAGGATTGAAAGTGTGAACTTGAAGAAGATGAATTAGGGAAGCGAATTTGAAGGATATCTGTAAAGGGCAGAGTATCTAAGTTGACCGAGTTGTAAAGAACATTCTGATCAAGAAGGATCAAGTAATCAAGCTATAATTGAGATCTAAATCAGCAAAGTCAATTGCATCAGTAATCAGGTCAAGTCATTGTTACTCTCTAATAATTGTAGCAATGAATCAAATCTCCTAACAAAGTTATCCTAACAACTATTCAGTAAATCTTCTAACAAGGTGGCATTTCTAGATTAAGTGTCTAAAGATCTCTAACAAGGCCACTCCTGATAGGATGAATTAAATCCTCTAACAGGGTCACACCTAACAGTTTTTTTTGTAACCTTTAACAAGGTTGGATCCTAACAAGGCTCACTTCTGAAAAGTGAAAAACAATAACTAGTTGTAATTGGTGGTTTTCCCAAATTGGGTTTCCACATTAAATCTTGGTGTTTCTTGTGTTCATGTTATTTCCTTTATGTTTTTGCAACTAAGTTAATAAAGGCTAATCACATTAATATCTTAAGATCTAATTATCTGTGTGTTAACCGAGTTACAGAAGAATATTCATTGTTAATCGAGTTACAGCAAGATTTGCTTTTATATTGTGTTGGAATTTTAAAGGGACTTGAATTTTTTTTTGTAGTAACTAATTCACCCCTCCCCTCTAAATTACTCCTTTCCAATTGGTATAGATCTGTTGGTGCTTGTAGATAAGGTTTCAAGGACCTAAGCTAAAGATCAAGATGTCTTATTGAAGAGAAATTCCTAAGTTGAATAGAGATAACTTCAAAACATGGCAGGAACTCATGAAGTTGCATTTGGCAACCACTAGAGACATAGGCCTAAAATACCAAGAGAACAAGTATGTGGCACCTACTAGACCATCTACTCTCAATTATGTTGAATTTGATGAGGTCAGAGATTGCCCTATTGCTCATGAAATGTGAATCAAGCTAAAAGATATATATGGAGGAGACGACAATGTGAGGAGAGCTAAGGCAGAAAGTCCAAGAGGTCAATTTGATCAAATGAAGATGAAAGAAGATGAAAACATTGCATAATACAGTGAAATAATCAAAGCAAATGTAAGTGCAATCAGAGCCTCAGAAGCGAAAATAGATGATGTGAAAGTGGTTATCAAGGTACTCAGAACTCTTCTTCTTATTTATGCAATTAGAGTTTCAGTTATTCAAGAAATGAAATGTGATCCCAAAATTATATAACTTTGGATGCACTAGTGAGAAGGTCAATAGCCTTTGAGTTAGATAAGTTTGATAACTATGTTCCTAACTCTAGTAGCATTGAGGGTGAGTGCACCAAGATGGTGTACAAAAAGGGGTATAAGTGAACACTTTTTTTCCAAAATTAGATAAACTTAAACTTGGACAAGACATTTGAGGGTCATCCACTAAAAAATTACAAGATGTGTAAAACATATAAATTGTATTACTCTGAATAAACGTTCTAAACTACTAGAGTTTTTAGAAAATGGATAAGATTAAGTGATTTAAACCCTGTGCACACGAAAAATAGTTCCTGGTTTTTTTAGAAAATATAATATAGTTATTTTCGTATGCAAGACAAAAGACATTAATTATATTTAGTATTTTACATGTCCCTTTGGTAAGATGATAGTTAAGAGTAATATCTGGAAGTTGTGTATTTTTTTGTAATTTGATGATAAATAGTTTTTTGTTATGAATTATTGAATAGACTACATCATGAAATTTTGGTACATGTTCATGTGTTGAGCATAACTTGCATCCAAATAATTGAAAATGGAATTTTTTTTTAAATGTGTATATAATCGAGTATAGAATAGTAATATGTAATTTATTTTGTATTTGGTTAAGTATATCAAAATTTATTTTTAAAATGGTAGACACGTGTCTGTGAGGAAAGTCAAGGCATTGGTAAAAGTAATTAAAGTTTACAATGTTAATGTTGTCCAAAAGAAAATATATGGTTAGAAAATGAAGAAGACGTGTAAGATTATGGTGGTGATTTTAGAGATACCCACTTCACCATTAGCGTACATGATGAAGACAAAGATAATAATTTGTCTTAAAAGATGAAAAAAAATTCTAAAGGAAAAAAATAGAGGGAAAACATCCTCCCGAGCTTTTGGGTCATTTTCCTAAGCTATCACCAAGCCATAACCCAATCAGGTTTTTTGGATTCAAATAATGAAAATAAAAAATGCATTCAGAACCTGGTCGGGTTTTATAAAACTCAACCGAGTTCTATAAAACCAGACCAAGTTTTATAAAACCTAATCAGGTTTTGTATTAATACTTCACAAGGTTATATTGAGAGAGAGAGAGAGAGAGAGAAGGTTATGTATTATACTAAACAAGTGTCTATCATATCCCCCAATCCTTGTCTCGATCCCATCCTCTCTCTCTCCCTCTCTCTCACATTTTAGCTCTTTATCCTATCCCCGTGTCTCTTTCTCTTATCCCCTTCTCTCTCTCACTCTTCCTATCATATCCACTAATCTCTCTCTCTCTCTCTCTCTCTCTCTCTCTCTCTCTCTCTCTCTCACACACACACACACACACACACACACACACACATTCTCTCCATCTCTCTCTCACTCTTTCTATCATATCCCCTAATCTCCCTTAATCTCTTTCTCTTATCCCATAATCTCTCTCTCTCTCTCTCTCTCTCTCTCTCTCTCTCTCTCTCTCTCTCTCTCTCTCACACACACACACACACACACACACTCATTCTCTCCATCTCTCTCTCACTCTTTCTATCATATCCCCTAATCTCCCTTAATCTCTTTCTCTTATCCCATAATCTCTCTCTCTCTCTCTCTCTCTCTCTCTCTCTCTCTCTCTCTCTCTCTCTCTCTCTCTCTCTATCCTATCCCCTTCTGTCTCTCACTCTTTCTATCATATACCATAATCTCTCTCTCATTCTCTCAGTCTCTCTCTCACTCTTTCTATCATATCCCCTAATCTCTCTCTCTCTCTCTCTCTCTCTCTCTCTCTCTCTCTCTCTCTCTCTCTCTCTCTCTCTCTCTCTCTCTCTCTCTCTCTCTCTCTCACACACACACACACACACACATCCCCTCTCTCTTTCTCCTATCCCCTTCTTTCTAACTCTTTCTATCATATCCCCTAATCTCTCCTAATCTCTCTCTCTCTCTCTCTCTCTCTCTCTCTCTCTCTCTCTCTCTCTCTCTCTCTCTCTCTCTCTCTCCCTCGTCCCCTAATCTCTCTCTCTCTCTCTCTCTCTCTCTCTTACATATCCCCTGTCTCTCTCTTTCTCCTATTCCCTTCTCTCTCTCTCTCCCCCTTATCCCTCTCCCTCTTTATATCCCCTTCTATCTCTTTATCCTAGCCTCACCCTCTCTCTCTCTCATTGTCTCCATCACTCCCTCCCTCCTTCAATCTATCTTTGTGTAGTAGTAATATAGAACCTGATCGGGTTATTTGTCTATATGGATAATGCAGTTAGAACTCAATAACTTAATCAAGTTACTAAAAACTATAAATAAAATAACATGTCAATGACTATTATGTTGTTCTAGTGTGGTCCACTAGATTCTATTGTTGTTTCACATGTATTCATATAACAAGTATGCAAGTATAAGGTCTTTTGTGCTTGGAAATGCTAAATTTTATATTTTTCATGTGCCAACATCTTATTTTATTAATATCTTATATTGAACATAAAATAATCATGAAAATTTGTTTATTTTTATATTTTATTATTTATTTTATTCGTATTCTTGTTTATAGGGTAATTTGCATCTACAATCATGGGAAAGAACAAGAGAGGAATGATTGAAAAATGAGAGGCAACAAAGGCAAAAATAATGGAGTGTATGAGGAGATTACATGAAGGTATGTCATCAAATACCTCCAATGTAAGTGATGAAGATCTACCTATTGATATTGATGTCGCAAATGCACCTAATTTGGAAAACAAAAATGTTCAAAATACCCCAATTGAAATGATTATGACAAATACACTTACGTCACCTAATGCCCCTAATGCGACATCTCAAGTTGAAATGATGAATGTACATGATGTAAGTAATGAAAATATAGAGCATGTGTGTACATCAACATCTCTTAGAATAATTTGTAGAAAACCAAAGTTTCTAATTGACATTGATGAAAAATTTTTGAAGCCAATGCATAATAAAATGTTAGAAAGAAATTGTAGGAGAATTGTTCAAAAGATTTGGAAATAACCGTTTTGAGAATTTAAATCAAAGGGAAAGATGCCAACTTCTTGTTGAAATGGTTAAAAATCTAAAATTTAGAGAGACAATGAGAATTTTGGGGTTAAGAACATCTAAAAATAGTAGTGAAAAAAACATTGTTAGAAATCTCTTTGATGCATACCAATCCATTGGTTCAAAAGAATGTACTAAAGATGCTAATACAAGTCGATGGGTACTCACATCAACCATAATGGGAAAGGAAATGATAAAAACTCTTATGGTAAGAAAAGTAAGTAAATCATTAACGATAAGTAGAAGAATGTTACTCAAAGCCTTAGTGAGGCAAGAGAAATTTGAGAATTCTAATGAGACTTTTTTTTGGTCATTCCAAGGTAGACTCCCATCTAAGGATAAAGTTATTTTTGATGCACTAAGAATATTAATAGAAAAAAAATGGTGTGAAAACACAAGGGCTTCACCAAACCAAAAAGATGTTGTCAAAAGAAGAACTAGAAAAACAAGCCGTGAGCCACATGCAAAACATTTTTTGGATATGACTCAAACACAATTTTATTAAATGATTCTTCAAAGATTTCCTCAAATTAAAATCAGCCAAAGATTTTTTGAGATGACAAAACCATTCTATGTTAAGATAAATCATACATGCACTACATATCGTTGTAGGGTTCATGTTGAGTTTTCTATGCATTATGATGTTTATCTTTACATATTTTGTACTTTGCATACTAACAAAATATTGTAAGAATGTGGTCTACAATTACCTCCTAAGTCGCTAATAGAATTTATTGCAAGTGTACTATGTAAACAAGATGATGGGTGCATTTATTATAAGACCATGTGTTTGAAAGGTTTTTGTCCTCAATGTGGTGGTTTACAAAATTTTCATAGATGCCTACATCTAGATAGCACACATGAAATTGGTAAGACACTAGTTTCTCTTGGAAAGTACAAGTTAGTTATATATGGTGTTAAAGATGGAAAAGAATTAGAGAGGTGTGAATTAGTGAAAAGTGATATATGTGTAGCTGATTTTATGAAATTGTTTCAAGAGAAAATAGTTTATGACTACATAGGTCATACACATAGAGCTAGATGGTTAGATGAGCAATTCAAGTTGTGTAAGGACACTTTTCCCTTGGGTACAATTGTGTCAGTTGTTGAATTTGCTGAAAACTATACACTAAAACCTCAAAATGAAGTGCAACCAATGTATTACAACTATATACAAGTGTCAATTTTTTTACACATAGCATTTATTCATGCACATGATAGCACAGAGGATGATAGAAAATTATTAAGAGAGTATCACTTCTATATCAATGATGATCGAACTCATTCATTAGAGTTTGTGCAAGGATGTTTTAGAGTTTTCTATGATAATTTGAGGGAAAGATATGAAAGATATAATCAACACATGCATTATATGGTTAGACAATTGTACCATACAATTAAAGAATGCAAGGATATTTTATTCTTTGAGTAGGATGCATGTGACAAGTGGAGTGCCACATTTTTAGAATTTCATTGAGGTAGGACATGGAAAGGGAGAGCATGATGATGCTAGAGCATGTGTCAAAAGAGCCCTTAGTAGAGAGGAATTAAAGTATGAAGGTGGCACAATATTACAAAATGCTAAAAAAATTATCCAATGGTGCAATTCTACGATGGGACCAAGTAATACATGTAAGTCTATGGTTTCTAGATATTTTTGGTTGATACGTGAACCTAACATTGAAAATTTACAAGGGGCGAATGCGCCAAGTTTTGGTGCCAAAAAGATGACACAATTCAATTTTTCAAGATTCTAAAAGCATGCATGCACTTAGACTTGGGCTCCACAAGCCTTAGGCTTGTAGGCTTGTGGAGACCAAGACTGTGTGTGTGTGTGTGTGTGTGTGTGTGTGTGTGTGTGTGTGTTGTAGCATGTGCACACTTTTTTTTAAATATATATATGGGCTACAAACCCACGGCCTATTCCATTTCTCTTCTTTCTTTTTGTTGTTTCCTTCTTTCCCCTCAATAGTGCGCATGCAGTTTGTAGAAGTAGAAGAATTTGCTAACTCTCCTCCTCAAAATGCCTCCTCATTTTCGAAGATCAAGATCAGGATCATCAAGTATGTTTTGTACTCTTTTTTTTGCATTATTTTGTATGTTTTTGGATTGTTTTGTATTTTTTTTTAGTTTTTCTACAAAAAATGTATTTATTTAAAATGCAATTGGTTCCTTATCAGGAAATGTGAATAATCAACCAACAAATCCATAGCCTAATCAACAAAATCAAAATGAAAACCCTCCACAAGAAGAGCAACAAATTACACAGCCTCCACCGATTGAAAGACCTCCCCCTGCCACCCAAGACAATATAATAAATGAAATAGAAAGATGGAAAAATGAATTAGAAGCAATCATTGGTATGTTGAAAACTTGTGGGAATACTAATCCTACGAGAGCAAAATTGGCATCCTCCCTTGAGTCCATAATGAGCCATGTAGCTTCTACTAGTGGTCAGTTAGATATTTGGCATGTTAAGAGAGAAGAAAAAAGAAGATATTATGCAAACAATTTATCTTATAAAGATGTAAGAAAAAAGGACATAGTGAAAGGTAGCATATATGCATTGTTTAAATAGCCTAGAGAATAAGACATTATTAAACATACAACTAAAAATTTCCCCATCCACTAGTGCATACATGATGATATTAGAAATAAATTTTGGGATAAATGGTGGATGGTCATTGATGCCCCTCCCTGTAATAATCATGAGGTTCCAATGCATTTCTTAAAGAAATTGTATTGTGAATTTTTTCAATTATTTTGACATGTTATATTCTCAGGGTAGAGGTGGGTGTCGCCATTTGAGAGGTTGGGGGCACGTTGTGACCCTAATGTAGTTAGGGCGCTTAGCCACAAGGAGAGCATGTCATTATTCCCTTAGTTGTGAAGGAACATGTAGAGACCAATAATATAGGGACTATAAATGCTTTGACATAGACCCTCATTCATTATGTCAATCCATTAGTTAAGCAGGAGCCTTCTTTGCATCGCAGTCACATGTACATGTCATATGGATCCTTATACATGATTGGCAATCATGTTGGAGACACTATGAATGATGGGCTAGTCACTGATGAGTTCCTGAGTGACACATTCGGCATTGACACACAGGTAAATTACAATTATAATAAACTAATTTGATCACATTTCATATGTACACTGAATGACTAATTAATTAGCATGTCTTGACATTGTTCAAAATTCAAGGTAAGAGTGTTGATAGCCCTTATATAGATTCCCCAAATCCATTTTACATCTCGTCGACGAGTCAAGAGGTATGTATCTATTTAATCATTTAAATTAATACATATATTTATTAAGTAATCATATGAAGGATTGACTAAAAAAATCTATCCATGTGCATTATTTCTCTACTAGACCATCGACATTCACAAGGGACTCTGAGCCTAGGCATGATACAATCTTGGTAGAGGTAGATTTGTTTCATGTTAATTTTATTTATTTGATTATATTATATTCTATAAAAAAATATGTAAATTGTATTTTATGATTTGCAGTTGTTGATGTCCGAGACTTCTTCTCATCTTTGTCAATCCATCAATCATGGAGTTGTTGTTGCGATGGCTAGTTTAGAGCCATTGACCGAGGTATGAAAGATTTTTCATAGTTTTAGTTGTTATTTATAAGAGTTAGTATTGAAATTTCAAATGGTATTTATAGGTATTGATCGATTGATTATATTTATTGAACTGTTGTAGGACCTTGTTACTCCTGATCATCCACAAGCCTTTGAGGTGGATGTACAGAGTGACTATTTGATGGCAGTAAGAAAATAAATAATTTTGTGTGTACATATATTTGATTTTAATGTATAATAATTATTGAATCATATATACTCAGTTTGTATCAGCTCCAAATAGAGAGGATCCTAAACAAGAGTGTTGGTGTAAATATGTACTTTACTATTTACACTTACTTAAGTTTACTTAGGTTAATGCATTATTTAATTATATTGCATTATTTTATTATTTTTATTTATGAGACACTTAGGAGTTTGCACACCTTGTGATTTTTCATGTTGACAACACAGGAGTACGCAACTTTATTTGAGCACATGGTGTCTACAACACTATTTTGTGTGTCCCACCCTTGTAGGCTTATCCTCACATCACCGCACTTACTTCTGTGCTTAATGGAGGATAATCCATATCTGGTGAACATGTGCTTGGTTGTATGACACTTAATGGTGCTACCTTCTATGCATTCTAGAAGCTCTCTTGAGGCCTTTATATTCAGGCACTCCTAGTGTACTCTTAAGCATCAAGTATTGAATACATTGTTATTCTGATCATACTCTCTCCATTTTTGGTCTACAGTTGTGCTTGTGTTTGAGTTCTTAGTTCTTGGGTGAATTTTTCCCTTAGGAAAATTCTTACATGGTATCAGAGCTTGGAGACTTTCTCATCACATAGCCGTTTGAGACCACTTGCTTGCTTCATCACCTCAACCTGAATCCGGAGTGTTGCAAAAATTGGGAGCGTCCAGCACCAGATCTGACCTCGTCATTGCATCCGGAATGCTGAACCGGTGAAAATCAACTATAAGCACGCCTACCTTGGCCCAAAGTCGACCGTGAGGAATAAATTTTTTGCAAATCAGAACCCAGAGGCCCTGATTTGCGGTATGGGTATGATCGTTTCATTGATTTGATTATTTATTTTGTCAAATCTAAATTATTTCTCTGTAATTTTTTGAGTATTTTTTGAAAGTATTTTCGGCATATTTATTGCCCGCTCAAAGAAATTATTATCTGTAATTTTTTATTTTCAAAATTATTCAGAAAAAAATTTCACAAACTCGGGTGATCAAATCTCGGATCTGTATTATTGGTGGAATATTTGTCTAATATTGTAGGGCATATTATTTACATCTACGGCCTTTGTCTCTAGTGGGGCCGTACCATTAAATTTTCGACGGTAGAGATCCACCAGGGGCCTCACACCAAACTAACCAACAAAGGCATCTTCGCTGGCAACACATCATTTACCACCAGCAAGCAAGCTCATTGCATTTTCTTTGTTTAAAGTCTGCGGCGATTTTGTTTTAAACAACACATTATCCGTTGTTCCCACCCATGTGGGATTAAATCCCCAAGCACCGACATTCAAAGAGGATTGTGGCAACCTATTTTTCATTTACCGTGATAGCAGACACTTCCCACCCACGCAAATTCTTCTGCCACACGGTGAACACTCCTAGCACTAGCATTCACCATGCGACGCTTCGGTGTAAACCCAACCACCTGCGACAACACGTGGATAGATAACCACGTCTGTTGTTTGACATGGACGCAGAGCATCCGGGACAGCCACATGCCACGAGGAACCTAGCATTACTTGCCTAGTCAGTCGCCAGTTGGATATGACACATCACCAGCACAGTTTTGACATGTGTCAATTTTTGTAGAGTACAGACACCGACTCAATGTGCCACGTCAGCCCAAAGTTTGGAATTTTTGCTGATGTCATCATTTGAATGGGTTAAATTTGACACATGTTTGGATGTCATTCTAGGGTTTTCTTAAACTACGTTGATGGCCATTTGACCATCAAATTGTAGACTCGCATTTTCTCCTCCAAACCCCTCTCCAGATTGCTTTTCAGTTTGGCAGCCTGACTTTGCGAGCTCCTAACTTGGACATCCAAACTTCGATTCAGGTGCAATTTTTTTTTAAATCAGGTAAAATTTCTTGAATTTTCTAGTGGCGGTGTTGTTTTCTAGTTTTGGTGCACAAATTTTACAGAATTTGCATTTTTGGGCGACTGTACTTGGATAATCCTGCCTTTTGCAACTTCAGAAGCTTTGTACGAGCACATCTGGTCACTTTTTTAGGTTTCATTTTTTTTAAAAGTGCATATTTTTTCATCTACTTTCTACATCTAAAGTCAAATTCTAGGGTTGTGTGGACCAATTTCTCACTTTCAGAATTAGGCATCCTTTTGCATTATAATGCTTTGATTCTTTTTTAGAATTTTTTGTAAAACTAAGCTACAGTGCTTAAGTGACAAATTTTAGCCTCATAAGGTAGTTGTAAAAGCCAAATCAGATAGTCCACTTTGTTCATTTTGACAAGTGGCCCATTGTAAACGCACTACTTATAAAGTGCTAAAGCATCTTTTTTGGGGGGGTCTTTTGATTGAGTGAAAAGGGGGGGTGTGTATTGTGTTTTTTGTGTCTCTATTTTGTGCTCTTTCATTTCTGCATCATGGGTTTTAAATGTCCTCCTCTAACTTCACGCAACTATTCTACATGGAAAGATATTGCATGAAGTAGATTAATGGAAAAAGGATATAGTTTATATGTTGATGGTACAATTACCAAACCTATTGATGCTAAAGAACTCATTGATTGGGAAAGTCAAGACCAACAAGCTTTAGGTGTTATTAGGAGTTGTGTACATGGGGATCTTCTCTTTCACATTAAAAATTGTTCAGAATCTAAGGAAGCTTGGGAAAAACTTGAACAGTTGTATGGTAAAGTGGATGAAGAAAAGGGATTTCAGATTGAAGATGATTTACTTCTCTTATATCCTAAGAATTATGACACAATTCAGGATTATATCATCAAAGTCAATGAGTATAGGGAACTTCTAAAAGATTGTGGAAATCTCATGAAGGATGATAGGTTAATTCATCACATCCTAAAGAAGCTACCTTCTGAGTATGCCAACTTTGTTTTGAGTTTTAATACTCACAAGTTAACCATTGGATCTGCTTACTAGAAGCCTTCCTTTGATGGATTTTCAAACATGTTGATTGTTGAACAATCTCATTTGGTGGATTTTGGACTTCTCAAGAAATCTAAGACCAAAGCCTTAGTGGCTAGTGATGATTCCAAATCAACTCAAGGGGGAAAAAGCAACAACAAGAAAAAGTAGTAGAAGCAAAAAACACAATCTGAGACACAACATGACTCCTCTCAACAAGGCGGTTCTTCTTCAAATAAGAAAGGAAGTAATGACAAGAAGGACAAACTCTTTTGTGCATATTGCAAAAAGCCAAATCATGATGAGCATCATTGCAAGTTAGAAAATCTACTCAAGAAGAATAAGATTCAAGTGCCAGGTACTTCCAAGGATTCTACTCCAACCTCTTCCAAGGGTAAAGGTCAAGCACTTATGGAAAACACAAGTTCTTCTTCGGAATGGATACTTAAATCAGGTACCTCTTACCATATGGGTTCTTCAAGGGAAGACTTTTCTTCATTGAAGCAGCCAAAGGTACCACACATCTTCGTGGGAGATGATGCTCAGATGGAAGTTGAAGGGAAAGGACATGTTGAAATGGAAGATGGGGAATTCAAAGATGTTCTCTATGTTCCAAATCTAAGCTCTAATTTCCTATCAGTTTACCAAATCACTCACCTTGGAGATGGTCATAAGGTTGAGTTCCTTCCCGATTCAATGATGGTGCGAAGTCTCAAAGATGATTCATTGGTAGTAGTGGGGAAAGTCAATGATGACAAGAGGCTTTATTCCTTCTCCCACTTTGTGCCTAAGAGTTCTTCTCAAGCCTTGTTAACTCACTCTACTACTCAAAACAACTTATGGCATGAGCAATTTGGTCACCTTGACTACCGCTCTCTTCAGCAACTTTGCTCAAAACACATGGTCAAAGGTCTACCCAATATCAAATTTTCTAAGGGGGAGTGTTCATCTTGTTCAATGGATATGCATCTCAAGGAGAAGTATGATAAAGGGAAGTCTTCTTGAGCTCTAGTTCTTCTTCAGCTAGTTCACATGGTATTAGCAGGACTGTTTGCAGTGACTTTAGTCAGCCAAGGCCGCTACATACTCACATTTGTTGATGACTTTTCAAGGTTCACTTGGGTCTTCTTCCTTCATCACAAGAATGAAGTAGTTCATAAACTTCAAGAATTCAAGGCTCATGCTGAATGGAAAGCCATCAAAGTATTAAGAGTGGACAATGAGAACAGATATGTTGACAGGAGACTTAAGAACTTTTGTAGAATTGAGGGGATTGATCTTCAAAAACTCACTAGCATTCAGTCCGCACAAGACAGATGTTGCAGCTATGAGGATTAGGACTCTCAAGACCATGGCACGTTGCATGATAAAGGCCAAGTCTCTTGATCCTACACTTGAAGTTGAAGCCATTAGCAGTGCTACTCACATACTTAATAGATCTCCTCATCCAGCCTTAGATGGCAAGACTCCTTTTGAGGCATGGTGCGGCAGAAAACTAGTTGTGAGTCACCTTAGAGTCTTCGGTTGTCCAGCATGGGAAAACCTATCTTCCAGGAGTTGCAAGGCACTGACACCTAGGCCTTGTCACCTTTATTGGTTATGAAGACAATGTGAAGGCTTACAGACTTATGGATCCAGAGACACATGAGATTTTTGTGGAGAAGGATGTTCACTTTGAGGAAATTTCACCAAGCTTGTCCTCTACTCCTCTCCGCACATCATACACAGTGGAAACTGATAGTGACATCAACAATAGTGCTTCAACAGGTTCAAACATGCAGGGTTCTGTCGACAATTGCAGTGAGAGGTCACATCAGTCCAGTCCACATGCTTATATTGCCATAATGAAAGGTCCATCACATCTTGGTACATCTTTTCTTCCAACTCTAGCTTCATTTGACTTGGGAGACAGACTTGAGGACACACATCTTCTCATTGATGATGATTCTTCTACAGTTGTTGTGATGGCTCACTCTGACCCTCATGTCCATTCTCTACATGATCAATCTTCATAGGTTGGCATGATTGTGGATCCTTATGAACAGCAATTAGTGGACGTCTCTTTGTCAATAGAGGAGACAGATGGTTCAATGGAATAGGTTCAATAGACATCCTTGACAGATCTGCATTCATTCTTTTCAACACAGTTGGAAGTGGTGAACTTTAGCATCAGTACAGGGATACTTGAGCAGGTTTTCGGGCCATCATACATCTTCAGGATTGTACCTTTGGCATTGTTTCTTCCTAAGGGGAGGAACACTATTCTGCATTCTTGGACTAGCTTCTTCATCAGAGCAGCTTTCACTTGTTGGCATTCTTCTTTTGGGGGGGGGAGCCTCTTCTGTCTCTCTTCCTTCTCTCATTCTCCTTTGTATATATTGGATGTATGTTGTAATGGGGGATCTTGATTACTCCATCCATCGATGCATCCTTCTCTATCTCTCTTTTTGGGGGAGGGTTTTTCCCATGAGGTTTTCCCTCTTTCCTCGCTTTATGGGAAATTTGCATTTTATTATGTACATGGGTACCTTACATGGCCTAGTAGCCAGGACCCATTATGCATCTTCATCCTAGTTCGTAAGCTTAAGCGCATTCCCCTAACTTGCACTTAAGGGGGGGTGTTGGTGTAAATACGTACTTTACTATTTACACTTACTTAAGTTTACTTAGGTTAATGCATTATTTAATTATATTTCATTATTTTATTATTTTTATTTATGAGACACTTAGGAGTTTGCACACCTTGTGATTTGTCATGTTGACAACACAGAAGTACGCAACTTTATTTGAGCACATGTTGTCTACAACACTGTTTTGCGTGTCCCACCCTTGTAGGCTTATCCTCACATCACCGCACTTACTTCCATGCTTAATGGAGGATAATCCATATCTGGTGGACATGTGCTTGGTAGTATGACACTTCATGGTGCTAACTTCTATGCATTCTAGAAGCTCTCTTGAGGCCTTTATATTCAGACACTCCTAGTGTACTCTTAAGCATCAAGTATTGAATACATTGTTATTCTGATCATACTCTCTCCATTTTTGGTCTAGAGTTCTGCTTGTGTTTGAGTTCTTAGTTCTTGGGTGAATTTTTCCCTTAGGAAAATTCTTACAAAGAGGATGAGTGAGCATGTGAGGAAGACCCTATCATCCCCATCATCTCCCTCTACACAACAATCAAAGACCTCTAGGGATTTTTTTCGTTCCCCTCATTGGAAGGAGAAGATATAGGGATGGGCACACATGTATATATATTAGTGAACATATATACTAGATTTTATATTAGTGGACATATTCGACATACAATTAATGTATATATGACATTTTATGTTTGATGTATGACATATATTTAATGCATGACATTATTAGATTTACAACTTTGATGCATTGGTTTGTTCATGCATGACATTATTAGTTATCATAATACATATCTTGTTTTCCTTGTTTACGTTTTAAGTATTTTGTGTATTTCATTTTAATGTAATTTACATCCAAAATAAGAATAGGAATCATTATAATAATATTTGATAGTATATTTTGACATGTGATTAAGGCTATGATATTAATTTGTATTTAAATTCTACAAGTTATGAGTACTTTTGATTATGAGTATCTTATTTGGAGTTTTTGTTGGGATGAGAATAGTTAAACTTGAATTTTTATTATTTTTATACAATTAATATTGAAGTTTGAGTCTTGAGTTGGTTGCATTATGTAAATTTCTAAGCTTGAATACTATTGTCATCATAAGCATTTGAGGAGATTATATTAATTTTTTTATCTTCAAAACACGAGAAGACTTGAAATAAAGTTTTTAATTTATTCATAGAATTTGATATCAATATTTCTTGCTTATCCATCTCTTCGAGAGATTCATTCATGGAAACACATTATATATGCTCTTCTTATTATTCCTATAGCTATAATTGTTGCATTTTTTCTTGGATATCTTTTGTCTGTCATTATCTTGGTGTAGGGCACCTAACAACACTTTTTTTGGCTTTGTTTGCATTGTTGTTGCTTTGATGCTTGTTGCGACTCTAGCTAACTCAAGGTGGTGTATTGGTGTGCTTAGATCAAGTTGGTTTGACTAAGCCCTTTTTAGGTATGTGCAAGATAATAAACACTAGGAGGGACACTAGGTAGTCAAAGTGGGTCAAAGTTTGTACAATGACATTGTGGAGGAGGACCCTTCAAACCTTATTGCTCATGAAGAGGGCAAACTAAAAAATTGGTCAGACAATTAGATGGTTCCACTATTCTTCCATTGGGAAAGGGAGTATTTATAGGAGGAAAAGGAATTGGGCAACCCGTGAGAGGGAAATTGAGTGGAGAGATTTCTAGAATATAATTCATGATGTGTGGAACATAATTTATCTACAGTTGGAATGGAGCTGGAACAATATTGTATGATATAAGCGAGGTTTCATTCACTATTAGAGGGGAAATTGGGAAAGTGGATGGGCATGGAGGGAGAGTCATGTATTGTACTGTTGGAGGAATAATGGATTCAAATTGGCAGTCACAGCTTTCTACAATCTATTGTGCCTCCAATATTCCTCAAAATATATCTTTGTAAGGGCAATGATAGAATGAGAAATCTGATTTTGAAAGTTGTAGCAGGGAAAAATGTTTCCAAGTAGCCAATCGAAGCTAATGGAATAGATAGCTCAATCCCATAATGAACGGTTAGTGAGATTCATTAGTTGGCGACTTTGTACTGGCCAACACTACAAGTTTTAGCATCACCCGAAATGGGGCCACAAAATCAAAATAGAATCCAATCTCCAAAAAGAGATAGATGTTAATGTAGGTGTCAAAAACATGATCATGTAGCACCCAGAATTACATCCATACCTTGCACAAGCTCCAAGATAGGCCCTATCAAAGATCATTGCCCTATGGCATTTAGTGACTCTCAAGGTCAATTTCATTTAGCATGCCTGAGAACATTCGAGTGATCAATGGGATGGGACCAACTTGGGACTAGGGTTTACCTAGCCACCAAGAGCTAATGGAACAGACAGTTTGATCCCATGATGAATGGTTAGAGAGATTCACCAGTTGGCAACTTAGTACTGGCCAACACTACAAGTTTCAGCATCACCCGAGATAGGGCCGCAAAATCAAAACAAAATCCAATTTCCAAAAAGATAGAGAGGATAATGTAGGTATCAGCAACATGATCCTATAGCACCTAGAATTGCATCTGTACCTCACACGAGCTCCAAGATATGTCCCTTCAAAGATCATTGCCCTATGGCATATAGTGACTCTCAGGGTCAATTTTGGTCAACGTTCCCAAGAATTTTTGATCGGTCAACGGGATGGGATGGCCTTGGGACTAGGGTTTACCCAACCATCTAGAGCTAACAAAGTAGACAATTTGATCCCACAACAAACAGTTAGAGAGATTCAGCAGTTGGTGACTTTATACTGGCCAACACTACAAGTTTCAACATCACCTGAGATGGGGTTGCAAAATCAAAAAAGAATTTAATTTCCAAAAAGTGAGAGAGTTTAATGTAGGTGTCAGAAAAATAATCTTGTAGAACTTGGAATTGCATCCATAACTTGCACGAGCTCTGAGATATGCCCCGTCAAAGATTTTGTTACCCTATGGGATTTAATGACTCTCAAGGTCAAATTTCAATCGACGTGCCCAAGAATGTTTGAGAGGTTAACAAGATGGGAAGAGCTTGGGACTAGGATTTACCTGGCCACTTAGAGCTAATGAAATGGATAGGTTGATCCCACAACAAATGGTTAGAAAGATTCACTAGTTGGCAACTTTGTACTGGCTAACATTGCAAGTTTCAGCATCGCTTGAGATGGGGCCACAAAATCAAAATGGAATCCAGTCTCTAGAAAGAGAGAAAGGTTAATGTAGTTATCGACAACATGATCCTATACCACCCATAATTTCATCCATACCTCGCATGAGCTCTGAGATATCTCACGTCAAAGATTGTTGCGCTATGGCATTTAGTGACTCTTAGGGTCACTTTCATTTAGCATGCCTGAGAATGTTCAAGTGGTCAATGAATGGGACAAGCTTGGAACTAGGATCTAATTGACCACCTGGAGCTAATAGAATAGACAGTTCAATCCCATGATGAACGGTTAGAGAGATTCACCAGTTGGTGACTTTGTACTGGCCAACACTACAAGTTCCAATGTCACCCAAGATGGGGCCACAAAATCAAAATGGAATCCAATCTCCAGAAAGAGAGAGATGTTAATGTAGGTGTCAACAACACAATCCTATAGCACCTAAAATTTCATCCACACCTTGCACAAGCTCTATGATATGCTCCATCAAAGCTTGTTGCCCTATGGCATTTAGTGACTCTAAGGGTCAATTTCATTCGATGTTCCTGAGAACACTCAAGTGGTCAATGGGATAGAATAAGATTAGGACTAGAATTTACCTAACCACCCAAAGAAAATGTAACAGACAGTTTGATCCCATGATTAATGATTAGAGAGATTCACCAGTTGGGGACTTTATACTAGCCAACACTACAAGTTTCAGCATTACCAGAGATGCGGCCACAAAATTAAAATAGAATCCAATCTTCAAAAATATAGAGAGTTTAATGTAGATTTCATAAACATGATCCTATAGCACCTAGAATTGGATCCATACCTCATACAAGCTCCGAGATATGCCCCATCAAAGATCATTGCCCTATGGCATTTAATAACTCTTAGGGTCAATTTTTTTCACCATGCCCGAGAATGTTTGAGGGGTCAATGGGATGGGATGAAATTGGGAATAAGGTTTACCTAGCCACCCTGGTCTAATAGAAAAAAAAAATTGATCTCACAATGAATGGTTGGAGAGATTCACCAGTTGGTGACTTTGTACTGGCCAACACTACAAGTTTCAACATCATCTGAGATGGGGTTGCAAAATCAAAATGGAAACCAATCTCCAAAAAGTGAGAGAGGTTATTGTAGGTGTCAGTAATATGATCATGTAGCACCTAGAATTGCATCCAGACCTTGTACAAGCTCTAAGATATGCCTTATCAAATATCATTTCCCTATGACATTTAGTGACTCTTACGGTCAATTCTATTTGGCGTGCCTGAGAATGTTTGAGTGGTCAGCGAGATAGGACAAGCTTGGGACTAGGGTTTACTTGGCCACCCAGAGCTAACAAAATAGATAGTTCGATCCCATGATGAACGATTAGAGAGGTTCACTAGTTGGCGACTTTGTATTGGCCAACACTAAAAGTTTCAACATCACCCAAGATGGGGCCACAAAATAAAAATGAAATCCACTCTCCAAAAAGAGAGAGAGGTTAATGTAGGTGTTAGAAATACAATCCTACAGTACCAAAAATTGCATCCATACCTCACACAGAATCTGAGATAGGCCTCATCAGAGATCATTTCCCTCTAGCATTTAGTGACTCTCAGGATCAATTTTGTTCGGTGTGCTTGAGAATGTTTGAGCGGTAAACAGGATGGGATGAGCTTGGGACTAGGGTTTACCTAGCCTTTTGGAGCTAATAGAATAGACACTTTGATCCCCTGATGAACACTTCGAGAGATTCACCAGTTGGTGACTTTGTACTAGCCAATAGTACAAGTTTCAACATCACCCAAGATGGGGCCACAAAATCAAAACCTAATCCAATCTCCAAAAAGAGAGAGAGATTATTGTAGGTGTCAGAAACATGATCTTGCAGCACTCATAATTGCATCCATACCTCCCACGAGCTACAAGATATGCCCCATCAAAGATCGTTGCCTTATGGCATTTAGTGACTCTTAGGGTAAATTTTGTTCAACATGCTCGAGAATGTTCAAGTGGTAAATGGGATGGGACGAACTTGGGACTAGGCTTTACTTGGCCACATGGTGCTAATAGAATACAAATTTTGATCCCACAACAAATGCTTAGAGAGATTCACCAGTTGGTGACTTTGTACTAGCCAATAGTACAAGTTTTAGTATCACCTAAGATGGGGTTGCAAAATCAAAATAGAGTCCAATCTCCAAAAAGAGAGAGAGTTTATTGTAGGTGTCGACAACATAATTCTCTAGCATCTAGAATTGCATCCATACCTCACATGAGTTCTGAGATGTGCCCCATCAAACATTGTTGTCCTATGGCATTTAGTGACTCTCAGGGTCAATTTCATTTACCACGCCCAAGAATGTTTGAGAGGTCAATAGGAGGTGACAAGCTTGGGAATAGGGTTTACTTGACCACTCAGAGCCAACAGAATAGATATTTTGATCCCATAATGAACGGTGAGAGAGATATGAGCAAGATATGTATGCTTATGCCACTTTGAGCAAGATATGAGCAAAAGTTGCTAATTAGGTAAAATTGGGTCTTTTTGAGTTTTTGGTCAAGATAGCATAGGATTAGGTGTTTTTAGTTTTTTTTTAATAATTTGGAACCTTTTCCAAGTCCTAGAAGTGAAATCTAGTGAACTTTGAAAGTTGCACTTTTTGTGCAAAATTGCAAAAGTTGTAAAAGTTGCTCAAAATATAAATTGGTTGGAAAGGAGTGTGAAATATAACTGGAAACCTTCTAGCCTTCCAGAATATGTTTTCCATGCTCATATACCTGAGCATGGGTAGTGACAACTTCCCAAACCTCCATTTGCAACTTTTTGCAAAAATTGCAAAAGTTGCTCAAGCAACTTTTTGAGCAACATTGCAACTTTTGAGCAATTTGAGCACTTCCCCATGCTAAGAACCTTTTAAACTTCCAAAATATTCTTCCCCATGTTCAAATACCCAATCATAGGTAGTTACAACTTCCCAAACTATCATTTGCAACTTTTTGCAAAAATTGCAAAAGTTGCTCAAGCAACTTTGCAACTTTTGAGCAATTTTTGCTCTTTACATCTTTTGATCAAGAGGGTCCATCTAGGACCCTAGTTAGGATACATATGACCTATTAGGTAAAAAAAATACCTTAGTTTCCCAACCCTAACAACATTTTACCTATTGAGCTAGAGAGGTCCATGTTTTTGTAATTATATTCAATCTAATGAACCAACTGGATCTGCTCTACATTTCAATGTCTCAAGTATTGCCTCGTGGCCTAACTCACGAACCTTTTAAAGAGTCTTATTATGTGGTTTTTTTCCATATTTTATCAAATGGACATTTGATGTGGCAACAAGGTTTGAATAATGAAGAATCTTCTTCTCTGTTTGTCAATCCTCAAATAACCACAAGTTAGAGTTCTTCATAGAATATCATCTAAGCCATGTGCTAGTTACAACCACCGCACCTATATGGTACTCTAAGCCTTCACCATCTATAACTAAGTGATCCAAAAAAAATTAGACTACACAGAATGGCACACATAATAATTTTTCCCTTCTTCATTGTCTTCAGGTGCAATAACAGCAAAAACATGACCTACAGTGATAAATGTACAAATTGCAGTTATTAATTCAGCAAATACTTAGGTAAAAGTTATAAAGTTACATATTGAATTTACATAGATATATGTATTACTAGATTGCACTAGATCATACATGTGGTCAAAGTCAATGGATGAATCCATCTTTACCATTTTCAATACTTGTGGGGGATGATAGGTGTCAATTGGGTCCAAAACTCATATATCCCATTTGTCCACCCTTTCAGTCGACTCACACTCATCCCAATTTTCCTCTGCAAATGATGGACAAAAGCATGCCATTTTTTGTGTGTGGATACTCCATGAACCTACATCAGAGCTTCTAAAAGAGTGCAACTCACTTGTTCTTGTGAGTGTGCAACAATCCTCATATGGTGCAATGTTAGTATTATCTATCAACCAAAAAAATCTATGAACTATAGACTCACCTTCCTTACTTCGACCCATTGTAGTTTTACACCACTAGACGATGGATTTTTCATTTTTCAATGTTGCTCCATCTTTGTACTTTAATTCTTCATGAGCTAAGGCTCTTTTGATGCATGCACCTACACCATTATGCTCTCCCTTTCCATGACCAGCCTTTGTGAAATTTCACATTTATTGAATTCTAGACAACCTATGGATCCTGGTCAACCAATAGAATATCCATGCATTCTTGAATTGAGATGCATAATTATTTGACCAAATAATGTGTTGGCCTTATGGTATGCCCTTGTTAGCCAAATCTTCATAAAATAGTTGAAAACAACCATGTACAAACTTTGTAGAATATGATTAATCATCGTTGATGTAAAAATGGTACTCCCTCAATATCTTATTTTCATCCTTTGTACTTGTAGGTGAATGCATAAATGTTATGTGAACAAATATGGAAACTTGTTGAGAAGTATAATACTTTTCTTGCACCTCATTTTGTGATTTTAGTGTGTAGTTCTCTGTGAAGTCTACAACTAAAACGATGGTATCTAGTGAAAATGTATCCTTGCACAACTTGAATTGCAAATTCAGCCATTGAGCTCTATGTGTATGCCTTGCATTCTCGTAAATAATATTTTCACGAAAAATTTTCACGAACCCATGCACTAGAATCTTTCGAATGACTAAATCACATCTTTTACTTTGTTTCTCATCTTTTAGAGCATATGTCACTATCTTATATTTTCTGTAATCTACTATTTTATTTCCAATTGCATATGTGTAATCCATATGTTCACAAGTTGATAAAAGTTGTAAAGAACCACAAAATAAGCATGTACCATCCAAGCATGATGTCTTGTAAAATTATTGACCATCCCCTATTTTACATAAAATGTTGGATATGAATTGCGTTGAAGATCTAGGTGGATCATTCATGTCACAATCCTACAAAACAAACTTAGAATGCAAAAACACACATATATGCCTAAAAATATCAAAATGGTTAGAAAATTCAATATGTATCCTACAACATCAAGTTGTGTGTGTGTGATTTATCTTCACATAAAAAGGTTTACCCATCTCAAAAAATCTTTGACTTATTCAAATTTGAGGATACATACCAATAAATTTTGTAAAAACATATGTCTGAGTTGAGTCCAAAAAATGTTTTGCATGTGGATCAAGATTTTGGCTACCAATCCTCCTTCTTACGACATCTCTTTGATTAGGGGAAACACATGTGTTATTTGTCCAAAAATCTTCAATCAATGATTTCAAAGCTTCACTAATTTCTTTATCCTTTTGCAATAGTCTACCGCTAAATGTCCATAACTCATTTTCTGTTGGATCTTCCACTCTCTCACGCCTTACCATAGCTCTCCTTAGAGTACCTCTACCAATTTTCAATATTTTTTTTGTCTTTCTCATGAGTCAAGATTTCTTCATTTGGGTACTTACTGATGTCAATGTAAGTACGTGTCTTATGATATTACTATCTTTGTTGCATGATTTAGAACTTATTTTTTCATACGAACTCATTAGATTCTTTACAATACTTTTTTCATTTGAATCATCCATCGTTCTTAGCCCAAGAATCTTCATGGTGGGCCTAATTTCAAATTTCTCATCATTTCATAAATAAGTGGCATTGACCTATAATATTTAATTCTTCAAAGAATAATCTCCACATATGATTAACTTTTCTTTGACAAGTACACTTGCTAATCTTGTCTAGCATTGATTTCAAAATGTTAGTGTCAATATAAATCAAATATTTTGGTCTACTAAAATGAATTCTAGAAGGTGTTGTAATCTCTTCCCTTCCCTCAACATTTTGAACATCAACATAAGGTTGAGTGTTTTTGTGTACCTAGAATTGAAGATGATGTGCCTTGGCAATAAGATGCAAAGGATGGAATATCACCTACTTGATATGTTTAAGTTGTGCCTTCAACATGACATGATGGATCGTGTACATTGTCAGATATAGAAATTACTCTCTCTCTCTCTCTCTCTCTCTCTCTCTCTCTCTCTCTCTCTCTCTCTCTCTCTCTCTCTCTCTCTCTCCCCCCGCCCATCCCCTACTCTCTAGATCTCTCCCTATCTCATCCCCTACTCTCTCTCTCCCTATACCATCCCCTACTCTCTCTCTCTCCCCCTCCCTCTATATATATATATATATATATATATATATATCCCACCGTCTCACATCCCTCTCTCTCTCTCTCTCCCCCCGCCTCCCCGAGGTTCTACTGCCTCATGCATGAATGCACACTGCCATTATGGAAGATGAAGCAAAGGGTGATAAATGTTGAACAATTCAATGCTAGAATAATCTGTTTAGGGGGAATCGTAGGGGCCCACCCTACGATTTATATTTCCTAGGGTGAAGAACCACAACGAAAACCATTCATCGATTGTAGTATATATATATATATATATATATATATCCCACGCTCTCCCATCATCTCTCTCTCCCCCTCTCCTCCTATCCCACCCTCTCCCATCCCCTACTCTCTCTCTCTCTCTCTCTCTCTCTCTCTCTCTCTCTCTCTCTCCCTCCCTCCCTCCCTCTCTCTTTCCCCTACTCTCTCTCTCTCTCTCTCTCTCTCTCTTCTCTCTCTCTCTCTCTCTCTCTCTCTATATATATATATATATATATATATCTTGATCTTCATCTCCATATTTCTCTAGCTAAATCTGTCTCCTAGTCCTCTCTTTTACTATATATTATTTGCATGCATCTCTCTCTCTCTCCCTATGTTACTCTTCCTCTCTCTCACTCTCTCCCTCTCCCATCCCCTCCTCTCTCTCCATTTCTTTGTCCCTCTCTCCCTATCCCACCTTCTCCCATCCCCTACTCTCTCTCTCTCTCTCTCTCTCTCTCTCTCTCTCTCTCTCTCTCTCTCTCTCTCCATTTCTCCCTCCCTCTCTACCTATCCCACCCTCTCCCATCTCCTACTCTCTCCCCATTCTCTACTCTCTCTCTCTCTCTCTCTCACACACACACACATACACACACATTGTCTACTCTCTCTCCCTCTCTCCTTCCCTCTCTATTGAAATTTGGACTTACAAAGTGCATGCGCACTATAACATGTATGTACTATGTAAGCCTAAATTTTAAAATGCTTTGAATAGCATTCCTAAATTTAAAAATGCTTTAAATAGTGCATGCGCGCTATTTAAAGCCTTGATTTTACCAAGCCTAAGGCTTGGATTTACCTTGGGGATCCAACCCAAAGGTTTGGAGCCTCTGAACTGGTCTGAGACGTATTTTGCAACAAACATATAAAAAAATGATTGGATTTTCTTGTGTGCTCTCCTTCAAGTTTCCTCATGGTTGAGCATCAATAAAATCAAGTTACATGACATTGTAGATCTATGTGTTATCTATATAACCATATTATTTATTTCAAATTTGAACTATTTCAAGCCTTTCAACTATAATTTATTTTGAATGTATGTCCATTTTCTATCAAAAACCAACATGTACTAATTGGGGTGTAGATTTTAGCTCGTTTATCAAATTCTGGAACAACTTAGTTTCTTAGGAACTACACTCCATTCTACACACTTTGAAAAAAAGAAGTTTTGATTTTAGATTAGTTTTCAATCATTTCTAGGGGGAGCACACAGATATTTCACATTTTTGGGATGTGTCCAATTATAAAATTCATAAAAAAAATACAAATTATAAAATTACCTCAAAAATCTTCGATAAACTACACTATTTTAGGTAACTTTGGACTAGAGTGATTAAAGAATTTCAAAAAAAAAGTTAAAATTTTAGGGGTGGAACACTTTGCACAATGTTATGTTTTTTTTTTGAAAAAATAGTACCACTTTCTATGGCCCACTTTTTTGAGGACCTAAAACTAAACCATTTTGGGAAAAAATGAGTAGTTTAGAAACTAGATTCAAAGGACTACTACTTTTGTTTTTGTCATATCTTGAAATTTTGAGTGTAACTATCTTCAAATTCTCATCAAAGTTCAGAAATTGTTGATTTTAGAATAAATAAATAAATAAAACAGTGGCCACTTATAATGTAGACTATTTTTATATTACATACTTTAAATTGGTTTTGTTTATCTTTTTACAAAGGCAATTTATTGTTTTTAGTTTTCTTTAGAGTTCAATGTGTCTGACTATGGCTATCAATCATTGGCATTCCATGAGAATATGATTTTGTTACTAATTGTATTTATATATATCTAGATTAGCTAGTTTGGTTTTCTTGTAGATACATCTCTTTATTAAATTTTGCAAAAAGAAAAGCCTTTTAAATTAAATATAAGTCATTTTAAGAACTAAATTATCAATTTATCATCAAAATTTACTAAAATCTTTTTTTTGTGTGTTGTTGATAGTAACAAAGAATGATATTTTGAAGTATAATACATAGCACGTCATGTTTAAATCAAGCTTCCAAATTGTAAAACCCCACAAGCCTCCACTTGCCTGAACCTCTATGTACTACCAACAACTAAAAATGAACGTGTTTTAGGTTTTCCTTTGAGATTACTAAAACTGCTTAAAATTTAATCCATTCAAAATTAACCAGTTCAAAAAGCTACTGTCTTTACAGATTTGGCTATCTATTTCTTTAAGTCTCATGTTTCTCATTGAAGACCTTCTCTTTCCTGATAGATTATCAAAAAAAAATGACCATTGCATTTTGGTTTTTTATCCTTAGACACGATACATGAAATATTCTAGAAGACACAATGTTCCTATGTTTGGGTGCCACTATGAGAGGTCTTATTGGAGAAAAATAGTCAGCATGTTTTAAATGTTATATGATAAAAGTATGTGGTTTTATGGGTAAGTTTAAAATTTATGAGAGTTGGTGGTTCAATGAATTAATTTTTTTATATGTTAAGCAAAAGTAAATAATAATTAAAATTAGTGAAATTAGGTAGGAGTCTACAACACATCAGTAACTTGTGAGCCTCTCATGTGGTAGGTCTTGGGTTCGAGTCTACTCAAGCTTAACACTTAATAATAATTAATTTTAAAAAATAATAATTAATCTAGATAATTTAAGAAATTGGAAGAAAGCTTCCACTTCTTCAAGATAGTGCTTGGGTCAATTTTTTGTTAAGAAAACATACAAGTATTAAATTTGTTTATTAATATTTCATTTTTTATTTCTATATTTATCATGTTGAATTTTATGAAAGATCAACCCCGCAGCTCTCAAGAGTCACATGCATGCAAACACATGTTATAGAAGAGAGAAGCAAAAAGCTATGGAGGTTAGAATTCCCAGATCCACAAAGGAGACATTCTTGATGAGAAAAAAGATGAATTTCTATTAATAAAAAGTGAATCAATTGAATAAGATTACAAAGAGAGATCGTCCTTATAAAGGAGATCAAAACCTTGATGAATCTATCCTAGGTTGCATAATAATAATAAACTAAAGCCTAGCTTAAGTAAAATAGAGTTCTTTAGAAAATATCTAATTACTCTAACACCCCACTTAAGAGAAACTTAGGGAGTAGCTAGAAACCTAGAAACTACTACTGAAAGTAGATTTGGGTCTCAAAAAAAAAAAGCCTAGTGAGGTACCCCCAAGAACAACCAAATCTATGAAAAGAGGAGAAGTAGAGAAAACCACATGGGAAATATCCTACTCCAATAAGAGATGGAAAGAATATTGAAATAATTAGTGAATGACTGTAAAAGCCTCCATACTAGAGAATGTCCTAGAAGATAGAAAAAAAAGGATGATCATGAAGAACACCATTGAAGCGTGTAGAAGTTGCAAAGCTCTGCTAACAATAAATGCTGATCTAAAAAACCTCCACCGAAATAGAACCTGACCAAGTAGAGAAGACTATAATCTACATAAGTTCTCTTAGAAGACATTACTCAAATTAGGAGGAACACAAAGGAAAACAATTGAACTCGAAGATATAGATGGCATAAAACACCAAAACTTGAAGAGTTGATCAATCGAATATGAAAGGTTGCAACCAAAGGTGGAAAGAATAGCAGAGTCTCTATATGGTAAATGATCCATCTCATCAAAATGCATAGGTACCCAACCATTATATTTGCCTAGTACATAGAAACAAAAATTGAATACATAGCTCACTCCATCGAATCAAGGAAGCATGAGAAATAACAAAAGAACCCCCTAATTTAGACAAGGGTATGTTAATCCCTAAGTCTTGTTGTCTATTAGTGTCAAACAGTAAGTAATTCACAAAGTAGGATTATTTGGTCATCATTGCAACGAAGTCATCTCATATAGGTTGGGCTAAGGAGTGAAGACAAAACTATAATGAGTGCTTGTAAATCATGTTCTAGATCAGCCTTACCACTTTAGATATCTTTGATAACATGAATACAAAAATTATCATTTTGATATTCAAAGAACTTATATTTATAGTAGTTCTCCTAGTCCAATTATTTTTCATTGGAAATCTAGTTAGGATCAAACCATTATTCTCTAGACTCTTTTTATATTGAACAAAGAAGATTTTTACAAAGAATGGGTTATAAAGAAGCAGCTAAATAGAATTACATTTCACTATGCATCCAAGCACCAAATCAAAGGACTCTATACATAACCCAAACCATCAAGAGGTAAATATAATACGTAGAGAAGTAAACACTAAGCCATCAAGAGAAAAGCTAAATATATAATTGAAGGACAATCCTTATAGACTCTCAACATAATTGGAACATACTACAGATCAAGTGACATCAATATTAAATAACTAAAACACATTACAATATTTTATATTATAGTTATTTTGAAGCTCATACACCTAATCCTAAATCTATTGAAGTTGTATTGCTACCAAATATTTTTTCTTAGCCAGAATAAAAAAAGAAACCCAAAATATTATGTTAGAGTAAAGCACTAGAATATCAATTTTCTAATAATGCTTACTTCAGAACATAGAAAAACAATATATTTCCATATATGTCTTAACTAACCTATCTAACTGATTCAACCAGGATATCACCATGTAACCCAAGGTTAAGTAGAGCCTCATTTCAATTCAATTTATGATGGAAAATAGATGAAAGGTTTTTGAATATGACACTCTATTGTTGTTTAGCAATCAAGAAATCCCAAAATATATGCTTCATATTTTCAATGCGTGAACAAAAGTGGCAATTAACAAGTTACATTTTGATGAATAATCGTCTATCTCCAATGGGAAACTGGTGATGTAAAAATTTCCAAACTAACAATGGGTTGTGTAAATCAGTTTTGGATCTCAATCCTTGTGCAGGCATCCTTTTGATGAATAACTCTTCTCTATTTATATAATAGTAGACAAGATACTCGTAAAAAAAGATTGAGGGATACAAGATCACCCTTTTAACGTCATAGGACCCATGTGCAGTCATTTTGTTCCACCCTCTAGCACAATATTTACATTTCCATTTAGAATCTGTTCAGATACAACTCACTTCGTAAATTCAAATCTCCATTCATCTCATTTATTGGTTCATTAACTAGACTTCATTACCATCTCCTTCTCTAGTCTTCTTGGCAACCCTTCAAGAAAACACACTTCACCAATCTTCTCACTTTTCCTCTACTACTATGTTCTTCATAGGTTCTCTGAAAAATTGCCAATCTACAATGAACAAACCTTAGAAAAAATCTCTTATACCTCCTTAAATAGGTAGCAATGATCTTTTGTGGCTTAAACATCACCATAGATCTTAGGGTTTGATTAGATCCAATGAATATGTCCATCATTTTGTTCTTCTACTTCTTTCTTGATACTTCTAGAAATTTCTCCTTAAATCATTTTCTTTGATTGCATAACAAACACAATTCATGCATTTAATATGCCAAGCCATCAATCCTTATCATCCATGCATTTTGACTAATCCATAAATTCAACTATGTTAGCCTCAAACTCGATTCTTTAACAAACTATTATTTTGCTGACACTCGATCATCACTATGCTCTTATATTTGGTCAATACTATGTAGTTTGGTCTCTATTGTTATGTCTTTCTCCACTTTCATTGGTTGGCCAGGTCTTCACTACGCTCGGTAACTACTAATTTTTTCTTCTTGATCTTGCTCGACCATAACTAATACTATTTACTTGGCTAACTCTTAAGTTCCTTAATATTATGCTTCGACTCCTTTATTGACCTAGTAAAATTGTCCTCAGTCAAGCTTAGTGAATAACTTAACTTCTTGTTTTCTCTTCTACGCATCAACTCAATTGTCTTCTTCACTTCATATAATGATTAAAAAATACATTATCCTTTCAAAGACTAAGTGATCGAGTGCCCAATGCAATTCCAACATACTTGCTCATCTTTACTCAACAACTTCACAATTTCATCTAGTTATCTCTCTTTTCAAATCATTTTCATCAATCAATAGATATGACACTCTACACTATTAGTAAGTATCACACTAGTAAGTGATGCAGAGCCACACCTTGGAAAACTCAGGAGGAATCAGTCACTCAACTGAGTTGCTTCAAGGGGCATCTACAACCTTCAGGATCACACACGATATATTATGACCACCCATTGTTATTTGAACCAAATGTTCTTATCATTATTATTATTATGAAAACACAATCAGAGATACCTTAGACTCAACTCATAAGACTCCTATAACCATCCACTAGATTCAAAACTTTGAAAATAAATCCCCCCAAAAATTTCTTCTTGCTGCCTCCGGATAGACCTGCACTCATACATGAATAACTTTCGAACCAGAAAATATTTACTCAATCCAACCGTTGAGACTTGGCGTAACTAGGTTTCAAACGACATATAAAAATTTGAGAGAAATCCAACGGTTCAAACTTGAGATATTGACCCCGCATCAGAGTACATTTTTCTGCAAAACATTGATTCTTGTTGTCTCTAGATAGGCCTGCACTCAGACATGAATAACTCTTGAACCAGATCAAAACTCTTCAATCGCTCTGGTGAAGATGGCCATAATTAGGCCTATAATAACATATCCAAAGCTCATGAAAATCCAACGGTGCATTTGGGAGATATTACCCATGCACTGAAACTAATTTTCTGCAAACATACCGAATTCGACCCAAAACTAAAACTTTTTAATCTTCTGCAAACTATCAACTTGTTTCCAATGAGAAGATAAGAAAAATTCGTTCAAAACTCAGAGCATCGAAAACTTGCACAAAGACAAAATAAAAGAAACATTCCATATCTCTCCAAATTCGATTCGTCTCTTACATAGCCGACTAGCTCACCCTTAAAACTGACTTTCTTTTTTTCCTATTAAAGGATGTGAAACGTTTTCTTCTTATTTTAGAAAAGAAGAATGTCTTCTATCCAAAAAAAGGATAAGAATCTGAAACGTTTTTTCTACCAATATTAGACAGTTGTTTTCTAAGTCAGGAATATTCCAAAAACTGCCTACTACCTATTATTGGATTCTAAAAATCATTAAACACTCCACCTACGAACTAAAAAAAACTATTCTAATTTAAGATCCACACACCTGGTCCTAGGTGGCTATATCTGAAGAGCTTATCGAATTGCTACTCTAGGTATGCCACCACATGTAGGACGTTATTACAAACTTCAAAAACTAAAAGCATTTAAAACATAACATTAAATTCCCTATTACATTTTCAACAATGTTGCCTCCTATAGCGTTTCTTTTCTTTGCCACTGCAGCATACTCCCCTGTAGAATGAATCTCAAGTCCTCTTGAGATGATGTGTTGTAGAAATGAATTTCATTCTTCTTTCGAACTTTCTAATTTCTTTGAACTAGGATGAGCATATCTACAAGAAAAACAAAAATAATATCCAACTTCTCCACCTTGTAGCTTTGATTCTTTAATGCTGTAAATGTCACAGAAAATTCTCCAGCATGATTCACTATACATGAAATTTGCATCCCTGCATAAACATTATTAGAAGAAAACATATCATCAGCATTAAGATTATTTGAGTTCTCTTTTTGAATATGAGCTTCCTTATACACCATGTAATGTGCATCATATCTATCTTCATCAATAGTAACCATAAACTTATCTGCTTCTTGACTATCAACCAGTTTCACATCTTGAATCTTAAGAATCGTATTTATCTCTTCTGCCTTTATTAAAAATTTATCATCATCTTGATCTTCTGTAGTAATCTCACTTTCAAATATCTCTTTCTTATTACAACTTTGCTCAAGAACAATAATAGTATTGCACTCTTTCCTTTCTTCTTCAAGCTGAGTTTCCATACTACCGCCATGCCTTTTCCATTCTCCCACAATGGCTGCAAATTTTTCCCATAAATCAGATTCTTCTTTAGAACTTGTTGTTACACATTCCTTAGCTTCATCTTCATGCCATTCCTCTTGACATTTTTCTTCATTATGCATATTTAAGGCTTCATCAGTTGCCTCCAAAATCTTTTTCGTAGGAGTACCTTCCAACATTGTACTCTTCTCTATTTTCAAAGGACACATTATTGTTCCAACCATAACTTTATCACACTCAAATCCCATAGGACTTTCCTCTTTATTCTTCTCATTAACATTTACTTGCTGCACTCCTTCTTTCTGCATTTTATTTTCTCTCAGCTTAGCTTCATTCTCTTCATGTTTCCTTCTCAAACTTTTTATTTCCTCTTCTATCTTGCTTAGCTCTTCTCTTTGTTTTCTCCTTACTTCTTTCTCTCTTTTCTTCTTTTCCTCTATCTCCTTCTGTTTAGAATCTTTTCTCTGCCGATACCTTCTAAAAAGATACAATAAAGCTGCTTCTTCTTGTCCCATCATTCCTTAGCTAGGTTATTTTCTTCTTATCTAGTCTCCTGAACTTCTTCTCAGACTATTTCTCTCAATCTTTCACAATCACACAAACATATACACAACTACTTTTTCCCAAACCTTTTGCTGAGCTCTGATACCAAAAATGATGCAGAGCCACACCTTGGAAAACTCAGGAGGAATCAGTCACTCAACTGAGCTGCTTCAAGGGGCATCTACAACCTTTAGGATCACACACGATATATTATAACCACCCATTTTGATTTGAACCAACTGTTCTTATCATTATTATTATTATGAAAACACAATCAGAGATACCTTAGACTCAACTCATAAGACTCCTATAACCATCCACTAGATTCAAAACTTTGAAAATAAATCCCTCCAAAAATTTCTTCTTGCTTCCTCCGGATAGACCTGCACTCAGACATGAATAACTTTCGAACCAGAAAAGATTTACTCAATCCAACTGTTGAGACTTGGCGTAACTAGGTTTCAAAAAACATATAAAAATTTGAAAAAAATCCAATGGTTCAAACTTGAGATATTGACCCCGCATCAGAGTACATTTTTCTGCAAAACATTGCTTCTTGTTGTCTCTAGATAGGCCTGCACTCAGACATGAATAACTCTTGAACCAGAACAAAACT
Source organism: Cupressus sempervirens (assembly GCA_028749045.1). Classification (NCBI taxonomy): domain Eukaryota; kingdom Viridiplantae; phylum Streptophyta; class Pinopsida; order Cupressales; family Cupressaceae; genus Cupressus; species Cupressus sempervirens. The sequence goes on along the minus strand of CM053789.1, from coordinate 919,203,706 downwards.
CTTTAATCGCTCTGGTGAAGATGGCCGTAATTAGGCCTATAATAACATATCCAAAGCTCATGAAAATCCAACGGTGCATTTGGGAGATATTAGCCATGCACAGAGACTAATTTTCTGCAAACATACCGAATTCGACCCAAAACTAAAACTTTTTAATCTTCTGCAAACTATCAACTTGTTTCCAGTGAGAAGATAAGAAAAATCCGTTCAAAACTCAGACCATCGAAAACTTGCACAAAGACAAAATAAAAAAAACATTCCATATCTCTCCAAATTCGATTTGTGTCTTACATAGCCGACTGGCTCACCCTTAAAACTGACTTTCTTTTTTTCCTATTAAAGGATGTGAAACGTTTTCTTCTTATTTTAGAAAAGAAGAATGTCTTCTATCCAAAAAAAGGATAAGAATCTGAAATGTTTTTTCTACCAATATCAGACAGTCGTTTTCTAAGTCAGAAATATTCCAAAAACTGCCTACTACCTATTATTGGATTCTAAAAATCATTAAACACTCCACCTACGAACTAAAAAAAACTATTCTAATTTAAGATCCACACACCTGGTCCTAGGTGGCTATATCTGGAGAGCTTATCGAACTGCTACTCTAGGTATGCCACCACATGTAGGACGTTATTACAAACTTCAAAAACTAAAAGCATTTAAAACATAACATTAAATTCCCTATTACATTTTCAACAATGTTGCCTCCTATAGAATTTCTCTTCTTTGCCACTGCAGCAGTAAGGTTTGACATCAATGACAATATAACAATTTCTCTCCAATTGTAATTTATAATAATCTTCCTCTTTGGCATTGATGGTAACACCTTTAGTTACCATGTAAATGCAAAATACTTCACTTAATTTATCATCTCCCTTTATAATTTGATACAAATCTTCATTAATATCCTTAGTTTCATTTTGATTCTCATTTTTCACTCACTTACACTTCTCCCTCTATGATACCAATTTTATATTCTTCAATGCTGACACCAATTGTATTGACTCCCTTTGTCATATCTCCTTCTTAAATCTCAACACATGCTCTCTTTCTGGATATGAATGGTAACTATACATATTCTCCCTCTTTATATGTAGCTTTTATGATAACTTGAACACTTTCTCCCTCTTTGACAATAATGCCAAATATATCAGCCATTCACATACACAAAATCCTCTCTATGTCATTGTCTGATTGATATTGCACCAACCACTTTCTCTTTCATGTTTGACTCCTTAAAGTCTCATCTGCTCATGCTTTAGTCCATATTTTCATAATCTTTAGGAAGCTCCTAAAGTGTGACCTCCTAAATCAATGTGTAAGATATTATGATCATAACACTTGATGCAATGTCACATCACTTCTCAACTTGCTTCAATTATGGGAATGACCCCTAACTTACCTCTTAGATACTCAAAAGCATCCTTAGGTAATTCCTTAGTGAATATATCATCTATATGCTCCTTTGTGTTCACATACTTCAGTCTCACTTATTTGTCTTATATTGATTCTCTCAAGTAATGATATTTGCTAGAAATGTGTTTGGTCTTTGTGTGCATCACATGACTCTTTGATATGTTTATAGCACTTGTGCTACCACAATATATCACAAAAAGTTCAATAATCTATTCTTTCATAGCTTTCAATAATTATTTGATCTACACAATGTTTGAACAATTAACTATTGTGGCAACATACTCAACCTCTATTGTGGAATGAGAAATACAATTTTTATTCTTGCTTGTCCATGAAATCAGTCTCCTTCTTATGAAAAAAGTACCTCCACTTGTACTCTTTTTGTTAACAATGTTTCATGCCTAATTAGCATCTATGAAAATTTTTAACTCAAATTTGTCACTCTTCTTGTACTATAATCCATAGTCTCTTGTTCCTTTTAGATATCTCAGTTCTCTTTTCAAAGTCATCATGTAATTTTCTCTAGGATTAGTAGAAAATCTAGCAACAATACCAACTATTAATGTAATGTTAGGTTTTTAATGTACAACATATCATAAATTTTCAACCATTGACTTGTACAATATTTTATTCACTTTAGCAAAACCATCATTTTTTGAAAGCTTGTGACCAGTAACCATAGGTATTCCAACTGGTATTGAATCTTCCATTCAAAGGTCTTCAAAATCTTCTTGATATACTTTTATTGTGTAATGTAAATACCCTTCTTCATCTAATAAACTTGCAAACCAAAAAAGAACTTGATCTCTCCAAACATTGATATCTCAAATTCTTTATTCATCTCATTAGAAAATAATTTACACAACATATCATGTCCTCCAAATATGATATCATCAACAAAAACATTAGCTAACAATATCTTACTCTCAAATTCACTTTACAAGTACAAATTGTTATTGTAATTAGATCTTGCAAAACCAATTCTCACCAAATAATTGTGTAACCTTTCATACCATGTCCTAGAGGCTTGTTTCAAACCATACAATTCTTTGTGTATTTTGTGTACCATATTCTTCTTGCTAGGATCAATAAATCCTTCAGGTTGATCGATGTAGATTTCTTCTATGATTCCATTCAAAAATGTAGATTTGACATCCATTTGGTATACCTTGAAACCTTTGTAAGAAGCATATGCAAGAAAATTTCTCACACCTTCCAACCTTGCAACTGCAGAAAATGTATCTTCATAGTCAATGCCTTCCTCTTGTGCACATCCCTTACAAACTAGTCTTGATTTGTTCCTTGTGATTTCACCTTTCTCATTCATCTTGTTTTTGAATACCCACTTTGTTCCAATTACATTCTTGTCATTTGACCTTGGTATGAATGTCCATGTCCTATTCTTCTCTATTTGATCAATTCCCTCATTCATTGCCTTAATCCAATCTTCATTATCTACTACATCTTTAACTGATTCAGGTTCAACCTCACATAAGAAACATGCATCATTCTTCAACTTATTTATTTCATGGCTTGTGATTCTTTTCTTCCAATTATTTGATCAGGTGTATGGTTTCTCCTTACATACTATGCTATTAAAGGTTCAAATCTTCTCTATTCTTCTCTAGATGCAACTCAACATGTTCTATTTGGTGTTCAATTTCCTCTCTCTAATGTTTAGTTTCCTCATTATGTGACTTTTCACCTACAGCCTGATGCTCGGTAGCATTTTGATGCTCAACAAAGCTTTTCTACTAAACCTCAGCAGTGCTTGGTTGTTGATGTTCTACATCCTCTTTCTTTGGATCAGGTAATGTACTAAGTTCTCCTTCATAGATGTAGAAAAAAAATTGTAATCTTTAGGTCCTTTTTTTGCATTCCTCTTCATTCTTTTATGCAATTTCATTAACTCTAACATTTGCACTTTTCACAATTTTGTTAGTGTTAGAATTCAAATACTTGTATGCCTTGCTTTTAGTGGAATATCCTAAGAATATACCTTCATCACTCTTTGCATCAAGTTTTCATTTCCTTGCATCTTTCAATATGCAATACCTGCTTCCAAAAACTTAAAATAATTAACATTAGGTGCATAGCCATACCAAAGTTCAAAATGTGTTTTGTTTACACTCTTCTTAACTTGAACTCAAATCATAGTATAGATAGTAGTACTTATAGCTTCTCTATAGTGCTTGTGAAACTTTCTTCTCCATCCTCAATGTTTATGTATAGTCCATGATTGATCTATCCCTTCTTTTAGCTATCCCATTATGTGGTGGAGTCCTTAGTGCACTCATTTGTCTCTTGATTCCTTTGTCATTATAGAATTTTTTGAACTCACCTTATATGAATTCACCTCCTCTATATGATCTCAAGCACTTTAGACTCTTGTCTATCTCCTTTTCAACTCTAGCCAAATACCACTTAAACATTTGAAATGCACAATATTTTTCTTTACAAAACATCAAAATCATCATTCTAGAGAAATCATCAACAAATAGAATAAAGTATTTGTCACCATAATAGCTTTTCACTCCAATAGCACCACATAAATCGATATGACCCAACTCCAAAATATCATCAGAAGAATAGGTTTTTATCTTGAAACTATACTATCATTTTTTCCATTTGACATTGTTTGTGCATCATTTTATCAAGTTTTCTCAATCTTGGTAACCCTCTTACTCTTTTCATCTTACTAATGCTTACCAAATTATCAAAGTTAACATGGAATAGCCTCTTATGTTATAACCAAACATCTTCAAATTGTGTTAATAGACAAGAATCTTCAAATAGATCAAGATAGAACAAGTTACCTCGTGTTTGATTACCACTTCCAATTAGTTCACCAATGACATCATAAATCCTTGCCTCCTTGTTTTGGAATTCAACTTGGTAGCCTGAACTATTCAACTGTGTCACACTCAACAAGTTATATTTTAAACCATCAACCCAATATACATTGTCACATATGATCGTATCATTCAATATAATTGATCCTTTATCTTTCACATAACATGGTGCACCATCTACAAACTTAAAACTACCTCCATTATAATGTTCTATCTTTTCAAACTTACTTGTATCACCAGTCATATGATGTGAGTAACACTATCAATTATCCATTTGTCATTCTTATTCACATATGAAATCAATGCAATTTTCTCATCCTTCATTGCAACAGAAAAAACTTCTTCATTATTTTCATCAATATCACTATCAGAACCATCTTCTTCAACAATGTAACAAGATGTCTTACATTTTCTTTTGTAGTTTTTGTTACCTCGGTTGTCTCTTTTGTCTCTCCTTCCTCAGTATTTTTTTTCCTTCCTTTCTTCCTTCACATCTCTATCAGAACATCTAGCAACAATATGTCCAACTTTTTTATATGTAAAACACATAATAGGGAGTTTAACCTTATATTTGTATTTTCCTCTTGGTAGCCTTCTTGCCAGTAACGCTTCAAGATCATCATTTGACTCACTATCATTGTCCACATATTTTATCTTCTTCTTTCTCTTAGATCCATTAATGTTTAGTTGAGACTTGAAAGAACATTCAACACTAGATGGTGTATAATTATCAAAATTCGACAATTCTAATGTATTGATTCTACCAATTAGACTCTCCAAGGTCAAATCATTACTAGGTGTACATCTCAGTTCTTTAATTATAGATACTCTAATTGCACAAATAGGAAGTGAATTCCTCAATACCTTACTTATCACAATCTCATCATATATGATACCTCCAACTCCTCTAAAAACATTCACAACCTCCTTGATTCAGCCACAATATTGTGCAACAACTTCTCCTTCTTTCATTCTCATGTCATCAAATTTACCTCTCAAACTCTCAGCTTTATCCCTCAACACATTTTTGTCTCCTCCATGGATTTGTGCCAACTTGTCCCACATTTGCTTTGTAGTAGTGCACTCCTTCACATCATCAAATTCAGCACAACTCAGGGAAGATGTTAGATCTATCATCATTTGATTATGCTCATGCTTCTCCTTCATTTGTTCAATTGTCTAGGAACTTCAATGTATTCATTTTATAGGTAATACATAAAGAATCTCCAAACTCCAGATAGATGCAATTTCATCAGTCATTACCAAGTTGGGAAGTTCTCCTTGTTTGTCTCAGGTACCTCTCTCTTGTACATCTTGATCTTTAGCTTAAGTCCTTCAAACTTTCCTTACAAGAACCAATGCTCTGATACCAATTGTTAGAATATTAATTATAACTAAGAGGGGGGTGAATTAGTTATCTTCAAGTCCAAATGTACCAATTCAACTTTTACTAACTTAAAACAACTTAAAAAAACTCATAAAACCACTTGGTCCATATAGCAACTCATCAGCAACTTAACATATTCATTCATCACTAAACTCTCTACTCAATATATGTCAACTAACAGAAATTAAACAATAGTAAATAGCATGCATCACACATATATGACACCAGAATTTAACGTAGGACCCCAATTTGGAAAAAGCCACCAAGTAACATGCTACCACATTTCACTCTTTTGAAGTGAGCTCAATTAAGAGCCAACTCTGTTAAAGGTTACAAAATACACTGTTAGGTGTGAACCTATAAAAGGATTTAATCACCTTGTTAGGAGTGGCCTGGTTAGAGGACTTTGGATCATTCCATTAGAATGCCACCTTGATTAAAAGATTTACAAAATTATTGTTAGGTCAACCTTGATTAAAGGATTTTGATTGTTGCAATGGTTAGAAAATAATAGCTAGGTTTGATATGTTCAGATACAACTCACTTTGCAAATTCAGATCTCCATTCAACTCATTTGTTGATTGATTGGTTGGACTTCATTATCATCTCCTTCTCTGATTTGATTGGAAACCATTCAAGCAATCACACTTCACCAATCTTCTCACTTTTCCTCTGCTACTTTGTTCTTCACAAGTTCTCCACAAAATCATCAATCAACAACAAATCAACCTTAGAAAACATCTCTTATGCCTCCTTGAATAGGTAGCTATGATCTTTTACCTCTTAAACATCACTGTAGATCTTAGGGTGATTAGATTTAATGAATCTATCCATTGTTTTATCCTTGTACTCCTTTCTTGATACTTCTAGACACTTCCCCTTAAATCCTTGCTTTTGATTGCATAACAAACTCAATTCGTGCATTTAATATGTCGGCTTGTCAATCCTTATAATCCATGCATTTTGACTAATCTAAAAATCCAACTATGTTGGCCTCAAACTTGATTCTTTCACAAACTGCTAATTTTTGACACTCGGTCATCACTATGTTCTTCTACTTGGTCAATATTGTGTAGCTCGATCTCTATTGTTAGGTCTTGCTCAAATTTCATTGGCTCACTCAGTCTTCATTATGCTTAATTTCTACTACATTTTTCTTCTTCATTTCACTCGGCCATAACTAACACTCGCTTCAACTCCTTTATTGACCTAGTGAAACTATCACTCGATCAAGCTTAGTATTATACTCAACTTCTTGTTTTCTCTTCTATAGATCAACTCAATTGTCTTCTTCACTTCATACAATGATTAAACAATGCATTATCTTGTCAAAGACTAATTGATCAAGTGTCCATTGTAATTCCAACATACTTGCTCCCCTTTACTTAACAACTTCACTAGTTCATCTAGTTATCTCTCTTTTCAAATCATTTTCATCAATCAACAGATATGGCACTCTACATTGTTAGTAAGTATCTCACAAGTAAGGTTTGACATCAATGACAACATAACAATTGTTCCAATTTTAGTTTCTAATAGAGTCATAGGACCCAAGCATGGTCATTTTGTTCCACCCTCTAGCACAATATTTACAATTCCATTTATGGTTAAGAATAGGAATTAACTTCCAAGAAGACAAATACTTAATATTAATTTTCTTAAGTGGTAAATGTTGAAAATAAGAAGTAGCTAGCCATTTCAGTCTTTAAAAAAATAGAAATCTAGGACTACATACTTTCATGTCTAACTCAAGAGGAACTAATGATTGCACAAATATAAGAAACCTTTTGAACTCAAGAGGAATCGATAATTGCACAAGCATATATTTTGCTTCATCTTCAATCGAGTGGAACAAGCTAATTAATTATTATAATCGAATGCTTGCTATTTTGTTTTCCTAAATATGCTTATTATTTAGAGACATTTGAAACATTAATTCTTTTGATTGGTCATCATTGGTTTGTTCTCTAGATTTTTTGTGTCAAAATATACCAAGATTTTAATATGTCGAGATACCAAAAACTTTCTTTGGTTTCTTTTGTTATGGAGAGTTTACATCCACAAAGTCATTTTAGCTACTTGATGTGGGAACATGAGTTGTAGGTTGCAGATTTTCTTGAGGCATAATATTGACCTCATCCCTTATTTTGATGTAAAACTTTCCCAGCTAACAATTGGTTGCATATATCAATTTTGGATCTCCATATTTGTGTAGTCATTTTTTTATGAATAGGCCTTCTCTATGAGTTTATAATATTGAAGTACATATTCACAAAAAAGGATGAGGGATACAAGATCACCTTGTGAGAGTCATAGGACCCAAGTGCAATCATTTTGTTTCACCCTCTAGCAAAATATTTACATTTCCATTTGCAATTAAGACTAGGAATTAACTCCCAAGAAGAAAAACACTAAATATAAATTTTCTTAAGTGGAAAATGCTAAAAATAAGAAGTAGCTAGCCATTTTCAGTGTTTAAAAAAATAGCAATCCCTAGGAGTACATTCATGACTAACTTAGGAGGTATCAATGGTTGCATGAATATAAGAAACCTTTTAAACTCAAGACGAATCAATGATTGCACAAATATATCCTTTGCTTCATCTTCAATTTGATAGAACACACTTGTTAATTCTCATAGTCAGTCTTTTGCTCTTTGTTTCCCTAAAAATGCTTATTATTTAGAGACACGTGGAGCTTTAATGCTTTTGATTGGTCATCATTGAAAAATTTGGTTTGTTCTCTAGATTTTGTGTGTCAAAATTGTTAGCCCTAGTTTTGAGTCACAATTATAACTTTCTAGTTCCTATTTTTTAAATCTAAAACCTCACATTGGCAAGTTCCTCGAGTTTTCTTCTTTTCAAAAGTCGTTGTGCCTTGCATATGAGAATCGATCTCGTGATGCCTTTTTGTGAATCTTTCTTTTGAATCGCTTTGAACCTCTTTGAACCTTGGTTCAAAGTAGTTCAAAGAAGTTCAACCAAAAAAAATTGATACTAACCTTTTCCTATAGGTGGGACCTACTAAGTGCAGCATAGATGTTTTTTTGAACCACTTTGAACCTCTTTGAACCTTGGTCAAAGCAGTTCTACTACTAAAGATTTTGCACACAGAGATACTAATGATTCTTAAAAGGATGGCGGGTCCCGAGAGATTAAATAAAGTGTCAGAGTAATGATTAAAAGGTCATTTTTGATTTATCATTGCTTGAAATGAAGGCCAAGTTGTCATCATGATTAAAAGGAAGGCAAATATTTCATTTGGGGACCAGACTGGATGTTAGGAGTTCATAATTATTGCATAGACATTCACGTAAGGTGATCATTTAATGGAGTCCTATCACAGTTTCAAGCGTGCATGTTAAGCCGCAACAATCTCACCATGAATACCTCATTATGAGGCAGTACTTTCTCTAGTATGTTCTCTTACCTTTAAAACACCCATTTCCCACTTAATTGGTTTATCCTATGCAAAGGTGAATTAGAAGCGGAGCAGCAATGAAAGAAGGGAAGTGGTATGGTTTTCTTTTAGTTGGTTACAAATGAGAATACAAGAAATCTCTTGTCCAATGTTATTACTTTGAGAAACAAGAGCAATGTTGGGTATTTCTTTCCTTTTGTTTAGAATGAGGTCTATTTTCCATTTCTTTGGGAATATTTCCAGTCTTGAGTGTAAAAGACCCGCCATTCCTAACACTAATCTAGAAGGGATCAAGGGTGAGAAACTACAAGAGAATTTTCTTGATCAAGCCAATGAGGTTAACAGTTGTTTGGAAGTTTTGACGAGTGGTTTACTCGAAGTTACTGCTTTTCCCCCCACCCTTTTAAAACCTAAATTGCTTCAGTTGTGTTGACCACTATGATGCAAGAACTAAGAGTATTTTGAATAAAGATGGGGAGCCAGTATTGTCCATCACTAGGGAGACTATCTCGTTAGTATTGTGTCTACCTAAGTGCATCTTTGATGCTTTTGGCCCTACCAAGTATCTGGTTGAATACCAAGAGAACCTAGACAAGTATCGTAACATGATGGCTCAAAAATGGATAGAGACAAACTATAAAGGTTGTTCGAGATTGCCCAAAATGATCACTAAAGATCACATGAAGCCTCATGTCCATGACCTTGTGGTTTCGTTACACCGGGTTAAAGGGTTTGCGATGTGTTCCTCTTTGAAGACTAGATGTACCACTACATAGATATTATCCTAACAGGAAAACTGTTTCTAGATTAGGCAGAATTAATAGCTAGTTCACTAAGGAATCAACTTAAACATTCTAAGATATAAAGAGAAGACTTTCATATGTCCTCCTACTTGACCTATTGCATTGTGTGTGTCAGCAATATTACTTCCCTTCCCCGTGAACCTTGGAGCGAAGATGTAACTATTTATCAATATTGCCCCCTACTACAAAAGGACAAAGTGTTGGAGGAATTTAAGAAAACACATGATTGATAAGTAGGAGATAATTTCCACAGCAAGTCAAATTGTGATATTGCTATTAAAACACATGATGTTTTGATAGAAAGTGTGCATTTGAAGCTCAGAAAAAGCACCAATGCCGAGGATATCCCTAGAGGCCCAAAAGCTAATTCAAATAAACAAAAGCTCTTTCATCCAATTTCCTAAGCTTACATACCTATGAGTAGGGGGACTTGAAGAACCTGTGAAGCTACCTCAGTATGCATTAGACTATTTTATTATAGCCGAGATATGCAGGCAATTGTTTTTCATGATTAAGGATAACTTGCCTTAGGAGAAGTGGGAGTTTGTTTTTCTCATCAAACTCGATCATTTAACTTGTAGTAATATGATTAATGCCTCTATGATCAAAAGTAACTTGATCAACTTTAACCTCAAAATCTACCAGGGAAGGAGAGATTTTGATAGTAAAGGTTTCACAACAAAGGTGTTCAGCCTTAAGGGTCAGTCACCAACAATTCCTCATTTGGAAGATTTGTGGGAAGATTGCAATGATGAGAGAGAGGTGGTCAAAACAGATCATTCAAGAATAACACTTCCTTAGATTAATTCCTTGAAATTGAAGTTCAAATTGGAGGGAATAATTGAAGATGATTTAGAAGTTGTTGAACCAGGATGGGAAGAGGCAAGTAAACAGAAGCAACTAGAAATGCACTGGAACCGAGATGGAGAAGATGATATAAACCTTAGAACTAGATCCATTTAACCCATCCAAATAACTGGTTAAGGAAAATGAATATGAGATCAGTCAACAAGAAACAAATTACAAAATCCCCAAAGGTAGTTTCTTTCTCTAAAACATTAACTCTTGACATCTCAATTTCATCTCGTGTTGTAGGTGATACTTTGACTTGCAAGAAGCAAAATAGAGCAACATCTCCCAAGCAAATCACGGCTCCTAGAACCAGGTCCAAAACCAAATCTAAGGCACTTGCACAAGAGAGGGTTCAAAAAGAGGAAATCATGGCTCAGGAACAAGACAAAAGAGAAGAGCTCACTTTCTCAGATAACCAAGATGGTGATGTGGAATTCATAGAGGCCTCAGGAGCAGAGCAATCCAGTTTCATGACCCCTCCCAAAGGTAATCAAGGGATGACAACCTCCTTTGCCATTCCACCCTGGCTATCAAACTTAGTGAGCAAGAAACGCAACCTTCAACTGGTGTCCATACCTATTAAAGACATCGTCACTAAGTATGCAAGCTGCAATTCTAAGAGAAAGAAGATGAAAAGAAATGCACAGTTGATCAAAGATGCTATGACTGGCAAGGTGATAGCAGAGGTGGCTACCTATAAACAGAAGGGAGATTCTCGGGAGATTGATGCTAAAGATTTCAAAGTTGTACTATAGAGTTGGGAGCTATAACCAAAGATATTGAGAATCACTTCTTCAAATTCTCAACAGATCATACGTTGACTCAATCTAAAAGGGACAACAAAGAAAAGAAAGACCTGAAAAGGCTGGTAATCACCATGGCCGAGTATATAGATTCTCTAATGAATTTGGGCATTGTTCCATTAATTCAGACTCCACAATCTTTTGATCCCAATTCATTAGATAACCAACAATTGGTCAAGCAAATGCAAAAGGGAAGATTACTCTCTGAAGCAATGCAGGGAATGGGTAAGTTTCATAGTCAAGGAGGGAAGTAAATTTATCCTGGATTTCACTACCATGTACACAGAGGGGGAAGTATTATTGGGCGAGGTTCAAACCCTCATTCTGGTATGGGAGGTAGATCAAAGTTGATGGCAAGCCATTGTGTTTCAAGTACATAAAGTTGAAAGATATGGTATGTTGAAGTTCTTGAGTGGAAATCCCATGAAGACTGTAGACTCATGCATGTTGTTCATTCTTTAAAACAATATGGGTTGGAAAGATTCGATCTACAAGGGAGCCATTGAAGAGATGTAATACTGACCTCATCCCTTATTTTGACATCAAACTCTTATAGTCAACAAGACTTGATCCCTACCTTTCAACTTCGCCAATAAACCAAAGATCTATTGACAACTTTTTCTTTTTTATAAACTAGTTGATTTAAAAATTGATTTATTTATTCAAACAAATCACCTTCAAATCCTCCTCAAAAGATCATCAATATCAGATTAATCCTAAATACGACTAAATAATATATTAAGTAGACACAAGAACTTTAATTTATATGTACTTTTCCCCCTCCATAGCCTCCTGGTTTGGTAACTTCACCGAAAAAATAGCCACCACCTCCCAAAAGAGACAAGGCTAAACTAAAACGAATCATCCTTAACTAAATAAATAATAATAACTAAGCATTAAGTATACGAAAATCCTCTGAATTCCACAATTGTGTTAGCTGACGAATCTTCACGTACAGTGGGGCTACGTAGTGCACGTGCAGGAAGCGTAAAGATGAGCTCCCCGTTTATTAAAACCTAAATCTCCAAGACAGGTAATCCTTTCAATCTATTTCTTTAATTTATTCCATACTGTTCTACCTGTAAAGGAAGGCCCTTCCTGTACACGCTCATAGTCAAACACGCGAGGAATCAAGCGATGACCAACTTAGCCAGATACACGGGAAACTTTCTTTCATGATTCCCCACTTTCTTTAATATTCACCCTACATTCTGAGTTAGATTCTGTAACGGTGGCCATGGGAAGAGAATGAAACCCATTTACACAAGCAAGTTTGCCGAAAGTTGCAACATTTGAGACAAATTTCCAAGGGAATCTCTGCCTCCATTGGCCGACATTTGCAACCAACCAGCAATCATGTACTTTTGAAATGACTGTGCGGATCTTACCCTAACCCTAACCTTAACCCTAGCCCTGATGTTTCAAATTCAACAAGAAGCAACATCCCCCACCTACATGTGTATAGTTCCTTACCAACATCTGTAGATCAATCATATTCAAAGCATGTGAGCTCCTGAATTCGCCCAAATCTACCTCAACGGAGCAAAACAATTTCTAGTGGGAGAAGAGGAAAGAGTGTCGCATTTGTGTTTGAATTTGGGGGCCCAACCACCAGAACTCTACACCATCTTCACTTGATGCAATGATGTTTTTATGGGTGAGGAATCGTGGTCAACTCTGAAATCATCCCACGCCACGAAATCAACGGAGACAATAAAATGTCTAACCAATCATTTCAGGAGTGTATGTCAAACTTGGAACAATGAAATATCATTTCATGTTCACCGCATTTCTCACGAGCCCAGAGAATTTGAGAGACCTCCAAACAGTTCTTTCCAAAAGCAGCATATTTGACCTGCTTTTATAGGTGTCTGCTTTCTTGTGGCGGGACCTCTGGAGGTTTAGGAAACTCTTCCACTAAATTTACATCCACTGCCATTGATACCTACCAAAAGTGTCAGGAATTTACATTCATCCAATTTGTCTGGAATTTATCCCCACAGTCCACCTGAAGACATTTGGAATTTATATCTAACCTCCTATATTTAGCTGCTATAGTGAGATTAGAATTTTTGGAATCAAACAAAAAGTTTAAAACAGTAATAAATCTACGACATTTGACACAACCTATTTTATAAAGGACACGCTCTCCTCCTCACAGAATGTACTTCACTTACATAGCAAATTTTACCAAACTTTCAGGATGAATTCTTCGTGGTCCGAATGGTTTATGGTAGAAAACAACAAAAACTTTGCAGATTGGGAGGATAGCCCACGCCTTTTATAAACTCTTATACTCTGTCAAATTTTGATAACGTCTTCATAGTTATGTTTTGAATTAGCTTAGCATAATTTGGATCGTGTTGTCACTTTTCCTCATTATGTTTAATTGCAAATTAATAAACCTAATTAACACAGAAGTACTTTCAATTATTTGATAAGAAAAGGAATGACAAATATAATCCACTCCTGATAGGAAAGTAGCAAGAATCTCAACGATGGAAAACCTTAAAATGGAAAGCAGCCAAGGGATTAAAAAACAGATATGTTTAAACGTGTGTGCAACTGTAAACTGAGCGGGATCCCATCTAATTATAACCAAAATATTTTTTTATACTAAGATTGATTGTTGACTATTCATCATCTTTGAGTATTTCAAAATTCAAGGATCCAGTTCAACATTTATTTTTATTGACTAATAGTATCTAAAGTCATCAATTACTGTATGCATATGATATGTAAGATTTTGCTCATGGGAATTTCAGATCAATCTGGCTAATCCATGCAAACTAGATAACACATCATCATTATACTATTTAAGTGAAGGGCCAAGGCTTTACATGGAAGTCCAGGGATGCTTGCACTCAGCCTCATCCCTCACTTTCTTCCATTTAAAGCTAGGAATTTCTTCAGACATGCACGGGGTAATTAGTTTCTCAGGCTTGGGGTTTCAGAATTTGATGATATTTGATCTTACTCTGCTACTAGCTCTGAACAATATGGACAAGAGTGTAAGTAAGTAGACTTGTTACAGTGTCCTCACCAATTTGGAACAAATCAGCATTGTTGCAGCCGTGAATCCTTTTGATTCCCAACTTAATCAAGAATATTACAACCAACTTTCAAAAAGGTGGATATTTTATGTAAAATTACTCATGGAAAGGATATGTAGAACTTTTATGCGAATCAGTGGTTTCTGGAGGACATATTCCTTTGGTTCAGATTAACAAAGTTGCCCACAACCTGGTGCCTTCATATACTCACTCCACACTCTTCATTAAGATGTTCTGAAAAGTAACGAGGGCACTAACAAACCAATAGGAAAAAAATTCATAGTAATAGCAAAGCGAACATTGTAACCTGAATGGAAGAGCAACTATATTGTCTCTGTATTTATTAAAAGTATCTACCCTGACCGTTGCATAAAGCAAGCAAAAGCTAGCCCTGTCCTGCTGAATTGACTGGTTACGATAGGGTATTTCCAAGCAAAAGACCAAGTTTCAAGCAGAGACAATTGTTGAGCCCATTGATAACAAAGCATGAAAAGGTAGAAGCAAGGCCTAGATGTGTCCATTAAGGCAAGATCACAGACCTATTGCAACTTTAACTGCATCCTTCAGAGTGGGTCAAAAAGGACATTGTGTATTCCACTCCAAATTCAGAAATTAATAGATGAAATTACTTAGTATTCCTTTGCACCCCCTTACAGGATGGTCCGATAACACTCCATGAAAGATTACATATTTTATCATATTTCAGAAGGTGTGGTTTATAATTATTAGATCATAATGTCACAAAATTGCCCTAATTAATCTCCTGCAACTAATTTGTTGCAATCTATTTCAAATTACCAAGATAGAAAATTTCATTAATACATAGCATCTTCTCTTACGTGCATACATTCTCAAAACCTGGCTGCTGTGTAAAGATATAGATGTATACATAAAACTTGCAGTGAGTTCATTTGCCAATGTGTTTACTCCTATTTCAGTCATTTATGTAAAATAAATGGTATTTTGCCTGCCCTATTTAATGATTAACAAACACAAAATCTATGTTACCAAATTCTTCCCTAGCAACCGCAAAGTCTGTTCTGATTGTTGCAAAAATCTGGTCCTTGTCACATTTTTCCGAAAGTCTGCCGCAGACCTTGAAAGACTGCCCAAATCCTATCAGATGAACCCGACATGAAATTGGCCGTTTTTATCGCAAATGTGCAAATCTGCAGTAGGACCTAGGCCAAATTTGCCCCAAAAAAATGGAATTTTTTGACTTCTTTAAAATTTGAGTTTGGTCTATTTTAGTAAATCCAACCCTTTAACACTAAAATAGACCACTCAGAAGGCAAAAAAGGTAAAACATTTGCCATTTGGACTAATTCATTAATACATATCCATGGTGGTGTTTTTTTCTATGTTGCTTTACTATTAGCATAGTGGTGTATGAACTTATTTGCTGCCACATATATATTCATATACATACACACACATACATTTTAATAAAAAACATGTTTTTGTACGGACGAACACAAAACAAATTTGGACCCAACCCTAAAAAATTTGAATGAATTTTGAACCTGCATCTGAAACCTACATCCGAACCGGCAACTTAGCACAAGAGTCAACTTCCAGAAATGATATTTCAGTCGTCACTTGTTAAATTCTACCATTTTACTGATTGCTATAAAATTAATCATAGCCAAAGCCGTCATCAAGTTAGAACATATTTACAAACAAATAAAACCACAAGGTTAGATTAGCCTGAGCAAAGGTCCTACGGGATTCAACTCAACTAAGGGTGCAATATAACTTATTACAAATATAATTCCAATTTGAAGCAACTTAAAGTTCATAACCTTTTTCACAAACAACTAATCATTGCTCTTTAACAATTTTTGCATAAGGGATTACTGCTGAGGAGTGCTGCTGGACCAAGTAGTTGTTACAATGGACAAAACCATATTACAAGGTTGATTGTGAAAGATTGTCTCAAATTGTCAATAGTTAAACACCTATTGAAAGATTGAAAGATTGAAAGATCGTCTCAAATTGGCTATATGTTCATATGCTGTAAAAATGTAATGCTCGATAAAAGTTTTTGGCAGTTGACTCCACATTTTGACAAAACTTCTATACAATATCCTCTGACTTAGATGTTTGGGATGAATTGAATTTTGAGCATTAACATTAATTAATTAGAGCTGAAACCCTTCGGAATAGCATTTGGTAGGCAGACATGACGATCAATGCAGGGAATCTCAAGTTAAACAGAACAATGTTTATCATTCAAATACCACTGCATTGAATGTTATTCAATTGAAAAGTTTTCCAAGTATATGTATGTCTTCTTATGAGTGCAAGCAGCTTGCGATGCTTCTCATTTGAAGAGCATCATATAGTTGGAGCACGTTATGAGTTATAGTACACTGTGATTCTGAGTAACTTTGAAGCCTATCCAAAGAGATCTTTGGCTCCAATTTCCAAGATACACTCTCAAGTCTGATTTAAGACTTGCTGTTACGATAAGGGGTCAACAAAACCTTTAGGTACACTTGGTAAGCCAGTACAATATTGCCAAGACTTGCTGTTATGGTAAGGGGTTGACAAAGCTTAATTTTAAGGGCACTTGCCAAGCAAGTATAAAGGTGCCAAAGCAAAACCCCATATTGGTGAATGAATCAGGATGGTACTAGGCATAACCATATTCAAAAAGTAGCTTTTAACCATCATGGGTTTCATCAGAAACAACAGGGTGCTCTTCATCATCCTCACCATTATCTAATTCCTCTTGTTCTTCCCAATCTGCTTCAGAAGCACAGTTATATCTGTGCTGGATTTTCCAGTCCAAAGCTTGGCAAGCACGAGAGCAATAATTGACTGAGCCGCATGCAGAACATCTTCTAAACTCATGCCTTCTGGTCTCAGGCCGCCCACACAAAGAATAGGAGCAAAGTCCATTATCTGGTGGTGGACAATGCAAGGAAAACCAATCCACCAGAAAAGTATTCGCATAATGCACCTTTGCAGGTGGCACATTATAACCAAAATCACTAAGCAATGTACCACCAATGGCATTACATAAAACATTTTCAGAATGCTGGTTTCTGTTACAATTATCTGGCACACAGTCTAGCTTATGTTTTTGGGATCGGCACTGTAGGTATGAACAATGAGAATTGGATCTTGAGGAATCTGACTTAAAAATCATTGTAGCAACAGATGATGATTGCCTAGCAGCAGCCTCTGCTTCTCTCGCATTTGCTTCGACCAAAAATCGACGCCCTTCTTTTACATTTTTCTTGACACCATACCCATCTTGCAGGCAATGGCCAAGTTCTCTGATTGCATCTATATGGCCAAAAGCAGCTGCTTTCGCGCATAGAATTACACCAGTCTTTAAGTTCTTGTCTCTTTTTGAACCTCCACTACCATTGAAATGAATAACAGCCAAGGAATATAGAGCCACTGGATGTGATGCGATGGCTGCCTCAGCCATCAGTGCCAATCCTAAACCCCTATTCATGAGGCAATAGAATTGAATCTGCACAAGGCATTTATGTGGAGTCAGTTCATGATTAATAAGTAACGTTTCAAGCTATAATATCAGATTTTTTTAATAAAATTTGCTGATTCTAGAACAAAAAGCTTACAGAAATAATTCAAACAAATAAAATCTTCTAGTCTAGAATTTCACTCACAACAGAGACAATCTATTTCAGTTTTTCATTATTGATAGAGCATATAAAAGCAAATTAACACATAGAAAGAATAACGTTTCAAGCTATAATACCAGAATTTTTTAATAAAACTTTCTGATTCTAGAGCAAAAAGTTTACAGAAATAATTCAAACAAATAAAATCTTCTAGTCTAGAATTTTACTCACAACAGAGACAATCTACTTCAGTTTTTCATTATTTATAGAGCACATAAAAACAAATTAACGCATAGAAAGAATACACAATGCTTTTCTTTACTAAATTTGAAGGAGAAATCTTCTATGCCACTAAAGTATCGTTCCAGGCACAAAAATAAAAGAATCTCCACGAACACAAACCCACCATTCCAAGAATGTAACAGGCTTCCCGGTTGCCTGCATCGGCACATTGTTTCAAAAACCGATGGGACTCCTCAGACCACTTTGCTGCCTTGACTTCAAGAACTCCAATCGAAGCATGGACAAGAACCTGTGGATCCTTTGCCATTGATGAAAATCTTCGACACCTGTAACAGAGAAAAATCATTAAAATTCTATATAAAGTATTCTGAAACTTCAGAAAGGAGTATGAAACAATACGAGGCCACATACACATGGATCAAGACCAAAAATATTAACCTGAAATAATCGGGAAAGCACCATTCTCCTTAAACTAATACATATGGCCATATTTGCAGACATACTGCAAGTCAGAAGGTAAGAAATACTTATGTATGAATCCTTAACCAAAGGCCCAATCAGGAACTTTGGCAAGTTGCACAGATCTTTAGGCCCTGGGAAAAGTACCCACATTCATTAAGGGCAGTCTAGCGCACAGATCCTTGACCAAAAGGCCAAACCCACTTTGTCAAGGTATTCATTTTTATTTTTCTGGGTTGCACACAGTTTTATTTGCACGTCATACCAAAGGATACAATACTGGAATTATTATGAATGGATATGGATCCTTAATCAAGAGTTCAAAACCGGGCCTAGAGAAGCTACCCATTTACATTAAGAGAAGGTGTGCTTGTGTATATTAAAGTAAGCTGATACGGTATACGACATAAAAAAATTGCAAGGCCTACAGCTGGTAAGTTGGCAAAAAAAAGTTAAGCACTTATACACATTTGTGGAGATTTTTCAAAGAACATGGCCAGGTACTCAACAGAATTGATTTAAACAATTGATACGAAATCAAATCTAAAAATCAATCCAGATAGGTCTTAGTTTCAGACTGCACCGTGGGGGCTCCCATAAATTTTCTACAGATTGGTACAAATCAAATGAACTAGAATTTCATTGCTATTCAGACTTTGGCAGAAAATTCAATAAATACAACAGAAACAACACCACCCTGTAACCAAATTCAGCTACTTTTGAAAGGGGCAGAAATTTTAGAATTGGATAGGTTAATGATTATCTCAAATAAAATCTGAAGAAGAAGAACTTCAGAAAATCACAAAACACGAGTCCCAATTGCAACAACAATAAACAAATTTAGTTGTCCACTTTGACATTTTGAATTGATTTTTAAAAATGCCGGCAACAAATCCAGTGGAGGACAAAGGAATCCATTTATACCCATCAGAAAAAACAGGTTAGACAATCCTTGCCCAAAACTGGAAGACTCTATTAGAAAAGGGGGATTCAGAACCAGAAAAACACATGACATATTCTCAATCAGTGGCTTTAAACAAAGCAAATTCAGGAAACAGCTTCTAATGGGAAAATTGCACGGGGACAAAAGAGAAAACTTACGTGAGCATTGCATTGACGAGATGGGAGGGAGTATCTGCAGTAGATATGAGCTTCCCCATGAGTAATATTATCAGATCATCATGAAGACAATCAAAAGGGCTAACTTTATTACCACGAGTAGTTCTCCTACTGGGATTGATACTTATCCTCTTTGCAGGCATTTTGAAGGTTTTTTTTCCTCTAGAGCCCAATCCCCCAACCTTCTTGCATTTGTAGTGGGTATTACTGCTTTCTGCAAATTATGCAGTGGGGCATTTAGTGTTCTGCTTTGCAAACCAAAGTTTAGGGCTTAAATATGGGAAGGTCAAAGAGAAAATGCTGTTCATGCTTGGTCAACAATTCGTCCACAACTAGAGTTTGTGTAGGTGCAGGCGAGGCGGGGCTAGGCTAGGGGTTGAGTAGTGTCTTAGTCCTCCTATCTCGGATGGATAGATTATGTTGTTCTATGTGGGGTTTTCATTAAAGAACATGTTTTCTTGTTTCTCATTGGTAATCGAGAATAGCAATGTTCACGCTCCTTCCCACGAAGCCTGTCTCAGATTACCGTGATAAACAAGACATGCTGCATCTGTTTGGAAACTATATTTGTTTATATGGTTAAGCATCTTTGATGGTTTTCAGGCTTGGGTTATTTGTTTTGTTTTGGTTATTAATGTGGCTAATGTGTTTTAGATTGAACTATAATGTTGTATTTGGATTAAATTATGTTTTGATTTTTTTAGTAAATTGGTAGGGGAAGGAGACCTAGTTTTGGCTTAGGGTAACTTCATGCACCTAGAACTCTTAATTTATACATCGGAATTCGTCAAATTTTTTGGTGACCCTGAAGAGCTTAGAGCTAAAGGTTTAATGGACCAATCAACAACCAAGAAAGCTAAAAATGATCAACTATTAGTATATGTGTGATCAGTTATTAGTACATGTGTTATCGACTATTAGTACACATGTTATCATTTTTTGGACCTTTTTAAAAGCATTAATTGAGGGGTATCTACGATGATAATATATCAGTCATTGGACCATCGGCGGCTACTAGGTCTCTTCCCCTATTTTAGATTACAGTTGTGTTAAGTAATTATTTATTTTAGTCAAAATTGTGAATTAATTGAATCAAGCTTGAGAAACATTTCATGTAGTGATGAATTTGAATATGTCCTAATTTGAGCTATTGTTTGTTTATGAGAGTGGGATTTTTTGTTCAAATGTAGAGCTAATAGAATGAAGCTTTTATGACTTATAAATGAGAAATGTTTATTTACCAAATAAAATTTCTTCTTTCATTAATGGTTAGAAACATTTTCAAGATAAATAGGATTTTCAAGAATGAGAGTGATTGAGATGAGAAACAATAAAGATGACAATCTACAATTTATTAACATACATTTTTTTTAATGACACAATTGTAATATTGTTTCTGTGGTGTGATAGATAAAATTGCTATATCAAAATTAGCATAGTTCAATCTACTTGAATTTTAGAAAATATTACAGATAACCAAAAACCTTTAATCATATTATCTAATATGTCACTTCAGTGCTCCCTAACTTTGCCCTTCATCCTACTAACTACTAGTAAACCACATATATAACCCTTTTTTTGTAATTATTGTGACTTAAAGCATTTCATTTGAGTATTAAAGTAAATTAACAATGTTATCTTCAATATATCAAGAATAGATTACACTAGGATAAGAAAAGTGATAGGATGCATTGACATATCAAAAATTAGTAATGCTAAATCTTTCTAAATTATAAAAAAAAACTTTCCAAAATATTATAGATCACCAACACCTTAATTATTTTGTCTACCTTGTCATATAAATACTCCCTAACCTTGACCCTGTTATCCTGCCTAATTATCTAACACATATAATCCTTTTTATAGTGAAAACAATCAAAATATTGCCTTAGAGTTTTAAAATAAATTAGTACCCATTCCTCAACATGACAAGATTTGAGAACAAAAGTAATTGAGACAAGAGGCAAAAACATATGACAATCCCCAACTAGGTACCATTTTTAAAGATATTGTCAATATTGACAAACTTGAACGTAAGATTAATATTATGCAATGTGACCGATAACAATGATATATCAAAATTAGCATGATAAATCTATCTTGATAATGAAACATCTTCAAAATATATGATAGATCGCCAAAACACTTAATTATTTTGTCTACATGCTCACTTACATGTTCCCTAACCTTGAACCCCATCCACTGACTAATATTAGAACATACATTGCATCTCATATTTTTATTAGAAAAAATTACAACTCAAAATGGTAGAGTAAACATAGCAAGAATGAGAAATAGGAGAAATCATTATAGATGACATTCCAGAACTAACTACCATTCAAAATTCTCCTAAGTTCAATTAGTATTGCGAACATTGTCATATTGGACCATAACATTGATGATGTGATTGATAACATTGAAATATCAAAGCAGACGTAATTAAATCTATCTTAATTATGAAAAATATTCCCAAAATATAGCAGATCACCAACTTCATTAATTATTTTGTCTATTCCTATCACTTAAATGTTTCTTGACATTGACACCTATCCTCCTGCCTATTAATAGAACACAAATATAACCCTTTTTTATTAGACATTGTTCAATATATATCACATATTATATCTCTAACTAATATTATATATATTTAGCTATAATATTTTTTCAAGCTTTTCACAATAGGCAGAGATTCCTGTTCGAACAAAACTCTTGTCTTTGTATTGGACATGGTTCAAAATATCACATCAAAATATAACATATAAATACTTGAATCCTCAACATAATAAAAATTGGAAAATAGATCAATTGAAACAAGAAACAATAGCCATTGACAATCTTTAACTACCTCAATTTTTTTTTCCAATACAAAAAATACTATCAATACTTAAATATTCAACCTTAACAAATATGATATAATGTAATAGATACACATCAATATATCAAAGTTAACATAACTCAATCTACTTTAATTATCTATTTAAAAAGCTTCTTAAAACATAACCTCTCACCAACACTCTTTATTAATTTGTCAAATTTGTAAAACAACTCCTTTCTAATTATTCCCTCAGCACTTTCATAACACCTCCTTGACATGCCCAACCTACCAAGCCAACTCAACAAACACTATGAACAACTGCTCTTAGTGGTCTATATAAATTCAATAAAACAAACAAGCACACACAAACATCACCAACTGAGAACAAGAGATCAATAAAATAAATGAATAAATCAAATAAACACATTTATAAAACTTAACTTATAGGAGTAGCCAAAGGACCTTGGAGATGAACATGAATGTTGTGATGGAATTGACTTTTGGTCAGCTAGACATGGTTGTTAAATTGTGTGAATAAACCAGATAAGATGCTCTCTACTAGAAAGCAAGCTCTGGGTGGCCCCATCTAAGTTTTGGTCGGTCTAGTATGACAACTCCTCAAAAAGTCTAACTATGCAAGGACATGTTTGATTTGGACTTGTAGACAAGGATCCTTCCTCTCATTACTCATTAGGGTTTTCACCTAATCTAACACCACACATAAAAAAGATTAACATCCAAGATCATAATAATTTAACATGATGTAATCTCACTAGCCAATGAGAGGCAAATAATCTGAAAAACCCTTATCTCTTATGATGTTTTTTTGGGTGTGAAAAGGGTTTCAAAGATTGAGTAGGTGTAAAGACTCATGTCATGCACATGTTTTGAATAAGTAAAAAATCAGATTCTCCCATATTCTAATGTGTGCAATACACGCAAAACATAGTCTAATTTAAACAAAGCATATTCTAAGACCAAACGGTCTTACCATTGTTGTGGAGGATTTTTATTTTATTCACCAATATAATATTGCAATACGAGCATAGTTTTCTCAAGCCGAGGTTGAAATTCGAGGTTTTGTAATATTAATTGCTAAGCTTTGTAAAAGTTGCATTAAAACAATTTAATAATAATTTCCTGGTCTATGCTTCAATAATGATGGAACCATTTTTTAAAACTTTATTAAACTTTACAGGTTAGTGTATTTCCCAATGATGTTAAGGCATATAATTCATGATAATGACATCCATGTTCATTAATTTGATTGGTCTTGCTTCGAATTTGAATCCCTATGCAATAATGACTAGATAAATATTTTTTAAATAAATTTATTTCTAGTAAATTTTGTAGATTAGGTGCATGTAAATAAAGTGGTTTTAGTGGGGGCTATTTCCAACTTTTTTTTTTTGGATTATTGAAGTAATGTCTTTTGTATTGTTGTTCAAATTCTTTCTTTTCACTATGGTAATGTCATATTGGGTGGCTACCTCTTACTAGATCGTTATAGTCTTTCGGTGATATGAGTGGTCTTTATTTTCTAGATAGGACAATTTGGTTCTTGGTTTTAACTACTTTTTCTCACTGAAATACTTTCTATAACAAATTACCTAAACAAAAGTCACATTATTTATACAATAATGTAACTAGTTGAGAATATATTGACAATGGACTTGTTTTCTTATATGTAAGATGAAATTCCAAATTGAATACCTGCACTCTACTTTTACTTGCAATTCCAAATGTAATGTATTTTGTATTATTGTTCAAACTCTTCTTCTTTCATCATGTTATGGTTGTTATTTATGTTAGATTGATTAACCTTCTCCTCCTAGATTAGTCATTACTTTTCTTCTATATCATTTTTAGTGATATGTGTGGTCCTTACTTTCTAGATAAGAAAATTTAGTTCTTAATTTAGTTATTTTTTCTTGTTGAAACAGTTTTATAATAAATCAACTAAACAAAAGTAATAAAATAAAGACAACAATATAATTTCTAGTTGAAAATACATTGGACAATACACAAGTTTTAGTAGATAGAAGATGAAGTTCCAAATTGAGTAGCTAGACTCTACTTCCTACTTTTAATTTAATTACTCTTATTATTATTATTTATGTAATATTGACTAATCTCCTCATATTAGATAATCCATTACCTTCCTTCTATATTCTTTTAGGGATTTGAGTGGTCCTTATTTTCTAGATAAGACAATTATTTCTTGGTTTCAATTATTTTTCCTCATTGAAATACTTTTTATACTATATCACCCAAGCATAATGAAGACAATAATGCAATTACATATCTTGCACTCTCTCTCATTCTAATGATGGAACACATAGTGTGATCCAATTTAAAATGTTGATTCTAAAAAAATATTAACAATCAAAGCCAGAAATGAATAAAAGAATTCAAATGGACCGTGGAAATATGATAATGTGGAATAATGCCATTGTTTGTTGAGAATATATTTACAATAAATAAGATTTATTAGATGAGAGATGCAAATCCATATTGAATAATAATACTCTACATCCTACTTCTAATTTCATTATTTTAATTATTTGATTTATTTCTTCTTTTGACAAACATATTAACTCATTAAGTACGTGTCTCAATTTTGAAATCCGCTACTTAATTTACCTTATCATTATAGTCATTATTTATGTCATATTGGTGAGTCTCTTACTACATTAGCTTATCGACCTAATATATTCTACTAGTGATAGGAGTGGTCCCTATTTTTCAATAGACAAGATTTACCATTAGGTATGAAATAAAAGCCCAAATTAGATACTCAGTGTTCTATTATTTTTATTATTCAATTATTATTTCCATATTTTACAAACTTATTAACAATAGACAAGATTTATTATTCTACTAATTGAAAATATATTGACAATAGACAAGATTTACCAATAGGTATGAAATAAAAGCCCAAATTAGATACTCAGTCTTGTATTATTTTTATTATTTTTATTATTCAATTATTATTTCCATATTTTGCAAACTTATTAACTTGTTAAACAAGTTTCTCCATTAAAAACCACCGCCCTAATACCTAGGTGAACAACAATTAGCTTTTCTAAAACCACTTAATACATTGTTTTATCCTAAACACTATTTGGATGACAACATAGATATATTTATTTTTCCATTTAAAACATGATAGAGAGACAATGTAGACTACATTTGGATGACAAGTGGAGTGCACAAATGGTTTCGATATGTGTGAAGAAAAACATTGCATAAACCAAGGCTCTTTTTTAGGTTTTATTTAAAGTTTGTCAATGAGCTTGTGGGTCCAAATGTTCAATTAAAACAATCAGTGTTTGTATTTTGTTTATAAAGGTGAAGCAAGTAAAATATTAATGCATAGGGTGACAGAATAGAAAAGAGCATATGTATACAAAACGCATTGATGACGTGAAAGGGCGGTTGCGCGTGATAGAAATACACGTCGCGACATAGACTTAAAAAAAAATACAAGAAATAACAAAATAAAATAAAAATGAGATGCTCTTCCACCGCCACTATGACTCAAAATGTGTAAAACGGCGTGCAAGAAGCCACGTCATCACCATATAATTCAAGACGTACACCGCATACGGTGATCTAACTTGATAAGGACGGCACAATCTGGTATGCTTTGGAAACACAAGTTAATGTCATGGAAATGACAGGAAATTCATTTTAATAGCTATGTTGTCTTCAGTTGGGGAGAAGCATAGTCCAACACCCACCCCACCTTGAGATTGAAGACCTCGCCTCCACCTCAACCAAGAGCCGTGTCCTTCTTTCTAACACTTAAATTGGCCTTTTTTGAAGGGTCTTGATGTGACATTGTTTTGGGTTTGTAAGTTGATCTTAAAGGGTAAGTGGGTCTAAGTTGCTATCTTTTTGATTGAAAGTTGTGGATTGAGATGTTCAAAATTTTGAGTAGGGAGAAATGGATGATCTCGTTTTTCAATTCTTTCACTTTGGTTTGATATATAGGGGAGAGGATCCAGTAGTTGAACGGGTTTCAATTGTTGTGATAGTAATTGTTCACTTAATGTTCAATTTTTTTGAAAAAATTGTACCAATACTTGTGACTTTAAAGTTGTTAGTACAATGATGATTACCCAAAATTGAATGAAAATGTACTCTTTGTTTTAAAAAGTAACCAATGATGTGATGCCACATCAGCTGTTCAACTATGGGTACCCTTTATGCGCTATTATTGGTCTCACTTTTTTTTTGGCCTGTTTTGGACAACTTGGCAAAAAGCATGCTGATGTGGCATCATAACAGGTGACGTAGACTTGAAACCTTAGTTATAAGTAGGCGACTCGCCAAGTAAGCTACTGTAAAAAATTGGGAGCGATTTGAAATTTTTATTTAAGGTTTTGATAAGCGTGAAGTTAGGGTGTTCAACTATTGGGTTCTCTCCCCTACATGAGTTAGAAATGCATTTTTTCAATCGAAAGGAGTGTACTTACTTCTTTATAACTCTTAATAAGATCCCTTCGCCTAATAGATAACCATCGATCCATGTCATGTTCTCTTGTAATAGAATGTGGAACTAATAAACTATAACTGATGTTGTTTTTCTCAAATTGCTAATAGAATGTTTTGGCCTTTGGATAGTTGTTGATCTTTGTCATGCCATCTTCTAGTAGAAGGTGGGTACTAAACTATAGTTGATCTTTTTCCTCTTAGCTTGTCTCATCCTAATGATGGATCACAAAGTGTGAATCGAAACGTTGGTGTAAGAATTTGACACAGTCAAATCTAGAATAGATTGTGTCTCTCTAATGATGTTACTTCTTTTAAACAACCAATAGAAACCCCTAGCTTGATGGATAGTAGTTGATTTTTGCCATGCTCTCCTTGTTGGATTTTGAGGTTGATGGTTGTCATTGATGTCAATGTTAGCCTTTGGTTTATCTTTTGTTGTGATTTGATGTATTGGCAGATGTGTATCAATAGGTTTGATGTATTGGTTGCATGTTGTTCTTTCTATATTAATAACTTGTGCTTCATGTTTTGAGTTTACTGTTCATTTTGCATTAAATGTTTTATCATTTTGGACCTTGGTGATAGATCTTCTTGGCGTTGGCAGATCTATGTGGCATGCAACATTTGTTGGATTGTAATTTTTGGGTTAATCCTTTGTAGATATGATACATGCTTTGAACCCAACAACTCTCTATTAGCATGTTGATCATTATTGTTGGAACTGAAGTTCATGACGTTGTAGTGCATTGGATCGCACAAGGAGCGTTGAGACCTACATCAAGTTTGTCTTGGTCGAAAGGTTTAAGGGTGACATCCAATATAAATAAAGCATCATTCAAGTAGATGTGTGTAACTTGTAATGTAAACTTATGTTGTATTACAATGTACCATAGTTGCTTATGTGCAAGCTATTTGTGGTGTAAGTTTGAGTTTACTTAGACAGATGATTCAAGGCAGTGCATGGAGTAGTAGATTGTGTTGCAAAGTATTGGTGACTATATTCTATGGTGGATTCTACTTTCATCTTTCATATACTGGGTATAAGCTCTTTATATTATCAATGACCCCTCTATTGCAATACTAGGTAGTAGACACATTTGCAGTGAAGCCCATTGATGATAACACTCTTCATATTGCAATGAGCATTTTCAATAATTAGCCCTTGTTGTAGATATCACCTTAACAGTTATTTTGCATTTCATGAGAATTTGTTTCTCCATTATTTTTTCCAATTTGGGTTCCACATAAAATCATGGTGTTGAATTTGTCGATGTCTATGTACTTTCATGTTTGTATCTGTTTTAACTGACAAATATTAAGTGGTGGCTAATATTTGTTGATTGTTCATAGATAGTTGAAAAACTTTAAATTGTGTGTGGGAATAATTGATTCGCTCTCATCTCAATTATTTGGCATGTTCATTAATTGGTATCCGATCAAGGTTCCTCAGTATAGAGCTTAACTACTTGACGCAAATTCGATGGCACAAGTTGAATATCCTTATTTGATGGATCTAATTACAATTCATGGAAAGATTAGATAAAGGGCTATTTGGTATTGGTTGGCAACTATAAAACCTATAAACTTGTATAAATAAAGTATATTTTCCCTACTAATGGATTTGACATACTAGATTAGATAAAAGCTTACAAGGACAATAAAAAGGCAAGATATGCAATTAATAATGCTTTATCTAAAGCAGAAGTTGCTAAGGTAATTTCTTTAAAAATTTCTTTAGAGGTTTGGGAAAATTTGAGAGAAATCTATGAGTTGTCTCCTTCATTCTAACATTTAAATTGAGATTTTTTAAGGGTCTTGGTGTGAAATTATTTTGGGGTAAGTGGATGTAAGTTGAAATATCTTTGATTGAAAGTTAATAATTGAGGTGTTCTATTTTGAGTAGGGAGAAATGTGCGATCTCATTTTCCAACCCTTGTATCTTGTTTTTTTTTTTTTTCTATTGAGTATAAGGTATTAACACAAAAATGTACAACATTGCAACCTTTACTATTGTGGATCCACATCTCAAGTATCTATATCATATATGAATCGCATGTCTATGGTAGAGCCAATTTTGCATTGTTAAGATGGAAATGTGAATCAAGGACACAAAACCCTAAGTTCATCACAAATCATTATTACACAACTCAAAGAGGGAGTAAAAGAGATTGATCCTTTCAATCCCAAATATAAAGTTACTAGATCTAGGAAGATCTAATGGTTATAGGATTGGAGAAAGGATATGGAAGTCCTTGAAACCCTAATGTAACAAGATCTATGAAGAGCAACTAAGTAGATGTGCAAAGTAGAGCTAAGATATATAAATAAATGATAAAGTGTATTGAAATGAAATAGAGGAAAATATATATCTTGTAAAAAAATTTAAAAATAGGTTGTCAACCGACCTTTGGAAGGCTCAATTTGTGAGATTGAAATTGAAAACTGTGCTCCAGACATAACCCAGAAATGGTTTAACGAGAAATCAAGGGCGACCCAAGTAAATCAGGGGCAAAGTTTGACCTTGATGGAATCTTCAAGGATGAACTGTCAGGGGTGAAATGGATCTTCAAGGGTGAAATTCACACCTGATGAAAAGACTAACACTAATTTTGATTTCACACTTTCGTAAAAAACCTAAAAGCGTACTAATATCCACAACCTGTAATTTAAAAAAAAGGGTTTTTGTTGTTGATGGGGGGTTTTCCTTGGTCAAACCCTAGTTTAGTAATTAACCTTGGATTCAAATAATTGAAATAGCATGAATGTAAATTAAATGTACAAATTCACCTTACAAAGCTAGATCCCTCGAATAGAATATAGCGTGCTCACTTCACCAATTGATTTGAATCAAGAAGATGAAGATGGATGTAGAAGATGCAACAAAGGATCTTGAATGGATTAAAGTTGATATCAAAGATGGCTCCCACAATTACTTGAATGTTTGAATCCTTGACCTTCAATGGAGGAATTACATGAAGAATGCTTGAAGACATGAAGGCTTGAGAGCTTGAGTGCAAGTACGAGAGCTTGAGTGCAAGTACTTGATCATAGAATTCTTAGATGTGTGAATGTTGATGTCATATGAAGTGAAAATGAAATAAGAAAGCTCCCTTTTATAGAAATCTCAAAGTGGCCAATGCCTTGAATTTTAAAATGAGGTGAGATTCATCTTAAAGTGGAGCAATAAATACTTGACCATAATAAGATTCCTTGGGGGAGTAAGTTAAGGATTACTAATTTGAATTAATAAAGGTCTACCCCAATTTATAAAATAAGAGGAGACATATAATATTTATCTATAGGGGAGATAAAATATTATTTAAGATAGGACCAATTTAAAATATTAATTTAAATTAATTAATAAATGAGGACACAATATTTAAGAAAAATAAAGGTCTAGCTCATTTATATTAACTCTATATAAATAAAAGGTCCAATGAGATGAAATTAATTATTTAAATGGGGAAAAATAGAAGACAAATACAAATAAATGATATAATTTCATTAAATGGGTGCTAAACCTTCATTAAATTGGAGTGCTTCCAATATAAGACAGTACATTTAGCCCCCACTTTAGCAAGAGTATGGACTCAATCCAAACTCTTCGTAAAGTATAACAGAAGGCATGAGATAATCTTATTGAAATCAAGGAGACCAAGAATCACCCAAGCCCTCAAGGGATAAGCCCTTGATAACTCCAAGATCATCATAAGAGAGAAATTATTGATTGAAAAGAAGCAGAGAGGGAAGGGGAGTGATTTCCCAATAGAGTGCACACCCTAGTGTGAATCACTAAAAAGTGTTGTTGCAAAAGATTGCGTTGAATGGTCTAATGAGGTGGTAACTTGCTAGTCAATCCATCAAAAGGTCCATCCATAGATCAACGTTATTTGTTATGTGTTTCCCATAAACGAGATTTAGCATATGTGTGTGCAAAGAGAGAGAGAGAGAGAGAGAGAGAGAGAGAGAGAGAGAGAGAGAGAGAGAGAGAGAGAGAGAGAGAGAGAGAGAGAGAGAGAGTCAAGGATGCTCTCTTCCCACAAAGAATCCATGCTTTAGGATTATGCCTAATCCATAAAGGGAAAATATGTGCAAAAAGGAGGAATGAAGTAGCAATGCATAGATTTGAGGATACCCTAAGAAGCACACCAATCCCACAAGGTTAAACTATTCTAAGTCATACTTAGAATCCGTATTTACTACTCCATGAGATTGATTTGAGAATGTGCAAGGATAGGTCAAATGGTCTATCAAGTGTGTGTATCATGCAAGTCAACCAAATCCAAGACATATGAAAAGAAGAGGAATATGTATGCTCTCCCTTAAAATAGGAAAATAATTTCTTATTTTGGCATCTTAAGGAAGTAATGAAGAAGGATTTTAAAAAAAATGTATCAAGATAGTTATTATAAGAAACATCCAGTTCAAACCAAATAGGTCACAACTCCTATGAGGTCATGGAAGGGTAGAGTGCAATGAGACACTATGCAAGAAGTGAAAAAGTAAATCTTTGTAAGTGATCTATCTACCTTGAAAAGCCACTTGCTATTTATATAAGGTTGGATGTGACATGATAAACAAATAACACTCAACTAAAGAAATTGGTGGGTCCTTGAAAGAATGAAAAACATGGAGAAAGTTCCCTTGCCCCCCAAGTGTAGGGACAAAGAAAAAGAGGACCTATTATGCTACTCACAAAGAGGACCATGCATGAAAATGAGCCCCCAAGAGGGAGAATAACAATGTGACATAGCATAGAGCAAGATAATAGGGTCCTAAATGTTATTTAAAGAAATGTGGATTAACATAAACCTCATCATAAGGAGATATGTGAATAACCTTATTATCAATAAGTTTGTGTATCATAAAATTCAAAGCTTGAAAATCATTATTAGAGTGATCGTGAAAATGATGATACATGCAAAATGGAAGATTCATAAGTTTTTTACTATATTTCTTGCAATGTTTAGGTTGAGTAGTCACCTTAACATGAAGAATTTTAGGCAAAAAAGGTTCTTGATTAGTAGAAAATGATATAGGAAATGATGTAGACAAAGAAGCATTTTGTTTCACACATCCTAATGTATGAGTGACAATTGTGTTGAAAGTGTGTTTATCTAGGTTTGATAAGTTCCTCATGACTTGAAGTAGAATCAAAATTAGTAAAGAGAGGAGCAAATCAATTTCTCATTAATGAAAGATCGTTAACTCTACACTCTCCAATAAAAGTTGGATTAAAATTAGATGTACCCCAATCATCTTCAGATAGAATAGAAGAAGAAGGGTCTTCTTTAGGTCTAGGTTTTTTCACTTCTTTTGTAGGAGGAGAAACCTAAGCATAGTCTGCAATTAAACAAGGATTAGGTGAATCATCAGTATGAGGTCTATACATAATATTTTTATTAACAAACCTAGCCTTATGATGAATACTAGAAGGAACAATGTGCATAGAATGCAACCAATGTTTCTGTAAGAGAAGGTTATAATTGAGAGGTCTAAGCATAACATGTATAATAGTATCCATTATCACCAAACCATCTTTTATAGGTAGTGTTATAATACCCAAAGTATTTTTATCAATGTTGTCAAATCCACTAATAGAAATGTCATCTAGTGGAATAGTGGAAAGATCAACATTCATAGCCTTTGACATATCTATACTACAAATATTCAAACCAGAGCCATTATTAGTTAGATTTTGTTGTATAGATGTCTTATGAAAAGATACGACAACCATAAGAAGGTCATGATGATCTTGAATCTATTTAGAAGGCAGTGCTCACGAGTAAACACAATCACAGGTGGAATAAGAGTAGTATGCATGTATTGTAAAAGGTCATCTATGTTATCGTGATTAGGGGGTGGAATAAAGAGATTGGATAAAGATTTTTTTCAAGGATTGATGGTATGAATGAGATGTTTGAAGAAGTTCCCAAAGAGAAATCTTGGCAAGTTTATTACGTAATTGCAACACCAAATCATAATCCAACCCAATATTTTGAGGAAGACAAGGTGGAGGAGGAAGAATGGGTTGAGAGGGTGCAAGATAGATAGTAGGTTGAGGATTATTCCTTATATGTTAGGTGTGAGAAACTACAAAATAATCTAAAGGATCGCTAGATTTTCCCTTAATGGTTATTTGAGGACAAACCTCAACAATCATGAGAGACTTATTAAAAGATTGATGAATATTGACCATGTTAACTTGATAAATCTCGTGATCATTCATATGGTTATGGCTAGAAGAGAGAGCATAAGGATTTTCATGTCTATTAAAGCTTCATTCATACAATATCTCCTTAAAAGAAAATTTGAGTTGAAAAGAAAAGGTATTAACCATGTCATATTTTTCATGAGGAAGAGAGTAAGAAAAATTATCATCAAGAGGTTCTTCCTGAATAGCTCCATTATCAAGGTAGTAATATCACGAATTACTAAAGGTTGATCAACATAATCTTTAAAAAGATGAGTGTCAATGAAAGAATACACCAAAGCATCATCATATGCATCAAATGAAATGTCTAGAAATCACTGGAAAATAAAGATAGAAACCCCATTGAAAGAAAAATGCAAATTTTTTTGTATTTTCAAAATGTAAATATATGAAATGCAAACTATATGTAAATTCAAGGAGATATGAATACCACAAATGAAAACAAAGTCGATCTAGATATACCAAGAAATCTAACTTCAAAATTGAACAAAGAAGGCAAACAAATCACCAAAATCAAAAGTGGAAGTGGAAGTGTCTCAGGTTTACCAAAGAAAGATGAACACACAATGTAAATAATCTAACTCTAAAAAGAAAGGGGCAAGAGGTGGGGCT
Organism: Cupressus sempervirens; assembly: GCA_028749045.1. Taxonomy (NCBI): domain Eukaryota; kingdom Viridiplantae; phylum Streptophyta; class Pinopsida; order Cupressales; family Cupressaceae; genus Cupressus; species Cupressus sempervirens. Next base: position 919,169,559 of record CM053789.1, on the reverse strand, counting down.
CACTAAAGATGTTAAGGTGGAAATGTGAATCAAGGACACAAAACCCTAAGTTCATCACAAATCCCACTTACACAACTCAAAGAGGGAGTAAAGGAGATTGATCCTTTCAATATCAACTCTAAAGCAACTAGATATAGGAAGATTAGTGTTAACTGAGTGATAAAGGAGCACTAATGAAACAATGATCTAATGGTTATAATATTGGAGAAAGGATACAAAATTCCTTGAAACCCTAATGTAACAAGAGCTATGAAGAGAAACTAAGTAGACATGCAATGTAGAGTTAAGATATATAAAGAAATAATAACATGTATTGAAATGAAAGAGGGGAAAATATATTCCTTGTGAATAACCTAAAAAATGGGCCATCAAACAACCTCTATAAGTGTTAATTCCCACAATCTAGATTGACAACTGTACTACGAACAAAACTCAAAAATTGTTTGACAAGAAATCAAGGGTAGCCTGGGTAAATCAATGGCGAAATTTGACCCTGGTGGAATCTTTAGGGGAAAAAATTAAAGGGTGAAATTTTCCCTCAATGATAGAGTCCAACATTGCTTCTGATTTCATGGTTTTGTAAAAAGCCAACAAGGCTACTCATATATGTGACCTGTAATTTTTTTTAAAAAGTGTTGTTGATGGGGGGTTTTCCTTGGAAAACCCCACTTTAGGAATTAACCTTGAATTGAAATTATTGAAATAGTATGAATGTAAAGTAAATGTATGAATTCACCTTACAAAGTTGGATCCTTCAAATCGAATGTAGTGTGATCACTTCACCAATTAATTGAGATCAAGAAGATGAAGATGGATGTAGAAGATGCAGCAAAGAATCTTGAATGGATTAAAGGATATCTTGAAGATGTCTCCCACAATTTACTGAATGCTTGAATCCTTGATCTTTAATGGAGGATTCACTTGAAGAATGCTTGAAGACTTGAAGGCTTGAGTGCTTGAGTATGAGTGCTTGACCATAGAATGCTTGGATGTGAGAATGCTTGATGTCATATGATGTTAAACTAAAATGAGAAGGCTCCCTATTATAGAGATCTTAAAGTGGCCAATGCCTCTAACCTTAAAATGAGTTGAGACCCATTTTAAAGTGGAGCAATAAATGCTCGACCATAATAAGATTTCGTATGGGAGTGAATTAAGGATGATTAATTTGAATTAATAAAGGTCTACCCCAATTTATAAAATAAGAGGAGACACATAATACTAATTTATAGGGGAAACAAAATACTTTTTAAGATGGAACTAATTTTAAATATTAATTGAAATTAATTAATAAATGAGGACACAATATTTAAGGAAAATAAAGGTCTAACCCATTTATATTATTTCTAAATTAATAAAAGGTCCAATGAGATGAAATTAATTATTTAAATGGAGGAGAATTAGAAGGCAAATACAAATAAATGATAGAATTGCATTAAATGGGTGTTAAACCTTCATTACATTAGAGTGCTTCCAATGTAAGATGGTAAAAATTCCTCTCATGGTATTAATAAAATACAAAAAAAATTATAGTCATTGTGATCTTTCTAGCTTAACATCATAGATATAATTACATCTAATTCAATACAACATCTCTAGAAACTATTGCAAACTAGCCATGCAAGGTTGGGTGAAATACAATAACCATCATAGGTGGAATGATTTCTATTGGAGTAGCAACAATAGGGGACTTTTGTTTTCTTGTACATGCTATCTTATTTTCTTCAATGCTTGTTCTAAGGTGGAGCGTATTGCAAGGTCTACCTCCAATATGTAGTCGAATGTGATCTCATTCAACATAGTAGCAACACCATCCTTCAATAATTCTTTAAACTTTTTCTCCTCAATCTTTAGCACTAGAGTGACCTGCATGGATATGTTATAGTATGAGTCTCCAAAAAGACACAGTAAGATTTTTGGAAATGCTAGAAAAAAATGTTATCATTTTTTTTCCACAAAAGCCATAGAGTCCCAACTAATAGTACTGTAATACCAAAAAATTGGCATCTTGATATTTTAAACCAATTTCAGTGCCTTAGTCTTAAAACATAAAATTCTCAATAAACAATGTCTCATTTTACTAGGCATTTTTTACCACTTCACTATAATCGATCTAAGTATCAATTATAGAAAAGCCTAAGTCTATAATAATCTCTCACTTTATTCAATTAATGGGAATATGTAATTATGAGGTCATATTTAATTAATAAACCTAATATTCTCTCCAAAATCCTCTCTTCAATTCAAAAAAGAAAATGTTGAGTTAACTTTAATAAAAAGGAAACAAAACTAGTTAACTCCTCAGTCAGTCTAAAAGAAAATAATTAACTCCACAAGACTCAAACTTTCTCTCACACATCAAATCTCCCCTGCCCATTTGACTTAATCTCCATCGTTGATTGGTTTTGGGATTCTATAAAAGGAAAACTTTTTTCTCTCATTTGAGAGGATGCAATTGATGAGTATCAAAATGTCGTCAATTTGAGAACTCAAATATTCTTGCATTCAAATGACACTTGTTATCGTTTTGCACAAATACATTGATTTAGAATACAATGCATACATCTAGATTAGTATTTTCTTATTTACTTTCCTAGATTCACTTGCATCATATAGCTTAATTAATTTCACTTGCTTATCCTAAATCTTACATTGCATACAATAAGACCCTTCATTCTTAGTTGGTTTGGTCACAGAACACTTGATTTTGAGTGAATAGCTTAAAACCCCAACCAGATAAAAGGAAACAACTCACCTTGTTTAGACATTCAAGATGAACAATCTCATGTTCATTCTTGGACGAATCTAACAAATAATGACCATGTTGAAATATGTTGTTGAGTTTGAGGCCCATATTCAACACTAACATTTCTGGCACTCACATTGCATGTACAACCTTCTACCTGATTTCAAGTCTAAATTGCAACTTCAAGGGCCTACAACCTTTGATGAAATGATAACATAAGGTGTCTACATTGAAGAATTCATGATCAAGAAGGGTGATTTGACATTACAAAAAGACAAAAAACAAGGGTCCACCTTGAGAAAAGATAAACCCAAGTACATCAATAAAAACCATAACATTGTGAATGACGGGGTAGTGGACATTGTGACTCCAAAACCTCCAAAAGTTGTGTTCAATCTTACAAATAACATTCAATCAGTTAAAGCCACTAATAAGGCCACTACAAACACTAGACCATATGTAAACAACTCTAGAAAATACATATTGGGCTTCGAGACCCAAATGTGACTACACACCCTAAGGTGAACCTCTTGAAGTGGTCTACAAGACACTTCTTCAAAATCATATTCTCACTCCTCTCAACAATTATCATCCATATGATCCACAGCTAAGACCTAAATGTTGGAAAAAAATTGCATACTCTAGTTACCACCAAAAGAAAGGTCATAAAGAAAACAACTAAATCCAATAGAGACACAAGATTCAGGACCTCATTGATGATAGTGATGTAGTTGTAAGAGGGCTTAACAAAAGCTCAAATCATAAAGAATTCAAGGAACCATTCCCTTCATATGAAAAGGGAGAAACATCTAAACCAAAAAATAACAACAAGGTCAACTGCACATATACCAACAATGACAATGTGATAAATATAGTTGAACCTCTAGATTCTAAATACTGTGATGTTCTCACAATCAAAGGAAAAAGTGACAATGCCAAAGACTTCATTTATCCTAAATGGAGCTACATCTCCTGAATATGATCAAGGACAATCCCAATTTTGTGCAAATGATGTCACATGGTCCCATGTCAAAATAGTGCTCAAGGGCCCTATGCCTTCTACATCTAAAACTTAAACAACCCAAGGAAAAAAAAATTGTTGGTCAAACTAGAAAGAACACAAAACTTGCAACATCTTCCAACACTAAAAACTACAAAATTATTGAACAATTGAAACATACTAATGCTCAGATAACCATTTTTGAACTGCTTTAATTTTACTTGCTCATAGGTAGATTCTTTACAAAGCTCTTACTGAGGCTAGCATACCTAAGGATCTTGATCTCGATCAATTTCAATCTATGGTAGGTCACCTGACTTAACCTCTCTACCTATCCCTCTATAAGGATGAAAATAATTCTTTGATTCATCCTCATAACCAACCATTTCATATTAAAGTCATGATCCATCAAAAATGTGTCCACCTTGTGCTTATAGATAAAAATGTTGGTCTAACATCTATTTCACTAGTATTCTTACTTAATTAGGTTATTGTTAGGAATAAGGTGTCTCAACCTTGGAAAATTCCTATTCTTATTATTTATTTTGTAAATGTATTTTTTGCAAATAATGTAATTAATTGTGAGTGTACATATCTAGTTGGCATGTTGATGTGTCACTCCACTTGCATGTTCAACATCTTGAATTAAGACGAATTCCTATGACGTGTAAGAGCTATCTTTGAGATATTTAATTGTGTAAGGAGATCATGACTAAAAATGGATATGACAGATTCCTATGATGTGCAAGATCTATCTTTGGAAGATTTAATTGTGTGTAAGGAAATCATGACTAAAACGGTTATGACGGATTCCTATGATGCATAAGAGCTATCTTTGGAAGATGCCCTAAGCGCATTATATAAGCACTTTGAGGGTTGTAGATAGCTGAGGGAGTGTCTGAGTAGTGTATTGTTGGTAGCTACTGGATAAGTCTTCCATGTCCTGAAAGAGCTTGCACTACAAGTGTGTTGTAACCTTTGTGTTGAAGATAATAAATTGTGCAGGTTTTGCTGGGGTGGGGTTGTTTTACCAAAAGGTTTTTTCCCACCGGCATATCCTTGTTTATGTGTTATTATTTCTCTATATGTTTTCTATATTCATGGTTGATTGCAATATTGTTGTTCTACCGAAAGTGAATCTGAAATTGTAAGGATTTAAAAAGAATTTGCACAATACTTTCCTTAAGAGATTAGTGTACGATGTTGTTTCCACACTTGAGTTTCCTTACAATTATGATGAGGAGTCCATCAATCCTCATAGGAAAATCATAATCAAACCTTATGATGAGGAAGAAATAAAATCCAAAGGTCTCATTGTGCTACATATTAGAGTGGAATCTTAGAATGAGATGCCATATGTCAAGTCCTTGATATACACTTGGCATACAACATACTATTTGGTAGGCCTTGGGTTTCAAGATGTAGGTGGTCCCTTCAACTTATCAACAATACATAAAGTTCCCATTTCAAGGGGTGAAGGTGCCAATACCTGCCAATACCGACTACACCTGCAACATACTAAAATCTATTGATAGTTTTATTCTAACCAATTGGGAGTCTACTAAAAACCATGTTATCAAAATGAAGGACATGTAAAAGTCTCTCAAACTAAAAGAAACTGCTATGGGAGAGTATCAAATAGAACTAGTACTATCTCTAACATATCTTCCTATATCTCCTTAACACTATGGGAAACCTTCCAAAGAGAAGAGACCCTTTTATATACCACCTAAGACTATCTTTGATGATAATTTTGTATAGGTCACCGTACCTTTAGAAGAAGAGGATGAGAATAGAGCCATTTCTACTTGGTTATATAAGGAAGAGATCCTTGTTAACACCACAACTTAGTCTTATAGAATAAGCCCAAAAAAGTATGGGCAAAGCCTCAAACTGATGAAATGACTTGGCTATAAGGGAAATGTAACTATAGGGTGAAACAACAAGGGCTTGATTGATCTGATCAAAGATACATCTAGATGGCCTCGTGATATAGCAAGCCTAGGTTTCAAAAAAGTGCCCTTTCACTTGGGAATCAACAGATTCATGCTAGAACCTGATAGTCCACCTAAACCTACATATCCATCTAAATCTGAAAATCAAGAAGAAAGCTATAATTATGAGGATATCTTTCCTTATCTTATTTCACTAGATCTTACTATGCTATTTGTGGAATCTAATAACTTTGTACCATGTGTTAGCACTATTGAAATTGATGGCACTTTTGTTACTCCCCTTAATCAACTAGAATAGGGAAAGTCCAGTCAAAATTTTACTGTTGAAAGTTTTGAACAAAGCCAAGATGACGCTAAAAGTTGGGAGTGGGTACCCATGACTATAAGGGGATACATTAATCTGCCTCCATGTAGCATTGATTCTTACAAGTATGAGTTTGATTCTCTTGGGATGCAACTTCTACTAAAAATGTAGATAGGGTACACACATATGAAAACCAACTCAAAGTAGGAGATCAATCTAGGGTTTGGTTTGGTGAGTTTAACTCTACTAATGTTGACTTGTCTTTGGTTAATGTCATTAGGACTCAGAGGAATTTGAACATACCTCTGCATGAAATTGTGTTAGGCCTTGACTTAATTACACACACTTTTGATGACTACACCATGAATACACTTGAACCAATCACTTCTCTTCCATTCATCTATCTCGAGCTAATAGGCTAGAACTCCAACTCTACATCTAGTGAATTTCCTATGTTCTAGAGTGACTATGCTATTACATGTTACCTAAATATTGTTGAATCGGTAATGTCTTCCACCAATGAACATAGTGTGAACATGACTAAAGATGACGTCAAATATCTCAGTCATACAATCAAAAATTTAAAAAAAAACACTCTGATAGTAAAAACCACATTGTGGCAGTACTAGAGCCTAAAATAGTAAAAATAAAAGACATATCTGAAGGTGAAAATTTCTTCGATGTGCCTAAATATGGGATATTTGATGCACTCCCAAGTCATTTCTAGGAAAGGTCATTGGTGCTAATAGAACTAACAAAACCAATGAATATGGGTATTAATGAGCATCAGAACACGATACATCTTGCATAGTCACTGTCGATTAAAGAGAAAGAAGAGTTCAATGTCTTCTTCAGAGAAAAGAAAATCAACTTTGAATGAAAATACTTAGATATGTCATGTCTAGACCCTAATTAATCATGTGTCACTTATCTATTGCACTAGGTGTAAAAATTGTAAAGCAAAAGCTCTGAAAGATGCAGCCTCATGTGGCACTTTTGGTCAAATTTGAATTAGAAAAACTACCAAAATGTGGATCCATTCAAGCCATCAACTATGTTGAATGGATATCTAATATAGTCCTAGTCTCTAAACATGATAAATTTATCACACTCTATATAGATTTCTAGGATCTCAACAAAGCATGCCTGAAGGATGACTTTCCACTACCTAACATTGACATGATAATAGATATGATGGTTGGGTATGAAATGTATTCACTGATGGATGGTTTCTCTAGCTATGACCAAGTCAAAATTGCATCAGAAGATTGAGAAAAGACCGCCTTCACTTGTGCATGGGGGACATTTTTTTGGAATGTGATGTCATTTGGCTTGAAGAACATTTGGAGCTACATATCAATGAGTTATCATGACAATGTTTCACAATATGATGCACAAGACCATGGAAGATTATGTTGATGATACTCTAGCTAAAATCATGCAATGAAGCACTCATCTTAAGGACTTAGGCCCTATATTAGATCACATGGAAAAATTTATTCTCATACTAAATCCTAAGAAGTGCGTGTTCAGGGTCACATCAAAGAAACTGCTAGGATATATTATTTCTCAAAAGGGAATGGAGGTGGATCCTAAAAAGTTCCAACTGTAGACACCAAAATCCTTTAGAAAATAAAGTATTTTTATTTTCTGAAAAGTCCCTGATGACATCATCATTTATTAATTAATTATTTATTCAATTTATTTATTTATTTTTATGCCATTAAATCCCTTTATCTTAATTAAAAATATTTAATTAAGGAATCCCTCCCAAAAATGTTTAAATCTTATTTAAACATTATTTCCTTATTTATTAATTATTTAATTAATAAATTGACCAAAAATCCCAAAATAATTTATTTATTTATTTTTTGCCCAAAACTTGGCCAATTTCCTTAAGACCACTAACCTCTTCCAAAATCTTCTAATCCTTCTTTAATTTTGATTAAAGGCTAATCCCATCATTTCCTACCCCGAATCCCAACTCAAAATATTTAATTAAGATTAAATATTAATCTTCATGTTTATTGAAAATATTTTAATAAATATCTCCTCAACCCAAACCCTTGAAATAAATAAAACTTTATTTATTTCCTAAAAACCTTATTTATCCTCATCCTAGGAAGTTCTAGACTCTTCTAGAAAGTCTTAATCCTCATCCAAAGCCTAGACTCTTCTAGAAGATGTCAATTCTTATCTTTGACCCTAATCCTAACCCCCTTCCCTAACCTTGTCACATTCCCTAAACATGGGTTAAGACTTGCTAACCCAAGCCAAAGCCAACAAATATCTCATCCTTCACCCACCCTCATTAAATGCCATCCACTTGCCCATCTCTAACAAGCCTAATCTAATCTTAACCCAAGCCTAATCCAAGCCTTAATCATTTGCACATTCCTAAGTCAAGCTTAAGACTTTCTTAATCCAACCCAAGTCAAAATATCTCAACTCTCTCACAAATATCCCAACCATAAAACTTTATGAAGCCCACAAAGCCATAAATGACTCTTACAAGCCCATTTATTGCTCTTACAAGCCATTATGAGGGTCTTTATGAGCTTTGAGCCTCCTTTTTTGACCCTTCAACCCCTCTTGCTCTAACCAATGACTCTGTGACATGTGTCACTCCCTGATTGGTTGTAAGGAAGCACAATCCATGTGCTCTCCTCTCATTCAATCTAAACCTTCCATAAACTTTCTCCCATCCTTGCATCCTAGCCCTTGATCCCTCAAGCCCTTTGCCTATTTAAGGAATCCTCTCCCAAGCCATTTTAACACAATCACCCATAGTAACAAAGTAATGCCATTTTGATCATGAAGTAAAGCCATAATGCCATTTTTGACAAGCCATTTTACATCAAATCCATTCACCCAAGCTAAAATCCATCAAGAACACCATTGAAGCCTTCGGAGAATTCAGCATACATCCTATCTAATTAGACAAAGCTACTCAACAAGAGAGCTTCTTATTGAGAGAGCCCATTAATGGCTCGTATTCTCAATTAAGAGCTCATCTTAGTCTATCTTGAAGTTACATCTATTTAGTTTTGTGAATACTTTTTGATTTGATATTTATTTTTCTTTGCATTACTAATCCTCGTATACACCAAGCTATTATTGAAATGCCTCCACCTCAGAATATCAGTCAAATGAGAGGACTACACAACATACTATAGTTTATTTGTTGGTTCATCTCACAACTAGGAGACAAGTCACAACCATTCACAATGACACTGCATAAGGGTGTGACTTGCAAGTGGAATTGTAAGAATTTGCCTTAGGGCAAAATTCACCCAAGATCAAAGAACTCAAACACAAGCACAATTGTAGATCGGAAAGAATATGATCAGAATATCGATATGTATTTGATTGAATGTGAAAGTACACTAGGAGTGCATGTATATAAAGGCCTCTGAGATGCATCTAGAATGCATAAGAATCAACATCATGATAAGTCATATAATTAGGCACATGTCCACCAGATATAGGTTATCCTCCATTAAGCATGGAAGTAAGTGCGATGATGAGAGGATAAGCCTACAAAGGTGTAGCATGTAAATTAATATTGTAGACACCATGTGCTAAATTAGGAGTGCAAATAACTATGTTTTCTACATGACAACTTAGTTAATGATGCAAATTCCATTGTTGTAGACACCATGTGCTAAATTAGAGTTGCTTACTTCTATGTTGTCAACATGACAACTCATGAAATTACGCAAACTCCTAAGTGTCTAACAAAATAAATAATAAAATAATGCAATCTAATAAAATAATGCATTAACCTAAATAAACTTAAGTAAAGTATAAATAGTAAATACGTATTTACACCAACACCCCCCCCCTTAAGTGAAACTTAGGGGAATGGCCTTAAACTTACAAAAACTAGGATGAAATACATAATGGGTTTCAGTTACTAGGCCATGTCAGGTACCCATGTACATAATGAAAATGAAATCTCTCATAAAGCAGAGAAAGAGGGAAAACCTCATGGGAAAAACCCTCCACCAAAAAGAGAGATGAAAAGACAAGATGCATGGATGGATGGAGTAATAAAGCCCCCCCCCATTATGAAATACATCAAGTATATATGTTGGTGTAAATAAGTATTTACTTATTACACTTACTTAAGTCTTACTTAGGTTAATGCATTATTTTATTATTATTTTAGGTGAGACACTTAGGAGTTTGTGAACTCTCATTGAGTTATGCAACTCTAATTATGCACATGGTGTCTACAACACAGGAGTATGCATCATTCACTAAGTTGTCATGTTGACAACACAGTTATCAACACTCCTCATTTAGCACATGTTGTCTACACCACTGATTTGCATGCTACACCATTGTAGGCTTATCCTCACATCATCGCACTTAATCCTATTCTTAATGGAGGATAACCCATATCTAGTGGACATGTGCCTGGTTGTATGACATATCATGATGCTAACTTCTATGCATTCTAGAAGCTCTTTTGAGGCCTTTATATTCAGGCACTCCTAGTGTACTCTCCATCTAGTTACTGAATGAATATCATCATTCTGATCATACTCTGTCTATTTTGGTCTATTGTGTACTTGTGTTGAGTTCTTTAGTTCTTGGGTGAATTTTGGCCTAAGCCAAATTCTTACATGGTATCAAAGCCAAGGAGGATTCTCATCACCTAACCGTTCGAGACCATTCATGTTTCAGCACCTTGACATGAATTCGAAGGATCCGTAGAAATTGGAAGTGTCTAGAGCCAGATCTGACCTCACCGTTGCGTTCGAAGTGTCGATTCAATGAAAATTGAATATAAACTTGCCTATATTGAGTGAAAGTTGATCATGAGGCCAAAAAAATTTGCAAATCGAAACCTGAAGACGCCGATTTGCAATTTGGGTATGATTGTTTTATTGATCTGATTAATTCATTTTCGGATCTAAATTCTGTGTATTTCTTTGGCATTTTCAAAATTATTTTTAGATTTATAGAACAAGCAGAGAATATATTTTAGCCAAACTGGGCATTGAAACCCCAGCTCAGCTCTGTTATTTTGTGGCGGATATATTATATTATTGCAGGGCTTGTTTATTTAATTTGTGGGCATCTGCATTCAACATGCAAGCCGTACAGAATTTATTTCTCTGCATATCTAGTGACCAAATTCAGGCATTGGCCTACCCCTTAACGAGGGTAAACTTACAAATTCTGGCGGACTATTAAACTCTTGGTGATCTTACCTTTCAATAACCGACCGCCTTGCTATTTATTAAACCTCCATGGCAAGTTGTTTTTAAATAGCACCTACCACCGCCAACCCACAAATGTGGGATTTTTCGTTGGAAATCTCGGTGACCTCCACTGAATTTTTGGCCTATTACAAGCTCGGCATCCAGATAATAATTCGGCGAGCCACAATCTGGCGCAGTCTAAAAAAGAATTCGACAGATCTGCAGGGACTCAGCATCGGCATTTTAAATCTCTCTGACACTGTCGCATCAAAATTTTGACGTCCAAATAAAAGTTTCGGCAAGACATTTTAAATTTTGGCAATCCTCTGGAAAATCAGGCATCGGATTTAGTCTCCTGAGACTTTGGCGATTATAGTGTAGTCCTAGTGCATACAAACTTGGACATGTGGCATCTCCATGGTGTACCTGTCAAATCCTACTCAGCGACTAGTCAACCAACTGTACTTGCCATGCGGACAAAAAATAGAGCCACGTTCATAGCTGAGTCATCGCATAGTTAGCCCTGCTAACTCATTGTAGTGTTACATCCCAGCGACACGTGGCAACACCGCCTCATAGATCATGAACAGTCACCATTCGACTGTACATCCCAGTCAGCACATGTCATCTGCCACGTGGGTCATTGTACATTTCTGTACATTATGTTGTCACATTTATGTCATCGGAGGGCAAAGTTTTGCTGACATCATCATTTTGTTGTCTTAAAATTAACGCCCATCTGGATGTGAAAACAAGGCCATATTGAACTATTGTGATGACCGTATGACCATCAAATTTAATCTCACATTTCGCTGATACAACCCCTCACCAGATTCATTTTGGTTTTTGCAGTCCGACTTGAAGAGGCCATAACTCGCACATCCGGACTCCAAATCAAGTGCATATTTTTAAAATTTGGGTAAAATTTTCTAAATTTTTTAGTAGTGCAGCTATTTTCTGGTTTTGGTGCACGGATTGTTCAGAAATTGCATTTTTTGGCGACTATACCTAGATAATCCTACATTTTGCAACTTCAAAAGCTCCGTAGGGGCACCTGGAGTCAAAAACAGGTTCTTTTTTTTTTGAAAGTGCATATTTTTTCATCTACTTTCTAGATCTGGCATCAGATTATAGGGTTGTGTGGACAAAATTGTCACTTTTAGCAATAGGGCCTTTATTTGCTTTGTAATGCTTAAGTATTGTAGCAAATTGTAAAGTTTTAGATTTGTACTCCTTAAGAGGTTGTAACAAGAAAAATTAGAAGTCCACAAAGGCCAAAATTGGTAAGTGCCCTATTGTAATCGCACTACTGATAAAGTGCCTAAAGCATCTATTTTGGGGGGGGTTTCTTGATTTAGTGAAAAGGGGGGGTGTTCTTGGTCTTGTGTTCTCTCTTTTCTGCAATTTTCTTTCATTTTTTGCATTATGGGCAACTTTAAGTTTCCTAAATTAACTCCTCATAACTATGCTTCGTGGTCGACCAAAATGTGGTATCACTTAATGCATAATGGAGTTTCACAATATGTAGATGGTACTCTTTCTAAACCAACAGGTGATAATGTATCAGTAAGTGAAATTTCAGATTGGGTAGCCATGGATAGGAAAGCCCTAGGTGATATATGTTTGGGAGTAGATGATAAGATCATGTATCAAATCAAGAAATGTACTACATCCAAGGAAGCTTGGGATACCCTCGAAAGCCTTTATGGTAAAGTGTCTAAAGAGGATGTGTTCAAAATTGAAGATGAGCTTGTTTCCTTAGATCCTAAGTCATATGACTCAATATAGAACTTCATCATCAAGGTGAATGAATTAAGGACAAAGCTTACTAATTGTGGGAGCTCTATCAAAGATGACAGACTGATCTATCTCATAAATAACAAGCTACCATCAGAATATTCCACATTTGTGTCTTCTTTTAACACCTCACAGACTACCTTAGGGTCTGCCTACAAGAAAGTCACTTTTGATGAATATGCTAAACTATTGGATGATTAAGAAAAGAAGTTGAAATCAATGGGGATTCTCAAATCACCTCAATCCAAAGCATTGGTGGCCAACAATGAGGGTTCTCAAAATTCAGCTGCACACTCTTCAAATAAAGGAAAGGGTAAGAAGAAATGGAAGAAGGATAAATCTGAGGATGCAGAAAAGTCAACACCAGAATCCAATCAACAAGGCAAGTCGTCGAATACCAACGAGAAAGGGGACAACAATAAGGAGAAGAATAAGTGTGCTTATTGCAAGAAAATGGGTCATGAAGAGCATGAGTGATATCTCAAAAAGATTGATGAATTAACCAACATCATGAAGAAACATAATGTTCCATTGCCTAATGCTTACAAGGATAAAGGGTCATCTTTTGATTCAAAGGGAAAAGTGCAAGCATTCATGGCAAATGCAAACTCTTCAAAAGAATAGATATTTGACTTAGGTGCCTCATATCACATGGGTTCTTCAAAGGAGGATTTTTATTCAATGAAGTAGTCCAAGGTACCACACATCTTCATGGGGAATGATAGTAAAATAGAAGTTGAAGGAAAAGGAAACGTGGAAATGGAAAATGGAGAGTTTCAAGAGGTTCTCTATGTTCCAAACCTAAGTTCAAATCTCCTATCAATCTACCAAATCACTCACCTCGGAGATGGACATAGAGTTGAGTTCCTTCCAGACTCAGTAAAGTTGCACAGTCTTAAAGATAATTCCTTGGTTGCATTGGGGAAAGTGAATTATCACAAGAGGTTGTACTCTTTCTCTCATTTTGTGCCCAAGTCTCCTTCAAAGGCCTTGTTATCCCAATCAAATTCAAACATGCAATTATGGCATGAGCGGTATGGTCATGTTGACTACCACTATCTTCAGCAACTTTGCACATACCACATGGTGAAAGGTCTACCTCAAACAAACTTTTCTAAGGGTGAGTGTTCAACAAATTCAGTAGATATGCATCCAGAGGGGAAGTTACAAAGAGAGAATTCTTCAAGAGCAACTGGTGTTCTACAAATGGTTCACATGGTATTATCAGGTTCATTTGCATTCAGCCAGGGTCACTACATACTTACCTTAGTTGATGACTCTTCAAGGTTCACTTGGGTCTATTTTCTTCATAGTAAGAGTGAAGTATTGGACAAGTTTCTAGCCTTCAAGACTAATGTAGAATGGAAATCTAGAAAGGCCATCAAATAATTTGCATGGAAAATGGAAACATGGATGTGAACAGAAGACTTAGGGACTTTTGCAGACATGAGGGCATTGATCTTCAAACTCCTTTAGCATTCAGTCTGCATAAGACAGATGTTGCACCATTGAGGATCTGAACTCTTAAGTCTATGGCAAGTTGCATGATTCATGCCAAGTCACTTGATCCATCATTAGAAGTAAAAGCAATCTCAAGTGCCACTCACATTCTTAATCATTCTCCTCATCCAGCCTTAGATGGGAAAACTCCTTTTGAGGCATGGTGCGGCAGAAAACCTATTGTGACACACTTCAAAGTCTTTGATTGTCCTGCATGGGCAAAGAGATCTTCCAAGGGATGCAAGGCACAGTCATCTCGCCCTTGTACCTTCATTGGTTATGAAGACAGTGTGAAGGCATACAAACTTCTAGATCCTGAGACACATCAGATATTTGTTGAGAAGGATGTTCATTTTAAGGAAAGTTCACCAAGCTTGTCCTCTACTCCTCTTCGCACATCATACAGTGTGGATACTGATAATGATTCCAGCGATAGTGCTTCAATAGATTCAAACACGTGGAGTTCTATTGACAGATACAGTAAGAGGTCACTTCATCAATTCAGTCCACATGCATACATCGCCACAGTGATAGGTCCAGAATAGCAGGGTACATCTAGTCTTCCAGATACATGTTCAATGACAGATTTGGGGGACAGTATTCATGATCTGCCTCTTCTTCTTGATGCAGAATTACTTTCTTCAGTTGTTATGAGGGATCCATTTGACTCTCTTGTTCATTCTCTACATGATTGATCCTCACAAGTTGAAGTGATTGTGGATACTTATGATCAGCAGTTGCAGCAGGTTTCTTCATCGGTTGCAGGGTTAAACAGTTCTTTGGGACATGTTCTTCAACTAGAGACATCACTCATCCATGGGATACTTTCCACACATAGTGGAAGTGTCTCATTTGTACCCTTGGCATTGTTTCTTCCTAAGGGGAGGAACACCATTCTACAGTCTTAGATCAGCTTCTTCATCGAAGCAGTCACTGTTTGGCATTCTTCTTTGGGGGGGGGGGAGCCCATCCCATCTCTCTTCCTCTTCTCATCATTCTCTTATGTATATACTGGATGTATGTCTTAATGGGGGGTCTTGATTACTCCATCCATCCATGCATCCTTATTTATCTCTCTTTTCCCGCTTTATGGGAGATTGCATATCATTATGTACAAGGGTACCTAACATGGCCTAGTAGCCGGGACCCATATTGCATTTCATCCTAGATTTCATAAGCTTAAGGGCATTCCCCTAAGTTGCACTTAAGGGGGGGTGTTGGTGTAAATAAGTATTTAGCTATTACACTTACTTAAGTTTTACTTAGGTTAATGCATTATTTAATTATTTTGCATTATTTTTTTATTATTTTAGGTGAGACACTTAGGAGTTTGTGAACTCTCATTGAGTTACGCAACTCTAATTATGCACATGGTGTCTACAACATAGGAGTATGCATCATTCACTGAGTTGTCATGTTGACAACACAGTTATCAGCACTCCTCATTTAGCACATGTTGTCTACACCACTAATTTGCGTGCTACAACATTGTAGGCTTATCCTCACATCATCACACTTAATCTCGTGCTTAATGGAGGATAACCCATATTTGGTGGACATGTGCCTGGTTGTATGACATATCATGTGCTAACTTCTATGCATTCTAGAAGATCCCTTGAGGCCTTTATATTCAGGCACTCCTAGTGTACTCTCCATCTAGTTATTGAATGAATATCGTCATTCTGATCATACTCTGTCTATTTTGGTCTACTGTGTCCTTGTGTTGAGTTCTTTAGTTCTTGGGTGAATTCTGGCCTACGCCAAATTCTTACAATATACAATAGTGAAAAATGAGAAGAAAAAAACCTCATAAGAGGAAAAAGTTACCCCCCCCCCCCCCCCCCCCCCCCCCCAAATAAGAAAGAAGAGGAAGAAAGACAAGGTAGTCCCCTCCCCAATGAAGAATGTCGACCAGTGACTGCTACTCCAAGGAAGAACTTGGTCCATGAGTGTTGAATGATGTTCCTCCCCTTTGGAAGAAACAATGGCAAAGGTACAATCCTAAAGGTGTATGGTGGCCCTGAAACCTGCTGAAGTGTCCATGTGTCAATATTGATGGTCGCCCCTTCAAACACTACTAAAAAGAATGAATGAAAATCTAGCAAGGATGTCTGTAGAACCTATCGCAATGAGCCATCTATCTCCTCAACTAATAAAGAGACCTCTAACAACTGTTGTTCATAAGGATCCACAATTGTAAGGAAACTCAGGTGCAGAAACAACTTCCTACACTAATCTCTTAAGAGAAGTATGGTGCAAATCCTATTAAAATCTTTTACACTTATAGATTCAATATCATGTAAACAACAATATTTCAGCAAACCAAGCATAAAGAAAATAGATAGAGAAAGAAACACATAACACAGATTTTTCGGTGGGTAAAAACCTTTTGGTAAAACAACCCCACCCCTCCAGAACCTGCACAATGTATTATCTTCAACACATGGTTACAATACACTTGCAATGCAAGTTCAACAGTGACAACAGAAGACTCTAGTAGAAACTCATAGTACCAACAATACACTTTCTCACATACATGCTCTTCGTAACCCTAAAAATTCTTATAACATGCACTTTACTTTAGGGTTACTCCCAAAGGTAACTGTATTAGGGTTGCCACATGTCTTCACCTGTCATTGAATTTATCAGTTTCCAGATGTCTTCACCTGTCATTGAATCTTCCTGACATAGCTCTTACGTGTCATATGAATCTTTCATAACCATTTTAGCAATGATCTCCTTATACACAATTCAAGATGTTGACACATCAACATTATTTGCAAGAAATACATATTACAAAATAAATAATAAGAATAGGAATTATCCAAGGTTGAGACACCTTATTCCTAACAACAATCATGTCAACTTGTAAAGATCGATCATGTAGAGAATGGACATGAGGGTCAGAGTGAACCCTTGCAACAACTATAGAAGGATCATCTCCATCAAAGAGAATATGTAAATCATCAAGGATGTCTCCCAAATCTGTTGTGTGTGACTCCACGAACAAACCTGGACTGTCTGCTATGTTGTCATCCCCTATTGTTGGAGCTGGAAGACAAGGTGTATCATGTTGTGTTGGACCTATCACTATGGAAATGTATGCATGTGGACTATGCTGATGTCATGACCCCACATGTTTGAATCTGTTGATAGAACCCCACATGTTTGAATCTGTTGAAGCACTACCGCTAGTGTCACTATTAGTTTCCACAATGTATGAAGTGCAGAGAGGATTAGAGGATAAGCTGGGTGAACTTTCCTCAAAGTGAACATTCTTCTCCACGAAAATCTCATGAGTCTTAGGATCCATAAGTATGTATGCCTTTACATTGTCTTCATAATTGATGAAAGTACAAGACCTAGATGTTGGTGCTTTGCATCCCCTAGAAGATATGTTTGCCCATGCTAGACAACTGAAGACTCTGAAGTGACTCACAAATGGTTTTATACCGCACCATGCCTCAAAAGAAGTCTTACCATCTAGGGCATTATGAGAAGATATGTTAAGTATGTGAGTTACACTGCTAATAGCTTTGACTTCAAGTGTAAGATCAAGAGACTTGGCTTGTATCATGCAACTTGCCATGGACTTAAGAGTTCTAATCCTCATAGCTACAACATATGTCTTGTGTAGACTGAATGCTGGTGGATTTTGAAGATCAATTCCCTCAAGTTTGCAAAAAATTTTAAGTCTTTTGTCCACATATATGCTTTCATTATCCATCTGTAGAACCTTGATGGCTTTCCTTGATTTCTGTTCAACATAACTCTTGAAGGCTTGAAGCTTATCAACCACTTCATTCTTATGATGAAGGAAGTAGACACATGTGAAGTGCAAAAAGTCATCAATGAAAGTAAGGATGTAGCGGCCTTGGCTAACTGAAATCACTGCAAAAGGACTTGCTAAAACCATGTGAACCAATTGAAGAACAACTAGTGTTCTAGAAGACTTCCCTTTATCAAACTTCTCCTTGAGATGCATATCCACTGAACATGGTGAACACTCACCCTTAGAAAATTTTATTTTAGGTAGACCTTTGACCATGTGTTTTAAGAAAATTTGTTGAAGATAGTAGAAGGTAAGATGACCAAACTGCTCATGCCATAATTTTATTTGTGAATTAGATTGAGTTATCAATGCATGTGAAGGAGACTTTGGCACATAGTGGGAGAAGGAATAAAGCCTCTTGTCATGATTAACTTTCCCCACTGCAACTAATGAATCATCTCTAAGACTGTGTACCATTACCAAATCTAGAAGGAACTCAACTTTGTTGCCATTTCCAAGGTCAGTGATTTAGTAAATTGAGAGGAGATTAGAGCTTAGGTTTGGAACATAGAGAACTTCTTTGAATTCCCCATTTTCCATTTCCACATGTCCTTTCCCTTCAACTTCCATTTTAGTATCATCTCCCACAAAGATGTGTGGTACCTATGACTGCTTCAATGAAGAAAAGTCTCCCTTTGAAGAACCCATATGATAGGAGGCACCTGAGTCAAGAATCCATTCCGATGAAGAACTTTTGTTTTCCATAAGTGCTTTCCCTTTTCCCTTTGAAGAGGTTGGAGTTGAATCTGTTGAAGTACCTAGCACTTGAATTTTGTTCTTCTTGAGTAGGTTTTCCAACTCATCGATTCTCTTAATCTTGCAATGATGCTCATCATGATTTGGCTTCTTGTAATATGCACAAAAAAGTTTATCCTTCTTTTCATTACTTCCTTTCTGATTGGAAGAAGAATTGCCTTACTGTGAGGAGGATTTTTGTGTCTTAGATTGTGATTTCTGCTTCCATTACTTCTTCTTCTTCTTGTTAGAACTTCTTCCTCCTTGACTTGATTGTGTCTCAACACTAGCCACCAATGCTTTAGTTTTTGATGTCGTGAGAAGTCCCAAATCTATCAAGTGAGATTGTTCAAGAATCAACATTTTTGCAAAAGCATCAAATGTAGGCTTCTCAAAAGCACTTCTCATGGTTAACCCGTGAGTATTATAACTCAAAACAAAGGAAGCATACTCTGAAGGTAGCCTCTTCAAGATGTGATGAATCAACTTTTCATCCTTCATGGGATTTCCACAATCTTTAAGTAGTGCCCTATACTCATTGGCTTTGTTGATGTAATCCTGAATTGTGTCAAAGTTCGTTGGATCCAACAGAAGTAGATCATCCTCAATCTGAAAACCCTTTTCTTCATCCACCTTACCATACAATGATTCAAGTTTGTCCCATGCAGGTTTGGCTTCCTTGAAACTGGAAATGTGGAAGAAGTGATCTCTATATACACAACTCCTAATAATTACTAAAGCCTGATTGTCTATAATTTTCCAATCAATGAATTCTTTAGCATTAGTGGGTTTTGGAATTGTACCATCAACATAAAGATTTAGACCTTTTTCCATTAATCTTCTCCATACAATATCTTTCCATTTAGAATAATTGTGTAAAGTTAGAAGTGGACCTTTAGGTGAACCCATAATGTAGAAAAGTAGAAGAACACAAAAAGAGAGACACAAGAACACAATACACCCCCCCCCTTTTCACTCAATCAAAAGAAACCCCCAAAAAAGATGCTTTTGGCACTTTATATGTAGTGTGTGTACAATAAGCCACTTGTCAAAATGTACAAAGTGGACTTCTAATTTTGCCTATTAAACTACCTTTTGAGGCCTAAATCTGGAACTAAGCACTATAGCTAAGATGTACAATAATTTTCAAAATAAATCAAAGCATTACAATACAGAAAAAGCCCTAATTCTAAAAGTGAGATTTTTGCCCCCACATCCCTAGAATCTAATTGTATATCTAGAAAGTAGACAAAAAATAATGCACTTTCAAAAAAAAGGGAACTTGAAAAAGTGTCCATATGAGCCTGTATAGAGCATTTGAAGTTGCAAAATGCAGGATTGAATAGGTACAATCACCAAAAAGTGCAATTTCTTAAAAATCCTTGCACCAAAACTAGAAAAGAACTCCACCACTAAAATTTTTAGGAATTCTACCCAAAATCAAAAAAAATTGCAACTAATTTGGAGTCCTAATGATCGAGTTATGGCCTCTCAAAGTTAGGTTGTCAAATAAAAAATGCATCTAAAGAGGGGTCTGGGAAAAAAATTGTGAGCTTAAATTTGATGACTAAACTATCATCACAACAGTTATAGAATGCCTACGAGTGACAGTCAAACGACCATCAAATTTAACATAGTGAAATGCTAACATAGGCAAAAAAATAGCCTCCCTTGCTAATGTGGCAGGTGACTGGACCGTACGGCTATATGAATGGGTGACACATGGTAGTACGACACTAACTCAACAAAGGTATGAATCTTGCATGGCACGAATGATGTGTCTTCTTTTTTGACATGGCTGGAGTCCTGCATGTCTGACTACGTGGTAGAAACATGTCCACGTGTAAGATGGCATTGTACTCGAATTGCAGGTAGTTGGGGTGGTGTGGTCCATGTGGCTACTGCAAGATGTGTCATGTGGCAGATCCGAATGGTTTTGTGTGTCCTACATGGCAGAAGTTGCCACATTGGGAGTGGGTAGTATGTTGTTTAAAAAGACTACCGCAAATGATAAACAAAACATTGTGCTAGTGTTGGTTTGTGCTCAGTCAATTGGTCGGTCTCCCGTGCCAGAGTGTGCTTAGTCACTACTGAGGAATATTCTCTCGATCGATGGAAACTTGTCAAAAATTGCCCCCCAAATGATGTTAAACTGCTTCCATGGGTGCAAGGCCAAGGTGTGACTACCCAGTGTTTGTACCCAAAAAAAAAAATTCTCTGCTGGTCCAACTGGGCTGAAAAAAATTCTAAAAATATGCAGAAATGCATGACGAAAATACAAAGAAATTAAATTGAAGATTTGAATAAAATTAAATTATAGATCTAAAGGATCATACCCAAACTTGCAAATCGATCCTGTAGGTGTTGATTTGCAAAAAAAAATTGCTTCATGATTGACTTTGGCCTAGGGTAGGAAAATTTATAGCCAATTTTCACCGAATCAACATTTTTGACGTAATGGCTAGGTCCATTCTAGCTCTAGACACTCCCAATTTCTATGGTACTCTAGATTTGGG
Source organism: Cupressus sempervirens (assembly GCA_028749045.1). Taxonomy (NCBI): domain Eukaryota; kingdom Viridiplantae; phylum Streptophyta; class Pinopsida; order Cupressales; family Cupressaceae; genus Cupressus; species Cupressus sempervirens. The sequence goes on along the minus strand of CM053789.1, from coordinate 919,147,961 downwards.
TCAAGGTGATGAAGCAACAATGGTCTCAAATAGCTATGTGAAGAGAGATTCTCCAAGCTCTTATACCGTGTAAGAATTTTCCTTAGGGAAAAATTGGCGCAAGATCAAAGAACTCAAACACAAGCACAACAGTAGACCAAAAAGAGTATGATCAGAATATCAATATGTATTCAATTCAATGTGAAAGTACACTAGGAGTGCCTATATATAAAGGCCTCTGAGATGCATCTAGAATGCCTAAGAATCAACATCATGATAAGTCATACAACCAGGCATACAACTAGGCACATGTCCACCAGATATGGGTTATCCTCCATTAAGCACGAAAGTAAGTGCGATGATGAGAGGATAAGCCTTCAAAGGTGTAGCATGAAAATTAATGTTGTAGACACCATGTGCTAAATTAGGAGTGCGAATAATTATGTTGTCTACATGAAAACTCAATTAATGATGCAAACTCCAATGTTGTAGACACCATGTGTTGAATTAGAGTTGCTTACTTTTGTGTTGTCAACATGACAACTCATGAAAGTATGCAAACTCCTAAGTGTCTTACAAAATAAATAATAAAATAATGAAATATAATAAAATAATGAATTAACCTAAGTAAACTTAAGTAAAGTGTAAATAGTAAATATGTATTTACACCAACAGGAATGAAGAGTGTGACAAGATCTTAACATGTAGATCAAGAAATATCTTGCCAACTTACCTATACTGATGCCTCCCATTCATGGGAAGCCTTTCATTTTGTACATCTCTACAACTAATTTTTCCTTTGGTGTCCTACTGGCTCAAGAAGATCAAAACAAAAAAGAACAAGACATCTACTACATTAGTCATATGTTGGTCTCTTATGAAATGAACTAGAGTGTTATCGAGAAGGCTTCTCTGATAGTTGTCTTTGCTTCCTAGAAGCTTCAATATTACATTCTTTTCCACACAATAAGACTAATTTCAAAGATTGATCCATTAAAATATTTGCTAAGTAAAGCTACTCTGACAAGGAGACTATAAAAATGGTTCATGATACTAAGTGAGTTCAACATCGAAGATGTAGAAAGGAAAAGCCATTAAAGGAACCTAAATCATTGACCAACTAGAAGAGGAACCAGTGCAAAGTCACTAATCAATGAACATTTAATATCTTGATGAGTCCATACTACTTTTGACACATCACACATGGACTATGTTCTTTGATGGATATTTTTTTCAACAAGGATAGGGTACTAGAATATTGTTTATCACACCACAAAAGTACTCTATATGTAAGGCATACAAGATTATTTTCCCTTGTACAAATAAAATTGTTGAATATGAAACCTTAATCAATGGAACGAAGATTGGCATTGAATGGAGGGTGGATGAATTGAATAACTTTGGAGACTCACAATTGGTAATCAACCAGATCATTGACATCTATCAAACAAAGGATGAAAAATTAATGCCCTGTAAGAAAATGGTTGATTATTTGAATTACTTCACACATTTTACTTTCCAGCATATTCCTCAAGAAGATAAGAAGGTGGTGGATTCCATGGCCACTCTGGCTTCCATGCTCTACATGCCATAAAATGACTTCAGACATGAGTTCCAAGTGGAAACATTACCCTACCCTACTTACGTCTCTCCTAAATCTTGGATGATCTATTGTGTAATAGGACATGACTTATCTTGCTACCATCACATCTATTCCTACCTCCATGACTAGATTGTTCTGGAAACTCTAACACAAAATATAAAATGTCACCTTATCTGAAATGCTTCATGGTATTTCATCATAGCTAACAACTTTTATAGAAGGGGCCTGGATGGTAAACTCCTTAGTTGTCTCAAGCCCAAAGATTCTAAATAGGCATTAGCTAAGGTACATGAAGCAAATTTTGGATACCACTGAAATGGCCTGACGCTGGCACGCAAATGTTTTAGAGCTAGTTTCTATTGGCCAAAAATAGAGAAAGATGAGATCTGGTATGCTAAATCTTGCAAATAGTGCCAACTTCATGGAAATCTAATCTATGCTCCAACTATAGAACTAATTTCCTTCATCACACTATAGTCAATCCAACAAAGAGGCCTTTGATCTAGTGGGTCATATTCATCCTTCTTCTTTGAATGGACACAAGTTCATCATCACTACTATAGACTACTTCACAAAGTGGGTAGAGGTAGTACCTCTTACTAAAGCCAATGACAAAACTGTAGCTATGTTCATTCTAAACTACATCATTTGTAGGTATGGTGTACCCCTTTAATTATCACTAACAATGGGGAGAAATTCAAAAACAATAATCTGAAAGAGTTGTGTTCAAAGTTCAAAATCATGCAATATTGGTCTTCCATCTAATATCCCCAAGATAATGGACAAGAAAAATCCTCCAATAAGGCAATCCTCAAAATATTGCACCACATGGTTAACAAATCTAGAAGGGACTGACACCTCCAAATTAATATGGCTCTATGGACTTAAAGAATAAGTATCAAAACACATACATGGGATACTCGCTTTGCTTTGGTATATGGAGCATATGGTGTGTGTCCAATTGAGGTTGAGATTCCTATTCTGCAAGTCTCTCTAAAAGGCCTTATCATTGATGATGATTATCAAATATCTCAACTAGAAGAGTTGGAACTACTAGAGAAACATTGACAAGTGACGTTTGATCATGTTAGAGCTTTCTAAAAGAGAATTTCCAAGAGTTACAAAAAGAAAGTCAACCACAGGACTTCTAGGTGGGCGATCTCATCTTGAGAGAGAACCCTAAGAATCAACAACATCGAGTGCAAAAGGGAAAGTTTGAGCCAAACTGGCTTGGTCCATATAATGTCACTATTGTGTTTGGGTTAGGTGTTTATCAACTATCAACTATTGAAGGAAACTGCTCAAGGAGTTGATCAACACACTTCAATTGAAAAGGTTCTATAGTTGATATAATCTAAAGCTCTTTTTACGTAGCTATTTATTCTAAAAAAAGAATTCAAATTTGTAAAAAGTCTTGAAAAATTCTATTATCCTGGTGAAGACCTAGCAATATGTTCCTTGATAATACCACAAAACAAAAATCTCTACCAAGAAGGTGAAAATATAGTAAACAAGTGCCTCTTGTTCCAATGCTTCATCTGTTGGCGTACCTCTTGGATTCTATATTCATTACTTTTTTCACTTTTCTTCTTACATGCTTTTCTTTTTGCGATTAACTGCTTTAGTTTGTTGCTCTTTCTTGTGCATAACTTTCAGTCATCTTTGAGACAGTACTCATACCTACATGGATTGAAAATGGTCATAATCTAGGGGAAATCTCTAAGATAGACACAAATCGTACTTATTCTCTTATAGATTCTTTCATGCGTCAGTCACCAGTTGTCCTAACTAAGTTCGTCTACTATCACCCTACTACTGATGAGATTTATCGCATACACTCAAACTCTCAAACATGGCATCAACTCCCTAAAACTGACACTAAAAACTAAAAACTAAAACCATTTTAGCTATGTTAAACTTTTCTTTGTGCTCTTTTCCTTTTCTTTGTCATTCCCCTTCGAGCTACTCTAGGATGTCTATCTTGACTAGAGAAGTAAGGATTGGGGGCATGATCTTTTCTTCATTTTCTTCTTGATGGTTTAGTTCAAATTATCCAAAGGATTCAAATAAAAGGGGTGTCCACTATAAGAGCCTCTATCTCATGTTGTATGGCCATGTGTATCTCGACTCATTTTATATGAAAGCTACGGTGAGGTTGGTTCTTTTCCTTGTCTTTTTGAGTGAATTGTTTATGTTATAGTAAATGCGGACACTCTTCCTAAGAAGTGAATGTATGGGTCATTCTAGGTATACTACGCGAATTTCTATCCCAGGTCACAAATGATAAAGGTTTGTTATGGCTTGAATACTTACTAATTACTTAGCATGAGAAGGGTTTATCACATTTATAGTGTGCTTGTACACAAGAAACATTCTGGTCATCTTAGTATGTATGCTCTAATACTTATGTTCACTTGCTAATTAACAGGAAATGATGTTTTGGTCATTATGGCTTCTTGTGCCTTAATGCTTACACCTAATTCTTAAAAAATTGCAATTAATGTCATATGCATATTCTTATGATAGTGATATCAGTGAGGGTTGTACAACATATGATGCCCTTAATAAAAAAATGCTTAGTAATGAAACATATTGTAATGGTTTAGTGACCAGGTCTTAGGATTGCATTCAATTAGGTCTACATCTAATTGTGGACTTGCACTTTGGCATGATTTTAGTGACTCATTGGTTGCATTTGTCACAATGAGAGGTAGCATATCCTGTATATGCATCACATTTTCATCTTGGTTGCACAAGTGTTAAATCTCTCGCCCAATCTTCTGGAAGTTGATTGAGCATATGTTATTAACAAATTCTTGAAACAACCTACACATGATGTTAGTAACATCTATTTGAATATACATTCAACCATCCAATATATGCATAAAGAAACATTTACATTTACATCCACATCTCATATCATATACATGCATATAGTCAAAGTCAAACATCTCATTATGCATCCATCTCATAAGTAAGAAATAAGCAAATCATACATGTACATCTCATCTATTGCATCTACATATATTTATCTGATAACATCTACACTAGTCATCCATACATTATAACATCTGCATAATTAAAGAACATTTGACATCTATGATACATCTCATGTAACGCAATAAAAACCCATGACATATGAAATGGTATTAAGAACAAGCTCTCTCTCTCTCTCTCTCTCTCTCACACACACACACACACACACACACACATCAATTATCAAAATGGTGGGTGATACAAAATGGATGCTACTCAAGCACTATCAATGTTAAAGTCTCAAAATGATACAAAAATGACGTTGATACATTAGATACAACAAGCTATACATCACAAAATGTGATTAAAGAGAGTGGGCTAACTACATTCCTCTACCTCATCTCCAAGAGGTGGGGGAGGAGGTGGTGATGGTATCTGTGGTGGTCATGTTTCTCCCTTAGACCCTCTAATGTAGCTTTAATATCTTGCTACATGCCTCTCTAGAGGTACAACCATTGACTACAAGGTGCAACAAATCCATTGTACCTAGATGTGCCACCTCAGCATCATCTAACTGTCAAACCAGTCCACCAATGACAAGATAAATAGAGAAAAACATGGTATCTATAAAATCAAACAACATGACAACAATCAATACTTGCTCCACAAATGCTATCCAAAGCAATATAAACAGTGTAACAACTATCAACAATGATACTACAACTATCTATGATGCTTACTGAAAAATGAAAATGACAAAAAAAATTGTTTGGCTCTAAAAAATTCACTCAATGTTTTCATGCAAATGAACAACATTATGCCCACTGATGCCTAGCCCCACGTAAGACTAGGGTGGGTCACACATGAAAAATAACCCTATGCATGCTTTCACACTGGGTCACATGATTGAACCCCATATCTTATGGTTTCCCATGTGACACATGGGTGCCTCTATTGTGACACATACATAGCACCCAGACAAGACTTTGTATTCTTAGCAAAGTCTCGTGGGAGGTAATTCCTTGGGGGTACATGCAACTAAATGATATCACACGGAGAAACCAACGTAGACAATTCTAAAAATAACTCAATACATGAAAATTTGAATAGAAATGTGTGAAATTTAAATTGATAGAGAGGTTTTTTTACTACTTACCAGTGGTCAATAGTCTGTTGGTCGACTGTGGTATCAGGAGTGCTCAAATTGTTGTGAACGAATGGAGACCACCATGGTACTCAAAGCTCCTCTTAGAAAAAGAAAAATGATTTGAAAATGGCCTTTTGGAGCCTTATATAAAGTTCTAAGCTAATTCTGAAAATTTCTCCAATTGGCACAAAAATCACCACTGACATAATTTGACCGTCTTGAATTCATTTTTGGGGTCAAAATCAAAATATAACACTCCTAAACTACTCCAATATGCATTTTAATTTTTTGGGACCGACGTGATTGAACACGTGTGTAGTCCATCTTTATGGCATAATATTCTTACTAGAATATCATCATATCACTATTTTCTCGAAATGCTCAATTTTTTACACAAAAAGTCAACTCTAGTCAACTAAAGTCAAACTTGGCCAGTCAAGCCTCAAAATCACTCTAAAAGGTCTACAAAACTTTATGAAATCTATTCTACCCTCTTCTAAATATCTAATCACATTTGGATCTTCAAATCTACCTCTTTACATCATTGTTCTCATGTGTCATCTTTTTATTTTTCTCTTGCAGGGGTGGGATGATTACATCATTTCATCAATCGAATCTTGCTTCATAGTTTTCTTTCTAATAGATCTTATCAAAACTTAAAGTCCTCAATACTAAGGGCATATCCAATTATCTCATATTTCATTTCAATCTAAGCATCTTGCAATCTATCTTTGATGATATTAAATAAAATCACTAAGGGCATCTATGTTCCTCGTATACCACATCAATATGTAATTGTCTTATGTATTGATCAAGTAACTAAATTTCTATCAGTTATCTTGATCAAACTCATGAAAGTTCTTATCATAACTCAATGGATAGGTATTGGGGGCATTCTTCCTAGACTCCTAAGGATCAAGCCTCATGCTAGGGATGATTCTATGACTCATGAAATTTGGAAAGCTTTAGAAACTACATTTGACTGTGATGTGCATGCTTAGAGAATTAGATTAATGAATCGGATATGTTTGTTTCAAGATACTAAGATTATGGAAGATGAATCTTTAAGTAGCTATATAGGTAGAATATGTGAAATTGTTGCAAGAATTAAATCTTGTAATGGATCCAAAACTGAAGATGAGATTATTTGGAAGATCTTGAAAACTTTGACACCACCATTCAAGAAGATAGTGTAGATGATTGAGCTAGTGATACCCTATTCTAGTAAGTTTACCAGAGAGACCTTACTCGAAAGATTGGAAGCAGAAAAAGTGAGCTTAAAGAAATTTGGGGTTTTCCCAAAGTGGAAACAACCTTTAGTGCATTAAGTGTTCACCCTTCCTTGTCAAGAAGTGAAAGCACTAATGGAGACCATGCTAGTAGTAGCCAATCCACATCTAAGAAGGATATAAGAATTGAAGAAGGAATTTCCTACATATAAGGAGAGAATAGATGGCAAAATAATCTTTAAATGTTGGACTTGCAATGTATTTAGTCATTATGCTTTTAAGTGTCCTAAAAGAGAGAAAAAGTATATGAAGAATTTCAAGTCAAGAAGGAGTAGAGATAGTTTATATGCAAATTAAGATGATGAGTCTGGTAAAAGAGTTGAGAGTGAAAGTGATGATGAGTTATGATTTGTAGCTATAAAAGAAGAAAATCATGAAAAAGAAGTTAGAGAAGAGAAGAGAAAGCCCTAGTTTTGTAGGTTGAAAAGAAATGTGATTGGATTATAGATAGTGGTTGTTTGCATCATATGCTTGGAGATGTGAATAAGTTTGTTAAGTTTAATAGTCATGATGAAGTAATTTTCAATGTTGGTAATAATGTAGATTTTCGTATCAACAGAATGGGATCTATTACTCTTCATGAAAAGACTAAGACTGATGATGTCTATTTTGTTTATGGATTAAAGCATAACCTATTTTCTAGAATATTTAGAATAATTGAGAGGGGGGGGGAGATGAATCAATTATCCAAGGTCCAAATGTACCAATTGAACAAAAAATCACTCAAACAACTTCAGATATTATCATTCCATAGCTTAGTCTCTATAGTCAACTTTAGTAACATCAACTAGTTGTCCACTGTCCTAAATATAACAGAGTTGTAGAATGAAAAAAATTAATCAATAAAACACCATAAATAATATACACACAAGTTTGACACTATAATTTAACATAGAAACCCAATTTGGGAAAAAACACCAGTAACATGCAACCAATTTTCACTCTTCTAAAGTGAGCTTTGTTAGGAGACAACCTTGTTAAAGGTTACAAAAAATATTGTTAAATGTGACCTTGTTAAAGGATTCAATCACCTTGTTAGGAGCGGCCTTGTTAGATGACTTCAAAATATTATAGTAGAATATCACCCTATTAAAAAAATTTACATATGACTATTAGGTCAGCCTTGATTAAAGGATTTCAAATATTGCTTACAATGGTCAGAAAGCAACAATAGGTTTTGATTTTTCAAGTGCAACTCACTTTGCATATATAAATTACAATTTAACTCACATACACTTATTCAGTCACTGGCCCCATTTTCATCTTAGTCTCTAATTCACTTGGAAATCCTTCTGGCAATGACTCTCCTTCTCAACTCAGCTCTTCTTAGTCTTCTGCTCAAGTTCTCTAGTCAATGACATAAGCAACTACTCCAATGTTTTAACACTCTAGAACACACACACTTTAGGTTAGGCCCTTGTACCTCCTTAAATAGGAAATTTTGATTTTTTTCTACTTAAACATCACCATAGATTTTAGGGTTTACGATATGATCCACCACATACAATGAATTTGGTCTCCATTTTGTTTATCCTCTTATTTTCTATAAACTTCTCTTGGAATTCATTCCTTAAGTTGTTTATCTAATCCTCTCCTTGCATTAAATGATCCAACTCATTGATCCTTATCTTCAACACACTTTCCATATCCCAAGAAATCAACTTAGTTAGCTAGAAATAATAATTTCTCACAAACCGTTAAAAGGTTGTTCCTCGGCCAACATTAAGTTCTAACACTTAGTCATCACTAGGTTACTCAATCGCTACTGAATATTTTTCTCAACACTTAAACTTGTACTTGGTCACTACTAAATTTCTTTCTCAGCACTTAAACTATTACTCAATCAATATTGATGCTCAGTTAACATTAATTTTATTCGACTTGTTCTAGCAATCAGTCAACACTAGCATCACTCAGCATATATTTCAAATTCCTCAATCTTTTTCTTTGTTGCTTGGCCAAGCATATATTTGATCAGTCTTTGATCATGTCTTCAAGGCTTTAGCATTGCTGTCTATTGGAAATGTAATGATGATTGAGTGATTAAAAGGAGAGGGTGAATTAGGAATCACTTAAAACTTCTTTTTCTTACCCACTTTATTAGATTATCTAATCTACTTACATGCATTGAACATAAAGAAATAAAGTAACAACACCATAACACTTTGACACAATATTTGGTAACCTAGAAACCCTCCAAGGAGAAAGGAGAATTGGGGTGGGGATGACACCCACAATGCTTCACTACTACAATAATAGTTGGCATGTTAAGGTTTACAATTGATCGAATCTGGTGATCTACTCAATTAAGAGTAAGTAGGACTACTAGATCCACCTTGTGAAAGGATTTATACAATACAATAAATTATACACTCAATTAAGATATTCTGCAAGGACTGTTAGGTTCATCTGGTTAGAGGATTTGAGACTAATACACCTGTTAGGATGAATCAGCAGGTTGTGCTATGAAACTTTGTTTGCTGAAGAAGATCCTTTAAATGATATATTGATCACCTAACTATGATAGATAATTCTCTACTTTTCTTTGGTGTTGTTTGATAGCCTCCTAATCAATATGTTCTTCCATTATCAATAATATCTTATTATAATAAATGTAACTCCATGATGATTATTTGGATGAAAAAAAGTGTCTTCCTTATATATTGATCCAAATAGTAACTCTGCATTAGGTTAGCTATAATAACATTTCAATAGTTTCAAAAATAATTACCAAGTCAGCTCAATGTTGATACTCAAGTCTAATAGCTTACTCGGGTGATATAGAGATACTTAAGCAACATTGTTGACTCGGCTAACTCTGTCACTTGGTTGACTCTGGATGCTCAATTCACATTAATCACTTGGAAAACATAGCTATCTTGGTTCACACTATTCTTCCTACTTGATTCTCATTTTGAAATTGGAATGCTAGCTGACTCAATTAACACTAGAACTTGGTTACCGCTATTAACTTGGTTCATACATGAGCTCAGTTAACACTCTTCTATCTAGTAGGTCAAGCTATACTAATTTCCATGATGACTTTAGTGTTTTGGCACTAATTTCCAATATGTCTTACCATAGGATCAACATTCTCCCCCTTTGGAATTAGTGATAAAAACACTTGTCATGCTCAAAATCTTCAATCAAAATCTTTCTGCCAAACTCCCCCTATGTATATGCTTTATTCTATAACTCAATCTATATTGAAAACTCTTCAACTCAGTTTGAACTAAAAACTCTATTTTTGAGTTTTCAAAAAAGTTGTTTTTGTTTATCTACTTTTTACATATCTTTTGTAAAATTCTTTTTTCTATACATATGTTCTCCATTATACTTGTATACATAATTTCCCCCTTATTTTTGTTACAAATGCCAAAATTTACAAGGTTATTCCAAAATGAGAGAGGAAATCATGATGACTTTTGTGTTTTGGCACTAATTGACAATATGTCTTGTCATAGGATCGACAAGATCTTCTCCACTTGCAACATGATTTAAACAATCACTTTATCTTTTCAAAATCCAACTAATAAAGTGTCCATTTATAGTATCTTTTTCATAACTTAACCTTTTCTCTAGATACTTTTGTTATGAACAAATTCTCAAATCCTCTTTATTAATCAAATAGATATGACACTCATATCAAATAGCAAATTGTCTCACCAATAGGTTTGACATCAATGAAAACTTAACAATTGTTCCAATTGTAGCTTCCAAAGATCTCTGTCTTTGGCATTGATGGCAACACCTCTAGTTACCATGTGATCCAAAAATTTTCCTATCTTGAGAAACTCTCTCTATATGCAACTTTAGATCTTCATTAATATCCTTAGTTTATTCTAATTCTCATCCATGCAACTCTAATATGCAACACATAACATCTTTCTATCATGTTCGAAATGGTAACACCTCTAAATAAGTTGTATGAATTCTCTCTTAGTAATATCTCCCTCTTGCATGGATATCGTATGTTCATTATCTCCCTTGGGATGTCTCTTCCCTCTTTCTTATAGTAACAACTTTCACTATCTCCGTCTTTCATTTTTATCTTCTTCTTCTAGATAATCTTTCTCTTTGTTGGACAACTTTGCTTTCTTTCTTATGGTGACTAGATAATCTATCCCTCTGATAAAAATGACAAATCCATTTCAAATCATGAAGATATCTTCATGTCAGTTATGAATTCTTCATCTATCATCTTTGTATGACTGATCCATCATTTTGTTCTTCTTCATCACTACTACCTTAGGCAACTCATAAATTAGAACTATCTACATCAATTTGTAAGATAGCTTGATCAACACATTTGATGCAAAGATTTACTTCACCTTTAGTAGCTTTATCCAGGGGAATCACCCCTAATTTTCCTCTAAGATATTTATGAGTATCTTCAGGTAAAGATTTAGTGAATATATTTGTTGGTTTCAGATTGGTTTTGATAATTGAGTGTCAACACACTTAACCAATTCTTAGTTGATGTCAAGTACAATATAGATAGCAAGCTATAGTGTGTTCCAACCTAGAGATTCAATAGGTGTCGAGTGAATTTCAAGTGCCGAGTGAACTTTAGGTGCCGAGTGATAAAGTGATGTTGAGTCACTATCGGTGTTAAGAAAACTATAGGTTCCAAGAAAAGTATAGAATCCGAGTGAAATAGAGTTACTATAGGAGCCGAGTGAGATAGAATTCCTATATGTGTCGAGCATCAAAAAATAGTAAGTGCCCAGTAACACAGAATCAACATATGGGTTTTTTCCCTCACAAACTCAAATGTAAACCATTTTTGAAGCTGACTTAAGATGAATCTCAAAGGATCTTGAAGATAAGATCAAATCTTTTGCATTTCCTATGAAATCTACATGCTGCCAATACGAAAAATGGAGAAGGCATGCAACCAATAAGAAAAGTGAATGAATTGAGCAGGAAATGAAGAGTGAATATGGATCATAGATTCATACGTAACCCTAAGTCTTTGAAGCCTTTAAAAGGAGGACAATACCCCATTGTATGTGTGCATATGAGAAGTGTATGGGTGAATTATAGCAAAGTGCATAATTCAGTTGATCAAGAATAGAGTATTAGAGTTTCAAGAAGAGATATCAGATCAAGCAAGGATTAGAATAGATAGAGTAGAATGAGGATCTGGAATCAGCAATTGAAGATTGCAAGTCATCAGGTCAAGACATTCTACTACACTTTCTAACCATTGTATTGTAAGAATGGAAATCCTATGTTGATAGGTTGGCTTAGCAGCTATTTTGGTTTAGCAGTCATATTGTATATCCTTAACAACATTATAAATCCTTTAACAAGTGTTAGTACCTGATATGGTCACAGTTTTAAAGCTTTTAGTTCCATATGTTGAACCTCTTTGAACCACTTCGAACTGAAGTTTGAAGTAGTTCAAAATGGTTTCGTGGTCCAAATAACCCATCCTGTAGGTTCAATACAATCGAAGTAAAACTTCAAGTTCAGAGTTTTTGAACCACTTCGAACTAAAGTTCAAAGTAGTTCAAAGTAGTTCGATGGTTCAGAAGCACAAGGTGGTTCACTGGTTCATCTTGCAGATTCAAGTCCTAGCTCAAAATTGTCAATTTCAATGATTCAGTATAGTAATTTAGAGGTTCGATGATCTATTTTGAGAAGCTCACATGTATGGTTCAATGGCAATTTTACTTTCGTTGATAACAGTTCTACATCAGGGTTCATAGCTGGGTTCAGTAAATTTCTGTTGTTGACTATATATTCTCCACAGGATTTGAGTTATGGTCATTTGAATAAAACCTCACTGGAGAACTGGATAACTATTTTGTGAGTCCTATTTATATATCATCTGGCCACTCTTTCTTTCTACGGGTCTGGATTATCGACCACCAACTCGAGGATGGAATCAGTGTCAAAAAGAAAAATGTTGAACCACTATGCCAAATTAGTTCTCAGATGAAGAAGGGTGATTTGATCGATTGGTTTATTCCACCTATGAAGAGGCTTGCTACTAGTGAATGATTGATAGATGATGAAGCAGAAGTGCATATTGTGGCTGCAAGAAAGGTGACAAAGTTTTGTAGAATTTTAGATCCTCAGCATGCTATTCAGCACATCTTTCCCTGTGTGAAGAAATCGATAGCCAATTCTTCTCAATGTGCTAATCAATGGAAATGGTAGAAAAATATTTGATAGAATGTGCAATAGAGCCTATGTCTGCAAGCAGTAATAAAGACAATTTTTGGTGCTCCCATGACAGCAAGCCTGAAACACCATGCAAGAATACAACATGCAAACACAGATTCTCTGATGACAAACAAATATTCATATTTAAGAGGTCATAAATCCCAATATAACCGTTGGATTTGGCTGAATTTTAGATATTTCTTGGAAAACCTAGTTTTCTAAATCTTCACCAAAGCGTTTTGTCATATCTCATATAGATCAAAAGTTACAGGTTCGTGACTGCACCACTATCAGATCAGAAATAACAATCATAAATTGCAGATGGCAAAAAATAGTCTTATTTCGAGGGCCATATCTCTCAATTCTACCATTGGATCATGCTGAATTTAAGATTTTTTTTGTAAAATATAGTTATATAAATCTTGTCCAAATATTTTTATGAGATTAAGTATGGATCAAGAGTTATGGGTTTTTGTTCACGCCTCTATCGGCTCAGTAATTAACAATTACAGAATGCAGACAATCAAATTGGGTCTCAGTGCGGGGCCCATAACTTCCAATAAAACCATTGGATTTGGCTCAATTTCATATATGTTTCTAAGAATCAAGTTACACATGATCTGACCAAATTTTGTTTCAAACTCATTCCTGATTAATGAGTTACAACTGATTGAGTGGGACACTGTCAAAACTGTCAATGGCAGTTATAAAACCATGATAGAACATCATCACCAGCAAGTGCCACCTGTCAACATGAGTATGTCATAGGGGCCACGAATTTTCAAAGATATAAAATTGAATATTATATCCAAGGAAATGTAATCCAAAGATGAAAAATCATTAATTGAAACTTGTCAATTAGTTATGTACACTTGTCCAAAGCAGATACAACCACATGAAGATGTTAGAACTTTGGTTAATAATCTTTAGAGACTCTCACATAGGGAAATATTGTAAAACTGAAAGGTCACCGAAATAACTTTGAAAAGGATTATTATTGATGAGAATAAACTTTAATAAAGTTTATGAAAGTAAGCTAATGAGGGAAAATGAAAAATTTCTTGGGAATGTGTAAAGAAACAGCTAGCAAGAAGCAGTTACAGGAACTGAAAGGGGGATTCATGCAGAATTCTATTTAATTGAGAAGGTAAGATATAGAAGGGGTTCTAGTTTTTAGAGTTTTGGTTGGGAGACTTTGGGCTACAATAGAACAGAGGCTACCAATACAGTGATAGGAGGGAAGATTAGATTTCTCTGAGACTTTATGCTACAGGAGGTCCCATTCTTTTTCCTATTCAATTCTGACTTCTTCTAGACTATAGACTTTGAGCTTCAGGCAGGGAGGAGATCTTGCAAAATCATTTTTTTATCTCCTTGGGAGACATGGAGAGGCAGAGCATGGGCAGATTTTTTCTATTTCTAAACTATGTGTCTGAGATAGAGAAAAGGTTTTGGTGATTGATGTAATATTGTGAAAGAAGTTTCTATTTTTCTTTAAATAATGGTCTGATTGTAATGTGTAAAGGAGTCCTTGGGTTCTTTTACAGTCAGGGAAGGGAGTCTAAAGGTTAAACATATTATAATTTGTTGATAATGTATTTTTTCTTCCACTGAATTTGGACTTTGAGTCATTTCCAATTTTTCCTGAAATTATAGTTTGTTGTCATTGTTTCTTTATTATGTTGACGTTCCAAACATCTTTCAGAGCTCTGATTTTAATTCTCTCAAGAGAGCAGAGGTTAGATATTCATTTACATTATGTGATACAGTGTACAGAAAATTAACTTTGTGTAATCTATTGTATTCTATTTCCTTTCTTTTCAATTCTTAGGTTTCGCATCTACTCTATGTTTACGGATAGATGCTTGGTATCCTTTCTTGCTTTTCGGTTAAAAGTACCTATAATTAATTCATTTTAAATCTTGCACGAGGAGCTGTACCTGATAAAATTCAGAGGAAGGTTATTAATCTAATAATATCCTATCCAACTGTTGGTGCTAGTTTGTCCTTTCATTTGGGCATTCGGGGTTAGATTTGCATGCATTTTCTCGAAGGACAATCTGTTCACTAACAACAGGGTAACATTCCAAGTGAATGTTTGTAAATCCTTTAAACAGATCACTTTTAACATGGTGCAAAGTCTTTAATAGGATAGGCCTTTCATAGGGAAAACCAGTGGAAGTGGTCAAACTTTGTAACCTTGAACAATTACATATTGCTGCAGTGAGACTTTGTAGGTGTCATCCCCACCCTAGTTTTACCTTCTCATTTTGGAGGGTTTCTAGGTTACCAAATTCTTGCATTATCTATTTGCATGCATGTCTTTACTTTCATATTTATTAGATGGATTAGATGCATGTGAATGATTTCAGTAAAAGGTTTTGAAAAGGTTAAAGTTAGTTACTTTTTATTCACCCCCCCTCATAAGTATATCTTCCCACTTGTAAATTCCAACAATTGGTATCAAAGCCAAGTTATCACGAGGAGAAGCCTTACAGCTTGGAGAAAAGATCTGGAAATGGAAGTCTACAAACTTGGGAAGATCATAGAGAATCAAGAAATTGATATACAACTTGCTCTACACACTTTGGAAGAAGCCAGGGAGGAATTGAGAAAATCCTTAAAGAAAAGAAGAGACATTGCAATAGCTGAAAATGATACACAAAACAAGGAGATTGAGACCACAAAACTATTTGTAAATGGAGATTCCAAAAAATTTGATGCAACAATAGCAGACCTAATGGAGAAGAAAAGAGCTCAAGCAAAAGAAATCAAAACACTCAAGATTGAACAAGAATCACAAGAAAGTGACTGAACAGAAGAAAACAACCATTGAAGATAAAGCTATGTTAGAAGAAGACAATAGAAACCTTGCCAATAGATTGGAAGAAAAGTCAATTGAGCTTGCAAGAATTTCAAACATGTAGCTAGACACCCTAAGCCAAATGATCAATGCACATCATGATCTCAATTTCAAGGACATTGAAATCTCTACACTAAAGATGCAAAATGAACAACTGCAAAATGACCTAAAAAGAGAGAAGGAAATTGTAGAGAGCTTCAACAAACCCAATGAGGCTATCAAGTACTCTGGGAAGCTACTGAGATCACCAAGGGCTAGCAATGACACTTTGAGACTAGGATACACTAGCACTGAACAAGGAGAGTCATCCAAGTCTACAGAACAAAGGAGTAACAAAGGTAAGAATACTAAACCTACTTGTCATTTCTATGGTAAAAAGGGACATACCTCTAACTTATGTAGAAGTAAGAGTGCCCATCAGCATGAAAAAACTAAGAATATAGGTTACTATCATAAGTGCAAAAAACAAGGACATCAAGCACATGACTACAAGACTAAGACTATTAGAACACCAAGATTGAAGGTCACTACTACAATTGCAAGAAGTATGGTCATAGAGATTTTGAGTGCAAATTAGAGCCTATGTGGACACCTAATGAATCAGCAAGAGGAAATAACCATGGACATCACTACAATTGGGATTATAACACCAAGTATAGTTGTCAATACTATTAGGAATATGGACAAATTCCTAAAAATTGCATAAGAACACATTTCAAAATAAACTAAAATAGATGGCTCAGTCAAACCACATGCTTCAGTTGTTTGAAGACTAGTCATATCAGTAGGAATTTCTCAACAAAGTCAAAGGCACCCAAACTAGAGATAAACAAAGGAAAAGAGAAGGTGGATGTTGAACACATTAGAGGAGAAATGAATAAGACTTGGAAGAAGAAAGATGGGAGTAGCACATCAAATGAAGGGATCACTTCACCTAAAAGGTCAAGTGGTCACACCTCATCCGACTAAGAAAAAGAAGGCATGAGGAACTAATATACAAAGCTTTATCATACATTAGTTCCTAGACAAGCAAGTACTAAAAATAAGAGATCGACATGAATAGAGATGCAAAGTTAAAACTTCAAGATTTCATAAGGGTTGCCGAGTTGCCCTCAGATGCCGAGTAAATTTCTATACATGTCGAGTTGATTGCCAAAGATAGTAGAAGCCAAATGACTATTTGGAGCTAAGTTGGTAGTGGAAGTCGAACAAAGAGAAATTTTAGTGGAAGCCGAGTAAAGGATACTTTTGTGGATGTTGAGTGTTAAAAAGACAATGGAAGTCGAGTAATGCAGAAATGCTTAAGAAGCTGAGTGGACAGCTATAAATGCACTAAGCATTAAATGCAATGAAAGTAGGGTATATTATCATGTTTTGAATTATTTTTCCTCAACATGAATGAAGAGAAAAGATGAAGAAGAGTGTAGAATGAATTGAAAGAAGAGAATCCAGCATTTGAGCCAACTTTGACAATTATTCAACACAGTTTTCATCAAATTCGAGGTGTTTATATTTGTGACGAGCTATGCAGTTTCATATTTTCTTTGCATTCAAACCCTATATCACACAAATAACTTCTAGCTCTAGGAAAACACAAAAGAAAGAGTCGTTTGAGGTTTAGCTAGTATCTAATGAAGTAAAACAACCTGATTTTTGGCCAATCCTTGAAGTGGCATACAAAAATGACCCAGTTGGAGCCCTATCTATCATACCCCCTAAGGTAGTTATGGTACAGGATGTTAGGAAGTGTTATAACTGTAAGATCAGAGCTATTGGAGATATGGAGATGAGGGAAGCATATGAGAAATTGTGTGAAAATGGAGTACTGAAAGAAGAATATCAGATTGTTGAGAAGAAGGGTTTGACATGTGCGCTAGAATTCCCCATAGTTTCCAAAACTAAATGGATCAGGCTAGTGCTTAGAAGGATACATGATGGAAGTTTATGGTTGGAGGATGGTCCAATAAAAATCACAAAGAGAATTGTACATAGAGTGACAAGGTACCCAACCCTAGATCGGTCAAAGACCCTTAGGAGTGATTCTAAGGAAGTAATTGAAAAGAACACTTGTGCTAAGTGGAAAAAGAGAGGAATGACAATTGACACCATTCAAGACCCTCTTGTTGACTTTTCTATTAGAGTCATTGCACACGAATTCTACCAATCCAACAGACTTAACAGTGTACCTTGCATTGTAGTGGATGTGGGTTACAAATTGGTGAAAAAGGATCATACTTATGATCTTGTAGAACTACAACTATAACAAATTAATGAGAATTTAGCAGCAATAAGGAGAACCAAGGGAGCCTAATGCAAGTTTGGTACAATTTTGATTTGCATATTTTTCTATGTGCAAAATGAGTTTCCATCTTTTGGTAAAGTTGATTGGAAAATAAATAGATCTATAATAGCTCAAGTTACTGAGTTTATAGAACAAATGGGAGCTAATTTTGAGACCCTAATGACTAGTTATTTTGAAGACTTCAAGAAAACCATGAAGTAGAGGCTAACAATACCAATTTCATTGGTAGAAAAGCATGTAAATGATGTTTGCTTTCTTTTAGATATTGATTATACTTATATACAAGAAACCACACCAAAAGTTAGATGCTAAGACCTCCTGGCTATGAAATAAATATAGATAAGGCATCAGCAGCTATAACTGCACTATTAGCTAAGGAAGTAGACAAGAATGCACCACATTTTGGTACTTTTGATGTTGTGAGATCAAAGGTTGACATGGAGTTGAAGACTACCTCCACACTGAAGAAGAAGGATAAACTTGTTAAGAAGTTAAAAGCCAAATTTGGTGAGGGTACTGCAGAAGAAGATGAAGAAGAAGAAGTTGAGGATGATGAAGAAGAAAAAGGACAAGAAACACTTTCTTTGACCCAAGGCATGGGTGAGGATGAAGAAGAAGAAGAAGGTGTCGAGTAGGAAGCACCAAACCAAAGCTAGAGCCAAAGAAAATAAAGGCATAAAAATAACCAGTTGCACAACCAAAGGGAAAGAAGAAAATTGCAACAAAGTGAAGCCTAGACAAGCCAACTACAAGGGTAGACACAAGGACAACAACACAAGTGGCTAAGGAATAGGGGAAGAAAATAGAAACAAAGCAAGGAGGGCCTATAGAGCATAAGAAAAGAAGCAAATATGTTGCACCTCCAGAGTTAGATGAAGAAAAGACAAAATCTGATGATGATCAATACAGATTGGTAAGACGTTCTACCAAGTCTAAGTTGGAAAATATTTGTAATAACATTAGAGATAATGCATATCTAACTAGTTTAAAGACCATTTATTTTAATAAACTATCAAGAGAAGAATAGAACATAGTAGAAGAGTCCATCTACACTATGATGGCTAAGTTCAAGACTACCCCACTTGAACTCGACAATTCAATGCCTAAGGAGCTAAGCTCATTAGTTGAGAATAAATGAAATTACTCCCTAAAAATGGTAAAGGAAATAAGGGATTCAACATTGGCTCATGTAATGCCTAACCTAACTAAAGGTCAAATTAGCAAGGCTAACAAGAAACATGGGAGAAAATTTGGACCCAAATACAAAGCCTTTAGTATTTTACAAAATCAAATTGAAGATGTTGTGCAAAAGTCCACACAAATGTGGAAATTAATTTATGGATTGACAATAGTCAAGGAAGGGGAGAAAGATCCCTTTGAGGGAAGAAATAATGGAGAAGAGAAAGAAGAAAATGAAAAGGAAGAGGAATGAGAGAAAAAGAAAGAAGAGGAAATAGTGAAGAAGACACAAAAAGGTGAAGAGGCAACAACTAAGGAACTAGCAAAGGAGCAAATAGGCAAGATTTTCCTACTACACAAATTCAAGGTGCACCTCCTCAAATCATTATCATTGATCAAGGTAGAACACTTGAACACTGATGTAGTACCATTACAAGTTTCAACACCAGGCTCAAGCTCTACCAAGGTAGCAAGAGTACTTCACCATGGAGACCCTACACTTGATGAGGAAATAGTCATACCAAGTTATGACTCCAAGACAATGAACCTAGCACAAATAAATGACGTGCAAGAGGCACTGGAGAGAAGGAACAAGCAGGAGATGCTCAAAAATGAGTATAGATAGAAGCAAGCATTGGTGGAAATGAAAGACATATTTCTTAATCCATTCAGCTTGCCTGTACCTGATGAAATAATGCCCATCATGGAGTAATTGTCCAACATAGTGGACCAAGTACAAAACAAAGACCTTGATACAAATGTTAAGTTATTAGAATGGTCTAAAAAGAAATTTCAAATGAAAGTCAATGAGAAGATATCTAGTGAGATAGCATTTTCACAAGTGGAATTGGCTAATAAGATTGAAAAGTTTAAAACAATACTTGAGAACATATTCTCATTGTACTCCAAATTGTGTGACTCATCAAATTTCACACAAGAAGCTAGCCAAAGAATACTGAGCTTGGAACGAAATCTTAAGATTTCTAGCACATAGTTACCCAAAAATCCAACTCAAAGTGAGAACCATTTTGCAATAACGCTTCATACTCATAAAGAGTTAGTTGTATTGACAGTAGAAGAGGCAAATTTCAAGGCCAAATTGATTCAAATTCAATCTACCATTACCCCACACCTAGAAGTACTACACAAGGAAGTGGCCTATGCAAAAAATGCTTTGAAGAAAGACCCTAATCTTTCTACTTTAGAAGGCCTAGTACATCTAGCAACATAAACAACATCCAACTCAAATCACTGGACATTTCTTTAGACAATTGGGGTGCTTCTTTGAAGATGATGTTGGAGGTAAAAAAAACATTTTCGACTAAATATTCTATTCATTCTTAGGACCCTTTGACATAAGTGTCAAAAAGGGGGTGATATTCATTTTTTTGATTAAGCAGTAAAGAAAGGGGGAGATATAAAATTTTGAATTTTGAGGAGAAATAAGGAGATATATGAAAGGGGGAGCAGAAATAAAAGGTGAGTGAAAATAGAGGAAAAATAGGGTACACAAAAATAGAAGCAAAAGAATGATAAGGCAGATAATCAAACACATCAACATGAGACAAATCTAGCACAAGATTTTTTGGTTATAGAATTGGCATATCAGCTCAGGGAGAGTTAATTTTTTTTTAAGAATGTGTAATATACTCATGGAGATCAGATTCACACTCTTTAGTTAAGTGTTCTTGCCACTCATGTCAAAGGGGGAGATTGTTGGTCGCAGATTGGTTTTGACAATTGAGTGTCAACACACTTAACCAATTCTTAGTTGATGCTGAGTATAATATAGATGATGAGCTACAGTGTGTGCCGAGCTAGAGATTCAATAGGTGTCTAGTGAACCTCAGGTGCCAAGTGATAAGGTGATGCCAAGTCACTATAGGTGTCGAGAAAACTATAGCTGCCAAGAAAAGTATAGATGCCAAGAGAAATAGAGTTACTATAGGAGTCAAGTGAGATAGAATTCCTATATGTGTCGAGCATCAAAAAATAGTAAGTGTCGAGTAACACAGAATCATCATATGATTTTTTCCCTTCACAAACTTAGATGTAAACCATTTTTGAAGCCGACATATGATGAATCTTAAAGGATCTTGAAGATAAGATTGAATCTTTTGCATTTCCTACGAAATCTACATGCAGCCAATAAGAAAAATGGAGAAGGCATGCAACCAATAAGAAAAGTGTATGAATTGAGTAGGAAATGAAGAGTGAATATGGATCATAGATTCATACCTAACCCTAAGTCTTCAAAGCCTTTAAAAGGAGGACAATACCTCATTGTGTGTGTGAGAGAGAGAAGTGTATGGGTGAATTATAGCAAAGTGCAGAAGGGTGTAAAGACGTAGAAAGAGTAGAACAACATTAAAAAATTTAGTTGATCAAGAATAGAGTATTAGAGTTTCAAGAAGAGATATCAGATCAAGCAAGGATCAGAATAGACATAGTAGAACGAGGATATGGAATCAGAAATTGAAGATTGCAAGTCATCAAGTCAAGACATTCTACTATACTTTCTAACCATTGTATTGTAAGAATTGAAATCATATGTTGATAGGTTGGCTTAGTAGCTATTTTGGTTTAGTAGTCATATTGTGGATCCTTAATAGGATTGTAAATCCTTTAACAGGGTAACGTTCCAAGTGAATGTTTGTAAATCCTTTAAATAGGTCACTTTTAATAGGGTGTAAAGTCTTTAACATGATAGACCTTTCATAGGGTAGACCATTGGAAATGGTCAAACTTTGTAACCTTGAACAGTTACATATTTCTATACTGATACTTTGTGGGTGTCATCCCCACCCCAATTTTACTCTCTCATTTTGGAGGGTTTCTGGGTTACCAAATTCTTGTGTTATCTATTTTCGTGCATGTCTTTACTTTCATGTTTATTAGATGGATTAGATGCATGTGAATGATTTCAATAAAAGGTTTTGAAAAGGTTAAAGTTAGTTACTTCTAATTCACCCCCCCCTCAGAAGTATATCTTCCCACTCGTAAAATTCTAACATATATTAGCTATTTTCTCTTTAGTTTTCACATACTCTAATTTCACTTATTTGTCTTGAATTATTTCTCTCAAGTAATATTACTTGATAGAAATATGCTTGGGAATTGTGTGCATTACATGATTCTTTGATATGTTTTTGAAATATTAAGCAACCAAAACAAGGGGGTTGGCCCTTACAAAACAAGTTGATAGACTACCAACCGATTACCATCCACACAACAGATCACCCCCTAAAATAGCTTAACAGACCAAAAACAACATATAAAAGAGCATAATAACTACCAAGCATCCTACTAAGATAACTTGTAACTACACTACTTAAAAGTAAAGAGTTTTTAAACAAAGGTAACATTACCTTAAAACTGGCCAAGTCCAAAATCCACCACAAAAATAGAAATACATAACTAGAAAGGAGCAAGGCACTTATTAGACTTTCCATGAGCTTTCCCTTTGAGAAGGATATTCACCCAATCTTCTGCTAGGAACCCAAACAACAACTTGAAATCCTCATGATTCAGATCTTCATCCTAGTTGTCCTTCAAAAAATGTAGGGTAGTAACCACTGCATGGATCACCTTGATGGTGAACTTTGATAAAAGGTTGAACCTTTAATCCATGAAGTGCATTTTTTCCCTTAACTCCTTTAACCCCAAATTTAGAGACTCCACATTTTCCTCCATATTGCCACTTGACTTTTCATTCTCCATGTCTATGTTGTTTACTTGCAAAACTAGTGAGGTGGAAATAATTTTTCCTATAGGAATCACCCGAGTTGTGGAGGACATCATCATAGGAGAGGTGGCATTATCCACCATCTCTAAGAACTAATCCTATGTGAGGTCCACCATATTCATCATAAGTGATGCAAATAGTCACCTCCTTACTCTCATTTTCCTCCCCTCTCAAACCTAACACAAAGGAATCTAAAACTTCCACCTTCATATCCATATCGACCTCCTTTTCCACTCTATAATTCAATGTCTTGTATTTAATTTTTTTCTTTGGGGGTTGTTTCATCAGAATTCGACTCGTCCTCTTCCTACAAGGCAATGGTTCTCATTTTCCTTTTAGCATTCATTTTTTCTAGACTCCCAAACCTTCTTCTACCCCCTCTGACCTCTTCTTCTGAATCCACCAGGTCCTTCTCCTTCCCTTTCTCCAAATTCACCCTTTTTCTAGGTGGGTTCTTCTTTCTCTCCTTCGGGGACCTGTTGGGAGAGGGTTGGGGGTAGGGGCCCTACAACTAGTAATATTAAGAGGGACATGATGAGGGTAGGGGTTATGAAGAATAGGGATATCAACCTCAAAAATTCTAGGCAGTAACAAGGCCAAATGAAAATGGTATAGCTAGAATATCAAACCCTGGTGAAGGATAGTGTAATTAATACCCTTTTTCATTTTTTCCTTCACATCTAAAAAGTGTCAACTAACTCATGCAACAAAAAGAAAGGAATGGAAAGATTATCTTTTGAAATGGTTTAGGAGGGGAAAATGATAATAATAGCACACTCCATACCTCTTTTTGAGTGTGAGATACTTCATTAACACTAGACACACCTCATTCCAAGGCTCTAGAAGCTTTTCCCTTGGAAACCCTCCACGGTGGCGGATGGATTCTTTGATATGTTAATAGCACTAGTGTTATCACAATAGATAAAAATTGGATCTATGATCTCTTCCTTCATACCTTTCAACAATTACTTCATCCATATGATATTTGAACAATTTATTATTACTGCCACATACTCAACTTCAACTATTGATTGTGAAATGTAGTTCTTCTTTCTTGTCTATGGAACTAGTCTTTTTCCTAGAAATAATGCACCTCCACTTGTGCTCTTTCTGTCATCAACATTTCCTACCTTATCAAAATCTGTAAATACCTTTAATTCAAACTTATCATTTTTCTTGTAATACAATCCATAGTCTTTTGTTCCTTTCAAATATCTCAGTATCCTTTTTATCGCCATCATGTGATTTTCCTTAGAAATTGTTGAAAATCTTTCAACTATCCCAACTTCTCATGCAATATTAGGTTCTCTATGAACAACATATTGCAATTTATGAATCATTGATCTATATAATGTCTAGTTCACATTAGTAGAATCGTCATTCTCAGATAATTTATGTCTAGTGACCATAGGTGTACTAATTGGTCTTGAATCTTCCATTCCAAAAGTTTTTAGTATCTCCTTGATATATTTGGATTGAGTAATGAAGATGCCTTGCTTCATTTGATATACTTGTAAGACAACAAAAAAATTGATCTCACCAAACATTGACATTTCAAATTCCTTCTTCATTTCTTCAGCAAATGATTCTCATAATGCTTCCTTGCCTCCAAATATGATATCATCAACAAAAAATTCTGATAGCAATACCTCATTGTTCTTGCCAATCTTCAAGTATAAAGTATTGTTATCATTATTTCTTGCAAATCCAATCTTCATCAAATAGTCATACAGTCTTTCATACCATGCTCTAAAGGCTTATTTCAATCCATATAAAGCCTTATGCAGCTTGCATACCATATTTTTCTTGTTGAGATCCACAAATCCTTTCAGCTACTCTATGTATACTTCTTCTTCCAATATATCGCTTAGAAATGTAGATTTGACATCCATTTGATATACACCAAATCCTTTATAAGAAGAATATGCAACAAGTGTTCTAACTCCTTTTAGTATTGCAATAGGGGAAAATGTTTCCCCATAATCAATACCTTCTTCTTATGCAAATCATTTGCATACCAATCTAGCCTTGTTCATTGTGACCTCACCATTTCATTCAGCTTGTTCCTAAATACCCACTTTGTTCCAATAATATTTTTGTCTTTGGGTCTAGGTACTAGTGTCCATGTTTTGATCTTTTCTATTTCTCCATCCATTTCTTGTATCCTATCCTCATTCTCCAAAGCATCTTTCACATATTTGGGCTCAAGCTAAAAAAGAAAGCATGTATCACTTTTGAGTCTTTGTCTTGTCATACACCAAATTCTTTATCTCCAATGATTTTCTCAAGTGCATGATATCTTCTCATATATTTTGCTACTACAAGATCTTTTCTTCTTTGTTCTTCAATAGGTTCATCTTGAAAAATGATTTCAAGCTCATTTTTTCTCTTAGGTTCAGGTTCTAGTTTTGCATACTTTGTATTGTCTTCTTGATGTTTGACTTCCTCTATCTATAACTCTACATCATTTTCTCATTGCTCAACATCTACAATCTATTGCTTGAAAACTAGCTATCGAAACTTGACATTCCCAGTTTGTTGTAGACTTGCATCTTTAAGCTCTTGTTCAGGTGGGGTACTATTAGCACTATCATTCACATATATAAATGAATTGTACTTTTTAAGTTTTGTCTTTCATTTAACTTCATTCCTTTATGTATACTTATCAAATTTTACATTTGCACTTTCCACAACTTTGTTAGTGTTAGAATTCAAAATCCTATAAGCTTTTCTCTTAGTGGAATAACCTAGCAATATGCCTTCATCACTTTTTGCATTAAGTTTTCCATTTCTATTTTCTTTAAGTATGTAACATTTTATTGCAAAAACTTTGAAATAATTTACATTAGGTGCATACCCATACCATAATTCAAAAGGTGTAACATTTCTACGTATCTTGTCTTGATTGATCCATTTCTTCTTTCAATTATTCCATTCTTAGGAGGGTTTCTAGTGTTGACATCTATCTTTTGATTCCTCTAGCATTACAGAATATGTTAAATTCATTGGAAATGAATTCACCACCTATTTCATCAACAAATAGAATGAAATATTTGTCTCTGCAATAGCTTTGAACACCAATAGGTCCACATAAGTTAGTACACTAGTACATTTGACCCCAATTTTCGACCAAAATTTTCGACCATCTATTAAAATGTTTTAGATTGGTCGAAATATGCAAGGGAAAATATCTTTTTTTTTAAATCCATGCCCGTGTTGGTCGAATTTTCGACCAACACGGGCTTCATATGTTAAAAATTTTTAAAAAGTGGGAAAAACTCATTGTTGTTGAGGAGAAAAATGGAGGAAGGGTTTCACAGGCTGGAGGAGGCAAAGGCGAAGGTTTTTGAGAAAGGGGCATCTATGTATAGGGGGTGCGTGGAGACGGGTGTGGTAGGGGCGGTGTTAATGAAATCCTTGCAATCAATGTTGTTGTCTACTAATGAGGAGGCCAAGTTAGGGCTGAAGATGAGAGTGGCGGTGTTGGTTAATGAGGATGGGGTGTTTTGATAATGCAGGATCTGTTAATTGTTGGTTTCGACATCACTAGTGCAACAATAGAATGGGCAATGGTAAAACTCATTCATAATCTAGATAAAATGGAAAAAGTCCAAGGGGAGTTAGAGGAGGTTGTAGGTCATAGTAGAAGAGTGGAGGAATCTGATATTGATCATCTACCTTACCTTCATGCAATGGTGAAAGAAGTGCTTCGACTGTATCCTCCTGGTCCTCTTTTGATCCCTCATAAAGCATCAAGATCTTGTAAAATAGGGGGTTTGTGATCGCCAAAGACACACAAGTATGGGTTAATGTGTGGGCGATTGCGAGGGATCCTGTTGTGTTGGAAGGAGCCTTCCAAATTTATGCGAGAGAGGTTTTTGGAGGGAGAGGGAGCTACTGTGGACTTTAAGGGACAAGATTTTGAGCTTATACCATTTGGAGTAGGGAGAAGAATATGCCTAGGGCTTCCATTGGCTGATAAGATGCTTCATTTAATTTTGGCTTCGCTGGTTCACTCCTTCGACTGGAGTCTTCCTAATGGAATGAGCACAAAGGAACTAGACATGGACTATATATTTAGAGTGGTATTGTGGAAGAGTCAGAATTTGGAAGCAATCCCACTACACCTGCAACATCACTTGTATTAATTCTTCAATATTAAGGTAATTTCTTCAATACGTTGGATCACAAATTCTAATATGATAATGTCGTTTAGAATGGAGGTGTCATAATAGATTTAGTAAGTTGACTGACTTTCCCTACAATAATTTTATTAGTGTCTAAGACTCTAAAGTATCAAGAAAAGTGACATCTGTCTACACAACATAGTGAACGAGGGCTACCATTTCTTTCTCAGGTGTCACACCTCTGTATCAAGAGAGACATACCCATACAACGTAGACCCTTCCCACACTCTACATGGCACTACTTCTATGCATATCAATGAATTTGAATGCAATATTATAAATAATTTCTGCATGCAACTTCTTACCATTATATACTTATTTTTGTTTAAATTAATATGATCATAAACGAGTTTGAAATTTGTATTAAAAAGACTTTGAGATTTTTATATGGTTTTTGTAATGTAATATGGGTCTTATTCAATGTTATACCACTTCTCTGAGTGTGTTTCATATTGTTTCAAGGAAATTCAAGGAAATTTGGATTTATTTGTAGCTACGGGTTCTTGTGCTTTGTCTTGATAATAAAACATGTAATTGGCACTGGATGGACATTCTAGATTATCTACTTTGAAACGTGAATTTGTTGACATATGGGGTGAAAACCTCTAATGTATCCTTGGCATGCACTGATAATAAATGGCATATTGTTATCTAGATGTCCAAGCCCACAAGTTATGTGGAGTAACAATGGTTGAATATCGAAGTCTCTGAGAGAACCTTGGAGACATTACGACTCATTTATTGGATCTTTATTACTAACTCCTTAAGATCCATGTGGAAGGGTTTGGGTTTATCACTAGTCCATAAATATTGTCATGCATAAATGTTAAAATGCCAGTATCATTACTATTAACGAAATATATTTCCACCAGGTTTATAAAACTCTTTATAGAGTCATTTACCAAAAGCTCTCTATTAATAGGTTCTGAAAATACTCTATTAATAGACTTTAAAAATACTACATTTTCAATAATAAGCATTTATAACTGATATAGCACAAGGCTAAAAAATCCATTTATTTAGATTCTTTTTTTTTTTAAACGCTGCTAACTCTTCAGAGCCCTTTATTCATCTAGCTTAATTGCAAATGTTCTGCTCTAGAACACAAACATTTACGTGCTTTAATTCAATGGAGAGTGTTGTATGGGGGAATTTCTGAATTTATTCAGGTCAATTACAAATCAACAGCTCTGTGTCAGTCTCCAGCTGCAGCATCTACAGGAAAGATGGCTTTGATTTCATTCATGTCACTTGCTGTCAATTTTACTGAGAGAGAAGATATTATCATCTAGGTTCTTCATCTTGGTGGTTCCAGGAATGGGCACAACATCATTTCCCTGGTCTTGAACCCATGCAAGAGCAACCTGGCTTGGGCTGCACCCTTTTCTTAAACTGATCTTACTTAGCTTTAGTAATAGATCTTGGTTCTGCTCAAGATTCTCACCTTAAAACCTCAGATTCCCCTATTTAACAAATCAATTATTATGATATGAAACAATCAACAATGACAAAATCAAATCAAATTAATTTTCACCTTTATTGTCAGTCTTGTCATGTAGATTTTTGTTTAGATTTTACTTTGTTGTTCAGTCTCAATGTTTGAACTCAACATCAGATGATCTTTAAAATGGTACAATTATTAAATGGAAAAAAAAATCCTATCCTTTACCTTACGAAGTCATTATCTGTCACACTTTGAAGAAGTTTTCCTCCTGTGCTAAAGAAACCCATGCCTAAAGGACTGTATGGAACAATCCCAATCCCCAACTCCCTACGAATGGAATAAAATGAAATAAAATAAATATAAGTAAGCTTGTATTCCTTATCTAAGTTCAAATGGAACAAAGTTCAAAAAAAAATCTTATTAAAAACTTCAACTTTTGGTATATACTGTGAACCCAATTCACAAATATTTATTCTCAGTTCTCTGCAATCTATAAAGTAAACATTGAATCACTGACTGTTGAGGTATTATATCATCACAACGTTTACCTAGAGGTGGGAATAATTTGGGCCTCAGAATCCCTACTCCAGAGAGACCATTCAAGCTGCACAACAGTGATTGGATGCACTGCATGGGCCCTACGGATTGTTGAAGCAGAGGCTTCAAACAGACCCACATATTTTATATTTCCCTCTTCTACCAACTTCTTCAGCTCACCCATCTGTATAAAATGAAAAATGATTTGCTTGTTATCAGATTTCTTATGTTTTGCTAGGTGTCGGTAAAGAGCCAGAGGGATACAATCTTGCCCTCCAAAGCCATACAACCTTGATTACTAGACACATATTTTCTAGTGAAATTAAAGGTTTTAAATTTTGATTTTGTTGTTTCTGAGACAAATTCATTGACTCATGTTACATTAGCTTCATAAGAACTCATCTCTCATGACAATAAGTTGGAGTAGTATTGCACTTAGTGACCTTCTGGAAAGGCTTAATGCTTCACCTTATGAGCATCATCTAAATGTAATGAGTACTACGTGTTCCATTCATTCTTATGAAAAATGAGTTCTTATGAACCACTATTAAAATAACTTGTGTCAATGTGTTTCACTAGTAAACCACACAGTTGAATCCTTGTAGTAAAATCACAATTTGACTTGCTGTAGAAAATATTTCATACTTATCAATCTCAAGAATTGATATGTAAAATATATTTCTCACATAAAACCAAATTCAAGATTCAACTATGTAGTTTTTGGAGAAAAACTATTGCCCAAAATTTTATAAATAAGATTAAAATAAGAAACCTGTCACAGTAGTACAGATTTTGAATCTTAAAACTTACAGCGCCATGAAAAAATAGTATTTTGGTGCAAGGTTAAGGGTTTGGAATCCGAAGACTTATAGTAGCTTCTATGGGTACAGTAATATCCACCCTGTGTTGGTAATAAAGATCAATGTAGTCTATATCAAGCCTCTTGAGGCTTGCTTCACAGGCAGCCCTGACATATGCAGGATCTCCCTTCACACCAAATTCTCTATTACTCCAAGTCAATCCAAACTTAGTTACAATATGCACCTTCTCTCTGATACCTTTCAGAGCCTATTTAGGAAGGAACAATAAAAGCATTATGCACGGTGTTAGAACAATCAAGCTCAGAGAATTAATAGATTAAGAAATGGAAACAGTACAAGCTGGAAACAAGATGTGCATCTTTTGATCAATCAATGGTTTTAACAAATGCATCTTTTGAGTAATATTGATCACTTTTCAGTGATGGGTTATATAGTTTTCAGCTATGTAAGGATTTGGTACAGTTGATGCTTCCGCAGCTCATAATTATGTTATAATGTTGAATTACTTTTCAGAAGAGTCTTCTAGTGCAGGCTAGAAAAGAAATGTTAGAGCTTAAGTATAAACACACAAGAGAGCTTGTTAGGTTTGTTTACATGAATGATCCAATGTTTTCCAAGATGACACAAAATAA
The DNA here is from genome assembly GCA_028749045.1 of Cupressus sempervirens. Classification (NCBI taxonomy): domain Eukaryota; kingdom Viridiplantae; phylum Streptophyta; class Pinopsida; order Cupressales; family Cupressaceae; genus Cupressus; species Cupressus sempervirens. Next base: position 919,117,083 of record CM053789.1, on the reverse strand, counting down.
AATAGCATGTATGGTAGAACCATTTTTTAAATTGTAAAGTGAAGCTTCTCGAACCTAACATATAGAAATTGTTATCCAAATTTTCTTATCTACATCACCACTTATCAGTTACAGCAGTAATCTTAAACTGTATCATAGCAGTAACTGGGAGCCAGGCATGCTCAGATCAACATGTATGGTAGTCACAATCAAACATGAATTTCAAGAATTTTTAAGGAAATGAAAGCATTTCATTTTATTCATGCTGCCTATCCAAGAACCTTGAATGGCACAAAGAAATCTTACTCCTTTTGTCATATATTCTATCTTGGCTATATTTATAAGATGTGTCTGTATAATCTTTTGTCTCACATGAGAAGTCATACAAAATATTTTGAAATACCTTCATCTCTGAGTTACAAGGCATAGAATCATGCTAAATTGCTTTAATCCACCTTAGGTTCAGATTTCTTGATTATGCTTTGCAAATATTGATACACTGTTATCCTCTTTTGTAAATTCAATTTGACATTATTTGATTGGTAGTTGCTCTGTATTATGCATTAATGGTAGTCCATGTTCAGAGAATGTAATCCCATCTTTGTTATATGAATAGAGTTCGCATAAGAGATGTTGGTATGGTCTTTATAAAGCAGGTTAATAGCTTTGTCTTCTAAATTCTTTCTTATAAATGGACATTTGGATATGGTGATAGTAATGAAGGGTATATATTGGTCAATATGATTGTGTTGGAACAGACAAGAAAAGGAAGTAATCAAAGCAATTAAGAAACGCATTTCCAATAAGAATCCTAAGATCCAAATTCTTTCTCTGACGGTTAGTATTGAATAATATTATAAATTTCTATATACATTTTGATTTATTTTAAGTTATCATTACTGAGATATTTGGTTGAATTCTGAGTGCAAAAAATTTACTATAGTAAGAATTCATTTATGATTGACTTTGATGGATAACTTTGATTTAATATTTGCCTGGTTATTTTTGCAGCTATTAGAGACACTTACAAAAAATTGTGGTGATACTGTTCACTTGCAAGTTGCCGAGAGAGATGTGCTACATGAAATGGTCAAGATAGTAAAGAAAAAGGTCTGTAAAAAAATATTTTGTGTAACTTGCACATGTTTTTCTGGGTTGTAGCTTAAACAATTTTCGGTTTGTGCTCTTAGTGCATATTTTCAGCAGTCCTTTATGTGGGTTTTATTTGTATTTTATTTTGTAGCCTGATTTAAATGTTAGAGAAAAGATCTTGGTCCTACTAGATACATGGCAGGAAGCTTTTGGGGGGTCAAATGGAAGATATCCACAATATTATTCTGCATACCACGAGTTACAGGTAAGGAAAAAAATAAAATGAATCTTAAGGATGTTCAACAAATCTCATGTTTTTCAAGGGCAGGTTGAATATATTTGACTCACTCTACCAAATGGCAAGGTAAAACATTGACCTTGAGATTGACCCTCATTTTTGTTACCTAGATTTGCTTTCTAGCTCGCATACTTTAAATGCCATTTGGAAGTAGTGTATATTGTTAAACTATTCCAGGATGCAGTGCAGCAGTGATGTTGGCATAATGACATTAGTTAGTAATTAATTTCATGCTGCATGTTCTTAGTTTGAAGTTTTATTTGTCATTTTAGAGCCCAGTGGCTCTAGGGCCTTGAGTACGGTAACCTGAGAGAGTGCATGAATTTTTTGTTATTGCATATTAAAATGTGATTGCTTGCCTCAGTTTGCTACATTTGTAGATGCTTTAAGGCTTTCCATAAAACAACAATAATTGTGTTACGGTTGCTCAAGTATCTTCTACAGTCACTCCTCAAAGATCTATTTTAAGTTTTTATCTTAACCAATGGAAGGCATCAACTCCTTATGGAAATTGCCTTTTAGGTGCCTACCAAAAATGGTATGATTCTTCAGAATGATGGGGTTCCTGCACAAGCAGCATAATGATCTCTTTATGGGATATATTGGATTTTGCCCAAAAATAACAAGTCCCACAACACAAGTTATTTATAAACAATATTCTATATATCAAATACGTAATTGCAATTCAATTTAGAGAAAATTGTATCAAGGATTTATGATCATTATACAAATGATATTGAAAACAGAACACCCTAAATTCACTTGTATCCATTTCACTGCATACTTCTAATAGCTGACCATATTAGGAATTTGGTGGAAAAGCTTGATAGGATGCTGGGAGAGTTGAGAATATCCTCCTCAATTAAACTCAAGGGCACATAATGAGTATCCAAGTCATATGGCCCCTTGGGCCATGAGAATGGTAGGACATCTATCATCTTGTAGTTGTCGTATTCAATGACAGAACCAGTACTGGTGCATCTTTCTATCAAACATTTTCAAATTGATCCCAAATATGATGTTTGATGGAAATCAGATAAATAATTATTAATCTTATGTTCCTTGTTAAGAGGATCAAAGATATTCTTCCTCAACCAAGGCCAAGGGCATGGAATGAGCCTCTAAGTAGAACCCTTAGTCCATCCATCTCGCGATTGGCATACTTGATGAGGGACGACCATTACTACTGCATCTTCTTAACAAATTTATATGGAGATTAATAGAAGAATACTTGCATACCAGTTACTTTCTATTATATTCTTTATTGCTATTATTTTATACACTGATTCTTTTCTAATTCAAACATGGTAGTTTGATTTCCATGAAGTTTTGCAAATCCTCAAGACCACAAGATAGATTAAGCATCAATAAGTAATTGTGAAAGATCCCCACCCAAACTTGATCCAATTTTTCCATTTTGTTTGGTTTGATGTATGTTTTGGACTCCCAAGAATGGTGATGTTTCTAAGTTCGGCAATTCTGATCTGACTTTGGCTGAGTTCACTTTGATGCTTGTTTATGATAACAAATTACAAATGATTAAAGGAAATGACTATGCAATGAATGAAAACATGTATAGCTAAATGATATAGCAAAATATGAGTTTATTGTTTACTGCTAAGACTGAAAAGAGAGATTACAGACCTATTATCAGTCACAAATCAAACTGTAACAATTCAATCCATAGGTTTTAATGCCATATAATCAACATGTATCACATCCAGATGTTAGCTAGCTATTGTAGGCTTTTGTAGACCACTTTGGGACTAGTAAATGACCACTTTAAGGTATGATATGAAGTATGATCTGCAACAGAAAGACTGATATTATCCTACACGGGTTTGATATGCAATTTCCAGCCATTATATTCAGTGCCACGAATCTAATACACACTTTCAGCCACTATATCCCTTCAGATATGGTAAGTTTGAATGACACTATAATTTGATTTTTTAATTTGATTCCAATATTGAAAACTAAGAACTCAAATGACTAGTACATTGTGATCCTGTTACACCAAACATCTGGAACTAGATTACTTGAGCAAATTACAGATTCACACTGAATGATATTTCTCATCAATGCTTTGGCAATATAAATTGCATAACTAACTATAAAGAAGCAAAGACTGAGTTTCATAGTCAATATTAAGGCATTTTTATATCTCAAATCACATGTATAGAAACAAGAAATGTTACAGTTCTGGATCCACATTAGCTCTCCAAGCGGTAGGCAACAAGCCTCTATTTCCCATTGTGACTAGTAATTCAACTATGCTTTTCAAACCTCTGATTTTGTCATCTAGCACCAACCTTAAGAGCCTTCCAGGTGATCTATGTTGTTTAAATCTCTCTCAAATATTGCTTATTTATTTGTTGCTATTGTTAGTCCCAATTGTAGGGACACATTTATCAATTCACCCCTTGTACCACAGTTATCCTAGTATAGCCATGACAGTCAAACAGTGAAGGCTGAACTTCTTTTGAGATTCTCATGCATGGCTCTGAATACATTCTTGTCACATTAAATAAATAGACAACTATTTTTGCTTAGAACACATTTTCAGTCTACTAGTCTTTTGTTTGTTTATGTTCCATAGTGTTAGTTTATAGTTAATAAATTATAATATTAGCTTATCCACCACCTATGAGCATCATCTAATTGCAATGAGTGCTAAGTGTTCCATTCATTCTCATGAAAGATGAGTCCTTGTGAACTATTACTCATGAAACATGGGTCAATGAGTTTGACTTAAAATCTAAAAAGTTGAATCCGCATAGCAATATCATAATTTGACTTGCTGTGGAAAATATCTCCTACTTACTAATAATATATTGCCGTGTTGGGTAGTTAATGGTTGGTTCTTATGGGAAAAATGGTTTTAGAAGCTAAAAAAGTGAAGGCCTTTTGAAAAATAATTGAATATTGTAACTGATATAGAAAATATAAAAACAATATAATATTTGTGAAATTTTATGTTACTTAAAAATGTGATTCTATATTTTGTTTCCATTTTTTAATCTTGTACTCCACGTGTTCATCAATGTATCATCAATGGCCTTTAGCTATATACGCTATAGTCTTATTCTAATATATGTCCTTTCCCCATGCAGTTGAGCTGTTGGGTACAGGTTTGGACCGCATCTAAATGAAACTATTCCCCTACTTATTAACTATTGTAAAAGTGCATCTGAAACTGATGAGGAGCTAAGAGAATATAGCTTGCAGGTGTTAAAAGAGTTTGGTTGTAGAGAAATTATGTATTTTCATCTCACACTATTTGTTAACATTAGTGGTTCCATTTTAAAAGTTCATATCATCTATATTGAAAGTATATGTATGTTTTGTGAAATGCATCTTCAGATTTCATTCTTCAAATAGAAAACCCTGATTATTCAAAAATTTGTAAATAATCACCTTAAAGATGCAATTTGCAGGCATTGGAGAGTTTTTTCCTATGTTGTGCCAGAGATGTGGTTTTTTATTGTGATACGATTTTGGAACTTGCTCTGGACTACATAAGCTATGATCCAAACTACACTGATAATATGGAAGAAGATTTAGAAGATAGTAATGGAGAGGAGGATGAGTATGTTAAAATTGCTTAAGATAATTATTTGCTTGAGAAAATTTAATTTTTGCACAATGTTGTCTTTTATTTTCATGTAATTATGAATTTTATGACCAACATGTGAGAACACTTCGTTATGTTTCCAAGTAAGTGTTTTTATAAATATAAAATGATAGCATTATTTAGACTTGCACAATACACCAAATTTTTCTTTGCTTCAAGCGACTTGGAGGGGTGACTTGGTGACTTGGTGAGCTGACTCGATGAGCTGACATGGCGAGCAGACTTGGTGAGCGAACTTAAAGAGTTAAGCCATCTCACAAATTTCAAAAGAAAATGTTGATAGTTAATCCAATAATAAGATGTTGCTCTAACTAAGTGCAAAGAAAAGAAGGTTATTCACAATATTCAAAGAATGAGTTTGATGAGAAAAACAAGTGCAAATATACGAATCTGAAGAACATAGAGTAAATCATAGAGGCCTCTAGAAATTCAAGAAATAATACAACTCACAATTAATATTTTATATCTTCTATACATGCTAGGCTAGAATGCTTTTTCCTTTATGGAATTGTTTTTGGGCTTCTACATGCTTTTTGGTCTATGAAACCTTGCTTTGTCAAGCCTGCCCGAGATGTACAAAGTTTTACCACAATTGGAAGAGATATTTCTTGGTAGTGGGCCAAAAAGACAAGGATAATAAAATGTGTATCATCTAATATCTCACTGAGAAATTGACTTCAACAGATTGTTGGTATTCTGATTAAGAAGAAGCTAAACAAGGAAACATTAAACTGACAGAAGAAGCAATCCCTAAACTCTGCAAATGTTTTGAAGATTAAACCATGTATATTCAGTGTGATGAGAATCAAAAATGATATTATTGGTGTCAACACATATTGCTAACAGGAAATGGTTCTTCTATTAGAACTAATGGTCTTACTATTAGACAAAGGCCATCAAGGAGATGGATTGCAGAGATAGAAGACAACATTCAAAAGATCAGTTTGTTGGGTACCTTTGACACTACAAAGGATAAAGCAGCCTGCCTTTTGAGGGGCAAAGAGACTGCCAAGATGCTCCTCCTTAGGTTCAAGGATGCCCGTGCCAGAAACAAGACTATCAACTCTAATTCAAGTCCCAATTTTCTCTCTGATTCTGAGCCAAATTGTCTCAGGAATCATTTCATACAGTCAAAAGTCAAGCTGGGAACATAGTATCTCAGCTCTAATGCCCATGTCCAAAATGTTGAACTTACCTACAGAGAAGTCCTCTTGCATTGGAAGTAGGATTTCCAGCCTGACAAACGTGCACATTACTCCAAGTAAGTCCATGGGTGAGGGGAATTTCGAAGGTAAAGACAATGACTCAACTGTGGAGATGATATGCAAAACCTTAGTTTGAATGTGAGATGGACAAACAGATTCCCCTTTAGTCTACCCTATGGAACTATTCTCAACTATCAACCATACAAATCTTTTTATCTCTTAGTTGCTACCTTTTAGAAGGAATTCAACTTAGGTAATGAAGGTCACTGAGTTTGAATGTGAGATGAGACACAGACTCATGTACTATTAGGAATATCCATTCATATGGAGCTCACATGACTTTTCAACAATGTGCCAATTTATTTCTCATAGTTTCTTTACAATAAAATTGTAGTAGCTCTACGCTTTACAGTCTGTATTCTTAAAACAAACTTATGTAATGTGGTAAAAAACATTTGTGTTGGTTTTCTATTAATTATTTAATGAAAATGCTAGGAATGGTTTTTTCCTTCTGTAAGGTTGATTGATCATGATGCGTCTTAATTTATCTAACAAGACACAAATTAAATACTGAGGCAAAGCTAATGTTCAATTTATTCATGTTCTTTGTAATTAGGATACAATGGCCAGGTGACCAGTTGATCCAGAGGAGGAGTTGAGGTTGATGTCTTAGGAAGTATGTGGTTATGTGGAAGTTGTTCTGAATAGTCTTGTTGCAAATGTACCCAAAGTAAGAACCTTAGAACATCCTTGCATTAAAGCACTACAAAAATAGGCATTCTTCTGTATGGTTCTCATGAGTATTAACTTGTCCTTCAATTATTGACAGGCTGTGGTGCTCTGCCAAGTTGAGAAAGCCAAAGAGGAAATGCTGACTCAACTTTATAGCTCTGTCAGGTGAAGGTTAATTACATGTGGCTAATATGGCCATGGTACTAGTTATATTTGTTTTCTGTGTTCCTCATATATTATTTTTCAATTCTACTTCAAACAGCTCTCAGAGTACAACAAAGATTGAAGAACTTCTCCAAGAAGATCAGAATGCAAAAAGGAAACGTGAGAGATTCAAAAAATAGGCATCTTTATTGTCAAGACTTACTCATCAATTAAGTATCCATGATGTTCGAGCAACAAGTGATAATTTTTCTTCAAATGGAGGTACTTGATATATTAGTTTTTGTTAAGTGAAATGTTTCTTTTCATAGTAATTGAATAATATATTTAATTTCTTATAATGTTTATATCTATATACAGCTTCATATAAAGGGAGAATTGTTACAGTAGATCTGTAACCTCCATTATATTTAGAAGCTTCATATCTTCTTAATGTTCTTTATGTAACGCCCCGCTTGGGAACCCAAGAGAAATAAACTAACATGTTACAATGTTTACTGAACTTTTTTTTTTTTGAAGTTTAAACAACATCAAGATAACATTAATGCGGAAGCAATATGAACATACACAACAAATACACATTTGCAATTACAGATATAGTTTCAATTCCTCAAAGGTTCCTTTACGTTGAGTCACATTTAATAATCTTAAATTAATTAGTTTAAGTTTCAAGTACAATGTCTCAAGATCATAAAGGAATAACAGATACATAGTCGCATAAGCAAATGCATAAGTATAAACAATACAATGAAAGTACATCCAATCAATAACATCCACTGCACATGTCGCAGGGTATGTGAAAATAGATACTGTACAACAGAATACATGATAACATGTATACTTCATCTGAAAAGAAGTCTCTGAGATAAGAAGTAAGAATAATAAAGGTACATCTTCTACAACGAACATCCAACAGCTGGCAATGTGAAGGGGAACCCAAATGGTAAGAAGGCACTACCTCCCGACCGCATGGTTACCTAGTCAGGCTTCCACTCCCACCGTGCAGGAAAGATAATGAACGATCCACAAACGACTATCAAACATAAAACACTCCTAGGCATGGAATACCTACTAGCCAAAACTATCTCAAAGGTAACACATACTACTCAAGAAGATAAAATAAACCAGAAAGAAAGAACACTCAATCCAATACTGACATCACATAACCAAACATCATACACAAACCAAGTATAAACCAAATACCAAGATCACAAGATAAAGTCAACAAAAGATAATCCTCCTCAAGTCAAAAACCACATGTCAAAAGTACAACATAATGAAACACCAATCATCATCAATGAAAGTAAGTAACCACAATAAACACATCCAACAATAGATACACCACCAACAATAAGTACACCACATCCAACAATATGTACACCACCAGAGATACACAAAAACTACAGAGGAGACTTAGGCTACATACTAGGGAGTGTCATCACATGGCTGCTTGAGTTACCCTGGACTGATCTCTTAATAGACCCGGGACCCTCAAGCGTTGAGTTACCCTGGACTGGTTACTCTGAACCCCGGACCCTCAACATCACACATATGGAAAACTAGAAAGCCCTCTCAAGAAGACGAGGCACTCATCTCATTCCCATCCTTAGTCTATACAAGCACTCAAGGCATGGGTAAATCAAAAATCTCTAACTTATCTTTTTAGTGTGTTTTCCCCCCCATAAATTTTAATTACTAGATTATCACTTATTACATAACTTGCATTAGGTTACCCTGGTAGTAACCACTTTGGGTCCCAGACCCCTATGCAAGCCACTCCCAAGTCACATACCTAGACAACCTCTCCTAAGCACATAAAAACACAGTTGTATCCCATACCACAACACCCATAAAGATCAAACTTGGTTCCTTAACAGGCAACCTGATAACAAGATGGATCAAACTAAATCCAAATACACATAAATGCTCACAAAACAAATCTCATGAGTATAAACTCCAATTTGAATCACAAGAATCATCATAACATCTAGCCACATAATAGTATCCAAAAAATCTCACAAAACCTCTGGTGTACATCCTAGACTGGTCGACATCTAAACAACACCAAAATCCAAAAAGAAATATAGACAATACATAGAAAACATCATAGTCTCACAGTTGGATTTGATTGATAATATATTGTTGAATTAATGTAAGGTTTCAATTTTCGTTTTCAATATAAGTTTCAATTTGCATTTCAATGTATGTTCAAGTGTATACGATTCTCAGTATTACTCATACAATAGACCCGTGTATTTGTTTGAATTAAGGTTTTAAATTTGCATTTTAATACATGTTTTCAAGTAAGTAAGTTTTTCAGTTAACCTTCATAATTAACCCTTGCAATTAAACTCATTCTTGTTCATATAATAACATATCAAGACTTAGAAGTAATATTAATCATTTATTAAATTATTCGATTACTAAATAGAAATATTTCCCAATTCCATTAATAATTCAAATGGTTAAATAGTAAATATTATTAACCATACCACTGCTGTCGTAGCCTGCGTCAGCAGCGTACGGCGCCGACAGGGGTTATAAAAATTTTCTTCTTTTTTTTTTTTTTTTTTTTTTAATTTTATTTTTTTAAAATTTTTTTTTTTTTTAAAAAAAATTAATAAAAAAATATTTTTAAAAAAAATTTATTTTTTTTATTATTATTATTATTATTATTATTATTTTTTTTTTTTTAACTAAGTCATATTTCAATAATTTTGTTTATTATTAGAACAACCCTTCTAATAAATTTAGATAAATTATTATATATAAAAATTTTAAGAATTGTATTATAATTCTATATTCTTTATTTTATAATATTTTTCTCAACGAACTTCATAACAATATTATTTTAATATATACATATTTTAATAACATTTACGATATTAATCTGATAGGAAAAATAAATTGAACCCTTCGAATTTTCAATCCTAAGATTTTCATTTCCAAAAACAAACCCCTTCCAAATTTAAATTTCTTAATTCCATTTTAATTCAAAACCCAAATTTCAATTTAATACTAAATTTCTTTCAGAAGTAAAACAAGGTTTTCTAAATAGTTTTTCAATCTCGATTCCTAGAAGAAATCAAATCGCAAAAGATTCAAAAGAAAGGTAGCAAGATTCATTCAATAAAATTTGAGAAAGCAATTTCCAACAAGCACGAAGAAGACAAAGATCCGAAAGTGTTTCTAGAATGGTTCACAAACCCTACCTTGATCTGATGCTAATAATCTGGTGAAACCCTTGCTAATCCGAACCCTTCCAAGCTTCCAAAGATTTCTTTGCTCCCCTTTCCAAAAGTGTGTTCCCTGAAAACCTGTCCCCCTAATAATGACCCCAAAACCCTCTAATATAGAATTTAATTACCTTTTAGGTTTCTGTCTCCACAACTCTAAAATAATAATTATTTTATTTAATTAATTCATTCATGCACAATTAATTTTCTTTTTAATTAAGATTATTATTTTATTATTCCTTTCATGCACATTAAGTGAATTGTTAAATTACTTTATTTAACTTTCCACTTTACTTTAATAAATTTATAACTTTTTAAATCTCATGTGCACATTATTAAAATATCTTTATTCAAGTTCACATTTTTATTTTTTTATTAATTTTATTTTTAACTCATGCATAATTCATGCGAACTATAATCTTTATGATAATTAAATATCTTTTCACTTTTAATTTCATTTTTAGAAACTTAATTGATGAAATATTTATTAACTTAAATAACAATAATATTTAGCATTTATTTAAAAATGCACTCTAAATATATTATTATTAAATTAAATAAATATAATCACGTTCTAAATTTAAACTTAAAACTTTTATCTTCAATTTAATTCTTTATATTTAATTAATTTCTCAATTAATTAAATATAATTAAATATTCATAATATCATAATAATTTTTCATTAAATTAAATTATTAATTTAATCTATTAATTAGACTTAATTAATAGAAAATACATCAAACACTCACAAAACAACATACACACAAAAATACTCACGAGTTTTAAAAAGGGTAGACAGTCTATTACGAGTCCTCCTTGCAGGACAAGTATTATAGGCTTATGGCTAGGATTGGACCTGATTATTATCTTCCCATTCTCACCATTTGAGTATTTGTAATAGGGCGCGCTCATCCTAGCAATTCAGGGAAGTCGATGCCCGGTACCTACATCCTGCATAAAAGACGAGCATGTACATGTATATAATATATCTAAACTAAACAGACAATGGCGGGGAGTGGTTCATCATGTAGATCCCGACTAGCAAGTGACTACGACTCCCTCCCTTAACCACATCAAACACGTCAGACAGAAAGATAAAATAAACACACACACCATACACATGCAAGTATGGGGTAAGTATAATAATCACAAATCTAAGATCAAATGCGTACATATAATAATGCATCTCTATCAATACAACATAATCATCATTAAAGACATCATGTTAACATTTTTATGAAAGAAACCACATTTACTAACTAGGATCATCAAAATACCATTAACAACACATGAATGAAATGAACTAAGCAATAATAACCGATGCATTTGTAATCAAAGTCATGAAATAATATCATAATAATGTAAATCTAGTATCTCTAAAACTAATCAATGCATAAAATTAGCTTAAAAGAATTTGACAATGATAATAGAATGTGAACTAGGGGCAGGCACTACACTTTATAATAGTATTTTATTGTGAAGATATATGCTATTCATTTTTGTTGTCAAACAGAATTGCACTTGCATTTTAATATATGTTTTTAATGAATATTCAATCACAATAACTCAAAACCAAAACGATAAGAAAAATTATAGCAGATATTGAGAGGGATCATCACATTTGAGGAACCATCCATGTAGAGAAAAATATATTTGAGCAACCTTCAAATATTGGCAGGGACCCTGGTGGACATAAAACTAGTGGTTGTGAGTATGTGTCATTGGAGTATCAATTCCTGACTGGGGTAAAGCTTCTTAGGAAAATGTTGTCTATAGTAAAATGAACAACTGCAGACTCTGCAGACTCACTTCTCAGTCACATAATTTGGTGGTTTTAATTTCCTTATGTTTCTGATTATGAGATACTACTTGAATTCTTCACAATTCAATGAATATAGAAATAGTTTCTTGTATTAAAGTAATATTTGAATGATTCTTAATTCCAAATGCATATACAGTATGGTTCAGGTCAAAATAATTATGATTGCATAACAATCAAGATGATATATATTTGCTATTTCTGATATACAGGAAATTACATGCAATGACTGAGGAAATTCTCAGTACCTTGTACTATTCGTTGTGTCTGATATACAAGTAAGAATTTGCAAATATACAGGACGTCTCTGATATAACTTTATATTTATGCTCTAAATAATGTGATAAGTTGTCTGATATGACAATATAAATATACTCAAAGATGATGCCATTTCTGATGGTAGACTTTATATGCCTGCACTGAATGGGTGCCAAAGGCAATATGCTCTCTTACAGAGTGATCGTTGTGAGATACAAAATATAATAAGTTCTTCCAATCATCCTGAGTTGAATGATAGAACTACCTTTTTACAACTTTCATTAGAAATGATTAGTCATGTCATAAATGACGTGAGTTATCTCTCTTTTCAGTCGCACCCTTTCATAATAATCTCTAATCACTTCTCTTATGATCCAGATTGGTTTGTTCACAATAAGCACATGAGACTCAATTGGTATCACCTCCTATTTTCTCAACATTTACTACTAATATACTGGAGAAATTTTCAAGGCTTGGAGAGTTCAAATTTGATGAAAAAATTGGAACAGATGCATCAAGTTCAATTATAGAAAAGTGGACAAGATATAAAGAAAAAAGGACTGCAGAGAATGGACTAAGAGGTCATGAATTTTTTCGCATGAAACAACCACAAGTAAGTTGTAATTGATAATGTGATCTCTAACTCTTTCCCATTTTTTAGGAGAAATAATGGATATACTTTTTAAAGGATTTTTTTAGTGGTTTCTGGGAGGGCTGGGAGGGTGTTGAGATTGAGAAGCATTCACTCTCTATTATGCACTTCTAGTTTCTTTATTGATCTAGAATTGTGTGCCTTTCACAAAGTTTGAATTCATTTGAAATTGTTTTTTTTTAGGTTTTAACTTGTAAACTTCGGGACTTTGAGAAATTGAATGAGTTACTATTTACCAATGGAGTGTATTGTTGCTTCCACAATCATGAAATCTTCCATGGCATGCTTTTAATATGGTATGTGCACTATTACAAGTGTTTTTGAGATTTTCCTATACAGTGCAATATTCTCTAGCAGACTATGCACTATAGCACACTGCATTGGCATGTCAACTGTTTGCATTTATACTATCTCTTTTCGAAGGGTGACTGTACCTTCCCACACACACATACACACACATATATTAACTCTTAGTGCAGCATGATACTTTAATGTGTAGTCATGAAAGTTATGCATACAAGTTTATACCTCTGGCAGCCTGTACCTAGCACACTACTTTGGCACTCTCACCATGTACATTTAATCTCTTTGCATTCCCTTATTGTGTATTAATTTTTGCTTCTAGTGCGTCATACATGGATTATAATATTCAGTGTTTAATCTTTAAACTTGCTCCTTCAATTCTTTTTGCAAACCTATCATATTAAGGATGACTCTTTCTTGTAGGATCAAATTGCAACTCAAGGTTTCTGCTGTCAACTGCCGAGTTTACATAAGACCAACTCAGTTCTTTTATTGAATTCATCTGATAACTAAGTCTGCCATATACAAAAAAGATAGTGTGTTTACGTGTTTGAGTCATTAGTGATTGATTGTAATCCAATCATTTTAAGGAGCATGTCAGTAAGTAATTATGAAATAGACCTTGGTGATGATTTTATTGTCTCAAAATGTAGCAAATAACGTTTATAGTGGAATCCAACTGAATTTCTTGTCATCCTATGCCAACAACTCACCAGTTTCTGTAAAATACATTGTTAGTTCAGATTCATGTAATTGACCATTATATTAGTAATTGACTTTAGTGGTTGTAGGTCTTCCTATTTTCATATTTTGAGGTCTTCAATCATTTTCCCCAATCACTGTCTTACAAACACCAGCCCAGTTATTTGAACCTAAAAACTATGAAATAAGGAAGAAAATGTGTGAAAAGAAGTGTACACAACTTCCTTAAGATTCCTACATCATGATCAATCGAGAGCCAAACTCAACTATCATTTCAGAGGTATTGGTTATGACTGTACCCGAGGAACAATGGCTAGTTAATAGAGAAAAAACTTGTTTTTATTGCTTCCAGAATCTATTACACGTCTTATTATTCCAAACACCGACTCCTGTAGTTGCTGTAATGTGGAATTGTAGTTCAGAGTTTACTTGAGTAATCCATATATATTTTATATCCTTTCTTTAGTCATATTGATTACAAAGGCTTATCTAAATTATGTCTTTCTACAGATTGGTTTGGATGGACTTCGGATGTTGGACCCCAATACCTTCAAAACATTGAGAATCTACCCGCTTGACACTATAACAAGATGGGAGGTGATAATCTATACACTCCTAAGTTAGAATAGTTGACTAATTATTTTTGGGTTTTTTGTCAAGTTGGTAATCTTTACAATTGTGTAGATAATATATTGATCTAGCAATTCTTTTTCTCAGGTGACAGATCCATCAGTGTACACGTTCTGGGCAAAAATTTTAGTTGATATTGAACCAAGGCGTATAAGATTACAATCAAACCGGTACATGGCAAGTACAATTCTTGATACAATGTCTACTACTTGTGTTTAGGTGACATCCTAGTATTTCAATTTTATATTGCATGTTGGTTCCTCTATGCTCATTTAAGTATATATATGTAAAAATGACATGGATATTTTACCTTTCACTGAGCAAAGGTGTCAAATTTTTCTTACTACATGTTTATTAGAAGTCCATCATATGATATTTTAGAATTGTAATCTCAGGTTGATTTGTCATTTCATCTCGCCAAATAGTGAGTAAGTTCTCTTCTTATGTAGAACTGCATTTAACCTCTTCCAAAATAGCATTCATAATTAGACTGGGATTTAAGATGCCGATAATAATCTATGAGTGAAGTCACTATTGACCACCTTAAACAGCAAGTTTCATCCCACAGAAGACAAGATTTTAACTAGCCAACAGTGAAATTACAGAACAGTTACATAAAATCTGTAAGGCATTGTTATACCGGTTACTTACAACTACCTAATCAAGTAATTTAGTTTTACTCTCTTCTGAAATAACATGCAACTCAGACTAGAAATTAATAGTCAAGTTGTTATCTGGAAATGGAGTTACTCTTGATTAGCTCCTTGGATGGATTTGCAATGTTCTAGGCATATAATTGTAGATCCTTGGATGGATCTGCAATGTTCTACAAAGGAAGCTGTGAATTACTTTGTTTTTATGTGGTGTGCTAGATATAGATTTAGTTGATAAATATCTTCACTAAAAATTGCATTTTTTTGTTAATGTTCTAAGCTTAAATGAATTAATATAGGTACTTGAAGCAAAAAAGTTACCGATTTTCATGTGTCAAGCTAGACTAAATTTGTGACATTTTCTTGAGGCTTCTTTTGATTAATACTTACAGTCATCAATTACTTTTTCAACTAAAACAATGAGCATTACCTTGTTACATTGAAACAATTCAACAGGAGATCAATGCAAATATGAGGGGCATACTTGTTGATTGGCATATCTGTTATATGGGCCACAATTACAGAATTCAAAGGCATCAACACAAAAGACTTCTGAAAGCCTTCCTCTCACTCTTTGGCAAGTGAAGCAATCACAAAATACATCACAAGGTGTAGATAATTTGCAAGGACCTCCCATATATGATAGCAATGTTATAACAGTTATTCCCCCTCCTCCAGCAAAGTACAATCAGAGACAACAGTTTTTTCAATAGCAACAAGCTTTGGGTTCTAGCCAGTACACACATGGTTACAATGAATCAACACATGATGAGTTGATATCAAGGACACAAAACATCTCCATTCATGATGGAACTTACAATGATGCATATCCACAACAATCTTTAACTTCCAGCAAACAAGTTAAACCTAAAGATAAGTTGTTTGAAGACCTGGTTGACTTTGCCAAGGCAAAAAGTAAAGCTTCACCCAGTAAAAGTGAAAGTTTTTAAAAGCTACAAGTGATGGTTTAGGTGTAGCATCAGTTTTATTGAAGCTATTGTATAGTCTTTTGTTCAATTGAGGTTTAGTACTCATTATGTGCTATATTATTCCTAGTGCACTGCAATTTAATTTATTTTTTGTTACTTTTATTTTCTGATATGAAATTCCTTTTGAAGATTTGTATATTGAAACAAACTTATGTTCTTACCTAGAAGGTAAATGATTTTAGTAACAGTGCCAAAAGATCCATATATATATTGCAATGTATTGCTGAAGCTTGTTCTGTTTCAGATCTCAAGTAGTGTGTGAGCATTATCTTTTCTTATCGTAGTATTTGTGGGAAGTAATTGCCTATGTGGCCTTGCACTATTCTCTAGTTCACAATTTGATTGTGGCATTTTTTTCGAAGCAAAGCTTTATAATTACAAATCTAGGATATTTTAATAGATTGTTTACTTGTGTGAGGGGATAAAACCCATTTTGGTGCCCTAAAATAAGATTACTATATATAGAAACTCAATCATTAAGACATTTGGTATAGACTTGAGCTATCTTGATGGAACTATTTCTGATAAGAGTAGGAAAGAATGGTTACTGTTGATGTTTTTTAGGCATCCTATAAAACAATTCACATGCCTTGCATATGATTTAACATTTTGCATGCATCCTACACTCTCTCATCCGACTGATGATGGATTATGGAGAGTGGTCTGAAATGATGATGCTAAAAAACACAAACAATCAATTCCAAAATGAAATTGCATTACAAATGGATTGTAGAAATCTAATATTGTTAATTGTGCATGCATGTCTACCAGAACAATCACAACTTAAACATATAAACTTAATATATATGTTTAAGTTGTGATTGTCCTGGTAGACATGCATGCAAAATTAACAATATCAAATTTCTACAATCCATTTGTAATGCAATTTCATTTTGGAATTGATTGTGTGTGTTTTTTAGCATCATCATTTCAGACCACTCTCCATCATCAGCCGAATGAGAGAGTGCAAGATGCATGCAAAATGTCATATCATATGCAAGGTATGTGAACTGTTTTATAGAATGCCTAAAAACAAATTACACCCACGCGTTGGTATAAATTTCTACCTTCATTGGTCAAAATTTCTACCTTCATTGGTCAAAATTTTTTACCTTCATTGGTCGAAATTTCTACCTTCATTGGTCAAAATTTTTGACCTTCATTGGTCAAAATTTCTACCTTTATTGGTCAAAAGTTCTACCTTTATTGGTCAAAAATTTCTCCCTTCATTGGTCAAAATTTCTACCTTAATTGGTCAAAATTTTGACCAATTCTTGACAGAACTTGCACCATGGCTATGGAAGTTTTTCGACCAACCTATTGGTCAAAATTTTGACCAACCAGCAGGTTGGTCAAAATTTTGACCAAAAAAATTTTGACCGAGCTTGGTCAAAGTTTGGTCAAAAATTGGGTCGAAATTTCGACCAATAATGGTCGAAAAATGGTCTCAAATGTATTAGTGGTATGAACTAGTTCTAAAATATTATTTGATGAGTACATCTTGCTCTTGTAACTAGACTTTGTCATTTTTCCCAATTAACATTGTTTAAACATACCATTATCAGGTTGCTTTAGTTTTGGGAAACCTCTTACTCTTTCCATTTTGCTAATTATAACCAAATTATCGAAATTTATATGACATAACCTTTTGTGCCATAACCAAATATCTTCATGTTGTGAAAACAAACATGTCTCATCAAATAAATCTAGATAGAACAAGTTACCTCTTGTTTTCTCACCACTTCCAATCAGTTTACCATCAGCATCATTTATTTTAGCCTTTCTATGATGGCATTCAACTCTATAACCTTATTTGTTTAATTGTGAAACACTCAACCAATTATTGTTAATTTCTTCAACCCAATAAACATCGCTACACTTTAGCTTATCAATTAGTTGTAGTGATCATTTATCTTTCAAAAGACACAGAACATCATTACCAAATTTAACATAACAACCCTTGTGTGGTCCATTGTTCTCAAATTTACTTCTATCACCAGTCATATTATTAGAACAACCACTATTAATTATCCATCTATCACTTTTATTCACATAATCTAGGTCAATGCAGTTTTCTCATCTTCATCAAAAACTTCTTTCATAGAAACATAGACTACTTGTTCATTATTACTTTCAGATTTAGTATCAATTTCTTCTTCACCAATATAATAAGATTTCTTACCTTTATCTTTGTAGTCCTTATTACTCTTGTTGTCTCAATCATCTCTTCTCCCTTTGTACTTTTTTTTCCTTTCTTTCATTCTTATCTTCTCTATCAAGACATCTTATAGAAATATGACCAACTTTGTTACATGAAAAATAGATTATAGAAATTTTACCTTTGTATTTTCTTTTGCCTCTTCCAGCTCTTCTAGCCATCAATGCCTCAAGTTCATCAAGTACATCATCAGAAGTATCACTATCACTTTTCACATGTTTTCCTTTTCTTGCTATAAACCAATTGTGATTTAAAAGAAAATTCAACAGTAATAGGAGTTTAATTATCAAAATTGGACATCTCAAAAGTAGTAAGCCTACCAATCACACCTTCCTAAGTTAGGTTATTACCTAGAGTACATCTAAGTTCTTGTATTGCAGAAACCCTAATAGCATAAATAGGAAGTAGAGTTCTCAATACCTTGCTTATTACAGTTGCATCCTTTATCTTTCAATTTACACCTCTAATAGCATTAATAACCTCTTTGATTCTTGCATTATACTAAACTATATTGTCACCTTCTATCATTCTCATTTCATCAAATTTTCCTCTCAAGATTTCTAATTTGACTCTCATTACATTACCATCTCATCCATAAATGGTCTTCATTTTATCCCACATTTTCTTTGCATTCTTACAATCTTTTATGTCATCAAATTCAATATAGCTTAGGGCTGAAGCAATCTCCAACATTTCCCAATTGTGCTCTTCATTTTCTTTTAGTTGTTTAGAAGTCAGAGGGACTATTGTTATATGAACATATCCATTGTCCAAAAACTCTAGTACAACATCACCAATAAAAACTATATATAGCCTCATTAATCTTTTTCATGCAAGAAAATTCTCTTTATTCAACAGTGATACCTCCTTTTTGTACATCATGATCTTTAGCTTTGAGTGCCTTCAAACTTTATTTCCAAGCACCAAGGCTTTGATACCAATTGTTAGAATATTTAAAATAACTAAGAGGGGGTGGGGGGATCAATTATCCAAGGTCAAGATGTACCAATTGAACAAACAATTGCTTAAAAAAATTTAGATCTTATCATTCCATAGCTTGGGCTCTAAAATCAACTTTAGTAACATCAACTAGTTGCCTACTATAATAAATATAATAGACTTGCAAAATGTAAACATTAATCAGTAAAATACCATAAATAACATCCACACAAGTTTGACACTGGGATTTAATGTGGAAACCCAATTTGAGAAAAACTACCAGTAACATGTCACCAATTTTCACTCTTCTGAAGTGAGCCTAGGAGAAAACCTTGTTAAAGGTTACAAAACATACTGTTAAATGTGACCTTGTCAAAGTATTTAATCACCCTATCAGGAGTGACCTTGTTAGAGGACTTTAGTGTTAGTTTGTGGTGACTGATCAGGGAAGTACTATACATACTTTTATCACTAATATTTTTTAGTAATTTTGGGCTGACATATGGTAATTAACTATAACCCTAAAGTGGCAAAAATACTTGTATAAAAGGGCTTAAGGTTAAGGATTTTTCCATAAGGTGTGATGCAAAAATTGCTTCTTGCAGTGGTATTGAGTTGTAAGGGTTATGGATTGTAATTAGGTTGTAATCACTGGATCTTAATAACATTGGACGTGTTGTTTGGTGGACATAGCCTAGGGTTTGGGTGAACCGCGTTAAATCTTGGTGTCTTGTGTTCTCTTCTATGTGATTCAATATTTTTTGATTATTGTTTATATTTGCATGTAATTATTATTTCTATCTGAGGTTAATCCTAACATTTAGAACATTCCATTAGAATGTCACCCTATTAAAGGATTTACATGTGACTATTAGGTAAACCTTGATTAAAGGAATTCAAATATTGTTTGCAATGGTTAGAAAGTAACAACAAGTTTTGATCTATCAAGTACAAATCAATTTGCATATATAGATCTCATTTCAACTCTCATACATTGGATCACTAATTGTCCCTCATTGTCATCTCATTCTCTAATTCACTTGGCAATCCTTCAAGCAATCACTCTCCTTCTCAACTCAACTTTTCTTAGCCTTTTTCCCAAGTTTGCCAATCAAGAACATTAGCAACTGCTCCAATATTTTTACACTCTGGAAGACACACACCTTAGGTTAGGCCCTCGTACCTCCTTAAATAGTTAATTATAATCTTTTGTAACTTAAACATCACTATAGATCTTAGGGTTTATGATTTGATGCACCACATACAATGAATCTGATTGCCATCTTGTTTATCTTCTTCTTTTCTAGAAACTTCTCTTGGAATTTATTCCTTAGGTCATTGACATAATCATCTCCTAACATTAAATGATCCAACTCATCGATCCTTATCTTCAATATGCTTTCCATATACCAAGAAATTAACTTAGTTAGCTGGAAGTTACAATTTCTCACAAACTATTAAAATATTGTTCCTTGACCAACACTAAGTTCTGACACTCGGTCATCAATGGGTTACTCGATCACTACTAAATTTCTTTCTCTACACTTAAACTGTCACTTGGTCAATACTAATGCTCAGTTGACACTAATTTTGCTCAACTTGTTTTAGTGCTCGGTCATCACTAGCATCACTCAAAATATACTTCAAGTTCCTTAATTTTCTACTCTTTTGCTCATCCAAGCCTATGCATTTGATTAGTCTTTGATTATATCTTCAAGGATTTAGCATTACTATCTTCTCCACTTGCAACATGATTTAAAAAATCACTTTATCTTATCAAATTCCAACTAATCAAGTGTCCATAAATAATATTTCTTCATAACTCAACCTTTCCTCTAGATACTTTTTTTATGAACTACTTCTCAAATCCTCTTTATTAACCAAATAGATATGACACTTAGATCAGATAGAAAACTATCTCACCAATAAGTTTGACATCAATGACAACATAAAAATTGTTTCAATTGTAGTTTCTAACACTACTAATTGTTGAAAAGTTGGTTGATAAAGGTTATCAGTTGCAATTCATAGAGAAGACATGCATTATCAAGGATAAAGATGGTAATTTGATTGGCACGAGTACAAGATCTAGAGGTAATGTTTTTCAATTGAATCCTATAGAGATGACATGTTTGGTTGCAAAGGTGGATAAGAGTTGGTTATGGCATAAAATATTTTTCATATAAACTTTGATAATATTGTGAAGGCTAGTAGTACTTTTTTTGTGAGAGAATTACCTAAAATTGTGAAGCCTACTAATGTTGTGTGCAAAGAATGTGTTATGGCTAAGTAGAAGAAAGTTTCCTTTTTTAACAAGAATTTCACTACCATAGTGAAATTGAAGATTGTTCATATAGATTTGAGTGGTCCTACTAGAATAAGATGATTCTATGGTGAAAGGTACTTCATAATTTTTGTTGACGATTTCACTAGAATGATGTGGGTAGAATTTCTTAAAGAAAAGACTGAGGCATTTGAAAAGTTTAAGTTATTTAAGAATACAGTTGAGAATGAATATGGATTAAAGATTTTAAAAAATTGATATTAGATAGAGGTGGAAAGTTTATCTCGAATGAGATGAACACTTTTTGTGAAGTAAATGGCGTCAAGAGATGGTTATTAGCACCTAAGACCCTTGATCAAAATGGGATTGTTGAAAGAGAAATAGGTTTGTAAAAGAAGTAGCAAGAGCCATGATGTTTGAGAATGATGTATCAAAGATAATTTGGAGAGAAGCAGTCAATGCAGTAGTATACACAAAAAAAAGAAGTGCAGATCAAAAAAGGTACAAACAAGACTCCCCATGAATTTTGGTTTGGACATGCACCCTCAGTAAAATATTTCAAAAATTTTAGAAGTGTTACATAAAGAGAGATGATGATATTGGTAAGTTTCATGCAAGAAGAAATAAAGGTTGTTCCTTGGTTATTCATTGAAAAGAAAGGCTTGTAGATGTTTTGATCAAATAATTAAGACTATTGTTGAATGCATAAATGTAGAAGTGGATGCAAAATTTAGAGTTAAAGAAAGAATGTTGGATTATAATTTTGATGAAGAAGAAGATAATCCTAAACCTAGTATAGAAAATGTTGAAGTTTTCTTTGAGATTGAAAATAATTTGTAGAATGATGTTCAAGTAATATAAAAAAGAGAAGAAAAAAGATGTGAACCTAGAGAAGAAGTAAGAGTTGAGTCATTAATGCCAACATCAAACAAGAATTTGATAAAGAATCACCCAACTAATTAGATTGTTGGAAGCAAAGAAAAAGGAATTATGACACAAAATAAAGTACATGAAGAGTTGTGTTTTATTTCTCAAGTTGAACCAAAAAGTGCAGATGAGGTATACAAGGATGATCATTGGATCCAAGCAATGTAGGAAGAACTAGATCAGATTGTGAAGAGTGAGACATGGAAATTGGTTCCTAGACCTAAAGACAAGAATGTTATAGGAACTAAATGGATATTCAAAAATAAGATGAATGAACAAGGTAAGGTTGTGAGAAATAAAGAAAGATTTGCATACAAGGGATATTCACAAAAAGAAGATATGGATTATGAAGATATATTTGCCCCTGTTGCTAGATTAGAAGCGATATGAATGTTCTTAGCTTATGCAAAAAGTAAGAAGTTTAAAATGTATTAGATGAATGTAAAGTCAACATTTCTGAATGGAGAACTTGAAGAAGAAGTCTACATAGAGAAGCCTAAAGGATTTCCTTTAATAGAAGAAAAAGATATGATATGTAGATTGAAGAAAGTATTGTATGGTCTAAAACAAGCACCTAGAACCTAGTATACGATATTTGTTGTGATGTGGAGCCTAATTAGACTTGAAGGTTTATTCAACACTTTTTCCCTACCATATTATTTCTACGAGGGCTTGTAGGCAATGCCCCCAAAATGGGGTGATCCTAGAACAACACCCCAAGTATGCTCCCTATCGTAGTATAGGTTGGGATCAAGGGACAATACCCTTGTGAGAGTTTTTAGGGGTAGTGCCCCCAAAGCCAAAAATGACCTTATATTGTAAAAGGTGTCAATTGTTATTTTTTCTATTGGATGACTTATTCTAGCCCTAATTTTGTAAGCGGAAAGAGCTTATATAAAACGGCTTAAGATTAGGGATTTCATAATGTAGGGTGATATTGTAGCTTCTTGTAATTTTATTGAGCTGGAAGGGATTACGGATTGTAATTAGGTTGTAATCACTAGATAATAATAATATTAAACTTTTTGTTTGGTGGACATAGCCTAGGGATTAGGTGAACCACGTTGATTCTTGGTGTCTTGTGTTCTCTTCTATGTGATTTATTATTTTTATGATATTGGTTATATTTGCATGTAACTATTAATTCTATCTGTGGTTAATCCTAACAAGATTGGACAAGTATTTGGCAAAGTTGGGATTTGCTAAATGTGTGGCAGCTAGTAATTTCTATTTGAAAGAAATTGAGAATGGATTATTGATTATTGTGATATTTGTGGATGACATAATCTTTGGAGGTAATTATGAAGCAAGTGAAAAAAATCTAATAAAATAAAGAATGAATTTGAGATGAGTATAATTGGTGAGATAAAATATTTCTTACGTTTACAGATTGTGTAAAACAATAATGGTATTTTCTTATCACAGACTAAGTATTTGAAAGAATTTGTATTTGAAAGACTTGTTGAAAATATTTAGTTTGGAAAGTTGTAAGCCTATTAGTACACCTATGATAAATAGTCACAAGTTATCTAGCAAAGATATGACACCTATTGTTGAGAAAAAGAAGTACAAATTCATGAGTGGAGATTTGAAATATCTAACTCACACCATACCAAATATTGAAAATCTAGTTTGTATAGTAGTAAGATTTCATGAAGATCTTTGAGAAGAATATTATGTAGCAATAAATAAAATATTCAAGTATTTGAAGGATACACTTGATTTTGGTTTTTGATACAAAAAATCAAGTGAATTTACTTTGTGTGTATATATTGATGTGGATTGGGAGGGTAGTATGGATGATATAAAGAGAACCAATGGTGGAGGATTTTTTCTTGGTGGAAGATTGGTTTCTTGGCTAAGAAAGAAATAGAATTATATATGACAGAGTACAATAGAAGTAGAGTATGTAGCAGAAAAAAGCAATTGTAATCAGATCATGTGGATAAAGCAGATGTTGAAGGAAGTTTGGATAGATTTTTCAAAACTTTTTATCATACATTGTGATAACACAAGCACAATATGTCTCAGAATCTTGTGTTGCATTCTAAGACTAGGCATATATGCATTAAGTATCATGTTTTGAGAGATAAAGTTGTACAGAAAAAAATCATATTGGATTATGTTAGTATAAAAGAGAAGATTGTAGATATCTTTGTAAGGCCTTTGCTTAAGGATACATTTGAGTATTTGTGAGGTATGTGTGGGGCTATGTCCCTCTCTACTTCTGAGTAGATGATGTAGAGATTGCATCAATCTAGTGGTACATACCACTATTGTTTATCTAGACTTAATGTTGATGCTTCCTCTATGGGGGAGTATCTATGTTGAACAAGGTCATCAAAAAATCTTGGTACTTGGTAAAGAACAGTGTATTTGGACACTTGAGCTGGTAGAAAAATTTGATAAAATGATTGAAATATTGAAACCTTTGTCATTGATGTTAATGGGGGAGAGATTGCATAAAAAATATCTCCTATGTATAGGGGAGAAGTGTTGTAAATGAAGAATGAGTTTTAAAAACCCTCTAGCGCAATGGGGAAAAGAAAATACATTAATGTCAATGGTAAGAAACATTGAGTTACATCAATGAGGAAGAAGTGCAAAAAATTGATTTCCATGCATGTAAGAATGAGAAAGCATAGATGGAGAGTTGTTCCTATGAGCTAGATTGTAAACAACTAATGTTGATTCTAAGAATGAGAAAGCATAAACAGAGAAGTGTTCCTAGGAGTTTTAGATTTTATTGATGAAAAGGATTTGAAAAGAAGAGAACAACAACAACAACAGAATTGGATTTGGTATTCTTGAAACTTAAACGTTTTTCATCTATGTTGTCATCAATGTCAAAGGGGGGGATTGTTAGCATGAATGATGATGGTATTTCTTTGGGGGATTATCCTAAGCATTAGAGAGATGGTTAGAATGATTGACATGTTGCATTCATGACTATGTTTGTCATTGATATCAACATAGTATTTTTTCTATAAAGACTAACAGAGTAGTAGACATAGAACAAGGTCATGTGGATTATGTACTGATGATTAGGTCAAGTGTAATTGAGGATATTTTCTACATTGTGTCTTAATGAATTTTACAATTGTGTGTGCATAGAGTTGAAGACATGTAAGAATTATTAAAGAATTACAGAGGATAGTGTGCAGACAAAGTACCTGAGAAGTGGTTTTTTGTATTTGGATTGTATCGCTTAACAAGGATAGAATCATGATGAAAAAAATTAGACAATGATAGTAGATAGCCTGATGATGACATCAGTGAGGTGCAAATCCATAAGTCGCACGTGTAAGAAGTTGTAAAGACTATGAGACGAAAGTGTTATGTAATTGTAAAATTATTGTAATATCTTAATGAGGTCCCATTATAATTAATTGGGAAAGCCTCAAGGTTGACTCAAGGAATTATTTTGAGGATGTGATATAAAGGAAGTTTATTTTCCTTGTGATGATGTGTGGATCTAAGTGTGATATGCGAAGTGTTCAGTAAATGCAAGTAAGCAATCTAAGAGGTTATCGGTGTGAAGTTTGAAGATATCGTATGGAGAATAAAAGAGGTTTATGACTAGTCAAGAGGATATGGGAGTTCAAGTTATTGAATTTCTATTATTCTACAAGGAGTAATATAGAGATCGGTTGGACAATGATTTTGGTTATCCTTCCCCTGAAGTTGTTTGGATAGTGGATCCATCTACCTTCTACAAATCCTAATAGGGATTCAAAGTCTCCTAACAGGGACTGATATGTACTAAATGTATTTTATTCACTCCTAATAGATTTCATCCACTTAAAAGTAACCTTTATATTAGTACATAACTTTGTGGGTATCATCCCCATCGGGGTTTTCCATCTTGTCAAGTGTTTTCCTAGTTAACATTTTTGGTGTTATTGTGTATGTATATCTTCTTATGGTTGTTGGTTATATTGTTCACATGGTTAAGGATTAATAATGTTGATAATTTTTCTAATGATTGGATAACTTCTTCACCTGCCCCCCCTCCCTCTTAGTTATCTTTGTGGACTTTACTTTCTATCAAAGGTTCCAAAATAACTATAGTTTTTTTAGCTCTACTAGTCTATGCAACATGTCTTAAAGAATAGTTTCTCACTCTTTTGGTTAAAGGGAGGAATTCTAATAGAAAATAAGATGATTAATTATAATAGAGCTAGAGGATAATAGATTGTAAATCAGGTTGGCTTTAGTGCAGGCTAAAGGAGTTTCATCCCTCCAAGATAAGTTTGAGCATATGTCATTTGCAATAGAGATGGATCTAGGGAGAAACAAGGGTCTACAAGCACTTTCAATCATTGCATAAGTTCTCTTATGGGTAGAACACATATCATATTTGGATCATAACATATCCCAACTAATAAGTTTCCCTTCCTCCAAGATATCCTTGAATGATCTAATACCCACATTATCCCACTTCTTTGTTGAGAAACCTTGTACAGGTGCTAGGGTCTTTCCCCATGTTTTTGGGTCCATGAAATAGAGTGCTCCCTACATATTGTATTATAAATGATTATTTCTCCACTATTAGTGATCTCTGATGTTACCATCTCCCATCATCTTCACATTTCTTTAAAAAAATAAGAGCCTTTTGTTAGAAATGCTTTAGAATAACCAAGAGGGGAAGTTGAATCAGTTATTCAAGGTCCAAGTGTCCTATTTAAACTTTTCACTAAGTATAATGAGCTCATTCAACCATTCATTCATCCAAGCTTTAAATTTTCTAATCAGTAAGTTACTGTAAATCAAGATGCAAGCATAACACATAAGAAATCAACACATAAAAAAGTGATTTATGTGGAAACCCAATTTGGGAAAAACCACCAGTAACATGCTACTCAATTCTCACTCTTCTAAAGTGATGCCCTATGAAAGGCATTCCATGTTAAAGGCTTACAACACACTATCAAATGTCACCTTGTTAGAGGATTTAACCACCTTGTTAGAAGTGGGTCTAGTTGAAGGACTTTAGAACATTCACTTGGAATGTCACCTTGTTGAAGGATTTACAAATGGTTGTTAGGCCAACCTAAGTCCATAGGATTTTTAGATCTAATACAATTGCTAGAGAGTATTAGAAAAATCTTGACCTGACTACAACATACAACTTATCTTACAAATTTCAGATCACTTCTCATCTCATACCCTTGCCTGTCCTTCAATCTCTACAACTCTTAACAGCTTACCCTCCTTTCAAGCTTAGTCTCCTTGAGTCTCCATGCTTAATGTACCAATGCAATCATCTCTTTATGACCACTCGTAGGAGCAAAGCCTCTGTGCTCTTCCTTCTCCTAGATGTCTCCTCCTTGACACCCTTCTAACCACTTCGTAGATTTGTCTCTTCAACAGCAATAGTATCAGTAGCTCTTTGCTTCTTGGTCTATGAATCTTTAAATAGAAGTCTTGGAGTACCTTTTCCCACTCAATTATTCCAATATTTATTTTCAATTCACATGGATTAGGTAGGATTCATTGCATCTAACCCATATTCTATTTCCTTAGAAACTTCTTGAATAATCCTTTAGAATTCACCCAAAAATGGTTTACATAGGATTATGTGCCAACAACTCATCATCCTAATCTTCCAACTCGTTCACAAAATTCAATGTAACCACTATGTCAGCTCAAATTTGGAAAATCTTCATAATTTGGAATAATGCAGCAGCTCGACACTTTTGAAATACTGGTGCTCAGCACATACTATGTTACTCAACACCCACTGTGTTTTTCCTGATGCTCAGCACCTGAAGATCACTCGGCACCAACTAAGAATTTTTTGATGCTCAGCACCTGATCTTTGCTTGACACCTGAAGATCACTTGGCACAAACTAGAATTTTTTGTTACTTGGCTCCAATTGAAAATTTGCTCAGCTTTAACTAACTTGCTCGGCATCCACTAAAAGATCTTAGTTTAAGCTTTGCATACCACCTTGTTACAACTTCTTCCTCCAATGTTTCTAACTATGACCAATCTCTGTATCCTTGAGTATGTCATCAATACATCATTTAACCATTGTATTAACTAATCCTTGCACTTTATTACAACATCATAACTCAACCTTTCCCTTAGGTGCTCTTGTTAGATCTTGTTGATCAAATCATCTTCATCAATCAACTAAGTGATAGTACTTGGATCTTATAAGCAAATATCATCCCTACAAATAGTAGGTTTGACATCAATTATAAAACAATGATTGAAAACATTCTTTTACAAAAATCTTCCTTCTTTGCAACAATCTTCCTCTTTGATCTTCAACAATGAGGTTTTCAATCAGATTTCCAAAAATCTCCCTCTTTGGAATTTATGGCAAACCAAAATTGATCAACCATCGGACTAAACTATTCAACCATGAGCTTACTAGGTTAGAACAGTAAGTCAAATGCCAAAAAGTAAATTGTAACTTCACTTTTTTTTTACTATTCTAATTAGTTCATTTCAGCTTCTCCCTCTTTGTTGTTGTATCCTTGTTCT
The DNA here is from genome assembly GCA_028749045.1 of Cupressus sempervirens. Lineage (NCBI taxonomy): Eukaryota > Viridiplantae > Streptophyta > Pinopsida > Cupressales > Cupressaceae > Cupressus > Cupressus sempervirens. The sequence continues at coordinate 919,087,874 of CM053789.1, read as the reverse complement.
TTTTCTTTCTCCCTCTATATTGCTCATCTTCTATTGTTTTGATCAACATCTCACAACTTCTCCTTGTTGATCAATTTAATGCTATTTCTCCCTCTTGATCCTTCTCCTACTAATTAGTTTCAAACATCTTCTCCCTCTTTGACAACAATGCCAAAGACATATTAGCATCTTAATATACAAGTGTAGCTTTTACAGGTTCAACCAATTTCTCCCTCTCTCACCTTGCTTGTGACTAATTTAGAATTTCAACACTTCTACTACTTCAAAAATGAATCCTAAAGTAAACATCATGTGCATCAATGTGTAAAATCTTCACCATTCTACTCATTTGATGTAGGGCATACTTGCTTGTACTTCAAGTAGCCTTGGCTAGGGGTATCACTCCCTAACTTACCTCTAAGATACTCAAAAGCATCTTTAGGTAGTGCTTTTTTGAAGATATCAACAATCTATTCTTTTGAGCTAACATATTCCATCTTCACTTGTTTGTCTTCCACCAACTCTCTTACATAGTGATACTTGATTGCAATATGCTTAGTTTTAGCATGCATTACTGGATTCTTTGATATATTAATAGCACTTGTATTATCACAATAAAGTATCATAGGCTCAGTTACTTCTTCATTCATACCTTCCAGCAAATGTTTGATCCATACAATATTTGTGCAATTTATAGTAGCTGCCACATATTTAGCTTCAGCAATGGACTGTAAGGTGCAACTTTTCTTTTTACTGGTCCATGTAATCAACCTTTTTCCCAAGAAAAGTGCTCCTCCACTGGTGCTTTCTCTATCATCAATGTTACCTCCCCAATCTACATCAGTGTAGGCTTTCAATTCAAATTTCTTGTTCCTCTTGTAGTACAAACCAAAGTCATCAGTTCCTTTTAGGTATCTTAGTATTCTCTTCACTTCCATTAAGTGATTTTCTCTTGGATTTGCAAAAATTCTTGCTACTATTCCAACAGCTAATGCAATGTCTGGTCTACTATGTACAACATATTGTAGCTTGTCAATCATTGACCTATACAATGTCTAATTTACTTCAACAGATTCATCATTCTTGGATAGCTTATGGCTTGTTGCCATTGGTGTGCTAATTGGTTTTGACTCTTCTAACCCAAATGTTTTGAGTACCTCTTTAATGTATTTGGATTGGGTCACAAATATGCCATGCTTCAATTGGTGTACTTGTAATCCAACAAAGAATTTGATTTCTCCAAACATTGACATCTCAAATTCATACTTCATTTGATCAACAAAATCTTTGCAGAGAACATCTTTTCCTCCAAATATTTTATCATTAACAAAGATTTCTAATATCAAAATTTCTTTACCTTCTTCAACTTTGATTTACAAGTTTTAGTTGTCATCTATTCTTTCAAATCCTATCTTTACAAGATATTTGTGCAACCTCTCATACCATGCTCTAAGTGTTTGCTTCAATCCATAAAGTGCTTTGTGTAGCTTGTAGACCATGTCCTTGTTCTTTTTATCTACAAATCCCTCTAGTTGTTCTATGTAGACTTCCTCTTCCAGTATACCATTCAGAAAAGTAGAATTCACATCCATTTGGTACACTTTGAAACCTTTATATGCAGCATATACAAGTAACATTCTCACTTATTCCATTCTTGCAACAAGGGCAAATGTTTCCCCATAATCTAGTTCTTCTTCTTATGCATAGCCTTTGCAAACTAGTCTGGCTTTGTTTCTTGTTATCTCTCCATTCTCATCAAGACTGTTTCTGAACACCCATTTGGTACCAATCACATTCTTGTCAGTTGGTCTAGAAACTAGAGACCATGTTTTGTTCTTAGCAATCTGATCTATCTCTTCTTTCATGGCTCTAAACTAGTCATCATTTTGTTGTGCATCTTTCACTATTTTAGGTTCAACCTTGCTTAGGAGACATGATTCACTCCTGACCCTATTCTTTGTCATTGGTATGGCATCCTTGTCACCAATGATTTGATCTACAGGGTGATGTCTTCTCACATACTTGGCCAATCTTGGTTCTATCCTTCTTTTCATGTTTGATCCTTTAGCCTTAGAGTCATTTTTTTCTTCTTCATCTGGTAATTCATCATTCCTTTCATGTATACTATTTTCAAAATCAGAATGTGCATTTTCTAATTCTACAGCTCAGCTTCTGAATGCAGCTCGACATTCATAGGTTGAGACTTGGTAGATACTAAAGTTTTGTTTTGATTCCCAAATTGATTTGCATCATTCTCTTCAACTAGCATTCCTTCATAGAAGTATATAAAGGATCTATAACCTCTATTTGCTTTGACTCATCAATCTGAACTTCTGCATGCTCATCAAAATTTACATTTGCACTCTCCATAATCTTGTTAGTGTTAGTGTTCAAACACTTATATGCCTTACTTATAGTGGAGTATCCAAGGAATATTCCTACATCACTTTTCGCATCAAACTTGCCATTTCTAGCATCCTTTAGAATATAGCATTTACAACCAAATACTTTGAAATGTTTAACATTAGGTGAATGACCATACCACAACTCAAAAGGTGTTGCATTTGTACCTTTCTTAACTTGAACTCTATTCAATGTGTAGACTATAGTACTTACAGCTTCTCTCTAGTACTTTAGTGCAACATTTTTCTCCATCATCAAGATTTTAGCACAGTCAATTATTGGCCTATTCCTCCTTTCAAAAATACCATTCTGTGGTGGAGTTCTTGGTGCTGATGTTTTTCTTTTGATACCTTTATCATTATAAAATATTTCAAATTCTTTTGATGTGAACTCACCTCCTCTGTCTGACCTTAGGCATTGCAGGTTCTTTCTTGTTTCCTTCTCAACTCTGGCCAAATACCACTTAAACATTTGAAATGCATTAGATTTTTTCTTTAAAAACATAGCAGTCATCATCCTAGAATAATCATCTACAAATAGCATTATGTATCTATCTCCTAGGTAGCTTTGTACTTCTATTAGACCACATAAGTCTGTATGGACTAGTTATAGTACTTCATTGGAAGTGTATGTTTTGCTTTTGAAACTAGAATTAGTCATCTTCCCTAGTTGACATTGTTTGCACATTGTGTTTTTAGGTTTCTTCAACTTGGGCAACCCTCTAACCTTCTTCTTCTTGCTGATGCTAATCAGATTATCAAAGTTAACATGACACAGCCTTTTATGCCACAACCACACATCATCAAGTCTAGCAACAAGACATATTGCATCTTCCATATCTAGGTAAAATAGATTACTCCTAGTTTTTTCACCTTTTCCTATTAGATTTCCATCAATGTCATAGATCTTAGCAATTTTGTTTCCAAATTTAACTTTGCAACCTACATTGCCTAACTCTGATACACTCAACAAGTTGTAGTTCAATCGTTTAACATAGCATGCATTATCACATGAAATTTTCTTTGTAAGCTTAACAGAACCTTTTTCTTTGATTTGACATGGAGCATCATTACCAAATCTAACACTATTTCCATTATATTGAGTAAAGGTAATGAACTTACTTTTATCTCATGTCATGTGATGTGAGCATCCACTGTCTATGATCCACAGTTTTTCATTCTTGTTCATACAGGTAACCAATGATGTTTCTTCATCTTAATCTTTATTTGATTCATCCTTCATGGCTACATAGACTACTTCATCATCTTTCTCATTAGAATCTTCTTGAACAATGTAGCATCTGTTAACTTTCTCTTTGTAATCTTTGTTGTCATCTTCTCTCTTGTTCTTGTACTTGTTTCATTCTTTGTAGCTCTTCTTCTATGTACATCTTGATGCAATATGACCTATATCATTGCAATTGAAACATATGATAGAGAGCTTACCTTTGCCTCTATGGAATCTCCTAGCTAGTAGTGCTTCCAACTGTTCCACATCTTCCTCACCTGTGTTGCTATCACTGGATGCATGTTTTCCCTTTCTTCTCTTTTTTCTAGATGTTTCCTCCTCAGTGTCTTTCATTGTCATCTTAGCTTTGAAAGTAGATTCAAGTTTCTCAGGTCTATAGTTATCAAAATTGGATAGCTCAAATGCAGTAAGTCTTCCCACTATTCCTTCAAAGATTAGTGTGTTCCCTTATACACACCTTAGCTCTTGGATGGTTGAAACTCTAATAGCATAGATAGGGAGTAGAGTTCTCAAGTATTTGTTGATTGAAGTTTCTTCTTCCAATTGTCCACGTAGACTTCTTATTGCACTTACCACTTCTTTCATTCTTGCAGCATATTGGGCAGCATTTTCACCTTCCTCCATTTTCATGTCATCGAACTTTCCTCTTAAGCTTTCTCTTTTTGCTCTCTGAACATTTTGATCTCCTCTATAGATTTTTGATAAGGTTTTGCACATTTTGAATGCAGTTTCATAGTCTTTGATGTCATCATATTTTGCATAGTTAAGTGTAGAGGCAATTTCCAGCATTGCTTGATTGTGCTCCTTTTTGTTCAAATCATCTATAGTCAGAGGTCCTATTGGAGTTACATTTTTTGTTCCAATTGAGGTTTGTGCATAGTCACCTGTTGATCCAAGGTGCAATTTCATCAGACTCTACCATGCAACAAAGTTGTCTTTGTTGAGCTTAGGAAACTCTCTCTTAGACATCTTGATCTTCCTGCTTCTAGTACCTTGAGACTAAGTCAGCAAATGGCTCTAATGCCAATTGTTAGAAATGCTTTAGAATAACTAAGAGGTGGGGAGGTGGGGTGAAAAAGTTATTCAAGGTCCAAATGTCCTATTTAAACTTTTCACTAAGTATAGTGAGCTGATTCAACGATTCATTCATCTAAGCTTTAACTTTTCTAATTAGCAAGTTACTATAAATCAACATGCAAGCATACATAAGAAATCAACACATAACACAATGATTTACGTGGAAACCCAATTTGAGAAAAACCACCAATAACATGCTACTCAATTCTCACTCTTATGAAGTGATGCCCTGTATAAGGTCGGCCCTATTAAAGGCTTACAACACACTGTTAAATGTGACCTTGTTAGAGGATTTAACCACCTTGTTAGAAGTGGGCCTGGTTAAAGGACTTTAGAACATTCACTCAGAATGTCACCCTGTTACAGGATTTACAAATGGTTTTTAGGCCAACCTAAGTCCATAGGATTTTTAGATCTAATACAATTTCTAGAGATTATTAGAAAAATCTTGACCTGACTACAACATATAGCTTATCTTGCAGATTTCATATCACTTCTTAGCTCATACCCTTGCCTAGCCTTCAATCTCTACAACTCTTAATAGCTTGCCCTCCTTTCAAGCTTAGTCTCCTTCAATCTCCATGCTCAATGTACTAGTGCAATCATCTCTTTATGACTACTTGTAGAAGCAAAGCCTCTATGCTCTTCCTTCTCCTAGATGTCTCCTCCTTGACACCCTTCTAACCACTTCACAGATTTGGCTCTTCAATAGCAATAGTATCAGCAGTTCTTTGCTTCTTGGTCTATGACTCTTTAAATAGAAGTCTTGGAGTACCTTTTCCTACTTGATTCTTCCAATCTTTATTTTCAATTCACATGGATTAGGTAGGATTCATTGCATCTAACCCATATTCTATTTCCTCTAGAAATTTCTTGAATAATCCTTTAGAATTCACCCAAAAATGGTCTACATAGGATTCTGTGCCAATAGCTCATCATCCTTATCTTCCAACTCATTCAAAAAAATTCAATATAACCACTATGTTGGCTCAGATTTTGCAGATCTTCATAATTTGAAATAATGTAGCAGTTCGACACCATTGAAATACTGGTGCTCGACACATACTATGTTACTCAGCACCCACTGTGTTTTTCCTAATGCTCAGTACCTGAAGATCACTCAGCACCAACTAAGAATTTTTTGATGCTCGACACCTGATCTTCACTCAGCATGCACTAGAATTTTCTATTACGTGGCTCCAATTGAAAATTTTCTCGGCTTCAACTAACTTTCTCAGCATCCACTAAAAGATCTTAGTTCAAGCTTTGCATACCACCTTATTACAACTTCTTCCTCCAATGTTTCTAAGTGTGACCAACGTATGTATCCTTGAGTATGTCATCAATACATCATTTAACCATTATCTTAATTGATCCTTTCACTTCATTACAACATCATAACTCAACCTTTCCCATAGGTGCTCTTGTTAGATCTTGTTGATCAAATCCTCTTCATCAATCAACTAAGTGATAGTACTTGGATCTTATAAGAAAATATCATCCCTACAAATAGCAGGTTTGACATCAATGACAAAATAATGATTGAAAACATTCTTTTACAATAATTTTCCTTCTTTGCAACAATATCCCTCTTTGATCTTCAACAATGAGCTTTTCAATCAAATTTCCAACACCTTTGATGCTCATTCCAAAGTTCCCTAGCAGGAGATCACAAATTATTAGCCTCTTCCAAAAGGAAGCCTTGGTTGAGTATCCCCTTGAGATATTGTTCCTTATTAGCACCTTCCAGGGTTCATTTCTTTATGTGGTCATGGAAATCCATTCTACTACTACTGATATGCCTTTTGTTATGAGGTCTTTAAGAACCAAACCTCCCAGTGATTTATCCATGGTGCATCATTACCATCTAACTACATGTGATTTCTTATTGCCTCGTCCATCTAACCATAGAAAAACCCTTATAAAATTTTGAAAGTAGTTTATTTTACTTTGGTTAAACATCTAGGTGAAAATGTAGTCGATAATTATGAGGATAGAATCTTTGGCACACTTCGAACATCCTAGCCAAAGAAAGATACCTTTACATTCTATTTGTTGAACTTTTTATCAAGTTTATTTTTAATCTAGTTCCACATTTCTCCACAGTTTAGGAACATTGAAAAGGGGAACCCTAGGTACCTTATAATATGGTTAAATCCTCCCCTAGAAAAACCATATGGACCATAGCATGGTAGGTGTTCCTCTTGCCACCCTAACATGATAGATTTTGGTAGTGATATCTTACTTCTAGAGGCTATACAAAATAGTTTCAATTTTACCATTAAGTTCTTAATAATAGTTTCCTCCATGATTATGTCAATTGTTGTGTCATCTACAAATTAGATACTAGACATTTCTTCTCCATTAGGGAGGGTGATACCTCTTACACTTGGGGAAATTCTCTTGAAGAATATATTTAAGTGCATCAATTTCTATTTCAAAAAGTGCAGGTGCTAGTGGGAAGCATTGCCTAATGGATCTAGTTAAGAAAAATGTTTTAGACCTTTTCCCATTAATTTCAACACTAGAATTTTCCTCTTTAAACGAGGTTTGTACCATATTGTAATTAACTTCAACACTAGAATTTGCAACTTTAAACAAGCTTTTTACCATATTGTAATTAAATTCAACACTAGAATTTGCCTCTTTAAAAAAAATTTCTACCATATTGCAATAGAACTGTGGGAATCCCAACTACTTCATCATATCCCCATTCTATTCGATCAAAGGCTTTCTCATAGTCTAGCAACAACATACTGATTTTTTGCTTAGACTCGTTTGCCCAGTCTAGTGCTTCCCAACAAGTTGTCAAGTTTTCCAAGATATACCTACCCTTGACAAATCCATTTGAGTCTTGCTAAGAATTCTTGGTATTATATCTTCCAACATGGATGCTAAGATTTTAGCTATAGTTTTGTATGATACAATTAGGAGGGTTGTTGGTCTCCAATTTTTATAACCCTCCTATCCCCATATTCATGAATTAAATTAATAACTCTAGTGTTAATATTTTCTCCTAAGGACCCTCTTTTAAATAAATGCTTCATTATTAGCTCCTTACCAGTCCATATAATGTTTTGTTTATAAAATTGAATAGGCAGTTCATCAGGGTCAGGATTCTTATCATTGTTAATGCTTTGTATAGCCCTAAAAATTTCTACTTTAGAGATTTCCTTATCCAATTCCAAGATATCTGAATGTTTTAGTTTCTCTCGAATGAGTCCAATTATTTTATCTCTGGTACTTTCCATATTATTTCCAACATCTTTTGAGGTAAATCTATTTATATAGAAGCTTGAAAAGGCATGGAGGATGCCCTCCTAGTTCTGAAGACCCCTTTTTTTCTTCTATAGTGGAGCTAATCCTTACTATGGCTTCTTCTTTTTTTAGCATGTTGTAGAAATATTTTGATCCTCTATTACCCATACTAATCCAATTAAGCCTTTCTCTAGTCATAACTCCTTGAATCTGATAGTGTTGTATTCTTCTTAAACCATCCCTTGCAATTACCACTCTTCCATTCACATTTCCAATTTTTTTGTTATTTGGAGAACACTTTTGCTTGAAGAAGCTCATTTTGAAGATTTGGTCCTTCCTTTCTTCCATCCATGGCTTTTTTCTTACCAATTGCCTAAAAAAGGTTCTCCAAGATTTAAATTTCTAAATCCATGACTCAATTATAGATCATCTAGCTCTTATGCTATTATTAAACCATCTAACAATGTTCACTGCAAATTCTACATCTTTGTATTTAGAAAGGCAAGTATTAAGGTCGTAAGCTATCACTTTTACCCTGAACTTTGTCTAACTTCCCTATAGAAGAGATACAAGTGAGAATAGGGTGATGATTTGACATAGAATCAGGGATCAATATGAATGAGGCATCATGAGGCCCCAATACAAACATAAAGAAATCTTTGTTGGCATAAAATTGTTACAGTCTACAAAAGAACAATTCTCCACCATTTTGTAGCTTAGACAAGGTGAACCAAATACCCTTATGGTTTTCTTTAGCTTCCTTTAGAGGATCACTAGCTCTCAATTTGTTAACCATCTTGTGTTAATAAAAATTTTCACTAACTTTCTATTCAAACTTTTTACCTCCCATTTTGTCACACACTGTTACCACCATGTTAAAGTCTCCTCCCAAGAACCAAGGTACACTATGTAGTTCACTAAACTAATTCCAGAGCCCAATCCTATCTTTATATTCAGTGGGGGCATAATTATTGCAGATACCAAACACTTTTCTCATCTTGATATTAAATCCATAGAACCCTATTACAAGGTGAATTTCCCTGGTAAAACATGATGTTGCTCAAATTTGGGATGACTAGTGGTTGTACCTCTCTTTCCTTTACCATGAGAGGTTGTGAGTGATTTTGCATCTCTCAAAATTCATTTGAGAGAAATACCTCTCCCAAAACCAATAACCTTTACATTTTAAAACATTAAGATATCAATACTTTTTGTTTGAAAGAAGAAATATTTTAGTGGCATCTTTCCTATTTGGGGATTCTACCCTCCTTACATTCAAAGAGGATAGGTCCATCATGCTACAAGGTCATTACTATGATATTTTGGGGATTTAAAATGTTGGAAATTTGGATGAGATAAGTTGATAGGATTTTTTATTAATGGAAATGGTATGTCACAATAAGGTCATTGAAAGAGAAAGTTACATTGGATATTTGATGTTGATGAAAATTGTCTAAGAACCAAGAAAAATTACTATGCACAGACAAATAGATTGTCGAGGGATGTTAGTTTGGACATTGTAGATGCTATGTTTAAGGTCATTGAACATAATATTATATTATGCATAAGTTTTGGATGGATTTTCTAATACAGTTTTGATATTGCAAAAATAGAGCATAAGGTAGAGTATTGACAAATCGGTCGAAGAATTGATCTAACTTGTCAAATCAAGAACTTGACAAGGTAGGGATGGCATCTTAGTGTTGAAAATAATTTGTTAATTGTGTATTGTCTTTGATGTTACACAAAATGTCATATATTTACCAGTGAGTGTATGTTGAGCTTACTCAGGTGATGAAGACAGTTGCTTATGTCTATCGAGCACTCTTGAGTTTGCTAAGTTCAGAAGATAGTGTCTACCAAGTTCACTCCGGAGAAAAAGAGAAGTTCACAAAATATTGAGTTTCAACCAAGATCACTCAATTAATGAATGAAAAGTTGGATAAAACCAGTGTTAACTGAGTTCACTTGATACCAAAGGAACTTTGTGAAGATGCAACATTAACCAAGTTCACTTGGTTAATATAGGAAAATCATTTCTAAGTTAGTGTATGCTAAGTAGGGTTGGCTAATGAAGGATTTTCTTGTTTTGGCATATTGAGTTTAATAGGTTTGTTTTTTAGTTCTAGCTAACTAAGGAGATGAATATTAATTATTCTAAGTTGTATTCAAGCTGACTTGACAATGTGTATGATATAAGTATAAGGTCAAGTTGAGGATTGAATGTGTGAAAGTGAATTAAAATATAGAAGATGCTAAGAGGAAGTGAATTAGAAGAATAAATAGAATATCATTATGGATCTACAAAATCGAGTACAAGCCAGAATAGAGATCTGTAATCAATAATTCAGTTTCATCAAAAATTAGGTCATATCATTATTACTCTCTAACCATTATAGCAATCTAAATCTCTTAATAGAGTTGTCTTAATAGCTATTTGTAAATCCTCTAACAAGATGGCATTTCTAGATTGAAGTGTCTAAAGACCTCTCATAAGGCCACTCCTAACAGGGTGTTTAAATCCTCTAATAGGTTCACACCTAATAGTGTATTTTTTAACCTTTAACAAGGTTGGATCCTAATAGAGCTCACTTCAAAAGAGTGAAAATCAGTAACTAGTTGCAATTGGTGGTTTTTCCCAAATCAGGTTTCTACATTAAATCTTGGTGTTACTTGTGTTCATTCTATTTATTTTGTGTATGCAACTAAGTTAAGTAAGGTTAATCATAGAAAATATCATAATATTTTCATGTTAAGCATTGGTTGAGTTACAACATTTTCTAGTGTAAACGGAGTGACTGTGTATTTACCAAGCATCAGCATTTTCAATGAAGTTAAAGTTCTATGTTGACATCTAAGGGATTTGGAAAATATTTTAGTGGTAATTGATTCACCCCTCCCCTCTTAGTTACTCATCTTATATTTCCAACACTTAGATGTCAAAATTTATCTAGTAGAATGAGATATTCACTTTTGGGTAGCATTTAGTGAAGTGCAAGGATGGCAGATCAAAAAAATAGTATAAAAGAAGGGATTCTTACTTAGTGAAATTTCCATTTTTATTATAAAGATATGATTAATATATGCACACTTTATTGATTTTGGTTAGATGTGAATTTGATGGTCAGAGAAGAGAAAAAATTTATACATATGATTGGATGTAAGGAACTACAAAGGACTAATCAAATATGGAAGATATTAGCACAAACAAATTTTGACATTGTCTCTATATTGCTTGTGCAATATTATATGATTGTAAAGAGTTGTGATCACACCCATTTTTGTAATCCAACTCCTACCAGGTTTGAGACCTCTAACAATGATAGATACATTATATGTATCTAATAGACTCTTAACAGAGTCAACACCTTTTACAAGGTACTTTTGATTAGTGGATCATCTTGTGGGTACCATCCCCACCGACATTTTCTGTTGGCCATGGTTTCCATAGTTAACGAAATTTGGTGTTATGAATTTCTTTTTCGTATGCTTATTATTGATTTTTAGTTTAATCATTTATTCTAGTTTAAGGTTCATATATGATATCCATATTTGGGCAAAAATTTGTGGAATGTTGATTCATTCCCAAGTATTCCTTATTTCTAACAATTGGTATTAAGTAGAATTTCTTAGAAGGAGCCTAACATCTTGACAAAGATTGCTATGGACTTAGTACATTTACAAAAGAACCTTGAAGCATCTCTTGAAGATCTAGATCAAGTTAATGAAGAAAGAGAAAGGATTAAAAACTAACTTGGAGATGCACATGACTTCATTTAGAAATTAAAACATCACATAGAAAACACAAGATCTCTAATGGCTGCACAGACACCAGTTTCCCACTAATGGCTACCAGTTTGTTGTCTTCAACATGGAGATTGTCATCTTCGCTCCCCTTTTTTCCCCTTTTGTCATCTATGTAGACAACAAGATGCATCCTATTATCTTCGTGGACCTCCCATACCCCTTTTTTCATCTACATAGATGATAGGATAGATCCTATCGTCTCCACAGACCTTACGATCTCTATTTTCTCATCTGTGCAGATGACAAGGTAGAGAATATCATCTCTACCCTAACTATGCTTTTGGCCCATTTAAGGTGTCATAAATGCACCCTAGCCTTTGAAATCAAAAAATTTACAATACAAGTTAGTCAACTCACCAGTGGGCCCATCTCTACTGATCACTGGTGCTCTCGAATGTGCTTGCCAAGCTGTAATCTATTGATGGGATCCATCCTTTGCTTTGGTTCTATGCTCTCTAGGTGTGCAAATGACCCTTCCTTGAGCCCCTTGGAGGCTTATATAGGCCCTCCAAGGCTCCTTTTTGAGCCTGTGCCTTTTCTGAGCTATGTCAATCCTCATTTTACCCACAAGTCATGCAAAGTCTTCATTTATTCCCCTTTTCTTCCTATTTCCTTTCTTCCCAAGATCTTTTCATGAAAATTGCCCAAAATTTATTTTTTGCACTATTTTCACGAGGGGGCACCCTCCTCCTTTTTCATCACTCCTATGACTGCTATCCTCTCTAGGGCAACCTATATTTTCTTTTCTTTGATATAATGTCGTTCTGACATCATATCAAAGAGGGGGAAAATGTACACTTAAAATTGTCCCAAAACACTATATTAATTTATTTAATATTGCCCTTGACATTATAATTATTTATTTATTAATTAATTATATTAGTCATATTCTTCTACTTATTTAATTAAATTTATTTAATGCATGATGATCCACAAATCCCCTTCTAAATAAATCCTATTTATTTAATTCCCTCCATTCCATTTAATTCTATAATCCTATGATTAAATTAAATCCTATTTAATTTAATCTTAAACCCACCCTAAAGCCTAAACTACACCCATCACTTTCATCCTTCTAAGCCTATCCACTACTTAATTCCACTTATTTATCCTAAACACCTTGCTAAATTCTATTTTAATCCTAAGTGTGTGCTCACACATGTGTGAGAAACACTCACACTTCCCACACCCTTCACACTTCTCACACCTCTTACACCTTTGTCCCCTACTCCTTTGTTCAAGTTTGCTCACACATGTGTCAGCAAACTTTGAATGTTGACCAATTGCATGGCTTGCTTACATATCTCCCATGTGGCACCTATGTGGATGCCACATAGATGCCACCTCACCAAGGCCTCTCTCAAGCCTATAAATAGAGCCCTTGTCTCAAGCATTTTCCATCTCCCTCATTTGCATTGTTATCATGCTAATTTGATCTTAGAGCTTTTAGCTGTGATTTGCATATTTGCTACTAACCTTTAGTAGATGTTAGATTTCTTGCACTTATGCTTGCATCTCATGTTCTGATATGCTATCAAAGACATCGACAAAGAAGAAGCTAAACAAGACTGTTATGATAGAATTGAGTACAATGCTAAACTTCAAAATTGGTCTGCCTTCCTTGGAGTGAACCCGAGATTTTTTTTCCCAGTAAGCGAGGATTGAGTTAACCACGTAAGTGACCACCACACCTTCATGTTCCACATTAACCCCATTTCCCAAATTTCTAGTCTTCCATTTGCAAATTTTCCTCTAAAGAGCTTGATCATTTGAACCTAAAAACTTTGGCATAAGAGCATATTCTGAGATTACAACACTAGACCTTTATTCATAAGCAAACATCACTCACTCATTTGGGATCACAAGTCCATCTCCAAATAGCAGGTAATCAATTTGGTGTCCTATCTTGCCTAAAGATCACTTGACCATCTTTGGTAGGAGAAAGATACTTTTATCCTATAATCACACTTCATTTGCTAAATCATGGTCTTTTATTTACATTTAGGTTGTTGGCCCCATTTATCGCATAAGGTTTAGTGGCTCTCCCACACATCCTTCTCTTTCTTTTATAATCTTTCATCCATTGGTTTGGTCACTATTGTCTGGTACATACACAATCTGGCAGATTCACATTTAACCCCATGTCTCATTTGTTAGAATCATTAAGGCAAAAAGAGATGGAGAATCCTTTTCCTCCATGGCCAACCTCATTGAGGGGTATATTTCCCTCTAATTTGAACTTTGGCATGCCTAGCTTAACATCCACACAAGAACCAAAAGATCCTTTCCTCAATACCACTTTGGGAAGTAATCCACAAGATGATGAAGAAGTGTATCAAGAGGAAGACCCTATTGACAACAACAATATCCCTAGTGATGTTCGAACATTCCTTGTAGATCCCTACAATTTGGAAATGATGGAAAAATCTATTAGAGCAAACAAGACTGAGATCTTCCTAAACTTGGTTAAAGATGGTGTTAATGTTCCTACAAGTTTTGATGAAACTACCTTGTTTAGACAGATTATGAAAGGTGGTGCTCCTATATTGCCAAACACAACCCAAGCATCTGGCAAAGGAAAAGAACCCATAGTGACAACTAGTGCCATACCTACATCAAGTGTCTCTACACAACCGACATTCCAATTAAGTGCAAAACATATCCAACAAATCATTAGTTTTATGCCCAACACTACTATGCATGCTAGTATTTCGTAGTCCACCTTGATAGGTCCAACTGTAGGATGCTTAAACATTGGGCAAGTGTCTACTCAACCAATGGTGATTCCAACACAACCAATGTATTCATCTTATTTACAAATGCCAACAAGTATGGTGAAAACATCTGTGCCAATTCCAACGACTACATATCAATACACTGGTCAAAGTGGAGTATTTCCACCACCTCACAATATTTTTGGGACTCCTTATAACTTGGGAGGTGGATTTATAAATTCTCAACAGTCACAAATGCAACCAAATCAAGATCTAGCCCAGTAGTTGCATGAACTTCAAAACTTGGTCCATACCATGAGCAACAAAGGGGTGAAGGATTTTCCTTTTGAAGAAATTTGCCCCTTTCCATTTGACAAATCTATTAGCATGGCCATGTTTCCACCAAACTTTGAGATTCCTAAATTTAACAAATACACAAGAGAAACATGTTCTGTCACACATCTCAAGGAATTCTCCATTTTATGTCAAGAAGTAGCCTATAATGAGGATTGTCTTAAGAGGCTCTTCACAATAAGTCTTGGAGGTCCCGCACTAGAGTGGCTAATGAACTTACCCAAGGGTTCCATTACTTCTTTCAATGATTTAATGAGGAAGTTTGTAGCACAATACTCTTACAACATTGAACATCATGTCTCATTAAGTGATCTATGTAATACAAAACAATGAAACAGTGAAACATTTGCCAACTTTCTACAATGGTGGAGACATCTTGCTAATTGCATGCCATATAGAATTGAGGATTCCTACCTTGTGGATATATTTATCAAAAACTTGATACCAGAGATGTCTTTTCACATGAAGATGGCTAGTCCTTAAGACTTTGCTACATTAGTCAAGAGAGGCAAGAACATTGAAAATGGGCTTTTAGACAAAGGTACCATTAAACATTATAGTTCATCATCCTCAAGCAATGACACAAACAACAATAGAAAACCAAAATTTTGGTCCAAGAACAAAGGTGTCACACATGACAGTGTCACTGATATTAAAAGTGTACAAAATCTTCAAGGAGGGAACAACAACAACAACTATCATAACTGAAACAACAACTTAAACCATGACAATCAAAATCAGAATAATTAGTAATCTCATAATCAAACACAATTTTTTCCTCACAACAACAACAATACCAATAGCAATTACAACCGTGACTATGATCACAATAGAAATTTCACTAACTTTCGTGAACCCTTGGATGCCATATTCCAAAAACTAGTGGATCACAATTTGATGGTGTTTCCCAACACATAGCCCTTTGATGAGTATCAACCCAAATCAAAATAGTATAGGGAAAATGAATATTGCAAATACCATCACATCAAAGGACATGACACAAACAAGTGTATCAATCTCAAGGTCTTGATTCAAAATCTTGTCGATGATGGGGAAATTGAGGTAGAAGGAGGACCATCCTCTAAAAATGCTAAACTAAAGATATTTCAAAAACCATTTCCTGACCACAACAATGACAATAAAAAAAATGTGAACAATGCAAATTGAGCTTCCACATCAAATGCACTACACTATGACTATTCTACTAACCACATATCAAGATTTGACTCCTTGTGTGGTAAAATAGAAACCAATGATATATGTGGATTTGACTCGATGTGTGGTCACATTGAAGAGGTAGACACTCATGTGAATACCCTTGTCCTACAAGCAGCTGATTGTGATGCAACCACTTGATGGGGAAGAATTACTTTACAATCCGCCACTCCCAATCCTGCTAATCCATCAGTTCCACATGCACCTGCTGCACCATCCACCTCACAAAAGCCCACTTCTCACTATGATGTTTTGTCCTAGTTAGGTAAGACTCCTACACAAATATCCATTATAGAGCTCCTCACTACATCACCCATTCATAAAGAGATTTTTGAGATTACTCTTTTAGAGTCTCATGTTCCTGAAAACATTAATGCCTCTCAATTCACCGCCATGATTGGAAACCTTGCTGCACAACAACACCTTGTCTTCACAGAAAAAGATTTCTAAGGTCCTATTCCACACCATAATATGTCACTCCATATTTTAGTCCTTATACAGTGACATAAGATAAAAAGAGTCCTTATAGATAATGGATCCAGTTTGAACCTTTGTACATTGAAGATGATTCATTTCTTGGGACTTCCAAAGAACCTCCTAGATATCAATAAAAGAATAACAATCAAAGCATATGATGAAAGAGAAAGAGAATCAAAAGGAGTTATCATGTTACCACTAAAGGTTGGGATAGCCATCATAAATACCAAATACCATGTTCTATACTTGGACTTTCCATATAACATTTTTCTTGGTCGACCATGAATACACACACTCAAAGCAGCACCATCTACATATCATCAATGCTTGAAATTTCTCCACCAAGGAAGAGAGGTCACAATCCCAGGTGATCCTACACATTTTGCCTTTTGTAAAAGATTGGAAGGTGTACAGACAAATTTTTGTCCAATCAATGAGTTTGCTAAGGTTATACCTAAACCTCTAACCATAACAGAATCACCTTCCACAACAGTGCTAGAGTTATCCAATAATGATTCTAGTTCCTCCAAAGGAAAGAGAAGGTTGAAGATACTAAGGTCAATACTATAGGAAAGAAGGTTATTTTTTCTAACTTAGGAATGGGAGAGTGTAAGTTCAAAAATGCCTTGTGTGTTGGAGAACTACCACTCTCCCCCCATTCCTTTGGAAAACCTTCACAACTACCACTTCCTGCCAATAAGGATACTATGCATGTTAAAAAAGCAACATTTGAACATTGGGGATCACTTAGTGATGAACACATGGAATCTAATATCCTAGATTGGCTATACTATGATGGAAAAGATGAACCTGTGGAATTCCCTAAAGGTAAATATGTTAAGGCCCCTCCCATCATCAAAAATATGGGATATCATGGTACCGGCCTTGGATCAAAAGAAGATGGAATTAGAGAACCCCTTGAGGCTAATAGTTATCCTAAAGACATGGTTTGGGCTCCATTAAACCCAAGGTAACCTTTTCTGACAACTATTGTATGGTTGAACCTAATTCTTAGACTGAAGAGGAGGAATTCTTCAAAGTACCCTTCCAATACATTGAGGATGACCTAGATAACCATGTCCAACCTTGACATGATAGACTGGGACCTTCAAGACACACCACTGGCTCTCAATATCTATAAATCTGATGAAGTAGTGATGACACTCTTTGGCCTTAAGAATCTCCAAGATTATGTACATGAGATCCAATACAATGAAGAAGCCTACTTTGGTAGCCAAGTCAACTCTCTTAGTTGCAAAAGTGAAAAAGAAAATAAAAATGAAAAAATAGAAGAAACATTCTCTAGTGAAAACTCTTTTAGAGCACTTTTGGATGAAGAAAAAGATAAAATAAAGGATGTATCTTCTAGTGAAAACTTCCTAGAGGCACTAGAAGAGGGAGACGTTGACTTTCCATTCAGATCTTTGCCACTAGAAAAGTTATCTATCTTGAATGAGGACACAATTCTAGTCAATTTGGGTATAGAGGATAATCCACAAATCACCTACATTGCAGCTAACTTAAGTCCTAAAGAACAAAAGGTAATGACTGAATTCGTTAAAAAGGATAAAATCAATTTTACATGGACATACAAAGACAGGCCTGGTTTAGACATAGATTTGGTTGTGCATCACTTAACAGTAGATCCCAAGATTAAACCTGTAAAGAAAAAGTTGCACAAAATGTATCCTAAGGTAGCACTCTTGGTCAAAGAAGAATTGTAGAAAATGTTAGAGGCAAAGTTTATCCGCCCTATTTATTATCCTAAGTGGGTTTCCAACATTGTTCTTGTAGGGAAAGCATTTGGGGGCATCCAAGTCTGTTCAAATTTTTGAGATTTAAATCTCGCATGTCCTAAGGATGATTTTCCACTTTCTAACATAGACATCATAGTGGATTTGATTGTCGAACATGAGATGTTGTCTTTAATGGATGGTTTCTCCAATTACAACCAAATCAAAATTGCAGAAGAAAATCAACATAAGATGATATTTACCACCCCACGGGGGACCTTTTGTTACCAAGTCATGCCTTTTGGTTTGAGGAATTCTAGCTCCACTTATCAATGTGCAATAACTACAATATTCCATGATCTTCTACATGTCATAATGGAGGACTATGTTGATGACATCCTAGGAAAATCAAGGACATGTGATTCTCACATTGATATACTTACCACTATTTTTGAAAGGTTGGAGAAATATAAAGTGTGCCTAAATCCAAAATAGTGTGTCTTTGGTGTCAAATCAAGAAAGCTGTTAAGCTACATTGTGTCAAGAAGAGGTATTGAGGTAGACCCCTCCAAATTGAAAGCATTCATGGAAATGCCTTGAGCTACCACATTGAAACAACTCTACAATTTTTAAGGAAAATTACAATCCATCAGATGGTTTGTGTCCTAGTTGGTGGATAAGGTGCATCCACTTCAACATTTGCTTCGCAAAGGAAATAAGATTCAATGGGATTGCCTATATCAAAAATAATTTGAGAAAATTAAGGTATACTTAGCTAATCCTCTAGTTCTAGTCCCTCCAATTGTTGGACCACCATTGATTCTATACATTTTAGCCACTTCAATTGCCTTAGGTGCCCTTTTGGCACAACTAGATGACAATGGTAATGAGCAAGCTATAAACTATCTCAGTCGAACATTAGTTGGCTATGAGTTGAACTACACTGCTATTGAGAGAGCTTGTTTGGCAGTAGTCTTGTGCACCCAGAAGCTATGCCATTAAATTCTTAATCATACTACACATCTCATTGCCAAGATAGGTGCACTCAAATATTTTCTATCAAAAGCCTCCCTCATTGGTCACACTACCAAATGGGTCTTGATTTTAAGTGAATTTGACATTGTCTATAAGGATCACAAGGCCATTAAGGGATAAGTAATTGCAAACTAGCTTGTTGAAGGTCCTCTTCAAGGAGATCATCCCATTGTAGTAGATTTTTTAGATGACACAATTATGACCGTTACCCCTAGTACACCATGGAAGCAATTTTTTGATGGTTCCTTCACACAAAAGGGATCGAGGGCAAGAATTATGTTTGTTACTATTAGGAATAAGGTGTCTCAACCTTGTATAATTCCTATTCTTATTCTTATTTGTTTTGTAAAATGTATTTTTTGCAAATAATATGTAAATGTGAGTGTACGTGTATAGTTGGCATGTTGATCACTTACATGTGTCGGCATCTTGAAGTGTGTGAAGGAGATCATGGCTGAAATGGCTATGACGGATTCCTATGACGTGTAAGAGCTATTTAAGGAATAAGCTATGATAGGTGTAAGAGCATCTTATGACATGAGGCCTATTTGGGCGCCCAAGAATGAGTGGTTGGTGTGTGTAAGAGAATATGCCAAAAATAGGTTGGTATGACGGATTCCCTTACACTTCTCTTGTGACCACTATTTTTGGCAGATTCTATGACAAGCTGTCATTGCCTATTCAAGGGATGGACGCTCTTTTCTTGGTATTGGATGTACATGTGGCATTGTGCATGTTTCTTGGTGGTTGAGCCATGAAAAATACCCAACTCCTTTGTGGGAATTTTGTTGGGTCTTAAGATGTTCATAAAATGGGTATTGCATGTTGTAATGCAATAGTGTGATAGATGAAAGTTTGCAAGTACTGAGGTGCTGTTGGAGTCTTTTATTGTTGATGTTGAACTTGCATTGCAAGTGTATTGTAATCTTGTGTTGAAGATAATACACTGTGCAGGTTCTGGAGGGGTGGGGTTGTTTTACCGAAAGGTTTTTCCCCACCGGCAAATCTTTGTGTTGTGTGTTTCTTTCTTTGTCTATTTTCTGTATGCATGGTTGGCTGCTATATTGGTGTTTACATGATATTGAATCTGTAAGTGTAGAATATTTTAAAAGGATTTGCACCATACTTTCCTTATGAGATTAGTGTAGGAAGCTATTTCTGCACCCGAGTTTCCTTACAAGTGGTATCAGAGCTTGATCAACTTTTGATCCTAGTTGTTGGGTAGGGTTTTTTGAACTAATCTCAAGTTGAGTGGGAGTCTTGTGCAGAGTATCCTAAATCTTATTTGCATATTGAGATGGCGAGTTCATCATATGGAAGAATGGAGGTGGAGAAATTTAATGGCACTAATTTTGAGTTGTGGAAACTCAAGATGGAAGACATGTTGGAAGATCGTGACCTATGGGAAGCAACTACAAGTGCTACAAGACCAGCAACTATAACTCAAGTAGATTGGGATATCAAAGACCATAAAGCTAAGGGTCTCATAAGACTTTGTTTAATCGATGCAGTCCTTCTGAATGTTCTAGATGAGAAAATCGCATATAGTTTGTGGGAAAGACTTGGGGCCGTGTATCAGGCCAAATCTCTAGTGAACAAGTTGTTCCTGAGGAAGAAGTTGTATTCTCTGCGAATGGAGGAAGGTGGATCCTTAACGGATCATTTAAATGCATTTAATCTGTTGGTTGCACAGTTGACATCAGCTGGTGTCAAGTTAGAGGAGGAGGATCGTTGCTACACACTTTTGTGTTCTTTATCAGATTTATGGGACCATCTTGTGATGGCTCTCGGAAGGACATTAGTCACCTTCAAAATGGATGATGTGGTGTCTTTTCTGCTATCAGAGGAGATGCGAAGAAAGGATTTTGTTTTGGAAAAAGAAACCCTTGTTGTTTGTGGGAGATCCACGAAAAGAGGAAAGAAAAATGACAATAAGTCTGACAATAAGGGTAGATCCAAATCCTGTGGGAAGTCAAAGACTTCCAATAAGTCCAAGGCAAAATGTTGGAACTGTGAAAAGACTGGGCACTTCCGTAAAGACTGTAAAGAGCCTAAGAAGAAGAAGAAAGCCTCAAATTATGGTTCTAAAAAATCTAAAGAAGATGGCAATGCATTCATCGTAGCTTTGGCAGCCCATGCATCTAATGATGTGTGGTTGGTTGACTCGGGTGCATCTTTTCACATGACCTCTCATCGAAACTGGTTCTCAAGATATGAAGAGTTCGATGGTGGAAAGGTGTACTTGGGTGATGATTTTCACCTAAAGATAGTTGGAGGCAGAAGGGTCACTATCAAATTTCCTGATGGACGATTAAAGGGAATCAATGGAGTTATGCACATTCCAGGTCTAGCACGAAACCTATTATCTATAAGTATGTTGAACGATGTAGGTGTGCAAGTTGTTTTTTCGAAAGAAGGATGTAAGATGATTAGAGGATCGATGGTGCTTGCTAAGGGTACCAGGAGAGGTACTTTGTTTCAGCTAGATGCATGTATTCCTCTATGTAATAGTTCTTCATCCTGACCATCTGAACGAGCAGTGAAGAATTCTGTGGTTATTGGTTCTGATGGCAATGCAAACACTTTGGAAGGAAAGCTTCCTATAGAAAAGACAATGTTGTGGCATATGAGATTTGGCCACATTGATAAGAAGGGTCTCAGAACCCTAAAAAACAAAAATCTCATTGAGGGGTTAAATGATTGCAATCTTGAGTTCGACTTTTGTGAACACTATGTATATGGTAAACAAAATCGTGTTCAGTTTTACTCTAGTTCTCACAAATCTTCTAATGTTTTGGATCTTATTCATTCTAATGTATTTGGTCCTGTAAAAGTTTCTTCGATCTGGACCAAGTAAAAGCACAACACTGTGTCACCTTTTATAAAGAAATGTGATACCAGAATGTGACAGTTCAACATTAGTGACAAAAAAAATGGTATTTGTTTTTAAAATATGAAGATGATGTAAACTGATAAAATGTGTAGAATTGAATGAACTTTATGCCTATAATTTTTAGAATTTTTTTGAGTAAGAATTTATTCATTTTATTTTATTTTGAAGTCCCTTTTTTAAATGTAAAAAATATAGGGTGTAGTTCCCGTCAAACAAGTATATGCAAATCATCCTTTTTTGTTCTGATTTGAAAATATCTTATAGATGACATGTATAGCTAGTGCACAAAAAAAGAAATAATTATTTTTTATGTATATTTTCTTTGTTATAAGTACTCAAGTTTGACCTTATCAGAATCAAACAGTTTTTTCCTCCCGTCAAAACTTTCCTATCAAATCTATACCTTCTTGAAAAAAAATTACATATTCGTGAAGAGGATTCTTTCCTCTAGAGATAAATATAATTTTTAAATTTTTTTGATATGATTTACTATTTTTTTTTCCTTTTTTGAGGGAGCATCTTCTGAAATGTTGAAATATTGGCTTATAATGCTTTGAGATTATAACATATTATAACTAATGAAAACACTCAAAAATTTATATAATGATGATATTGAATTTGAGATCTATAAAAGGGTATTTTTAGTTTTTGAAAAAAATTGAGTTTTGATAGAGAAATGAGATTTGACCAAAACAGGTTTTGGTATCACAAACGATGACACAGATCTGTGCTTTTACCTAAGTCTGTATTTTTTGTATCTTTCATAGATGATTATAGTAGAAGGACATGGATTTATTTCCTTAAAAGTAAGACACAAGTCTTTAGTCAATTCAAGGAATTTAAAGCCCTTGTAGAGAATCAGACTAGTAAGAAGATTAAGTTTGTGAGAACTGACAATGGTGGTGAGTTTTGCTCAGCAGAGTTTGAACAGTTCTGTAAAGAACAAGGTATCGAGAGGCATAAGAAAACTCCTTATACCCTGGAGCAAAATGGAGTTGCAGAGAGAATGAATAGGACACTGATGGAGAAGGCTAGGAGTATGCTTAGTGGAGCTAGTTTAGAACAAAGGTTTTGGGCTGAAGCTATGGCCACTACTTGTTATCTGGTTAATAGATCTCCTACATCAGCCCTTGTTGGTAAGACACCCATGGAGGTGTGGTCTGGTAAGAAGCCTTCAATTAGACATCTTTGTGTTTTTGGTTGTGAAGCTTATGCATATGTTCCAAAGGAGAAAAGATCTAAGTTGGAAAACAAAGTTGTTAAATGTATTTTCATCAGGTACAGTGCTGGTGTGAAAGGATACAAGCTTTGGGATCTTGTGACTAGTAAGGTGTTGTATAGCATAAATGTTATTTTTAGAGAGCTAACATCTTCTCCTATTGTGCTACAACCAGATGAAAAAGAAAAGAAAAAAGATGTTGTTCAGTTGCCTCCTACCCCTGAGAAGACTGAACAAAGAGACCATGTTGGGTCTAATGATGAGGAGAGCTCTAGCAGCTCTGAAAGTTCAAAAGAAGTGGAAGAACAACCTCAACCTCAGCCCTTGAGGAGATCCATGAGAGAATGAAAGCAACCAGAAAGGTTTGGTTATTCTATGTTAGATTCCAGTTGTGCTTTTGCTTTGATTACTCACACTGATGAGCCTAGATCTGTGAAAGAGGCTTTGGGCATGGAAGATGCAGGTTCCTGGATTAAGGCTATGGATGATGAGATGGCTTCATTAGAGAAAAAAAAAACATGGGACCTTGTACCTTTTTCTAAAGGGAGAAAACCTATTGGCTGTAAATGGGTGTTCAAGAAGAAATTATGTGCAGATGGCAATGTTGAAAGGTACAAAGCTAGATTGGTTGCAAAGGGGTATTCATAGGTAGAGGGAATAGATTATGGTGAAATATTCTGTCCTGTTGCAAAGTTGACATCCATTAGATTTCTATTATCTCTTGCTGCATCATATGATTTAGAGATAGAACAGACGGATGTGAAGACAGCTTTCCTTCATGGTGATTTGGAGAAAGAGATTTATATGTCACAGCCTGAGCACTACATTGTTAAAGGTAAAGAATCCTTTCTTTGCAGATTGAAGAAATCTCTATATGGTTTGAAGCAATCTCCTAGGATGTGGTACCTTAAGTTTGATGCCTTTTTGTTTTCAATTGGATTTGTAAGATCGAAATCAGATCATTGTGTTTATTTCAGAGTTGAAAATTATCGTCTTCTTATTGTTGCATTATATGTTGATGATATGTTGTTGTTTGGTAAGGGTAAGGGTATGATTTCTGATTTTAAATCTCAGCTGTTAGCATAGTTTGAGATGAAAGATCTTGGGGCAGATAGGTACATCTTGGGTATGGAAACTAGTAGAGATAGGTCTAACAGAAAACTTTGGTTGAGTTAGAGTAAGTATGTGAAGTCTGTGTTGGACAGGTTCAGCATGGAAGATTGTAGACCACTATGTGTTCCTATTTCAGTGGGAACAAAGTTATCTATAGATGATTGTCCAAAATCTCCTAGTGAGGTGGAGGACATGAGTAGAGTACCTTATGCTAGTGCAGTTGGCATTCTTATGTATGCTATGGTCTGTACTAGACCAGACATTGCCCAAGCAGTGGGAGTCCTGAGTCAATTTATGGCTAATCCTAGATGGATACATTGGGATGCAGTTAAGCGAGTATTCAGATATTTGAGGGGTACATCAGATTACTCCATATGTTATCATGGTAACTCTTCTGGATCTCTGCATTCAATTTGTATTCATGGGTTTGTGGATTCAGATTGGGTAGGTGATATTGATCACAGGAGATCTACCAGTGGTTATGTGTTCACTATGTTTGGTGGTGCCATCAGTTGGATGAGTAAGCGACAACCTTTGGTTTCTTTGTCCACTACAAAAGCTGAGTACATGGCTGCTACTCATGCTTGTAAGGAAGCCATTTGGCTTAAGAGAATATGTTCTGATGTTGGCATTGATGCAGAATAGATTACTATTTGGTGTGACAGTCAGAGTGCTATTTGCCTTGCGAAGAATCCAACTTTCCATGCCAAAACGAAGCACATTGATGTGCAGTTTCACTTTGTGAGAGATATGGTGGAAGATGGAAAGGTAAATTTGGAGAAGGTAGATACTGGGAAGAATGTTGCAGATGCATTAATGGAACCAGTGGGCACTGAGAAGTTCAAATGGTGTTCGGATTCTATGGGCCTTTTGGCCTATAGCGGTTAGTTCCTGTTATGTTCCTATTGCTCTTCCAAGGTGTTCGACAAGTGGGAGAATGTTAGGAATAAGGTGTCTCAACCTTGTATAATTCCTATTCTTATTATTATTTGTTTTTTAAAATGTATTTTTGCAAATAATATGTAAATGTGAGTGTACATGTCTAGTTGGCATGTTGATCACTTACATGTGTCGGCATCTTGAAGTGTGTGAAGGAGATCATGGCTGAAATGGTTATGACAGATTCCTATGATGCGTAAGAGCTATTTAAGGAATAAGCTATGACAGGTGTAAGAGAATCTTATGACATGAGGCCTATTTGGGTGCCCAAGAATGAGTGGTTGGTGTGTGTAAGAGAATATGCCAAAAATAGGTTGGTATGATGGATTCCCTTACACTTCTCTTGTGATCGCTATTTTTGGCAGATTCTATGACAAGCTTTCATTTCCTATTCAAGGGATGGATGCTCTTTTCTTGGTATTGGATGTACATGTGGAATTGTGCATGTTTCTTGGTGGTTGAGCCATGAAAAATGCCCAACTCCTTTGTGGGCATTTTGTTGGGTCTTAAGATGTTCATAAAATGGGTATTGCATGTTGTAATGCAATAGTGTGATAGATGAAAGTTTGCAGGTACTGAGGTGTTGTTGGAGTCTTCTATTGTTGATGTTGAACTTGCATTTCAAGTGTATTGTAATCTTGTGTAGAAGATAATACATTGTGCAGGTTTTGGAGGGGTGGGGTTGTTTTATCGAAAGGTTTTTCCCCACCAGAAAATCTTTGTGTTGTGTGTTTCTTTCTTTGTCTATTTTCTATATGCATGATTGGCTACTATATTGGTGTTTACATTATATTGAATTTGTAAGTGTAGAATATTTTAAAAGGATTTGCACCATACTTTCCTTATGAGATTAGTGTAGGAAGTTGTTTTCGCACCTGAGTTTCTTTACAGTTACACCACAAGGAGACCCCGTTCCTAAGTCTTATAAAATTTCATTCCCTTGCACAAACAATATAGTTGAGTATGAAGAATTAGTCACAAGGCTGCAGTAAGCTATCAAATGGAATATCAAAAGCCTTCTTGTCTTTGGAGACTCACAATTGGTCATTAAACAAGTTACAGATGAATACCACACAAAGGATGAGAAGTTGTTGCCATATTGCAGGATAGTTGAGGATCTTAAACAACACTTCATAAAGATATTCTTTCAGAAGATACCAAGGGCTAGTAACCAAGAAGAAGATGCTATGGCTACCATTTCCTCCATGATTACCATGCCTAAATATAATCCTAAATGTGAGTTTCTTGTTGAGAATCTTTTTACTCCTGCTTATGAGAAAACCGATTCAGAGTTGGTGTGAGATTGTCGGTCCTGAGTCTCCATGATATGCCAACATTTTTTCCTATCTACATCACAAAACCATTCCCATAGCCCTCACCCCAAATCAAAGAAAAACCTTCATCCATCACACAACCCAATATACTATCCTAGATGATACACTTTTCTGAAAACACTTCGATGGAACCCTCCTCCGATGTTTCAATTTAGACAAAGCCAAAATGGCATTAGAAGAGGTCCACCAAGGAATTTGTGGTGTCGATTCCAATGGCCTAACATTAGCAAAAAAGCTCCTTAGAATAGGTTACTATTGGCCTACTATTGAAGTAGATGCCTATCATTTTGTGAAGAGATGTGTTCCTTGTCAACAACATGGTGATTTGATACGTGCCCCCGCCCAAGAACTTCAACCCACCATCACCCCATGGCCCTTTTATTGCTAGGGATTTGATCTTGTTGGTCAAGTCTACCCAAATTATACAAATGGCCACAAGTATATTATTGCCGCCATTGAGTACTTCACAAAGTGGGTCAAGGCTATCCCATTAACCTACACCACCAAAAAATAGATTTCAAAGTTCATCTTAAACTACATTATCTACCATTTTGATATACCTCAAGATATCATGACTAATAATGGAACACCTTTTAAAAATTAGGAAGTTGCCACATTGTGTAGAAAATTCAAAATCACCCAGCATTTTTCCACCAAATACTACCCCCAAGGCAATGGCTAAGTTGAAGCTACCAATAAAACCATTTTGAAAATCCTAAAGAAAATTGTTGATGCAACTGGCCGTGAATAGCACCTCCAAATTGCTCCCACCCTTTGGGCCTATTGCACCTCCATCTATACCCCCACAGGAGCCACACCATTTTCCCTTGTTTATGGTTATAAATCTGTCTTACCCATCGAAATTGACCTCCCTTCCCTCAGAATCTCTCTTAGGAATCTAATGTCCAAAGAAGAATACTAAGTTGCTCACTTGCAAGAGTTGCAACTCCTCAATGAGTGATGCCTCAATGCCCTAAACCACCTCTGTGTGTATCAAAATCACCTTCAGCTTTAGTTTCACAAAAAAGTGAAGCCAAGATAATTTGAGGTGGGTGGCTTAGTGCTATAGCATAATATGAAGAATCTCTAGAACTGTGAAAAGAAAGGAAAATTTGAAGCCAATTAGCTTGGTTTGTTTACCATTATAGCCAAATATGGTTTTGGAACATATCAGATTTCCACTCCAGAGGGAGATCCACTCCCTAAGCCTATAAATATCCAACATCTCAAGCGGTTCTATGCTTGAGCCTTGCAGTTCTTGTACAGTGTTGCTATAGTCACACAAAAATCCAAAAAAAAAGGAAAATTCATAAAAATTCATAAATTATTCTTGAAGAAAAGACTAAAAAGAAGAAAAAGTTCCTAAAAAAAGTATTTTGGTCCATTATCTATAAGGCTCATCTCACTTCACCCCATTCCACCATTTCATTTCCTTTTTGTACAAAAGTCCTATCTAGCTTGTGCTTTTCATGCATCCAATAAAAGACCTCTTATCCGTGAGGCTCCACTTCATATCTATTTTTTTCAAATGACCCCTAGTCTGCAAGGCACTTTTTTGTTGAGTGTTTGTCCCAATCCCATTACACTAATCTTTTCCCACAATAGTGACCACAATAGAACTTTTAAAAAATCACCTTTGAGATTTAATGATTCGGGAAACTTGTTCTTCTCATAGCCCTTGCCAAAAAAAATGATTTGCAATAACTAACATAAAAAAAAATGCTTTCATAGGATGAATCCTTCCTATGACATTACGACATTCACCTCTAGACCTTAAGGTTCTCGACAGGAACTGTGGACTGAATGACTACTTGGTCACGAGGTCTCTTTTTGGCTGATTTCATTTTGTGTGTTCATTTAAGCCTTTTATCATGTACCTTGATCTTCCATATTTTGATGACACCTGAATGGCTCTCATTGAGTACACATGTTTTTGAGGCTTTAATACATAGGTGTCAGTTTCAAGTTATGATTATGCATTGCGCAATGGGGGCAATGGGTTAGTACAATTTCCACCAAAGATCCCTAAAAAGACTTTGGGTGTGCCTATACCTCTACAAGGCATATACGACATTTTTTCCACCATGACTATGCAAACTATACCTATTGTCCTAAATTTTCTATGGTCCTATGAATCTAGTCCACACAAACGAGCCTTGACATTTATGCATCTATAGCATATAATGCATAAACTCTTTTGAAAAATCAAACTAAGGTGTGCTCTTCCACATAAACACAACTTAATCCCTTGGTATCATGTAGTTAGGATTCATGAAGTGTAGGGTTTCATAGCGTCATGCTTGAGACAAGGGTCATGTTTATTTCCCCCCTCCTATGCTACACTACTTTTTTTCTATAAGTGAGGAGTTTTGACACATTTCCATTCATTAGGTTCATTCATATTACATTTTCATTTTAGGTTTCATCATTTCACTTCACATTCATTAGTGCCATTTTAGGATACATTCATTCTCATATTCATTAGGCATTTTATTAATTAGATTGCATCATTAGTTCATTACATTAATTCATTAAATGCATCCATTCTAAAACATCATATCTAGTGGCATATACATCATAAAATCATCTTAAAAAGCATATAGTGCATCCATACATATAAAATAACTCAATGCATACATCTCATAATCACTAACAAACATGCATTATCCACACATTAGGCATCATATATACATCATAAGAAACTTCACATCACACACATCCTGCATCACAATGTTAGTATCCACATCATAGATATCACATGCATAAAATAGTCATCCATACACACATAGGGCCATCAAATCATGTCATATATATATATATATATATATATATATATATATATATATATATATATCAAAAGAATCATGTGTGTATAGTCTATATAGAAAAAAATCATGTAGTGTCATCATGTACACATGCATCATCAAAAATTCACTGCATTTGCACACATTTGTCAAAACTACTCACTATACAAAATTAGGAAACTTGCTATGAGGGCCCTGCCCCCCTGTATCCCCCCCCTCATGGAGGTTGGCACTATTCTATAGACTGCTCTAACTTGTCTCTGCCTCCTATGATCCATGAGCTCAAGGTTGCCTGCCTGAAAGTTTGACTTTCGTTGATCAATAGGCACGACATCATGATATAAGGACCTGTAATAGGCTCCCTCTCATACTACCCATGTCTCTGCTTGGTGGGCTACCATAGCCTCTTGCATCATAGCCATGGCTGCCCTAGGATTTACTATCTGCCTGGCCACATCCCACTATCGATGATACTCATCTAGCTAGGCCTGGTGAGTCTCCTGCTCTGACTGTAATGTCATCACCTCTCGCTGGAGGGTCTCTATCTCTACAAGCTCCTTGAAATCCTCCTCCATTCTAAAATTAGCAAACTCACCAGCATCAATCCATGCCTGTAGGGCTGCTAAGGCCTCATGTGCATTATCTTCTCTAGCCCTCTATGCATGCACCTCTGCCTGTAAGGCCGCCAAGGCCTACTGAGTGTCATTTTCTCATGCTCTCTCTACCTATGCCACACCCTAGAGTTGGGCAACCTCCGTACAAAGACTATCCCGCTCTACCTTGACCATTTCTAGGTCCTTTTTTGGTCCCTATGCACTTGGTGGCACCTATATCTATGGCCCCTGTGCTAGTGTCGGTGTTTTTGCTAGTACTGGTGCTATCCTCGCATGGGCTCTACACCCCCGTGGCCCCTATTGTGCCCCCTATGCTAGCAGTGGCATCGCCACTGCTTGCCCCCCATCCCCTGCTTTGTCCCCCTCTCCTCATGCCTACTTTGCTAGTAGTGGTGCTCTACAAACTATCAATCACACCGTCTAACGTGTTGTCCACCACTGTGCATAAGCTAGTGTCATCCCCACATCCCCATTGTCCTAGTCATGTACCCAGGGCACTGGTTGCATCGATACCTAGGAAATCTATGCCAACCAAAGGTTGGTCCCATGACCCCATAACCTACAATATTCTCAGGATAAAAATGGGTATAAAAACCTATCTGAGACTACATCTTGTACCCTATTGAACTGTTTCTGCACCCTAGAGGGCATATATCTCATAACAATGTGCATGGACCTCCTGATGAGCCAGCAGTCTGTCTAAGTGTATGGGAGATACCACTGATCCTCTAAGTCATCCTCTCCTATAGCTGCCAACACGTTGCTCCATCGCTCCACACCATCATACAAGGTCTAGTCAAACATAATGATCTCATCAATGCACTGGTGCCAAAATCCCACAGACTCTATGGAGGTGTACTGGATGGATGGCCTATATCTGCATGAAAACTACTCACTAAGCTGTCGAGTGTCATATCTAGTAATTGGTCATATGACACTGATGTGCTCCCATGACCATACCATCAACAGTGTTAACCTCGGGCCCATGGTCCTTTGTGCTCTATAGATGCACATGTGTAGATCATGATATAGCTCTGCTAGAATGGTTTGGCCTTAGTAGTAGACCACACCATCATCTTGTAGTAAGGTTCTCAGCACCCGTGTCCATTCAATGGGAAAATCATGCCCGAAATGGTCTGGCACCATCCTCCAGATAAGCGATGCAAGGTACACCGCCAGTCATGACAATCTCTACTCTAGTGCCTCCCACGATGTAAGCCATGATCTTTGAATCAACATTCTCTATCATCACCTCCCAAAGCACTCCCATAGAAAGGGATCGAAACCCTCCAATGTGTACTTGGGATACATATTGTGGATGGGCACTTGAAGTATACGCCACATGTTAAGCAGAGTGACAGTCACCTCTCTAGTAGACAAATGGAAACTGGATGTCAGGGTTTGCCATCACTTGACCAGCATTGATAGTTGTACTAAATGCACTCACAGATCTAGGCACTAATGCACATGCTCTAGCTTGCATAGCCTCATGTGTCCCCACTCAACCTCTGTCGGTCTCTCCTCCAAAGTCATGGTCAGACAATAGTGCTCCCTTGATCAAAATACCACTATCTCCTCCTACAGCATAGACATGCAGATGGTCAGTTTCCTTTATCTTATGTTGTCCCTAGTATGGGGCATCTTCCCCTATCCTCTGCTGATTCGTCTCAATCAGTGAAGATGTGAATCGCAACAGATTCCACTTTGCATAGACACTGATTGATGTAGACAACAGTCAATGGAGATATCGCTTCGACATCTTTAGCAGCTGCATAGATGTCAGTTTTGCATCAGTAGCTGCTAGTTTGTCATCTATAGAGATCACGACATGAAGATCATCATCTTTGCTCCCCTTTTGCCCCTTTTGTCTTCTATACAGATCATAGGATATGTCTTATCATCTCCATGGACCTACCATACCCCTTTTTTCATCTATGTAGACGACAGGATAGATCCTGTCATCTCTGCAAACCTCGCAGTCTCTATTTTATCGTTTGTGTAGATGATAGGGCAGAGACTTTCGTCTCCACCTCGACTATGTTTTTGGCCCATTTAAGGTGCCATAAATGCTCCCTAGCCTATGAAATTAAAAAATTGACAAGACAAGTTAGTTGACTCACCAGTGGGCCCATCTCTATAGATTGTTGGTGCTACCAAATGCACTCACCAAGCTGTAATCTATCAATGGGGTCCATCCTTTGCTCTAGTTCTATGCTCTCTAGGTGTGTAAATGACCCTTCCTTTAGCCCCTTGGAGGCTTATATAGGCCCTCCAAGGCCCCTTTTTGAGCCCATTCCTTTTCTGAGTCGTGTCAATTCCTGTTTTACCCACAAGTCATGCAAAGTCTTCATTTATTCCCGTTTTCTTCCTATTTCCTTTCTTCTCAAGACCTTTTGATGAAAATTGCACAAAATTTATTTTTTGTGCTATTTTCACTAGGGGGCACCTTCTTCCTCTATCATTGCTCCTAGGACTCCTACCCTATCTGGGGGCAACCTATATTTTCTTTTCTTTGATATAATATCATCTCGACATCACATCAAAGAGGGGTAAAATGTAGATGCTTAAAATCATCTCAAAACACTATATTAATTTATTTAATATTGCACTTGACATTATAATTAATTATTTATTAATTAATTATATTTTTCATATTCTTCTACTTATTTAATTAAATTTTTTTAATTAAATAGGTTCACCTTCCTAATGTATTTAAATTTAATTTAAATACTTCCATCCCTAATGTGTTAACTTTATTTAATGCATGATCCTCCACAAATCCCCTTCTAAATAAATTCTATTTATTTAATTCCCTCCATTCCATTAAATTCTCTAATCCTATGATTAAATTAAATTCTATTCAATTTAATCTTAAACCCACCCTAAAGCCTAATCTACACCCATCACTTTCATCCTTCTAAGCCTACCCATTACTTAATTCCACTTATTTTTCCTAAACACCTTGCTAAAATCTCTTTTAATCATAAGTGTGTGCTCACACATGTGTCATGAAAACTCACACTTCCCACACCCCTCACACTTCTCACACCTCTTACACCTTTATCCCCCACTCCTTTCTTCAACTTTGAATGTTGACCACTTGCATGGCTTGCTTACATGTCTCCCATGTGCCACCTATGTGGATGACACATAGATGCCACCTCACCAAGGCCTCTCTCAAGCCTATAAATAGAGCCCTTGTCTCAAGCATTTTCCATCTCCCTCATTTGCATTGTTATCATGCTAGTTTGATCTTAGAGCTTTTAGTTGTGATTTGCATATTTCCTACTAACCTTTGGTAAATGTTATATTTCTTGCACTTATGCTTGCATCCCATGTTAGATAATCATTTTTAGATTGGTTCTTTGCATTTTCCATCTCACATCCTAGAATTCTTTGAGGATTGGCTCACTCATAGCCATTTCTTGAAGGTTTCTACACTCATTTAGTCTTAGGATCGTATCATTTCATATTGCATTTCTTATCAAGGGATTCAGATAGTTGTGTTTTGGGAGAGCACACCAACAGAGCCTCTCATGGGTGCCTTTGTTGAGATTCTTGAGGTTAGATGAGGACTTTGTCTTTTGGTTGCATTGAGTTGCAAAACTCAAGTATTTCATTTTTTTCTGAATATTTGATATACATGTACAACTAACATGTGCTTGTTT
This sequence comes from Cupressus sempervirens, assembly GCA_028749045.1. Taxonomy (NCBI): domain Eukaryota; kingdom Viridiplantae; phylum Streptophyta; class Pinopsida; order Cupressales; family Cupressaceae; genus Cupressus; species Cupressus sempervirens. The sequence goes on along the minus strand of CM053789.1, from coordinate 919,053,990 downwards.
ACTCTTGCTCCCAATAGGTTAGGTTTTCTTGCATAAACATTGAATGTTATTTCTAATTAGAAATTTACAAGGTTCATTACCATATATAGCCTTAACATGTTTTTTTAAGACCTTCAAACCCATTCCACCATTATTTTGGGTTTATAGAACCACTACCAATTCATACAATGTCTTTTTTTGTTTCCAATCCCATCAGACCACAGAAAATCTCTCAAAAAAATTCAATTTTATCCATTTAATGATTAGTCATCAACCAAGTAGAAGAAAATTAGAGGTGATGAGATGACAAAACTTTATGCACAACTTGAACCCTCAATGCCAAGGAAAGATAGTGGGTTTTCCATTTAATATGTTTCTTTTGTATTTTATCAAAAACCCACTCCCACATAACTTTAGTAGAAATATTGACAGCAAAAGGGCTACCAAGGTCCCTGAAAATCTCAAGAGGTAGAGAAAAATATTAGTGTCACATGGGATATGAGAAGTATGAGATTAGGAAATATAAGAAAATTTGAGGTTAGGTTGATCAGAAATATTCTTGGCTAGAAGATGAACTATATCTCTAGACCAAACTCTATTTCAATGAGATTCATTCATACTACATATAAGATGGTTTTTGACAAATAACAGATTAATGTATGTGAAATCTTGAGACAACAATTACTTGAGAACATAAAGAGGATAAAGAAAGACAAGTATACACCGTTCATATTTGGATCCTTAGTTATATATCTACTCTTCCATGTGCTTCATAGATTTCCTAACATGCCACAAATTGAATGGACTACTGGAAGATGTGCCATGGATTTAATCACATACAATTAGAAACAATAACCCAAATCCATGATCATCGTAGAAATATTTGGAATGGTTAACGCATTTCAAATGGAAATGAAGCAAAAGGTCAAAATTTTGAAATCAATAGTAGAAAAGTATGAAGAAACAATATGCTTCATCGTGGAAATTGATTATGCCTGCATGAAAGTAGTTAAACCTAGAGAAGTATTTATTCACCCCATGGTCTATGAATTTAATGAACATATACTTGGAGGATATCTCAAGACAATATTGGAGTTAAAAGGAGACACAACATGTCCTAGATGAGGCACATACCAATAGAAGTTTAGGGAAGTTAGAAAACAACTCTATAGTTGAACTAGGAAGAGAAAAGTTACAAAAAAATTTGAGGAAATAGTAAAGGTTTTAGAATGCTTTAGAATAATTGAGAGGGGAGTGAATCAATTATCCAAGATCTAAATGTATAGATAAAACTTTTTCGTACTTGATAAATACTTGTGCATGCAATGATCATCCAATATCTCAAACCATAGTATATTATTGTCCTAGGTCAAATGAACTTTGCAAAAATGTAAACATGAAATACCAAAAAATCATTCAAATAATTTGACATAAGGATTTTACATGGAAACACAATTTGGAAAAAACCACCAATAACATGCTACCAATTTTCACTCTTCTAAAGTGAGCTCTATGAGGAACCAACCCTGTTAAAGGTTACAATGCACACCGTTAAATGTGACCTTGATTAAATGATTTCAATCACCACATTAGGAGTGAGACTTGTTAGAGGACTTTAGAACATTCCATTAGAATGTCACCCTATTATAGGATTTACTCATGACTGTTAGGTCAACCTTAATCCAAAGGATTTATCCAGATTGATACAATTGTTAGAAAGTAATAGTAGAACTTGATCTGATAACAAAAAAACTCACTTACAAATTACAGATCACTTATTCAGTCCTCCATTATGGTTGGCATTCAGTCTCCTTCATCTCTAATAGCTTGATCACCCTTAAAGCCTCAACCTCCTTAAGCCTTTTTGCTTAGTATACCAACTACAGATTTATCCCTTTAGCCACCAAATGAAGCAACATCTTAAGACTCCTTGTCTATCTCCGGTTTACACTATGACACTTTTCTTCTATCCCGCTATCTCCTTAAATAGAGGTTTTAAATCTTTTTTTTCTTATCCACAACATCATTCTTAGGGTTAAGTCATATTTATCAAATCTACCCTCTATTCCATTTTGTTCCCTTCTAGAAACTCCCTTTACAATCCTCTTCAATTTTTTCTTCAAATGGTTTATCTTAAATTTTGTGCTACCATCTCATCATACTTATCTTCCACATACTTCACAGAATTCAAGAAATTAACTTTTTTGGCTCAAATTCATCAAATTTTTTATCAAACTCATTTTATAAGCACTCGGTAATAACATGTTGTTTTCTTGACAATCATTGTCTTTGGATGCTCGATCAACACTAGGTTACTCAACATACACTAAGTCTTTACTGCTGCTCAGCACATACTAAACTTCCTTCACTTGGCACCTACTGAATTTCTCTTTGCTTGGCATATACTAAACTTGTTCGATCATAGCTAACTTTCTACTCGGCATGCAATGACCTTCTTAGCTTCCACTGTTTACTTGGTTAGGCTTGATAGACACATTTATTTTCTTAGCCTTCTTGTTTTTTCTCAAGTATCCTTTCATTATAGCTTTAACTAGATAAACAATACATTATATCATCAAAGTCTTACTTGGTCTTGGTGCTCCTTTTATACACCATATAACCTAACCTTTCTCTAGGTATGCTCGTTATCCTTTCTTTTCAAATCATCTTCATCAATCAATCAAATGATAGCATTTAGACCAAATTAGCAATTATCTCAATAGCAAATAGTAGATTTGATATCAATGACAAAATAATGATTGTTCCATGATAGGTTTCATCAATCTTCCTCATTTCTATACTTCAACAATCTCCCTCTTTAGCATTGATGGCAAACCAATACCAAAAAAAATATCAAAAAGAAACTTAATACCTTGTATTGAAATATCTCCCTCTATTAGTATCTATCCTTCTTTTGTATAGGCTACAATCTTTCTTCTTTTGCATTGTAACTCTTCACCTTTCTCTTTCATATTCTCCCTTATTTCTCTATGTATATTCCCCTCAATATATTCTCCCTCTTTGACAATAATGCCAAGACTTGTCATCTTCTCATGTAAATATGAGAAATTCAGGTTATCTTTTTGTCACCTTACATGTGACTATAAATCTTTTGTTTGATCTCCTTCCTTACTTCAGGTAGTTCCTAAAGTACGATCCATTGCATGAAGTTATAAAATATGTCATTCAACTCAATTGATGTAGGGAACTACTCTTGCTTCTTAAGTAGCTTTGGATAGGGGTATCACCCCTAGTTTGCCTCTAAGATGTTCATGTGCATCCTTACGTAAAGGTTTTGTGAATATATTAGCTATATATTCCTTTGTATTCACATATTCCTTTCTCACTTCTTTGTCTTGAACCAACTCTCTCAAATAATGATACTTGATTGCAATGTGCTTTATCTTTTTATGCATCACATGGTTCTTAGATATGTTTATATCATTTATATTTTCACAGTAAATTACCATAGGTTCAATAATTTATTCCTTCATTCCTTTGAGTAACTATTGATCCACACCACATTTTTACAATTCACTACAACAGCCACATATTCAGCTTCAGTAGTAGATTATGAAATACAATTATGTTTCTTGTTGGTCCAACTAATGAATCTTTTTCCTAAGAAAAAATGCTCCTCCACATGTTTTTTTTTTTGTCATCAATGTGTCTAGCCCAATCAGCATCTGTATAGACTCTCAATTCAAACTTGCCATTTTTCTTGTAGTATAGACCATAGGCTTGTGTACCTTTCAAGTATCTCATAATCCTTTTAACAATCATTAAGTGATTCTCCTTATGATTTGAAGAAAAAATTGCAAAAATTCCAACAACTAGTGCAATGTCAAGTCTGCTATGAACTACATATTGCAATTTGTCAATTATAGACCTACACAATGTTTAATTTACTTCAGCAGAATCATCAGTTTTGGATAGTTTATGTCTTGTCACCATTAGAGTACTAATTGGTCTTGAATCTTGTTAGGATTAATCACAAACAAAAATAAAAAGTACATACAAGTATAAACAATATAAAAAATAATAGGTCACACAGAAGAGAACACAAGACACCAAGATTTAATGTGGTTCACACAATCCCTGGGCTACATCCACCAAATAACAAGTCCAATATTATTATGATCCGATGATTACAGCCTGATTACAATTTGCAATCCCTTAAAACTCAATACCACTGCAAGAAGATTTTTTGCATCACACATTACAAAAATCCCTAACCCTAAGCTCTTTTATACAATTATTTTTGCCACTTTTAGGGTTACAACATGTTAACCATATGTTGGCCACATCTAAAAGAAGATTTGAGAATGATGCCCCAAACCCCAAAGAATTATGAAGTATCTACAGTATGTCCCTGGTCAGTCACCACAAATTAATAATCTCCCACTTGGGGACTAATCAGGCTCCACACCAAACAATAATCTCCCACTTGGAGATTGATCCTATGGCAATATCACTATCGCATGGGGCTCCCACTGGATCAAACCACCCTAGACTCTATTGTTTTTTTATTCTATTCAGTCTAGAAGACCAACCGAAGCTGAAGAGGAGTTCAAATTCTCCCTTGGCACTACCTTGGTAAACATATATGATTGATTTTCATCTATATGGATATTGTCCAAGTTTGACTTTTTCATTATCCAAAACTAACCAAATGAAATGGTACCACAATTTTATGTGTTTTGTCTTTGAATGTAGAGCTGAATTCTTTACAAGATGAATGGCACTCTGACTATCTATAAAAAAATAATTATCCTTCTAAGGGTGTCCCAATTCTTCCAAGAAGAACTAAATCAATATCATCTCCTTGGTTGCCTCTATAGTAGCAACATACTCTACCTCTGTAGTGGATAAAGCATTCACCTTTTGTAACCTAGAAACCCAGCTCACTACTAGTAAATGCATAGCATGTAGTACTTCACCTAGTATCAATATACTCTCTCAAATCTAAGTTAGCATAGCCCTATAAATTAGTAGTAGAGCCCCCAAAATGTAAACACTTACTAGATGTGCCTCTCAACTATCTAAGAATCCATTTAACTAGATTCCAATGCTCAAGCACTGGATGACTCATATACCTGCTAACGACTCCCATTGCATGTGCAATATCTAGCCTTGTACATACCATAGTATACATCAATATTCCTACAGCTGAAGTATAAGTTACCTTGGACATCTTATCCTCCTCTTCTTATGTCTTTGGACACATCTCCTTATTCAATTTCAAGTGATTGGGTAAAGATGTGTTGACAGCTTTGCCATTCTCCATAGAGAAATGTTGCAACACCTTCACAATATAATCAGCCTAAGATAATGTCAATTTTCTATTCTTCCCATCTCTGTGAATCTTCATACCAAGGATTTTTTTTTCTACCCCCAAATCCTTCATAGCAAATAAACATACTAATTTTTCTTATAGCCCCTTAATGTGATCCATGTTAGACCCGACTACAAGCATATCATCAACATATAAACATAAAATAGTGTTCTTAAAATAAACAGAATGATTTGAATGACAGCTACTATATCCATGCTCATGCATAAAACTATTAAATTTTAAATACCATTACCAAGATGCTTGCTTCAATCCATACAAACTTTTCTTCAATCTACACATTAAGTTCTCCTTACCTTTGACCTCAAATCCCTGTGGTTGTGCCATATATATCTCTTCATCCAAATCACCATGAAGGAAGGTTGTTTTAATATCAATCTACTCCAAATGAAAATCTTCAATAGCCACAATACTTAAAATAGTTCAAATAAAATTCATTTTTACAATAGGAGAGAATATCTCATCAAAATCAATGTCCTTTTTCTATGCAAATCCTTTTACAACTAACCTGGCTTTAAATCTTACCTCCATCCTCTTCTTTCAATCTATAAACCCATTTATTCTATAAAGCCCATTTACCTGTAGGCAACATTCATTAATCCCAAGTCTTATTTTTCAACAAAGGTTCCATTTCATCTACTATTGTAGAAACCTACTAAATCTTAGTATCCATCTGCACAGCTTCATCATAACATTCAAGTTCACTAGCATTAGTTAGTAAAATAAAGTACAAAGAGGGAGAAAATCTTTCTGGAGGTCTATTTAACCTTGTTGACCATCTAACATTCACTATAGTGTGTGGTATTTGTTGTTGTAATTGTTGCAAATTATGAGGAATTTTTGGAACATCATCTTTTGGAGTATCATCCAAGACTACATAATCATCCTATTTCTTCTCATGTTGCTGCAACAGATCTTTATACAACACTTTCTCATTGAATATGACATCCCTGCTTCTAACAATTTTACAATTTCAAAAATCCCAAAGTGTATAACCAAATTCATAAATACCATATCAACAAATACACATTTCTTTGACTTAGCTTCCAGCTTGGTTCTATTTTCAGAATATATATGAGAAAATACTTCACAACTGAAGGTTTTGAGAAAAGAATAACTTTCCTTTTTACCACTTCATGCTTCCTTTGGAATACCATAGTCCAAAGGAGTAGAGGGACCTCTAATAATCAAATATGTAGTTGTATTGACAATCTCCACCCACATGTTTAAGGGCAACCCAGCATGTAACCTCATGCTCCTTGCATGCTCCATTATAGTCTTGTTCATGTGTTCAGCCACTCCATTTTCTTGTAGAGTCCTAAGAATAGTTTTCTCTCTACAAATACCATTAGTGGAGAAATAATTTTCAAATTCATGACTGTAATACTCACCACCATTATGAGATCTGAAACATTTTACTTTTTACCAGTCTCATTCTCAACTAAGCATTTCCATTTCTTAAAAGTTTGAAATACATTAGATTTCTATTGAAGTAAATAAACCCATGCTTTTCTAGTTGCATCATCAATAAATGTAACATAATAATGAGAACCACCAAGGGAAAATACTTGAGCTAGTCCCCATACATCTATATGCACAATCTCAAATCTCTCACTTTTCTTTTCCTTCCCACTCTTCACAAAACTCACTCTCTTTTGTTTTTCATACACACAACTTTCACAAAAATCAATATTGACACATTTTAAACCTAGTAAAACTTTCTTTGAATGACATAATTTCATACCTTTATCACTCATGTGCCCAAGTCTATTGTGCCAAAGCACTGTATCAAAATCTACAACAATTATTTGTTCTTCGTGCTCAACTACAACAATTATTCCTGAACATTCATTTTTCTCTTAAACAATTAAGGTAAAGGAACAATATGACTTGTACAAAGGTATAAGGTGCCTACTTTCACACCTTTTGCTACTACAAGGGAACTTTTTGAAACCTTCCATTTTTTATCATTAAAAGTAACTACACAACCCTCATCACAGAGTTTCCCTGCTAAAATTAAATTCTTACTCAACCTTGGAACATGTCTTACCTCATATAGTAGCCAATGATTCACATTCTACAACTTAATCTTAACTTTTTGCTTTCCAAAAATATGACAAAATTCATTATCCCCCAAATAAAAAAGCCCAAAATCCCTTTGGACATAAGCAATAAAATAATCTCTATGAGGTGTAGCATGAAATGAAGCACCAGAATCTAAAACCCATGAATCATCAACACTTTCTTAAGAAAGAAGCAAAGCATCCTCTTCAAATTTGTTACTTACCACATTTGCCTCCTTGTTCCCTTCTAGTTTATCTCCTTCATTGTTCTTTCGAGTCCAACAATCTTTCTCCTTATGCCCTAGTTTTCCATAGTACCAAAAATCTCTTGGTCCTTTGGATTGAGACCTCTTTCCCTTTGACTTTCCTCTTGATTTCTCATGGTTTCCAGAATTGTTTCGTCTCTCATTTGTTCTACCTCTTCTTTATGCATTCAAATCACTTCCTGATACAGATCTACCCGAGGTTTTCCTAAGAATTTTCTCACTCAAAATAACACCAATCACATCACCAAATTTTAGGGTATTAGATCTAGAAACAAAATTACTCATAGTCATTACCAAATCATTCCAACTTTCAGGCAAAGAACACAAAATCAAGAGATCCCTAATTTCTTCATCAAAATTAATACCCACATAAGATAACTAACTAGTAACAATATTAAACTCATTTAAATGATCTACAATAGATCCACCTTCTGCCATCTTCATATTAAATAAATGCTTGATGAGAAATACCTTATTTGAAGCGGAGTGTTTTTCATACAATTTCGCTAGGGTTTCCATCAACTCTTTTGTTGTCTTTATTATTGTAATGTTAAATATCATCAATGGTGCCAAGCATAACCGAATGCTTCCAAGTGCCTTCCTATCTAAAATCTCTCAATCCTCATCTATCATAGTTCTCTATTTCTTAGATTTTCCTTCCAACAACTTCCATAAATCCTTCTGGTAAAGATAGTCTTTCATTTGTATCTTCCATTACTAAAATTTTTGCCCATTAAACTTATCCACCTTTAGCTTACCCTCATCTTCCATCTCTCCCACTCAATCGTGAGACTTTCCTACATATGATAATTGAAAAACAACCTCACTCTGATACCACTTGTTAGGATTAACCACAAACATAAATAACAATTACATGAAAATATAAACAATATCATAAAATAATAGATCACACGAAAGAGAACACAAGACACCAAGATTTTAATGTGGTTCATCCAATCCTTGGGCTATGTCCACCAAATAGCATGTCCAATATTATTAGGATCCAATGATTACAACTTGAGTACAATCTATAATCCCTTATAGCTCAATACCCCGCAAGAAAAAAAATTTGCATCACACATTATGAAAATCCCTAACCCTAAGCTCTTTTATACAAGTATTTTTCCACTTTTAGGGTTACAACATGTCAACCATATGTCAACCACAACATTGACCACAACGAATCCTTCATATCAAAAAATTTCAAGATTTCCTTTACATACTTGCACTGAGTGATGTAAATACCATATTTTATCTGATACACTTGTAATCCAAAAAAGAACTTTATTTCTCCAAATATTGACATCTCAAATTCTTTCATCATTTCATTTGCAAATGTCTTACACAATGCATTTTTTCCTCCAAATATGATATCATCAACTAATATTTCAGCTAGTAAAATTCATTTACCTCTTTATGTCTTCAATTATAGATTGTATTGTCATTAGTCTTCTCAAAACTAATCTTCACAAGATAGTTGTACAGTCTTTCATACCATGCTCTGGGAGCTTGCTTTAAACCATATAAAGCTTTGTGCAGTCTACACACCATGTTCTTATTGTTAGGATCAACAAATCCTTTAGGTTGTTCAACGTAAATCTCATCTTCTAGTATACCATTCAAAAATGCTTATTTAACATCCATTTGATAAACTTTGAATCCTTTATAAGTAGAATAAGCGAGTAGGTTGTTACTCCTTCCAATCTTGCAACTAGAAAAAATGTCTCTCTATAGTCAATTCCCTCTTCTTGTGCATAACCTTTGCAGACTAACCTTGCCTTATTTCTTGTTACTTCACCATTCTCATCCAATTTTTTTATGTACACCCACTTGGTTCCAATAACATTCTTGTCCTCTGGTCCTAATACTAGTGTCCATTTTTTACTCTTCTCAATCTGATCAATTTATTCTTTCATGGCTTAACTCCAATCTTCATTCTCTAATGCATTCTCCATTGATTTAGGTTCATGAATGCTTTAAAAACATGTCTCATTCCTTAATCTATTCTTTTTCATTGTCCAACCTCTTTCTCTCCAATAATTGGTTTGGAAGGATGATGTCTTCTAACATATTTTGATAGTCTTGGCTTTGTTCTTCTTTCAACAATAGGTCATTCATGAAGTTCAATCTCAAGTTCACTATGTACTTCTCTATCATGTAACTCATAATTCCTCTCTTGTAAATTGATCATGGCATCAGAATATACCTCAACTTCTGATTGTAACTCGGCTCCTAAATGCAACTTGACATCCATTATATGTGACTTGATAGTCACTAGTTCTTATTGATTAGTAGCTACACTATCATCAGCATTAACAGACATACCTTCATAGTAGTACATAAAGGTTTTGTAATTCTTAGGTTCCTTATTTTGTTCATCTTCATGTATTTATGTATATTCATCAAATTTTACATTTGCACTTTCCACAATTTTGTTAGTGTTAGTATTTAAACACTTATATGCTTTACTTCTTGTAGAATAACTTAGGAATATACGTTCTTCATTTTTTGCATCAAGATTACCTTTTTTTTTGTCTATAAGAATGTAACACTTGCTTCCAAATACCTTAAAATATTTGACATTGCGTGAGTACCCATACCATAATTCATAAGGTGTGAAATTTGTACCTTTCTTGACTTGTATTCAGTTCAAGGTATAGACAATTGTACTGACAACTTCTCTCTAGTATTTTAAAGAAAAATTCTTCTCCATCATAAGTGTTCTAGCACAATCCATCATGGATATGTTCCTCCTTTTAACTATCTCATTTTGTGGAGGGGTCCTAGGTGCAGAAGTTTGTCTCTTGATTCTTCTATCATTGCAAAAGTTATTGAATTCATTTGATGTAAACTCTCCACCTCCGTCAAATCTTAGACATTTCAACCTTTTACTAGTTCTCTTTTCAACTTTTTCCAGATACCACTTATACATTTGAAAAGCATCAAATTTTTCTCTCAAGAACATAATTGTCATCATTCTTGAGTAATCATCAACAAATAGAATAAAATATTTTTCACCTTTGTATCTTTTCACATCAATTGGTCCACATAGATTAGTATAAACTAATTCCAAAAAAAAATGAAGTATGATTCTTACTCTTACAATTAGACTTTTTCATCTTGCCTAATTGACATTGTTTGCAAATCACATTATCAGGCTTCTTCAGTTTTGGAAAACCCCTGACTCTTGTCATCTCACTGATACTAACCAAGTTGTTAAAATTTACATGACATAATCTTTTGTTCCATAGTCACACATCATCAAATTGTACAACAAGACAAGTAGCTTCATTCATCTCAAGATAAAATAAATTACCTCTAGTCTAATCTCAACTCCCAATGAGTTCACCATTGGCATCATAGATCTTATCTTTCTTGTGTTCAAAGTCAACCTTGTATGCTATACTATTCAATTGTGATGCACTCAACTTATTATAGTTAAGTCCTTCTACATAGTAAGCATTGTCACACATGATCTTGTTTTTCAATCTTATTGATCCTCTACCTTTTACTGGATAGGGTGCATCATTACCAAATCTAACACTTTTCATTGTCGTGCTCAAGGGTAATAAACTTACTTTTGTCACTGGTCATGTGATGAGAATAACCACTATCAATGATCCATCTTTCACCTTTGGTTACATAAGCTACTAATGTTGTTGTCTCATCTTAATTTGAATCATCTTTCATAGCAACAAACACAACTTCATCATCATGACCATTTGATTCTTCATTAGATTCTTCTTGAGTAATGTAACAATTTTTCTTGAGTAATGTAACAATCTTTATTTCCCTTGTCTTTATAGCCTTTGTTACTCTCATCTTTTATCCCTCTAGATTGTTCTTCATTTATGTTGTTTTTCTTCTTAGGACACCTTGCCACAATATGACCAACTTCATTACAATTAAAACATCTGATGGGTAACTTACCTTTGTATTTTCTATTAGCCATATTTTCCCTCCTGCCAAAATTTGATTGTTCCTATCAAACATGTCCAGCGGTCATACCTTTTCAAATATTCAAAAGATCAAAAATGATATAAGGATCTATTTAAAACTTTGACCATATCTTTTTATCCTAATTCTTGCGGCCTTATTTTCATGTTATGCCTTTGAAACATTTTAAGTTGTGACCCTATGATCACCCTTTGGTTTGCACTATCATGGTAGGTTATGCATTAACTAGAGTTCACGTGGTGAAGGCATCATGGAATTGTGTTCGCATCATCATAGAGTTAGTTGGCTCAACCAAGGTTAGGGTCCCGACGAAGCAACTATATTATTTTCGCTTGATCACAAGGTTAATTTAACAAAACATGGTTTAAGTTGTGGTAGTGCAATAAGGGAAAAAACTTCAGTGCTTCAGAGATGCATTTTTCACTGTTAGATCTTTAAGATTTATGGCCAATGCAATATCATAGTGTGTTGAGAAGGAACTATAGTTAGAGTTTTGGTCAAGCAATTTACTTTGTTTTTCTTGGTCACAAGGTTAAGAGGTGAACCTCAAGTGAGAGAAGCAACAGTGTGAGTGCGGTCAAGATCTTAATTTTGTAAGGTCATAACGGTCAATGGGAAATGATGAAGACAAGCTATGAAGCAGCATTAGATAGTTGGTCATAGTTTTGCAAGTAATAGTTGTTAATGAAGAAAGGTGATGGCAAAGCTACAAGCACAAGCAGTCAAACATGAAACATAAGGTTGAATGTTGGCAGAGTGGTAGGATGATAAAGGATGATTGGTCCATGTGGAAAGGTTTGAAGGTTGACTCTAGGTTGACTGATTACACAACTGATTTGGCATACTTATGATAGAGGAAGTAGCTCTATAATGATAGATCTGATCTTTTTGATCTCTTGCAACCACTTTCATCATTTCCCAGGCATCATAAATGCAAAAGAACACTCCATCACTGCTTATTGATCCATCTACTCAATTAGAAGTTAATGGTTTTCATTCCTAACCTCTCAGAGCTTTGTTTGATGGACAACTAAATTTCCAACATCTAGATATTTTCTAGTAGTGGTTGGATGTAGTGGTTGTGAAGTAATTCTCTATCAAAAACATCTGAGTTATGCTTAAGCTATAAAAACAACATTTTGTAATATTTTGAAGGGTTGATTCTTCTCTATTTTCCTTGGCATGTTTTGGCATGCACGTTGTAAATCCCCTTTTCCTTTGAACTATTCATGATATTCTACCTTATCTCTTCAGCCATTGATGTACTGTGCAAGATCTATTTGCCTTTCTTCAATGTTTTGTGGCTATCTTCAATTTGCATGATTGTATCTCTTTTGGCCTATGAATGATATAATTGAACTCTTTTCTTTCCTGTATTATTCATATTGGTTTTCTAATCTACATGTGATTGTTGGATTTAAACAAGTCTAAATATGTGTATCTGTGATTTAATAACAGTCCAAGTGTGCATGTATGGGTAGAGACTTGGTTTGAATACTCTATTTTGGTGCATCGCCTCCTTAAGATAGAGTAGGTTAATGTTTTATTCATGTCTTCTCCCCTTTTTTTTCTCTCCAAGAGTGTTAGATGCATCCTGATAGTAAAGGAAGTCAACCTTCTCTAGAGACTTAGCCTCATAGTTCAAGTCTCACAGCTTGGAGGTTGTTTCCATGTTTCACAAGGTTGTTCTTAGGTAAAAACTTTGGACAAGGGTGCAAGATTTTGTGACAACATTTTCCTTTACCTCTATTAAATCTCCTAGCTGACAGTGCTTCCAACTCTTCTAGATCTTGTTCATCTATGTCCTTATCGCTAGCAACATGCTTGACCTTGTTCTTTCCTTTAGGTTCTTTCGGTGTTAGCTTAGCTTTGAAAGTAGAATTAGTATTCTTATATTTGAAATTATCAAAATTTGAAAGTTCAAAAGCAGTGAGTTTACCAACCAGTCCTTCAAATGTTATATCACTACCAGGAGTACACCTCAATTCTTGTATAGAAAAGACTTTAATAGCATAGATAGGTAGGATGGTTCTTAACACTTTTCCTCATCATAGTCTCATCTTCATTAACTACATTTTCTCCTCTGATTGCATTTACAACATCTTTGATTCTCACACAATATGGGACTATAGTCTCACCTTCTTGCATTCTCATTTCATCAAATTTTCCTCTTAGACATTTTGCTTTGGCTCTCAACACATTCTTGTCTCCTCCGTAGATCTCCTATAGGGCATCCCACATTCCTTTAAAAGTGGTACATGTTTTCATGTCTTCCAACTCTGAATAGCTTAGGGCAGATGCAATCTCCAACATTGTCTAATTGTGCTCTTTCTTCTGTTTTAGTTGTTCAATAGTTGGGCTCTAACTACTGCAACATATTTAGTGGTGATATTTGTCTATGCATAATCTCCAAGACCTCCTAGATGCAACTTTATCAAACTTTTCCATGAAGGAAAGCTCTCCTTGTTTAACTTGGGCACTATCTTTCTGTACATCTTGATCTTCAGCTTTAAATACCTTCAAAAATTTTCTTCACAAGCACCAAACACTCTGGTACCAATTTTTGTAATTATTTACAATAACTAAGAAGGGGTGAACCACTTAGCCATGGTCCAAATGTATAGATAAAAAAATTTAGTTCTTAACAAATACTTGTGCATGCATTGATCATCCAATATCTCAAACCATAGTCTATTACTATCCTAGGTCAAATGAACTTTGCAGAAATCTAAACATGAAATACCATAAAATCATTCACACCATTTGACATAAGGGTTTTTCATAGAAACCTAATTTTCAAAAAACCACCAATAACATGCTACCAATTTTCACTCTTCTAAAGTGAGCTCTGTGAGGAGCCAACCCTATTAAAGGTTACAAAGCACACTATTAAATGTGACCTTGATTAGAATATTTCAATCACCCTATTAGGAGTGATCCTTGTTAGAGGACTTTAGAACATTCCATTAGAATTTCACACTTTTAAAGGATTTACTCATGACTATTAGGTCAACCTTAATCCAAAGGATTTTTCTAAACTGATACAGTTGTTAGAAAGTAATAGTAGGACTTTGTCTAATAAAAAAAAACTCACTTGCAAATTACAGATCACTTATTTAGTCCTCCATACTGCTTGTCATTCAATCTCCTTCATCTCTGATAAGTTGTTCACCCTTCAAGTCTTTACCTCCTTAAGCCTTCTTGCTTAGTATGCCAACTGCAAATTCATCCCTTCGGCCACCAAATGAAGCAACACCTCAAGACTCCTTGTCTATCTATGGTTCACACTATGACACTTTTCTTCTTGCCTTCTATCTTCTTAAATAGAGAATTTAGATCTTTTTTTTCTTATCCACAATTGTCAATCTTAGGATTAGGTTAGATTCATCGAATCTACCCTCTATTCCATTTTGTTCCCTTCTAGAAACTTCCTTTACAATCCTCTTCAAATTCATCTTCAAATGGTTTATCTTGAATTATGTGCCACCAACTCATCAAACTTATCTTCCACATGCTCCACATAATTCAAGAAATCAACTTTGTTGGCTCAAATTTTTCAAATCTTCGATCAAACTCATTTTACAGGCACTTGGTAAAAACATGTTGTTTGCTCAACAATCACTTGTCTTCTGATGCTTGGTCCACACTAGGTTTCTTGGCATGCATCAAGTCTTTATTGGTGCTTGGAACATGCTAAACTTCCTTCATTTGACACCTAGATTTCTCTTTTCTTGACACATAGTGAACTTTCTTGGTCGCAACTAACTTTATGCTCATCCTGCATTGACTTGCTCAACTTCCAACGTTTACCCAGTTAGGCTTGGAAGACACATTTCTTCGTTTAGCTTTCTTCTTGTCTTTTCTCAAGTATCCTCTCATTATAGCCTTAAGTAGATAAATAATACACTATATCATCAAAATCTTACTTGATCTTAGTGCTCCTTTTATACACCATATAACTCAACCTTTCTGTATGTACTCTTGTTATCCTTTCTTTTCAAATCCTCTTCATCAATCAACCAAATGATAGCATTGGAACAAAATTAGCAATTGTCTCACCAACAAGTAGTAGGTTTGACATCAGTGACAAAATAATTATTGTTCCATGATAGGTTTCATCAATCTTCCTCATTTCTATACTTCAAAAATCTTCTTCAATTGAATAAAAGGAACAAGGAATGACCAAGGAGAAACAGTACAAACCTAAGAAGATGGATAGTAAAAATTTAGCAAAGAGAAAACTTGAAGCCTCCAATAACAAGCAAGCAAAAGAGTTTATCATAGAAGGGGTTGGTTCACAAGAAGTAGTAGAAGAATGTGACATTGGAATAACTAATGCATATTTTATACCATAGATAGTGACACCTAGAATATCAAAAGGGACTTCACCTATAGTTAAGAAAAAAAGATTAACTTGGAACATCTTCAAGGAAACCAATTAAGACAAAGGTAAAGATTGAAGAATCTAAGAGGGATGTAAGATATAAAGAAAAAATTCATGAGCCAAGCTCTTAAAAGCCAAAGTTAACTATTAAGAGAAAAGGCAAAAAGGGTTGGAGAGAAGAACAATAGGAGAAAGAGGAAGAGCACAAAACAACATGTTGAAGAATAGAAGTTAGACCTAGTAGTAGAAAGGAGGAAGTGGAAACTTGATTTGGGAAAGATCACAGAAAGGATTGAATGTGGTTGTAATCTTGATCAAGTTCTTAAGTTCTACAGTAGATATAATGAGAATCAATAGAGATAGTTAGATAATGCAACTATGAAACATTTATTGAATTTTTTTTAAAAATTGTTAAGCTTAAGGGGAGCATATTAGATCATGTTTTTGAGAAATTAGAAGAGAAAATATTGAGAGCAATAGAGGATGATAGAAAGATGAGAGAGTACATAGTGGAAATATAATTCACCTTGATTAGTTATGAATACATGAACAATGTACTTGAGAATGTGAAGTTATTTTTTAGAAGAAAGATGAGGACAACTGAGATAATGGTAGGAATTTATGATAAGAAGAAACTAAGAATGCAATACTCAAAGTTTTAAAATATCATAGTGCATCAAAGATAAAGAAGAAATTGGTAGGGATCACTATTAATGAACCTAAGGTTGTAGGTAGTACTAACAAAGAAATTTTTCAATTAGATAGTACAATAAAGCAACCAAATGTATTTATTGCAAGAGTACTAGTTACTTTAGATGCAACCCTAGGAGAAGAGGGTTAACAAGATTTTATGCAAGTTACTACTGATGATATTGGTTGTTTGACAAAAATTGGAAATATTATGTCTAAATTAGTTGCTATGAAAAAGGACATTAAGGATGATGACAATGGTCACAATGAAGAAGAAAAGATAGATGAGTCCAAGGAAGAGGAAGCATCGAGTGGAAGATAGATATAGAGGATAGACATAAAGATGAACAAGTAGAGCCACACCAGCAAGAGACTATAGAACATGAAAACAAAACTATGGATGAGCATCATGAGAAATACATTCACCAAGATGAGGATAGAGATAAGGACACAAAGCCATCCATGGAAAATGAAGAAGGATATTTATTTCCCATAGTTATTGACCCTACATAAACATTTATGCACTACTACATTTGGACCCAAATTGTGATGGTAGATCATCGCAATTGCAATGACCTCCCATCGCCCAAATGACAATATGAAGAATTGGCTCCTATCAAATGTGTGTTGGACTTTTGGCATCACAAATAGCAACAAAAAGCTCATTCATCACAATTGGCATGGAAAAAGCCATCACAATTTGGCAGAAGCCAAGTCCAAGATTTTGTCATCACGTTATCATAATTGTGATAGGAAACCATCACAATTATGACATCTTACAATGTCACTATGCTATCACAATAGTGATGCATGTGCTCAAAGGTTGGCCATCATCCATCAGAGGTAGTGTCACAATTGTGACAGTTTATGATAGCAGTGCCTTGGGTGCAACGGATATCTGTCAAATTTAGTTGTCACAATGTAGACAACCATGCAATAGAAATGTTGTTCATCCAACGTTGTTTTTTCAGATTAGGCCATTGTGATTGTGACGGCCTACTAAAATATTTTAAATATATATATTTTTCTGATGCTATAAATACATTCATATAACAAGCTACATTATTTCATATTACACAAGTATTTCCTACTTATTTTGGTTTATGTCATCTGTCCGTTAGAAAATTAATGGCCAATCTTGATGAGAACAAAAGAGTCTATGAAATTATAGATGATAATGTTGATGGGGTTGTGACTATTGGTGAAATCAATGGCTTCTTATCCAAACTTTGAATACCAATTTCGGATCATGATCTCACACTTATATTAACTTCTCTCTGCAAAGTTGAAGACATGAATTGTAGGTACATCCAGTTTGAACAATTTGTGCAATTATATCAATAAATCTTCATTAATGAAGATGAAGAGATAGAAGACAAGTCAAAGGATATGAGGGAAGCATCCATAGTGTTTTATAGGAATGAAGATGGATACATATATTCAACTGAGCTGCAACAGGTGTTAGCTTCACTTGGTTTGATCGCGCAAGGTCAACAATACGAGAGTATGGTTGGCAAATTTGATTCATATTTTGACAGATTCTTAGATTTCATGGAATTCAAAAATATGATGTCATCTAAACTCTCTCACTCATGAAATTATCTACATATATAGAGAGAGGGATCAATTCACCCAAAAAGGATTTTTTCCCTTATTGTGAAGCACACTAAAGGGGTAGGATTTAATAGTGTATTAGGTTTTTATTCCTGGTAGTTAATCGCACAAAACATAAGGAGTACATGAAAATGGTCCAATAAGTGTGTGTGTGCTTGATATTCAATAATATGTAAACTTTTCTTCTTTTGGTGGCTTTACACCCTATAATATCAAGAATGGTTTTCCATTGGAAGACTACATGATGATGAAAAAATCTGAAGATGTCATAGACAAATGATTAAAGTGAAATTTTGGGTCAGAGTGACTTTACATGAAAGGAAATCCTTCTTTTCTGTGTTCTTGTATTCATACCTGCATGAAAGGAAACACCTTACAGCCTAAAAAGGAAATCTCATTCTAAAATCAACAAAATAACAAATCTTGCCCTTCTTGTAATTACATATACATAAATCAGAACTAGAAGAAAAATAAGTACATCAAAGTAATGATTGAATAAACTAACTTTTTTTAGGATTAACCTTAGATAGAAATAACAGTTACATGAAAATATAACCAATATCATAAAATAATAGATCACACATAAGAGAACACAAGACACCAAGATTTGATGTAGTTCACCTCATCCATGGGCTATGTCCACCAATAGCAACTCCAATATTATTTTTATCTAGTGATTACAACCTTATTACAATCCATAATCGCTTATAGCTCAATACCACTACAAGAACTAATTTTCACATCACACATTATGAAAATCCCTAACCCTAAGCCTTTTTATACAAGCTTTTTGCCACTTACAAAATTAGGGCTAGAATAATAGAAAAAATAGTAGCTAATGCCTTTTACAATATAAGGTCATTTTTGGCTAACCCTCGCAGGGGAGTCGCCCCTCGACCTCACCCTGTACTATAACAGGGAGCACACCTAGGGTGCTATCCTAAGACCTTGCACGGGCATTGCCCCTTGACCCCATCTTGGGGGCACTATCCCCAAACCCCCGCAGTTATAATATGAGGAGAAAACCATGCTGAATAAACCTTCAAGTCTAATTAGGCTCCACATCACAACAATCTCCCACTTGGAGACTAATCAAGCTCCGCAAAAATAACCTCCCACTTGGAAACTAATCATAGCACTGCTATGTAGTGCCTCTCCCATTTGACTTACGTAGGTCATCCCAATGCATTCAACTTTGTTGATCTCTCCTTGAGAAGGGATCATTATTGGGACCATGAGTGGTCTACACCGTTGAGGTGATTGAATTTTCGTACTGTATCACTTTCTTATTTATGCTTATGGTTGATTTATGAGATTATGATGTGATTTATGGTTCACTAGGGTTTTTGCCAGTGGTTACTAGGACCGATGTGGTATCATGATGTTATTTTTTGATTACTTAGAGATGTGTATAGAGATTACACTGTGTACTACTCTCGTGCTACACTAGACTAGGTTCCTATAGCAATGGTTAATCATGTTTATGATTGTGTTCTCTTATGTATTTTAAGTGCCTTTTCTTATTATTTAATCAACCATTATTAAATTCTTAAATAATCAGAAATGGATTGTCCATGTTGGATTCTTTGGTTAAGTGATGTGGATATTTACCTTGTTGTATTATGATCTGAGAGATATTGGTCACTCATGTTATGTTTTACGTTTGAGATGACTTGAGGGTCAAATATTATACTTTCATTTCAGTATCATAGATGTTAGACTAATATGTTGTTCAATTGATCATAATTGCACGATGATGCCATTTTGAGATGATAGTGTGTTTTATGATGATATCTGATTATCTGGTATTTGGACATGTCTCTAATCACGTTATGTGATGGATTTAATGTTTTAGTTATTTACTTCATTCTTGCATTGTTATGCTTTATGCAAACATGATTGATGTAAATAGATTATTTTAGTATAATTAAATAAATGGTTAAATTAGGTGATTTATTGCTTTAGCTATGTTATTATATGCAATTGCACTTGATCGCATTGTTTAGTGTGTAGGATTTATATCCCTGGCAGTGGCACATGGAGTTAGTGATTCAACCATTCATATTTTACCAATGTCGTCTCTATATGGTCAATGTATCCTTATTTTAATTATTTAATTAATTCTTTTAGTGATTATTAAATTCAAATTCATTTGCATTATGTGATTAGACCAGTAAACGTGTTTGTGCATTTAGAGGTTCGCATTCATCGTGAAGGATGATAAGGAAATTATGTGATTTTGGGTTTTTCAAATTTTATTTTATTTAATTTTAATTTCAGGCAGCTTTTCCATAGATGAATTTCTATTACTAGGAATAAACTATTTTCGTTTGGGTCGATTTGGGGTTTAACTAGGTAGGCTAGTTATTTGCCCTAATTGATTATTCACTTGAAAAGTGAAAAAGTATCCAAAAAAGAATTCAATTCCTCACTTCTCACTTTTGAATTAGAAAGTTTGAGAGTAAAACCCAAAATTCTCTTCATGAGGAATTATTGTTTTGTTTGTTGTGGGAGTTGTGGGCGTGGGATCATCGCGAGTGTTGTCTCATTGGATCTAGCTCAGGGAGACCTTGGATTGCTGCAATTTTTGGCTACTTCTGTGGGATTTTTATGTTATCATTCATATTCCCATTTTTCCCTTTTGGCTGTGAGATAGGGCTCTCCCATTTTATTGTTTCTGCTCCATTTTTGTATGCTAGCTCTACTTGGTTGGGTGAGTATGAGCATTTCCCTATTTTTCAGGTTGAGGGTTTGGGTTTTTGCATCATTATGCTAGTCATTTTTGCATACACTAAATTTTATTAGATTTTTGTGGTTTTTGTGCCCAAAGAACAAATGGGCTTTAATTTTGAATTTTTTGAGTTTTGAGATTTTTCACCTCGATTTGTGTGGCACCTAGTTTTCTTGAGTTTTCTTGGCATGATGTTGGTAATGGACTTGGATTATCTATAGGATGTCAGTTAGACCATTATTGCACTTTTATGTTTGCATTGAGATGTGTGTCGCATCTGTACTCCCAACTTTGTGTTTGGTTGATTGATTTTATACTTGGTGTTACTGTTTCTTTTGGACCTTTGTTATTCTTTCATGGACACTAAGATTCATGTAGAATCAATGCTCTCAGATTGAGGCTAGTTGAGTGAGTTCATGATGTTTGGTCCTATTGTATCATTGGGATTCATGTAGAATCTGTACTCCCAGATTGAGGTTGGTTGAGTGATTTCATGATGTATGGTTTTATTGTTCTTGGAACAGGTTTGTTTTTGATTGAGTGACTTTTTGCTTTTTTTCTCATCTAGTCCTTGTGCTATGATTTTTGTGATGGTGGTGTACTACACACAAGTACATGCACATACATTTGTTAGGTGACTTGTGAGATCTGATCTTCCATGGTATTTCTAGAAGCTATAATCATTGGGGTTGGGTGCCTATGGGCACTCATCATTGGATGAGCATGGGTAGGGTAGGGTAGCACATGGAGGGGCTTCTATCTCACAACCTAGTGACTACTTCCCGTTGGTTGGCAGAGGAATTTAAATACAAGTGATAACTAAATAAAATGTGTGAGTGGTAATAAAACTTAAGATAATAAAAAGTATGTTGTGTGCCTTTCGTTGAGAAGAGTTACTGCCTAGGTTGTGCACCTACCGTTGGGAAGAGTAGTTGCCAGTACTAGATTGGGCTTGTTGATGCCAAGTGACTCTCCATGGTGTCAACCCCTACATTACATCCCATTGAGTGTTTGACCAGGACCTATAGTTTATGCATTGTCTATGTTCTTGGTTTCAGTCATCATATTGTCTAGCATGAGTGTTAGCCATGGACATTTTTTTGCATGTGTGTTTTTGGTTGGATCATTATCTCCATCAACACAGTGCAAGTCGACCTACGTGTTATACATGGTTGGGAGGCATAAATACCTATACCACTACTAGAGACTGGTGTATAAAGATAGTCTATTGTCCTAGTGTGACCATTGCTAGATGTTTTCACTTGATACTTCAAGTTCCAGAGTATGCTTTCTTGTGATCTATGCTTTAATTGGAATGCTTGGATATCATGTTTAAATGATGTTATTTTATTTGATGCATTCCTATATTTTGATGTTTAGCATATGATTAGATGATGTGAATTTTTTCATCGGAGTATCTATTGTTGTGGTTTAGTATGTTAGATTTCTTATTTGTATGATGTTTAACATATGATAGATGATGTGGATGATTTATTGGATTATCTTATGCTTTATGTCTATCATTATATTTCATTATTCTTATGTTGTAGCACATTTTAGTAGTGACGTCCTCATAAGATAGCTCTGACGATCTGGTCAGTGGTTTGGGATGTTACACATGGGGGATGGCAAGAACTCATGATGGTCTAATAACACTATTGATGGTTGGGAGGAACCACATACTTAGTTTGGTTGTTCAGTTATTGTGATGTTATTTTTATACATTATGATGTTGCTTCTATACACTATGATATTGCTTTTAGTTATTTCCCTTAACTGCTATGTTAGATGGTTAGATACGATTTCGTCTTCAATTATTTTGTTCAAGTGTCTTCACCTTGATTATGGATTTGATACTCCCAGTGTGGAGGAACTTCATTCCTTAAATTTTTACCTTTTTGTTTGTTGGCTTTCTATCTTGGGATCTCACACGAAAACATACTTTCTCGCATGAGAATGCAAGATCTCTCATGGTGTGTTGGGTTTCCTCGCATGGTCTTTGGCACTTTCTCACATGAAACCCAATGCCAATTTTGGGTGTCTTGGATTTTTTCCAAATACCTTCTCATGTCGGTTAGTGTACATCCTCATGTGGAAGGTACTTCCTTGTGTGGCATGATGCACATCTTCACATGAGAATCTATCAAACTGTGGTCCTTGCATGAAAAACAGGGGGCATTTCTACTAGTTTTTAGGGATTAATTTTTAGTGATTCTAGTACCCTTTGGGTTACTTAAATTACCATGCTCTGAAAAATCTTAAATTCTTTGAGTTGTTGTCATTTTGGATTTTTTTTTTTGTTGTGAGTATGTCAGTTCGGGTAGTGGCATTTGGAGATTTTTTTGGTTGTCAAGATGGTGGTTAAGTCTTCCATTGCAATCTATGTGATCCATGTATGATTTTGTCATGTGCACTCATACTTGTTCAAAAAAAAAATTTATCTTGGCTTGTATTTCATCCTCATTCCAAGGATCTTTGGGCAAGGCATTACATGCTAAACCTGTAGCTCCCACTAGAATATCAAACCACCCTAGACTCTGTTGTTCTTTTTATTTTGTTCAGTCAAGAAGACCAACTGAAGCTAAAGAGGAGTTCAGCTTCTCCCTTGTCACTACCTTTGTAAACATATCTGATGGATTGTCATCTGTATGTATCTTCTTCAGCTTTAATTGTCCATCATTCAAAACTGATTGAATGAAATGGTACTGCAACTATATATGTTTTGTCTTTGAATGTAGAACTGAACTCTTTGCAAGATGAATGGCACTCTGGCTATCTATGAGAAAATAATTATCCCTTTGTGGATGTCCCAACTCTTCCATGAAAAATTGAAGCCATATCATCTCCTTGGCTACCTCTATAGTAGCATCATACTCTGCCTCAGGACTCCGCAGGGGTGTTGCCCCTTGATCCCATTTTGGGGGCACTACCCCCAAACCCCCATAGAAATAATATGGGGAGAAAACCATGCCAAATAAACCTTTAAGTCTGATTAGGCTCCACATCACAACAAATTTTCCTATTACTTTCAGGCCAAAAAATGAATGCTTTTATATTACAATTTGTTCGCTACTTGTTGATCTTGAAGTTAATGAAAGTTGGAGCAGATTATGAGTATGTCAGTACCACTTCTTTGATAATACTTCTCATTATGTCATACAACATAATATAAAGGTTTTGACCAACAATGAAAACATACAAAAATCATACCATCAAGGGTATAGGATTTTTTCCTTAGTAATAGAGATGTCTAGTGAATATTTTTAGTAGTAACTTACTAAGCGAGTTGGTCCTAAATCTACAAATCAGGCCTAATCTTTCTCATTCTAGGTAAAGGGAGTTAGGAGAGAAACCAAATTCCCATTCTTTGATACTATTTCATATCCTGAAAAAAGTTTCTAAATATGCAATTTAATTTGGGGGTAATTTAGGATTTTTAGGAGAAAAAAGTCAAATACCTCATTAGGAGGGCTAATTTTATCATGTCTCTTTTAGCCCTTACTGAAGAAAATTGGATTGTGGGTTTTTTCGTTGACAAGAACCAAAGTATCTATGGTTGCATGTTGTGCCTAAGTAACATATAATCACATCCATTCTCTATGAGAAATTTTAATTTGATTATATCCTAGTGAGTAAAGCACTTGTGGAAAGGTAGTCCTTGCGAAGGAATCTGATTCAAGGTTTGTTTCGTTGGAGAACTCTACCAAGAATTGTTGGATTGTCTTGTTAAATGCCTTACAAAGAAAACTAATGAGTAGAATATTATATGTTCATTAAGGCCTTGTTAATAAATAAAAAAATTGGTTAGGTAAACCATAGTCCCCTCTACATCATATTGGTATCAAATCCATTAATGTTGTAATCGGTTTGGTATATGTTAGTCACCAAAGAATCATTATTTCTAGAAATATCAGAGGCCAACACAATGGCTAAATATCAGAATGTGGTACTCTTATTTTAAAACTTAGCTAATGGAGAAAGTGGTATCCCAAGGACTGAAAATGTCTAAATTATCATATGGAAAGGACACAAGTACAATGTTGGGTATCTCTTCTTCAAGCTTATACATATATGTTGTACAAAAAAGAAGCAAGTAAAGCACCACTCTTTATTTAGTCTTCTCCAATATGTGCCTAGAAAATTCTAGAAAATTTTGTTGGTTGAGCAAGGAATAAAAGAGATTCTTTTCTATTGTAATATATCTATGTTGTGCTATATAATTATTTGTGTATTTTGTGCTTAAGATTCTTTTCTATTCTATTAGAGCTTCAACCACATTTATGTTTTAGACAACTCCCAAATTTGCAATTTGGGAGGGGATCAAATATTACTAATTATTATCCTTTATTTGTAAGAGATCAAGTAATTATATGATATTCATGCATAGAATTGGTCAAGAAAGGATTGAATATAATAATGTTGATACATGAAAGGGATCAGGTATATTATCCATTCTTCTTCTATGCATATCAACAACCTAGGCTTATAATAATATTGGTTAAAGTTAACTAATATGATCTGGGCCATTATTATGATTTGATTAGTTAATAGTGAATTCATGCCATGAACAAACATGGCTCCATGTTGTGGAGACGTGTCCTTTTATGACATTTCTCCTTCATAACATACTTATACCAATTTCTCAAAGATAAGAGAGATATCAAAAATATTCTCTCATTTGGGTGTTTGGTGATTTTAGATTTGATGAATAATTAGAACTCTGGTCTTAAATAGGATCTTTAACATGGTATCAAAGCCTAGTTAAGAGAAAGATCAAATTTATTCAGAGAGATACCTCTTCTATGATGGCACATTCTGTGGAGTTTGAAATAATGTCTATTGATGTTTTCCGATACAAGCTTGGCTATCTCAAGATTTTTCTACTCTTTCTTGAGATAGTGACTATACTCCAAAATCAAACAATAGAAAGCAAGATCATAGAGTAACCTAGGCACAGGATGGATAACCATGAGGCTAGGAAATATACAAATAGAACCTCCTATGAAGTGTGTGTGAATTAATTAATATAAGGAACATTAAAAATTTCAGTTCTTGCTTGACAAAGAAGATAATCAATGAGTCTATTCTATGATGAAGGAAGAATCAGAAGATAATCAATGAGTCTATTCTATGATAAAGGAAGAATCAAGCTCAACCTTATGTGCAAAGTCATAGTCACACTGTTGAGTAATCATCACCAGATAAGATGCCATTCTTGCATGGAATCATGTCAATTTTTGAGTTCCAAATAAATATAACAATGTTTGTCTTCCAATGCACTAAATAATAACAAGTCATTGACGTCAGTGCTACCAAGTAAATGTCTACGATATTCTATGAAGCATGATAGTCCCATAGAATTCTAATATTATTCTTGGCTAAGCACCAATTCAATGAGGAGTTCACCACAATCCCTCAAAATATCCAAGAATTCAAAGTTTCAACATCGGCCAGAGTTTCTAAAAACATTCATTGGTGTTACAACATTCTTGTAATCAAGATGTTTAATCTGCATGGACAATAGAAAATGACTAGAATGGCCTGCAAATTGAAATATTCACGTATAAATTATAATTTAACCAAAGTATTTTGAAAGTATAATTCAAAATTAAAATCAATAGATATCATATATAAACCTAGCTAGAGATGTAGCCAATGAAGTTTAACTTTTGCATATTGTAATTTGTAACAAGGATTATAAATTGTGACATTATAAATGTTGCCTGCTTTCTCCATTAAGTGTTGCATGTCAAATAGAACACATAGTACGAGTTGATTCTAAAGAGACTTGTGTTTCCCACTATCAAAAAATGAAACATGGGTTCAATTACATAGCATATTTTGGTTGCCTCCTTTGCTAATTTGACCATGTTTTGAAGACAAATCTTTGACCAAACTTTAGGATCCTCTGCTTCCTCCCTGTAATATTATTCAACATATCACCACACTCAAAAGAAATAATGAGAATAGTTCATGAATCAATGTATACTTGTCTGCAAGAAATCCTAACCTATTGGGAGCACACATAAACAAGAAAATGTTAGTTGTACACGTGCATATCAAATATTCAAAACAAACCAAAATTCAACTAATGTTAGACTTGAGTTTTAAAACTATGCAACCAAAAAACTAGAATTTGTTGGAAGCATGAATGCTAATGATATTCCTATGGGGGAGTATTGTAGAAACATGGTTAGATAATTATTATGATGATATGTTACATTCACGATTGTGTTTTTCATTGATGTCAACATAGCAGTTTTATGTGGTATCTAACAAAAGAACAACAGTAAAGATCAAGTTGGTACGGACAGATCATTGAGTATTTTTACTAGCAAGATTAAAGGGAGATACTACTAAGTGTCTACTATATGCAGCTAACCTTGGGTGAAAAAGATATTAATTTTGGAAGAATTTGTGCAAGTTTTTATGAAGACTATTCTAAGATAGAGTTTATAGAAGCATGTTCTAGTGAACTTGTAATATCTCTTAGTAGAGTTGTCATTCTGAGAAGAAAGGTTAAAGGCATGTAGAAGACATGTTGGAGATGATGTGTCTAAGCTCACTCATCATAATATTTCACGTACAGAAATTTATTCAAGTTATAATATGTTCTTAATGAGGTCCTATAATAATTAATTGAGAAGGTGTAATAGCTGACTCAAAGGAATTTTTTTATGGACTCGGTATAAAGGAAGGACATTTTCTTTTTTTATGATGGCAAGTACGAAGTAAGTGCAAATAGTAGAAAAGGAGAGAAAATATATGAATGCTGAGTAATTGCAAAGATAAGCAGAGCACAGCGAAGTTGGTGAAAACTTCATTACCGAGGTTTTATTTTTAAGATATGAGGCTTGATATTTGGATCTGAGGATTGTGACCTAGTCTACAAGGTTTGACGGTGATTGGTCTAGTTGACAGGATAGACAAAAGAGGATAAAGCATAGTAAAAATAATTATTCTGCAAGGAATAGTTGAGAGATTAGTTGGACAATGAATTTCAGTGGTCTTTCCCTAGAACTTGTTTGGATAGTGGGTCCTTCTTCCTTCTACAACTTCTAACAAGGTTGACACAACTCCTAACAAGGTTGGAATCTTCTAACAATGATTCAAAGTCTCCTAATAGGGACTCTTATGTACTGAATGTGTTTATAGACTCCTAATAGGGTCCATCCTCTAAACAAGGAATATATATATATCAGTATATCTTTTTGGGCATCATTTCCACTAGGGTTTTCCCTCTTATCAAGAGTTTCCCTAGTTAACAAATTTGGTATAATTGTGTATGTTCATCTTGTTATGGTTTCTATTTATTTTTATTAAATGGTTAAGTAAGGTTGATAAAAATTTTCATTGAATAACTGATTCACACCCCCCCGTCCCCCTCTTAGTTATCTTAGTGGACTATTATTTCTAACAACTGGTATCAGAGCATCAGGTCCTTGAAGATAAGTCTTAACATCTTTGGGAGATTAGTGGCAAGTTATTTCAAAAAAGATAGTTATGAGTCTAATGGAGGAAATTTTAACACCCAGAAGATGGAGCTTCTTGGTAAAAATTAGAATTGTGTGCAGGTTTGACCATTGAGTTTTTGGATAGAGCCATAATAGATCAAGATCCGAAGAAGACATAAAGATCAAGGAAGGTATTGATCTACTTATGAAAAGAGAGAAAGAAGTTATGGAAATTTTTTCTTGTTGGACATGTAATGAGTTTGGTCATTTTTCATCTATATGCCCTAAGAGAGTGAGGAAAACAAGAAAGAGTTTACTTTTTGATGAAGATGAAGAATTTAAAGCAAGTACGGAAGGATTCTTGAATGATTATGATAAAGATAATAAGCTTGAATTGGTTAAAGAAAAGAATGTAGTACAAGAGATAGCTTTGGTAACTATTATTGATGATGATGAAGAAGAGGATAATTCTAGAATTGTTAGACAAAATGATGAAGTATTCTTTGAGAATAAAAATGATTTTCAAAATGAAGGTGAGCAAAGGTAGGAACAAAGTTTAGAACCTAGAATAGAGCCAAGAGTTGAGATAACAACTCCTACTTTTGGTAAGAATATGACAAAGAACCATCCACTAGATCAAATCATCAACAGGAAAGCTAAAGGTGTGATGACAAGAAGTAGAATCAATGAAGAACTATGTTTGATATCTCAAGTAGAACCAAAGAATGCAGATGAGGCATGCAGAGATGACTGTTGGAAGCAAGCTATGAAAGAATAATTGGATCAGATAGTGAAGAATGAGACATGGGAATTGGTCCCTAGACCAGCAAAAAAGAACATGATAGGAACAAAATGTCTATTCAAGAACAAGATGAATGAACAAGGTGAAGTTGTAAGGAACAAAGCAAGATTGGTATGTAAGGGTTACTCATAGAAAGAAGGGATAAATTATGAAGAAACCTATGATCCTATGGCAAGAATTAAAGCAGTAAGATTATTATTAGCCTATACAGTACATAAGAAATTCAAAGTGTATCAGATGGATGTCAAGTCAACATTTCTAAATGGAGAACTTGAAGAAGAGGTATACATAGAATAGCCTGAAGGTTTTCCTTTAACAAATGACAAGGACATGGTATGTAGATTGAAGAAATCATTGTATGGATTAAAACAAGCACCCAGAACCTATTATGCAAGGTTGGGCAAGCATTTGAAAAAACTTGGATTTAGCAAAGGTATGACAGACAGTAATCTATACTTGAAAGAAATAGATGATGGATTGATGATTTTGGTAATATTTTTTGATGATATCATATTTGGAGGATATGATAGTGAAAGTGACAAGTTTGTAGAAGAAAAGAAGAAGGAATTTGAAATGAGCATGATAGGGGAAATGAAATACTTCCTAGGATTATAGATTGTGCAGGATAAAGAAGGAATCTTTATTTCTCAGACTAAGTATTGGAAAGATCTATTGAAAAGGTTTGGTTTGGAAACATGTAAACTAGTTGGAACACCTATGATAACTAAACACAATTTATCTACAAAGGATGAGACACCTACTGTTGAGAAAAAGAAGTACATATCTATGATTGGAGGATTGCAATATCTGACTCACACAAGGCTAGATATAGCAAATGAAGTTAGAATTGTTGCAATATTTCAAGATGATCCTAGAGAAGCACATTATGCAGCAATTAAAAGGATATTTAGATATCTGAAGGGAACACCAAAGTTTGAATTGTGGTATGACAGATCTAATGATTTCACTTTATATGTTGATACTGATGTTGATTGGGCGTGTGGTATGGATGACAAAAAGAGCACCAATGGTGGAGCATTCTTTCTTGGAGAAATATTTATCTCTTGATTAAGAAAGAAGTAGTATTGTATCTCATAGAGTACAGTGGAGGCAGACTATGTCGCAGCAACAAACAATTGTAATCAAGTTATTTGGATGAAGCAGATGGTAAAAGATATAAAGATAGAATTCAGTGAACTTGTTCTCATACATTGTGATAACACAAGCATAGTGAATATGTCTAAGAATCCAGTGTTTCATTCTAAGACTAAGCACATTTCTATCAAATATCACATGTTGAGAGAGAAAGTTGCAGAAATGGAAATTAGATTAGAGTATGTAAGCACCAAAGAGCAGATTATAGATATTTTTACTAAGTCTCTTCCCAAAGAGACTTTTGAGTATTTGTTAGGCATGCTAGGGGTTATGCCCCTACTGACATTGTAGTAGATGATGCAAGAGTGCATCATTCCAGTGGTAGAAAGAACTATTATTTTTCTAGATTGAATGTTGATGATTCCTGTATGGGGGAGTATCTATGATGGATAGATTTATCTAGGACTCTTGATAGATGTTTTTTTGAATAGTGTCTTTGGACACTTGAGTAGGTCATAGACAGTTGTTGCAGAGATTGACAAGATGCAATGATATATGGTTGTTGAAACCTTTGACATTGATGTCAATGAGGGAGAGATTATAGAATAAAAAACATTTTGATATAGAGCACATTGAGGTATATCAATGGGGAGAAGTGTGTGAACATAGAAGCCAGTATGATTGATGAAGAGGATTTCAAAAGAAAGGATAACAATCTTTAACAATTGGCATTCTTGGAACTAGATGTTTTTCATCTATGTTGCCATCAATGCTAAAGGGGGAGATTGTTAGACCTGGTCTACAAGGTTTGACAATGATTGGTGTGGTAGACATGATAGAGGAAAGAGGATAAAGCATAGTACAAACAATTATTCTCTAAGGAATAGTTGAGAGATCAGTTGGATAGTAAAGTTCAATGGTCTTGCCCCAGAAGTTGTTTGGATAGTGGGTCCTTATGCCTTCTACAACTCCTAACAAGGTTGGCACAACTCCTAATAGCATTGGAATCTTCTACTCAAAGTCTCCTAACAGTGACTCTTATGTATTGAATGTGTTTATAGACTCCTAACAGGATCCATCCTCTAACAAAGTATATATATATATATATATATATATATATATATATATATATATATATTTTTTTTTTTTTTTTTTTTTTTGGGCATCATTCCCATTAGAGTTTTCATCTGATTAAGGGTTTCCCTAGTAAAAAAATTTGGTGTAATTTTGTATGTACATCTTGTTATGGTTGTTGTTTACTTTGATTGAATGGTTAAGATTAATTAAGGTTGATAAATGTTTTAATTGGATAACTGATTCACGCCCCCCCCTCCCCCCCCCCCCCCCCCCCCCCCTCAGTTATCTTGGTGGACTATTATTTCTAACACAATCCTCATGCAACCTCAAAGCATCTCAACAAGGGGCCCATAAGAGGCCTTGTTGGTGTTCTCAAGAATGAGGGATGTGGATGTTCTCTTCCCAAACACAACTATGATGAATCCCAAAGTGATTGAAATGAATATGAATCTTAACTAAGATGAGTGTAGAATACCTTCAATAAATGGATATGAGTAAGCCAACCTCAAAGGATTCTAGAGATGTGAATATGGAAATAAAGTAAACTAACAATAATAAGCTATCATGAAATATGCAAGCATAAATGCAAGAAATCTAACATCAATCAAAGGGTTAGTAATAAGCATGCAAATCTTTAAGAAAACTCTAACACTATACTAGCATGGTAACAATGCAAATGAGGAAGATGTAAAATTCTTGAGACAAGGGCTCTATTTATAGGTTTGAGACAAGCCTTGGGGAGGTGGCATCTATGTGGCATCCACATAGGTGCCACAAGAGAGACACATGGGCTAAGGAGACAAGCCATACAAAGGTCAACATAAGCTTTTTTGGTGATAGATATGGCTCAAGGTTTGCTAACACATGTGTGAGCAACATGGGAGAAAGAAAAGGGGGACAAGCGTGTAAGAGTGTAAGACTTTTTGGATAAAATAATAAAAGGGAGGCTTTCCTTGATCTTGAGTTGCTCACACATGTGTGAGCAAATACATAGGGACTAAAATGTGTTTAGAAAGGTGTTTAGAATTAATTAAGTGGGATTTATTAATGGGTAGGCTCAAGAGGATGAGAGTGATGGGTGTAGACTGGGTTTTAGGATGGGATTAGGATTAAATTAAATGGGATTTAACTTAATCATAGGATTAAAGAATTTAATAAAGTGGAGAGACTTAAATAAATTAGAATTTATTAAAAGGGGATTTTATGGAGGAATATGCATTAAGTAAATTTTAGTACATTAGAGGGGGATGTATTTAAGTTAAATTTAAATACATTAGGGAAATGAACCTATTTAATTAAATAAATTTAATTAAATAAGTAGAAGAATATGACAAATATAATTAATTAATAATTAATTATAATGTCAAAGAAAATATTAAATACATTAATATAGTGTTTACGACAACTTTAACTTTCTACATTTTGCCCCTCTTTGATGTGTTGTAGGGATGACATTATACCAAAGAAAAGAAAATATAGGTTGTCCTAACGAGGAGAGGGTGCAAAGAGTCATGTTGTAGCGACGAAAAGGGAAGAGGGTGCCCCCTTGAGGAAATGGGGTGAAAAAGGAATATATTTTGCCTCATTTTCTCAAAAATAGACATGGGAAGGAAAAGGGAAAGAGAAAGGGCTTGAAAGAAGGCTTTGCATGACTTGTTGGTAGGATCAGAATGAAGCAGGGTGAATTGGATAATGATTGAACTAGATAATGAATATAAATGCATTGTAACTATATGATACCGAGGGATTCAGTTGTGTTCATATGGGAGAGCACACCCTAGTTTGATATTGCAAGAGGAGTTACGCACCAAATTCTATAGTGGCATAAATGACAAGATTCCTATGTGTGGACTAGACTCTCAACAAAATAGAGACTTGAAGACAATAGATGCATAGTCATGATGGAACAAATGACATATACATACTAGAGAGGTCTAGACACACCCAAAGTCTTATTAGGGATCTTGGTGGAAAGTGTGCTAACCCATTGCCCCTAATGAGAAATGCATAACCATAACTCAAAACTAACATAGATGTGCTAAAGATTCATGAAAATAGATGATATCACAAAATGATCTGTGTAATTAGGTTAAGTCATTCAAATGATACCAATATATTGAAGATCAAGGCACACTTGAGGAGGTTATTTCTGACAGCCAAAGATACAATCAAAAAAAGACCTTATGACCAAGTAGTCAATTAATCCATAGTTCTTGTCATGAACTTTATTTTGATGGTGAATTTTGCTAAGCCTGTATAGGAAGCATGCATCCTATAACACAAAAAATTGATTGTTTGATTGAAATTGTATTGAAATGTTTTTTATTATTCACTGGCAATTGTGTGAAAGGAACAAAGTTCGCAAATCATTTAGTCTCAGTCTGAATTTGTGTAAGTTTTGTTTGCAATCACTCTTTTGATAAGCTCAATTTGATGGTATGAAGCTCAGTGCCATGAGAAGAGATGATGAATAGAAGAATTTGGACAAGATGATGGATGAAGGAAGAACTTGATTGGATTAGAAGAATGGTTGTAATAAGCTTGGGTTAGCTGAAAAAGATAGCTAGATAGTATGGAGACTGATTTGTATGAAATGATTGGAAGAAGGGAATTTGATTAGATTAGAGGATAAGTGAGTTGATTGAATTGAACTGAATTGGAGGAAGTAAAATATTGATGGAATGTGGAATAGATTAAAACCAATAACAAGAGAGAAATGAGGAATGATAAATGAATGGGAAGGGGGGGGAGACAAGGACCATGTTTCAAAGGAGTCAAAATGCCCCATACCAAGGATAGGAAAATGGAAGGAAATATGGTGGGAAATGATGGTGAAAAGAAGGATGAAACGGGATATCATGGTAGTATGCATAAACAAGCAAACATTAGTTGCACATGTATATCAAAGATTTAAAGTGAGGAAAAATACAACTAATTCTATGCTTGAGTTTTACAAATTAATACAACCAAAAAGAAATGTCCTCATGCAACCTCAAAGTAGCTCAACAAGGGTTCCTACAAGAGGCCTTGTTGGTGTGCTCAAAATAAGGGATGTGGATGTGTGAAAATAGATAGATGGTGTGAAGGCTATTATATGAAGGAAAGGAAGACGTGTGTATTTCCAAAGCATGGAACATTTTATTATTGTGCCTCTAGTATTGATCACGAGCATAGGCATGGAAGTGGAATGAATAAGGGATATGGGAGAGAGGGTATGAAATAGGGATAATGATATGAAGAGTATGGATGAAATGCAGGACATGAAATGGATGGGATAACCAAGACTAAGGACATATGAAAGAAGGATGGAAGTATGGATGGAAGATACAGAAAATGAATCTAACATGAACGAGGCATACAAGATATGGATATGATGTCAAGATCAAATATGTGAAAGTGGATGGAAATATATAGCATAATGGATGGATATGAAAAATGAGCATGAATGGATGAAAGGAAAATGATAGTCAAGATCAAAGATGTAAAAGGATGATGAATGGTAGATAGGAATATGGAAGATATGTAGGGCAATGCAGTATGGATGAAGCTTGACCCCAGTGTAGAGTGCAAGTGGAAGAGGAAAAGTGAATGGATGGATAAGTGGAAGTGGAAGACTTTGGATACATGATAGGAAAACCAAGAGAGGACTCAAGAATCTAGATACATGGATGGTATCCCTTGATATTTATTTCACTTTCTTTGTTATTTTCAAGGAATTTTTACTATTTTCTCATAGATGTTTGTAGGAAAGTGAAAAGAAGGATGAAATGGATTAGGAAATTAAGATCAAGGACCTATGACAAAGTTTGGATTAAGGGGGTGGAGTGATTTGGAGGAAGACATGTTTGATGGATGCTAGGTTGGAAGACTTGTGAGTGAGTAGATGAAGGAGGTGGAAATATCATCATTGACACACACCTTGAAAGGTGATGGAAATTTTGGAGGATATGTAGGAGAAAGTTTTAATTTTAGGATATAGAGACCCAAAATGCATGAAGGAGGTGATGAATTTAGGATGGTGGATTTTGGGACATAAGGACCCAAAATAGAGTTGGTAAATGGAATTCTTGAGGATTTTTGGAAGAAGGAAGCCTTTGAATTAGCGAAATTGGATGCCAATTTGAAATTTTCTTTGAGAATAACGGATGCATTAGGTAGCTTTGGAATCCACATGATTTTGAAATTTTTTATTTTCAGCCTTTGTGGCCTTCAGATTTTTTCTTTCTTTTGGATCATATTTTTCTATTCTTGAACATGTCTTTTAGAGGGGACATGTTGATCCTTGGATTTTTGCAAATTTTTAGCTTCATTTACTTTACCTTTGGCATCCAATTTTCTTCCATTGGCCATGGTATGGGTGTATGAGGATAAATGGTATGGAGAGCTTATGGATGAAATTACGAATGGTGAACATTGGAAGGAATTCAAGGATGTGTTGATCTTTAGGAGGAGCGTGAGGGAATGGAATGGAATAATTGGATATGGTGTATCGATGGATGTAAGGACCCAAAATGGATGGAAGGGATGAAGGGCTTGGCTTTGGAATATAAGGACCCAAAATCGATGGAAATGAGGAAGGAATGGGAATATGGATATAAGGGCCCAAAATGGACTTGGAATATGGATGATGGGAATACTTAGGTTTGGATGGAGAAATTTTGGATTTGGAAGGAGTCTAAGGTGTACCAACATCTTGAGACCGTATTTCTTCAATGGGATACTTATCATTTTCAATACAAGATATGAGTCCATGTATAGGGGGTTCATGAGTGGATTGGATGGGTGTGATAGGATCATGTGGAGGATTATGAGTGATAATAGGATCTTGAGATGGATTAGGATCATGGAATGCAAATGAAGGGGTACTTTGATCTTGACTTATAAGTGCATCATGCTATGGGATGAAAGGAATGGTTGAATCATCTAGTGGACTAGAATCATATAATGGAGTGGATGGAATGGACTTATGAGATGGAACATTTTTATCTTGATAGGAAAGAGAGCTAGTGAATTCTGTAGAAGGAATATCTTCATGAGGTGGAGAATTTATGGATGTTGACTCTTGAGATGGAGGGGAATCAGTGATGTGCATGGTACATGGAATGTCTTGATCTTGATTAGGAAGGGGATCATGAGATGGAATAAGAGGGATGAATGGATCTTGAGGGATAAGGGAATAATGGGATGGAGAAATGCTAGGATCTAGAGGAGAATAGGAATCTATAATGACATGCTTTGGAGGAAGGTCTTGAGATGGAATTGGGTGTATGACTTTGGGTGATTAGATCACTTTGTTTTTGTTTTTGTACTAAGACAAGGTTTCTAGTGAGATAAACCTATTACAAGGTGGGGATGATGTTGATTTTGGAGAATTAGGATTATGTGGAGGTTGAGGCATGGGTAGGGGATTGGGATGATGTTTTTGGACATTAAGCTCAAAGTATGGGGTATTACATGGAGGATTCAAGCTGGATAGGACATGAGGATTATGGCCTTTGAAACATGGGGGAAGGGGACATATATCATGGAAGGTAGATGTTTATTTTTTATTTTCTAGGCTCAAGATAAAATTATTCAGTTCCTCAATTTTCTTTGGCAATGACATTTCCATTTGATGAATTGTGTGGACTATGAACCGAATCATATGTGGTTGAATGATAATGAGGTGGATTTACCTTGTCAAAGGTAGAAGAATAATGAACATGAGATGGATTAGAATTAGATATGAAGTTTTGAGGATTGATTTTACATGGGTTTTGTGCTAGAGGTGTAACTCCATATTGCATTTGAAGGTTCTCAACCATTTGGTTAAGCCATTTTTTATCCATGGAACTTAGATGAGGGGTGATGAAAGATTTGATGATGGATGAAAAATGAACTTGGGACCAGAAGCATTTTTGTGTTAGATTGTGATGATTGATCAGGGAAGTACTGTACATACTCCATTATTAATTATAACCCTAAAGTGATAAAAATACTTGTATAAAAAGGCTTAGCGTTAGGGATTGTTTCATATAAGGTTTGATGCAAAAATTGCTTCTTGCAACGGTATTGAGCTATAAGGGATTGCAAATTGCAATCAAGTTGTAATTACTGGATCGTAATAATATTGGATTTTTTTTTAGTGGACATAGCCCAAGGATAGGGTGAACCACGTTAAATCTTGGTGCCTTGTGTTCTTTTCTATGTGATCTATTATTTTTTGATATTGTTTATATTTGCATTTAATTGTTATTTCTGTCTGTGGTTAAATCCTAACAAGTGGTATCAAAGTGAAGTTATATTTTAGTTATCCTCTATAGGAAAGTCTCATGGTTGAGTGGAAGTCTCATGGTTGAGTGGGAGTGATGGTAGATGAGGGTAAGCTAAAGGTTGACAAGTTTAATGGGCAAAACTTTTAGTTATGGAAGATGTAAATGGAAGACTAACTTTATCAGAAAGATTTATGAAAATCGTTGGAAGGAAAAACCAAGAATCAAGGATCTATGACAAATGACGACTGGGATCTTTTAGATAGAAAGGCACTTGAAAGCATTTGATTATGCCTGGCACCATCAGTGGAACTTAATATTATAAAAGTAAAGATGACAGAAGAGTTGATGGAAACCCTAGCAAAATTGTATGAAAAGCCCTCCACTTCAAACAAGGTATTTCTCATGAAGTGTTTATTTAATATGAAATGGCCGAAGGTGGATCTATTGCAGATCATTTAAATGAGTTAATACTGCTACTAGTTAGTTATATTCTGTGGGTATTAATTTTGATGAAGAAATTAGGGATCTCTTGATTTTGTATTCTTTACCTGAAAGTTAGAATAGCTCGGTAATGGCTGTGAGTAATTTCATTTCTGGATCTAATACTCTAAAATATGATGATGTGATTAGTGTTATTTTGAGTGAGGAAACTCATAGGAAATCCTCAAGTGGATCTACATCAAGAAGTGGTTTGAATGCACAAAGCAAAGGCAGAACAACTAAGAGAGGAAGTAATTTCAAAAATCATGGGAAATCAAGAGGAAAGTCAAAGGGGAAGAGGAGTCAATCTAGAGGACCAAGCGATTGTTGATACTATAATAAAATAGGGTATAAGAAGAAATATTGTTGGATTCTAAAGAAAAATGAAGGAGATAATCTAGAAGGGAACAAGGAGGTAAATGTGGTAAGTAACAAATCCGAAGAGGATGCTTTGCTTCTATCTTTAGAAAGTGTTGAAGATTCATGGGTTTTAGATTTTGGTGCTTCATTTCATACTAAACCTCATAGAGCTTATTTCATTGATTATGTCCAAGGGAATTTTGGGCTTCTTTATATGGGGGATAATGAACCCTATCAGATTGTTGGAAAGGGAAAAGTTAAGATTAAGCTACAAAATAGGAATCATTGGCTACTACATGAGGTAAGACATTTTCCAAGGTTGAGTAGGGATTTAATTTCAGCAGCGCAACTTGGTTGTGAGGGTTGTGTAATTACATTTAATGATAAAAATTGGAAGGTTTCAAAAGGTTCCCTTGTAGTAGCAAAAGGTGTGAAAGTAGGCACCTTGTATCTTTATACAGGTCATATTGTTCCTTCTATTTTAATTGTTTCAGAGAAAAAGGAATGTTCAGAAACAGTTGTTGGAGTTGAGCAGGGAGAATAAATAGCTATTGTAGATTCTGATAAAGCGTTGTGGCACAACAAACCTGGGCACATGAGTGAGAAAGGTATGAAAGTACTTCATTCAAATAAATTTTTACCAGGTCTAAAATGTGTTAATATGGATTTCTATGAAAGTTGTGTGTATGGAAAATAAAAGAGAGTGAGTTTTGTGAAGATTGGGAAGGAAAATAAAAGGGAGAAATTAGAGCTTGTGCATACAGATTTATGGGGACTAGCTCAAGTATCTTCCCTTGGTGGCTCTCATTATTATGTTACATTTATTGATGATTTAACTAAAAAAGTATGGGTTTATTTCCTTAGACAAAAATCTGATGTATTTCAAACTTTTAAGAAATGGAAATGCTTGGTTGAAAATGAGACTGGCAAGAAATTAAAATTTCTCAGACTTAATATTGGTGGTGAGTATTGCAATCATGAATTTGAAGATTATTGCTCCACTAATGGTATTCATAGATATAAAATTGCTCCAAAGACTCCAGAGGAAAATGGAGTGGTTGAATGCATGAAGAGGACTATAATGGAGCATGCAAGGAGCATGAGGTTGCATGTTGGATTGCCCTTACACATGTAGGTAGAGGCTATCAATACTAATATATATTTGATTAATAGAGATCCCTCTACTCTTTTGGGTTGTGTTATTCCAAAGGAAGTGTGGACTGGTAAGAAGGTGAGTTATTATTTTCTCAAAACCTTTAGTTGTGAAGCATTTCCTCATATAGATTCTAAAAATAGAACCAAGCTAGAAGCTAAGTCAAAGAAATGTGTATTTGTTGGATATGGCATTAATTAATTTGATTATAGGCTTTAGGATTTTGAAAATCATAAAATGTTAAGAAGCAGGGATGTCATATTCGATGAGAAAGTGTTGTACAAAGATCTATTGCAGCAACATGAGAAGAAAGAAGATGATTATGTAGTGCTAGATGTTACTCCAAAAGAAGATGTTTCAACCATTCCTCATGATGTGCAACAACCGCAACAACAAATACCACACACACCAATGAATGTTAGATGGTCAAAAAGGCTAAGTAGACCTCCAAAAATATTTTCTCCCTCTTTGTATTCTATTTTACTAACTGATGCTGGTGAACCTAAATGTTATGATGAAGTTGTAGGTGGATACTAAGATCTAGTGGGAGTCTACAATGAAAAATGAAATTAGACTATTTGTTAAAAAATAAGACATGGGATTTATGAAAGTTGCTTGCTAGG
This sequence comes from Cupressus sempervirens, assembly GCA_028749045.1. Taxonomy (NCBI): domain Eukaryota; kingdom Viridiplantae; phylum Streptophyta; class Pinopsida; order Cupressales; family Cupressaceae; genus Cupressus; species Cupressus sempervirens. The sequence goes on along the minus strand of CM053789.1, from coordinate 919,013,655 downwards.
AAAAGAGTTTTATAGAATAAGTGAGTTTACAGGTTGAAAGAAGAGGGTGGAGGTAAGAAAAGATTTAAATCCAGGTTAGTGTTAAAAGGATTTGCATAGAAAAAGGGCATTGATTTTGATGAGATATTTTCTCTTGTTCTTAAATGACTTTTATTGATGGAGACACAACCAAAGACCAGAATGAAAACATAAGAAAAGGGAAATATTATTATCAATGAAAAATGCACTATGGGCTTACAATAGTATGATTCTGGAGAAAGAAATCCTCCACACAGTACCTTCTCTCTAACTCCACTAAGAACTATCTTTACAATGCCAGAAATGTTCTTAAATAGACCCCAATTCATTTAGAGTTAGGAATACATTCTAGAATATGCCAGTTAGCATCCACCACCAAAACATAAGGTTCCAAAAGTCACATTAGAAGTCAGTGTAAAATTAGAAGAATCCAAAAACGGTAGTCCAACTTCGGGGAGGCATAACTTTTGAACCGGGACTCTGATTGATGAACCGTTTACATTTCCAAAAAGCTCTCAAAGCACTCTATAACCCTATGGATAGGTTTCTCTAGTCCCCCATTTTTAGGCCCATACGAGGCCATTTAGTGCCTCAAACTTGACTTTGAAGCGCTCTTAGGAGGTTTCCAGGAAACTTAAAACTGTAATAACTTTCTAACCATAAAGTCTTTTGACCTGATTCTTTTTATGGAGTGTTTTAAATTATAAGTATAATCATCCCTCCAAATTACACCCTCTAACTCATCATAATTTTGGCTCTATTACAAAATAACCCATTTTCTACATTTACACGTATTCCAAGGTGCTTAAAAACTCTAACACAGAAAACTAATAGTGAAACTATGAGAGTTGGAACTTTATTTGACCCAAATGGGTATCCAGAAATAAAAACACATTAAGCAGAAACTATCTCTAAGCATATTTTTGGGTGATACAGGATTGTCGTCACACCACTGGATGCTCCTGCATCATTTATTCACACTGTTTTAAGTATTGTGGATACTGAAGATTTGCATTTGGAGTAATTTGATGTTAAAATAGCTTTCCTTCATGGTGATTTGGATTAAGAGTTATATATGACATAGCCACAAGGATTTGAGGTCAAAGGTAAGGAGAACTTAGTGTACAAATTGAAAAAAAGTTTATATGGCTTAAAGCAAGCACCTTGGCAATAGTATCTGAAATTTGATAGTTTTATGCATGACTATGGATATAGTAGGTGTCATTTAGATTATTGTGTTTATTTTAAGAGGTTGGATGATGATATCTACATTATTTTATGTTTATATGTTGATGATATGCTTGCAGGTGGGTCTAACATGGATCACATTAAAGGGCTGAAATGCCAATTAGCACATGCATTTTCTATGAAGGATTTGGGGGCAGCAAAACAAATCCTTGGTATGAAGATTTACAAAGATAGGAAGAATAGGAAATTGATGTTATCTTGGGCTGATTATGTTGAGAAAGCGTTGCAACATTTCTCTATGAAGAATGCTAAAGCTGTCAACACACCTTTACCTGTTCATTTGAAGTTGACAAAGGAGATGTGTCCCAAGACACAAGAAGAGGAGGATAAGATGTCCAAGGTACCCTATGCTTTAGCTACAGGAAGCTTGATGTGTGCTATGGTATGTACAAGGCTAGATATTGCACATGCAATGGGAGTCATTAGCAAGTATATGAGTCATCTAAGAATTTAGCATTGGAATGCAGTCAAATGGATTATCAGATATCTAAGAGGTACATCCAGTAAGTTTTTACACTCTGGAGGCTCTACTACTAATTTACAAGGATATGTTGACTCAGATTTGATAGGGGATATTGATACCAGGTGGAGTACTACAGGTTATGTATTTACTATTGGTGGGATAGTCGTGAGCTGAGTTTCTAGGTTACAAAAGGTTAATGCTTTATCCACTACAGAGGAAAAGTATATTGTTGCTATGAAGGTAGCCAAGGAGATGATATGGCTTCAGTTATTCTTGAAAGAATTGGGACACCCTCAAAGGGATAATTATTTGTTTACAGATAGCCAAAGTGTCATTCATCTTGCAAAGAATTCTGCTCTACATTCAAAGACAAAAAAACATATAGTTGCATTACCATTTCATTCGGTCGGTTTTGGATGATGGAGAGTTAAAGTTGAACAAGATACATACAAATGAAAATCTTGCAGATATGTTTACAAAGATAGTAACAAGGGAGAAGTTGAACTCCTCTTCAAATTTAGTTGGTCTTCTAGACTAAACAAGAATAAAAGAACAACAGAGTCTAGGGTGGTTTGATCCAGTCGAAGCCTCATGGAGTAGCGGCATAGCTATAGGATTAGTCTCCAAGTGGAAGATTGTTGTTTAGTGTAGAGCCTAATTAGTCCCCAAGTGGGAGATTTTTAGATTATGGTGATTCATCAAGGAAGTATTGTACATACTCCATTATTAATTATAACCCTAAAAGTAGTAAAACTACTTGTATAAAAGGGCTTAGGGTTAGGGATTGTTTCATATAAGGTGTGATATAAAAATTGCTTCTTGTGGCAGTATTGAGCTATAAGGGATTACAGATTGTAATCAGGTTTTAATCATTGGATTGTAATAATATTGGATTAATTATTTGGTGGACATAGCCAAAGGATTGGGTTAACCAGGTTAAATCTTGGTGCCTTGTGTTCTTTTCTGTATGATCTATTATTTTTTGATATTATTTATATTTGCATGTAATTGTTATTTCTGTCTGTGGTTACATCCTAACATTTTGGACTTTGTATTCGATTTGATTTGGATTGGATTTGACTTGATATTGATTGGATTTCATTTGATTTTATTTTATTTGAAATTGGATGAAGGTTTGAGATAACCTTGATAAGATTTGGGTCATTCAAGATAACTAGGATTAAAGTCCAAGGATTATGATGGTGCTCCTAAGTCCAAAGTAGAAGCTTTTATGAAAATTGAATTAGAAGAAAATTTTAATGGATTAAATTAGAACGATTGATTTTGGATGAAGATGTAAATGGATTGAATTAGAAATTGATTAGAAATGAATGAATTTGACAAGGGATTGGACTAAGAATCATGAGGATGAATCATTGAACGAAGTAATTGGATCTTGATGTAGATTATGAATCATGACTAGGATGAAGATTAGGGAGTTGATTGAATGATTAATAAAATGAGGAAATGATTAGAAGGATTTGATATTTTGAGTAATGAGTTGAATGATTAAGATGAGAGATGCATGATGGCAATGAATTCAATGAATAGAAGAAGTGATGTGGAAAACTAGAGCTTCTCTTGTAATTTTGTTTTGAACTTTTATGATTTTTTAGGATTTTTTAAAGTTAAAATGAAAAATCAAACAATAAAATATATATAAGGAAAATTTAGATCGTGTGTCCCCTTTAACTGGGGAGGATTTTGAACACTCAAGAATGTCAACAATCCTATAAGGTTTTGACTAGGATATACAAGCTCAACTCGAAATGTCTTCGATATACGCAAGGTATGTGAGGCCCAAATCTATAGATGAAAAAAAATAATGCCACACAATCAGGAGGAGACGGTAACCCAAATCTCCACCTTCACTTCCCAAAGGTAAAAAGTTCTTTGGGGCTTAGCTAAGAGTGACAAGATTATGCTTCCAAGAGAGTTGTCTTTCAATTCACCTCACAATATTTATAATCCACCAGAACACTAGAGTTGAGGTCATCCCAAGGGGTGATGAAATCCCCAAGAAAGCCTCCTAAAAAAAGTGCAAAACAAGGCCACTTATTTCTTGTGCACTCAAGATCACCCAAAGGTGCAAGAGGATTGAATATGTAAGTGGTCTTGGGTTTAAAAGATAATTGTTCTTTTCCAATTGATGCTTTAGATTTTGTAATCTATTGTTAAATAAACTCATGTTTATAGCATACAATGTTCTTTCCAACTTGATAATGTTCTCAACATAATAAAAATTGAGAGTTCACCAACATAAGTAAATCGGGTGTCATCCACGTAAGAAATTTGATAAGGAAAGAGTCAATTCCTTTATGCATTCAAGATTGAGTGAGTGTTTGTTTTAAGCACCAAGTCCAAAATTTTATTGCAATGCTCTTTGAACCTTTAAGCATTCAAGATTGATGAGATTCATTTTAAACCCAAATTGAAATGTGTATCATAGCATTTTTCTTTGACCTTTATGCATTCAAGAGTGTATCTAATTTCTAAGCATTCATTCCAAAAAAAAATTTGTGAATTTCCTTAAGGTATTCAAGATTGAATTTGGATTGTTTTAGCTTCAAGACATTCAAGAGTGTGGTGGATTTATCAAATTAATTGCACATACATTCCAAGGCAAGTGTTTAAGCATTCAAGTTAATTTCCCAAGAGCAACAAAACTTTAAGAAAATTTGCAAAAAAAATATGGTTAGGTGTTTCTATAAGGTTCCCTTCTATAATGTTGCAATAAACAACTTGATTAGCTTCAATAAAATTCCCAAAAATGAAAGCTTAACTATGGGAAAACCTATTTTAACTTATTTTGTTATTTTTTATACACGTAAATCAACCTAGAATAGAAAAAAGTTATATGAATGATTCGATGCAAGGAACTACAAAGGACTTATTATATGTTAAAGATATCAACATAATCAAGTTGTGGTATTTCTCCATAATACTTGTAAACTTGTATATGATTGTAAAGAGAAGTGAGCTCGCCCATTTTTGTAATCCAACTCCTAATAGGGTTGAGACCTTTGACAAGGTCTAGTCCTCTAACAAGGATAGATATACTATATTTATGTAATAGACTCCTAACAAAGTCAACACATTTCACAAGGTAGTTTTGATTAGTGGATCATTTTGTTGGTACCGTCCCCACTAGGGTTTTCTCTTGGCCAAGGTTGCCCTAGTTAACAAAATACGATGTTATGAATTTCTTTGTGTTCTTATTATTTATTTTTAGTTTAATCATTTATGCTAGTTTAAGGTTCATATTTGATTTCCATATTTGGGTGAAAAGTTGTGGAGTAATGATTCACCCCTCTTTTCAATATTCCCTATTTCTAATATAAAATTCCTACAACAACTAGGCACCTATTTTTTCTACTTCTTGTTCTTCTTAGGTATGTTCATGGAACCCGAGTGCCTCCCTCTTTTCCTAGTAATTTTTTTCCTGGTTTTCACATTCTTCATTTTATCCTAACCCTTATTTGAAAAGTTCTCCTTTATGGGTCTCCTCTTCTTCTTTTAGGCTTTGAATATAAACCCATGTACCTCTTTAAGGGTAGTCTCATTTATGAGTATTCTTCCATATTCCCTATTAGTGTATAAGAATGGGTTTTCTACTTCCTCCACAATGGGTTGGGGGGCTTGAAGATGGAGGCATTGCAATCCATTAGTGGGAGCATATCTGGAAGATTAATGTTGAATTTGGAAAGATTAACTAGCAATTTAAAATTATATTATCTATCAAATCTATTATATGTATCTTGGAGTTCCACTACACTATTAAGAGTGTCTTTAGAAGAACTATTATCTTCTAGCATGCTAATATTTTTCCCTTCCTTGGGAGGTGCATCCATCGGTGGGGAGTCACTACCTTCCCCTTTACTCTTCATACCCATAGCACAAGGAATATCTCCACCTAGCTTAAGGCTACCACAAATGACAGATTTTAGCCTACTCTTGGAGGAAGACAATCTTCTAATTTTTTTAAGGGAAATTTGTTTGACTTTCAAAGTCCTGTTATTTGGCTTGGAAGTAGGAAGATCAAGATCAAAGTTTAAGGATTCAATGTTTGGCAGCCAAAAATAATCAAGGGTTGGGGATTATGCACAAAATTGTAGTCTTTGTTATTCTCTAGAAACTTAGCTTGGAGGGAATCAAGCTCCTCTTGTAGTTTCTAGTTAGAAGTAAGAGAAATTTGATTAGGTGTACTAGGTTGTACAGGTTTACGAGCATGTTTAGTATACTCTAGCTTATTCTTGGATGTAAATAGAGGACAATCATTTCTCATGTCTTTGTATTTCTTGGACAATAAACATGTATTAAACATCTTAGGAAGGTAATGAGACATGAAAAAATGAACCTCGATACCAAAAGTGAGTTCTTCAAGGATATCAATTGTCGGGTTAATTTATATTAATACATAGGCATCCATATGCGAGGGGAGATTATCAGTGTGGTCAACTCTAATTACATTTCGAATAGGGGCCAAGGCTTGTGAAATGAAATTCCATAAAATAGGAGGAATTTTCCCCACAATTAGCCATCTAAGGAAATAAAGGGAAACAATTTCATTAAATATTTCTTTAGTGTCTAGGGTAGGGCACAAAATACGCTTGGGCCACTTTTCTAGTATTATTTGGCAACCACTTCCTTTTGGTGATTAGGGTTGCTAAAGAAAACTAAAAATAGGCCTTTTGAATGAATTTGAAATACAAGAACTAGAATCCAAATATTTTAATCTTTATATTATGGATCCAATAATTCATATATTTTCTAGAAGGAATATCATCTAAATCTTGAGAAACCCAAAAAATAGCATATTTCTAAGTATGTTCTTCTCAAAATCAATTGCCATGAACACTGGGGTATTTGGTTTGATAAAAAATTACCTAGTGTTTGAAATCTAACATCTCTCTTCTACAATTGAGGGCCAAGATGAGTTTGGTTGGGATTTTAGCATACACCATCTAGGCATGGTGTTCTTCCTTCCATCGCATCACGAAAAATATTTGGCTTAGGGTTTTTTTCACCTTCATTTTCCTTATTATTGTCATTGTGTTTATCAAGGGAACCCATAAAAGGGAGATGGATAGCATGTTAAGGCTGGGTCAAAATAGATGCTATGAGGGACCTTATGTTAATGGGAAGATCTCCTAAAAATTTATGCCTTAGGTTGCAAAGCATACTCAATAGAAAAATCCACCCTTATGAATCAAAATTACCCATAGATAATCATATCTTGGTTTCATAAAGACATAAGCCAAAATACTTTTCACAGTCAAAAGGATGGGTACTTATTTCTCTATAATTGCTAATAGGATTCCTTGGCCTAATATATAATCGTTCATCTTTTCCATGCTCTCTTATAGTAGAATATGGGAACTAAGCTATAGTTCATGTCTCTTTTCTCAAATTGCTAATGGAAATGTAAATTCCTAATGGATAGTTGTTGATCTTTCCACGCCCTCTTATAGTAGAAGGTAGTAACTAAACTATACTTGATGCTACTTCTCTTTAAAAACTAATAGAAGACCCTAAATTGATGGATAGTTGTTGTTTTTTTTCCATGGTCTCCTAGTTGATATTTGAGGTTGATGATTGTCATTGATGTCAACATTAGCCTCTGGTTTATTAGTTCTTTTTCTTTGATGTATTGCTTGATGTGTATCGATAGGTCTAATGTATCAGTTGCACATTGTTCTCTCTATATTGATAATATGTGCTTCATGTCTTGATTTCACCATTGGTTGTGCATTAAATCTTTTAAGAATTTTGGACCTTGGTGATAGATATTCTTGGAATTAACATATCTATGTGGTGTCAAACATTTGATGGATCGAGACTTCTGGGTTGATCCTTTTTAGAATGTGATTTATGTTTCAATCCCAACAACCATTTGTAACATGTTGATCAGTATTGTTGGTATTGAAGTTTTTCATGTTTTTGTAGTGTGTTGGATTGATCAAGGAACATTGAGACCTATTTCAAATTTGTTGATGGCTTTGAGGGTGACATCCAATATAAATAAAGCGTCATTTAAAGTTGTGGATGTGTGTAACTTGTATTAGAATAATTAGTCCTTGAGATTACTAAGATGAGGGCGAGGGGTGAATTAAATAAAAAATTAGATCTAATGAAGATTTTCCTTCAAACCTTCACCACTTACATGCAATAAAGAATGCTGACTTGTAATGAACATGCAACAAGAAATAGACATCCACACAAATTCAACACATGACACAAGGATATTTTTCATGGAAACCCAATTTGAGTCAAAACCATAGTGGGATTTATACTGTTACATCCCAAATTTTTGACTTAATTTTAAACTTGCTCATAATTGTTGGATTTAACAGATTTTTCTTTCATGATCATGTGAGGTAGGTAGTTATTTATATATGTTGTATTAACTATTAATGAAGATGGTTGTTAACCATTAACTATTATATGATGTTAGCAGTTGCTTGATTTTGGAATTATGATTAATAATTTAAAGTCTTTTAAATATTTATATGAAAATTATTATGGAATTGTTATTATGGTGGAGGTGTTTTCATGGGTGATTGCAAGAAAAGATGGAGGGGGGAAAGCATTGCTAAACAGGATTATCGGAATGGGATACCCAGTCAATAAGATTGATAGGTATGACCTTAAATCTCTTTGGTAAGGACTTAACAACTTGAAAACAAGATACATCTGTGGGACCTACATGAGCTATTAAATAAATAATCTAAGAAACATAAAATAATCAAATTAAAATATAAAACCTGCCTCAAAGGATTTTAAATGATCTCTCACCATATTATTATAATATATACGTATATATGTACATATAGATATAAAAATGAAATGGCTCCATTATAGTATAATAATATAATAAAATGATGTCACCACATTAATATAATTACATGTACGTATGTAAATATAAAATATAACAATAATCAAATTATATGTTAGGAATAAGGTGTCTCAACCTTGGATAATTCTTATTCTTATTATTTGTTTTGTAAATGTATTTTTTGCAAATAATGTAATTAAGTGTGAGTGTACATGTCTAGTTGGCATGTTGATGTGTCACTCCACTTGTATGTGTCGGCATCTTGAATTGTGTGTAAGGAGATCATGGTTGAAATGGTTATGACGGATTCCTATGACGGGTAAGAGCTATCTCTAGAAGATTTGATGATGCATGAAGACATGAAGACATGTGGCAATTGATCATTGAGTACTGTACACTCAAGTCTCCATCTAGTGCGCAGGGTTCGAGGCATCGACCCGAAAAAAAAATTGGGTTCCTACTTTTTTGGAGAATGGTAAAACTAATACGGTTGTTCTTTGGAAGTTGCCCTAAAATAGAAAGTGTATGATATAAGCTTTTTTAGCGTTGGAAATAGGAGAGAGTGAAAAGTGTATTATTGGTTGCTACTAGATTATTCTTCTGTGTCCTAAAAGAACTTGCACTACAAGTGTGTTGTAACCTTTGGGTTGAAGATAATACATTGTTTAATTTTTGGAGGGGTGGGGTTGTTTTACCAAAAGGTTTTTCCCCACCAGCATATCTTTGTGTTTATGTGTTTTTTCTTTCTCTATTTGTTTTTTATATTCATGGTTGACTACAATATTATTGTTTACATAACAGTGAATCTGAAATTGTAAGGATTTAATAGGAATTTGCACAATACTTTCCTTAAGGGATCAGTGTAGGAAGTTGTTTCTGCACCTAAGTTTCCTTACATTATAACCTTCCAACTCTTTTTCCATTTTTTGTTCTTTCCTTTTTTATAATCAATTAAACACTTGGCATAATAAATTTACAAATATTCTTATGTTACGAAAGCCAAGAAGTCGTGACTTGTTCCTTTTAATGGAAGTCATGAGGAGAAGGCAGATGTCATATTTCAAACACCCAACTACCTTGTTTGATAAGTTTTCCAGTATTCTTTTCGCCTCCCCATAACACCCGATTTTATATTTTTCTTGTGCTAATTCTTTGTTGTTACCAATCTGCATTTTTCTTTCCATGAATTCATACCATTTAGACATTTTGTTGGAGATTCGTGAGTACTTATGGTGGAAGTTGAGTTAGATATTGCAAGTAAAGTGTGACGAAATAGCTGGGTGCTAGCAAGGCAATACTTTTGACTTGTTCAGGTTATGTGAAATAGCTGAACACAATCCTTTCAATTTGAATTCATTATTTAGAAACATTGAATTTCATAGCATCAAGTTTAGTATTCAATTTTACAGATTGAACTTCTTTTAGTTATGTTTTTTTGCATGACAAGTGAAAGCCAAGTAACTGTAGTATGGATTCATAAGTCATCATGCCAATAGAGAATAGAATTAAACCATAAATTTTGCAATCTTTATTTTACTCAAATCACAAATTTTTAACCAATGGAATCATAAGTTGTTAACCAATGAAAGTTAAAATACAATGAAAGTATATCTATAAGTCTTAAATCACAAATGTGAAATGCTAGAAGCAACCATTTGCCATAAATTAATAGAACAGGGTCAGATGCTCTAAAAATTCGAACACCTAGGACTCACTAGTTGTGTAGCCATGAAAAAGGTGAAGAGGTGAGATGAAATCCTGCAAGGATAAAGAATGTGAAATCAGACTTGATACTTTAAATCAAAATAAATAAATCTTACTTAATAGCCCATGCTCATCCCTGTAAGGTAACCTGTTGTCAAGTTGAGCGATGGTGATTAGGTCGATGAACCCATCAAAAATCCTTGGCCAAGTTAGTTCAAGGGCATGTTTTCCATCTAATGATCACTTGATATCAGAGGTGCCAGTTATGTAGACATGTTTGTTTCATAATTGTGCAGACATTCTAAACACTAGGATGCTTAGGTGGCTGGACTAAGAACATCCCAAGCCTGATCCTGAGGTAGGGAGAGTCTTTCTAGTTCAATAGATTTTATGGGGATAAGTATGGTCTGAAGTTGGGAGGTTAAGCCTATGTCAATGCTTCTCCTCTTACCAAAGCCAAGGCTTACACAACCAGCTAAAGACCCTCTGTATGATACTGGTATGTCCTTTCCTTCTTTTCTTGATAAGCATTTACTAACTTGTATCTAGAAAGGATAGTTAATTGATAATTTAGTTATTTTAGTTAATCAGAGATACGGTTATTTTTAGTTGATCATTAATAAAGTTATTTTTAGTTGATCATTAATCTAGTTATTCTAGTTGATCATAAATACAATTATTTTTAGTTGATCATTAATATAGTTGTTTCAGTTGAACATGTTCAGTTAACCATTAATCTAGTTATTTCAGATGATCATGGATACAGTTATATTTCAATTAATCGTTAAACTAATTATTTTTAGATGATCATTGATATGGTAATGGTTATTTCATTTATTTGTTAAAATAGTTAATGTCATATGAAAATGATTTTCAATTATCTATTCAATGAATGTTGGAAAAATCTTTATTTAAATTGTCCTTGTTTTTTATATTAAAAAAATGGTTTGTTACATGTACCCACAAATATGATATCACTCTTTTGAAGTATGCCTGATTAAGAACATAGCCCTATTAGGAGCTTACAATAAATTTGTGTTAATAAAAGACCTTATTAGGAGACTATTGCTTAAGGGATTTACCTCTAGCCTTGTTAGGAACTATATTGTCTTAAATTCAACACAATCCAATTTAATGACATTTTAGCACCTATTTAATGCAAGATCATCAATCTCCTTGTGTCTTTCACATCTTCTTTCCTTTTTTGTCCTTCCTTCTAGGTTGAATTGAGGTAAAACCTAATAGATCCTCTTTAAAGCTCTTATTTTCATGGTCTTAAGCTCAAGGTAGGATCTATTTCCCCTAGGACCTTCCTTTCATCCACCTATCCACTTGGAACCTACTCCTTGCACCAAAATGAGATTTCTTCAGAATTTGGACATGATTTCTAGATCCTGATCAAGACCTATTTTGGAGTACTAAGGTAACCTTGGGGGTTTGTGCACTCAATCATTAGAGGTATGGTGCACCCTGGACAAATCAAGGGTGCAATATGCCCTTAACGATTGAATGCAAGCACAGATGATAAAATATCAGAGACAACAGAACAGAACTGAGCAAATTATACCTGATACTTACTCTTGCAAATCACAGATAGTACTAGAGCAGAGACACCAAACCACATAGATGACAGAACTTGTAGCTGCTAGAAAAAATGCAGACAATAAATTAGGGGTACAATCTGCCCTTGACAACAAAGTGCAAGCACAGATGACAAAATATCAAATACGACTAAACAGAGATGACAGAACAAAACCTAGCAAATTATACCAGATACTTACTCTTGAAAATTGTAGACAATAGTACCAGAGTGAAAACACCAAATCACGTAGACAACAGGAACTTGCAGCTGCCAAAAAAATCACAAACAACAAAACTAGGAGTCACTGGCAAATCGCAAATGCCAAAACAGTGCGTCATCGGGTCATCGGGAAATCGTAGAATAGTAAAATACAAAGTATGTGTGTAAGCATAAGTTATATACCAAAGGCAAGCACTTTATATATATATATATATATCAACATGTATAGATGATATGATGATCCACAATTTTTGTATTGGTCAATCTTTCAAATTTGAAGTTTTGAAATTTTGAAGTCTTTTGAAAAATATCACTCATCCTTAGCAATTTTTTCACAATGTTGTCATCAATGCTAAAAGTGGAGACTGTTGGAAGTTTGGTTCAGTAAGTTGATAAGAGTTGTCATTAATGGAAACATTATGTTATGGTAAGACCATAAAAGGAGAAAGTTGAGTCTAATATTTAGGTTGAAGAAAATTACCTAAGTACCAAGCAAGATTATAATGCATAGACATACAGATTATTTTGGAAAGCTTCACAAGGATTGGATATATAGCTATAAATTAGAGGGATGGTGGTTTGGACATTGAAGAGGCAATTTTTAAGGATTTTGAACTTACTATAATGTGTTGCATAAAGTTTTTGATGGATTTTCTAATATAGTTTTGATAGCACTGAAACATAACATAGGACAAAGTATTGGAAAATTGGCCAAGGACTTCATTTGACTTGTCAAATCAAGAACTTATCAAGGTGGTGATGACATCCTACATCTTAATCCTCATGTAGTAGAATTTGATATTTGTTTTGGGTAATGTGTGGTTAAGTGCAAGGTTGAAAATGAAAGAAATCAATATAGAGGAAGGCATTCTTGTTTAGTGAAGTTTTCATTTGTATTGCAATGATATGATTTCTATATGTGTACTGTATTGGTGTTGGTTGCATGCAAATTTTTCGATTAGATAAAAGAAAAAAGTTATATGAATGATTTGATGCAAGGAACTACAAAGGACTTATTAGATGTTGAAGATATCAACACAATCAAGTTGTGGTATTTCTCCATACTACTTCTAAACTTTTATATGATTGTAAAGAGAAGTTAGCTCGCCCATTTTTGTAATGCAACTACTAATAGGGTTGAGACCTTTGACAAAGTCTAGTCCTTTAACAAGGATAGGTATACTATATGTATGTAATAGACTCCTAACAAGGTCAACACCTTTCACAAGGTAGTTTTGATTAGTGAATCATTTTGTTGGTACCATCCCCACAAAGGTTTTCTCTTGGCCAAGGTTTCCCTAGTTAACAAAGTATAATGTTATGAATTTCTTTGTGGTGTTCTTATTATTTCTTTTTAGTTTAATCATTTATGCTAGTTTAAGGTTCATATTTGATATCCATATTTGGGCAAAAAGTTTTGGAGTAATGATTCACCCCTCTTTTCAGTATTCCCTATCTCTAATATAAAATTCCTACAACAACTAGGCACCTATTTTTTCTACTTCTTGTTCTCCTTAGGTATGTTCATGGAACTCGGGTGCCTCCCTCTTTTCCTAGTAATTTTGTCTTGGTTTTCACATTCTTCATTTTTATCCTAACCCTTATTTGAAAGGTTCCCCTTTCTAGGTTTGCTCTTCTTCTTTTAGGAATTTAAAATAAACCCCAATACCTCTTTAAGGGTAGTCTCATCTATGCGCATTCTTCCATCTTCATTATTAGTCTCTGAAAAGGGGTTTTTCACTTTCTTCCACAATGGTTGGGGGTACTTGAAGATGGAGGCATTGCAATCCATTAGTAGGAGCACCTCTGGAAGATTAATGTTAAATTTGGAAAGATTAACTACCAATTTAAAATAATATTATCTATCAAATTTTTTATATCTATCTTGGAGTTCCACTAAACTATTAAGAGTGTCTTTACAGGAACTATTATCTTCTAGCGTGCTAATCATTTCCCCTTCCTTGGGAGGTGCTTCCATCAGTGGGAAGTCACTACCTTCCCCTTTACTCTCCACACCCATTGCACAAGGAATATCTCCACCTAGCTTAAGGTTACCGCAAATGACATATTTTAGTCTTCCCTTGGAGGAAGAAAATATTCTAATTTTTTGAAGAGAATTTTGTTTGGCTTTCAAAGTCATGTCATTTGGCTTGGAAGTAGGAAGATCAAGATCAAAGTTTAAGGATTCAATGTTTGGCAGCCAAAAATAAGTAGGGGCTAGGGATTATGCACAAAATTGTAGTCTTTGTTATTCTCTACAAACTTAGCTTGAAGGGAATCAAGCTCCTCTTGTAGCTTCTAGTTAGAAGTAAGAGAAATTGTATTAGGTGTATTGGGTTGTACAAGTTTACAAGCACGTTTATTAGAATCTAGCTTATTCTTGGATGTAATTAGAGGGAAATCATTTCTAATGTGTCCCACTTTCTTGTACAATAAACATGTATTTAAACCTCTCAGGAAGGTAATGAGACATGAAAAGAATGAACCTCAATACCAAAAGTGAGTTCTTTAGGGATATTAATTGTCGGGTTAATTTATATTAATACACAGGCATCCATATGCGAGGGGAGATTATCAATGTGGTCAACGCTAATTACATTTCCAATAGGGACCAAGGCTTGTGGGATGAAATCACATAAAATAGGAGGAATTTTCCCCACCATTACACATCTAGGGAAATAAAGGGTGACAATTTCATTAAATATTGCTCTGGTGTCTAGGGAAGGACACCAAATACACTTGGGCTAGTTTTCTAGTATTGTTTGGCAACCACTTCCTTTTGGTGATTAGGGTTGCTAAAGAAAACTAAAAATAGGCCTTTTCGAATGAATCTGAAATATAAGAACTAGAATCCAAATCTTTTAATCCTTATATTATGGGTCCAATAATTCATATATTTTATGGAAGGAATATTGTTTAAATCTTGAACAACCAAAAAATAGCATATTTCCTAAGTATTTTCTTCCCAAAATTGATTTCCATGACCACTCGGCTATTTGGCTTGATAAAAAATTACCTAGTGTTTGAAATCTAACATCTCTCTTCTACAATCGAGGGCCAAGATGAGTTTGATTGTGATTTTAGCATACACCATCCAGGCTTGGTATTCTTCCTTCCATCGCATCACAAAAAATCTTTGCCTTGGGGTTTTTCTTACCTTCATTTGCCTTTTTATTGTCATTGTGTTTATTGGAGGAACCCATAAAATAGAGATGGATAGCATGTTAAGGATGGATCAAAATAGATGCCATGAGGGGCCTTATGTTAATGGGAAGGTCTTGTCAAAATTTATGCCTTAGGTTGCAAGCTTACTCAATAGAAAAACCCACACTTATGAATCAAAATTACCCATAGATAAATGTATCTTGGTTTCATAAAGACATAAGCCAAAATATTTTTCACAGTCAAAAGGAGGGTTACTTGCTTCTCTATAATCGCTAATAGGATTCATTGGCCTAATATATAATTGTTGATCTCTGCCATGCTCTCTTATAGTAGAATGTGGGAACTAAACTATAGTTCATGTCTATTTTCTCAAATTGCTAATAGAAATTTTTTTCCTAATGGATAATTGTTGATCTTTTCCATGCATTCTTATAGTAGAAGGTGGGAACTAAACTATACTTGATGTTACCTCTCTCAAAAAACTCAGAGAAGACCCTAGATTGATGGATAGTTGTTGATTTTTTCCATGATCTCCTTGTTGGATTTTGAGATTGATGGTTGTCATTGATGTCAACGTTAGCCTCTAGTTTATTAGTTCTTTTTATTTGATGTATTGGTCGATGTGTATCGATAGGTCTTATGTATTGGTTGCACATTGTTCTCTCTATACTGATAATATGTGCTTCATGTCTTGAGTTTACCATTTGTTGTGTATTAAATCTTTTAGAAGTTTGGATCTTGGTGGTAGATATTCTTGGAATTAACATATCTATGTGGTGTCAAACATTTTTTGGATCAAGACTTTTGGGTTGATTTTTTTTAGAATATGGTTTATGTTTCAATCACAACAACGATTTGTAACATGTTGATCATTATTGTTGGAATTGAAGTTTTTGATGTTTGTGTAGTGTGTTGGATTGATCAAGGAACATTGAGACCTATTTCAAATTTGTCTTGGTTGATGGCTTTGATGGTGACATCCAATATAAATAAAACATCATTTAACATTGTGGATGTGTATAACTTGTATTGGAATAATTAGTCCTTGAGATTATTGAGATGAGGGCAAGGGGTGAATTAAATAAAAAATCAGATCTAAATGAAGATTTTCCTTTAAACCTTCACCACTTACATGCAATAAATAATGTTGGTTTGTAATGAAACTTGCAACAAGAAATAGACATCCACATAAATTCAACACATGACACAAGGATATTTTTCATTGAAACCCAATTTGAGTCAAAACCACAGTGGGATTTGTACCCACAAATATGAATTCACTCTTTTGAAGTATGTTTGATTAAGAGCATAGCCCTATTAGGAGCTTACAATAAAGTTGTGTTAAGAAAAGACCCCGTTAGGAGACTAATGCTTAAGGAATTTACCTCTAGCCTTGTTAGGAACTATAATGTCTTAAATTTGACACACTCTGATTTAATGACATTTTAGCACCTATTTAATGCAACATCATCAATCTACTTGTGTCTTTCATATCTTCTTCCCTTTTTTGTCCTTCCTCCTAGGTTGAATTGAGGTGAAACCTAATAGATCATCTTTAAAGCTCTTATCTTTATGGTCTTAAGCTCAAGGTAGGATCTATTTCCCCTAGGACCTTCCTTTCATCCTCCTATCCACTTGGAACCTACTCCTTGCACCAAAATGAGATTTCTTTGGAATTTGGACCTGATTTCTAGATCCTAATCGAGACCTATTTTAGAGCACTAAGGCAATCTTGGGAGTTTGTGCACTTGATCATTAAAGGCATGGTACACCCCTAAAAAAATAGGGGTGCAATGTACCCTTGATGAGCCAATAAGGGGCACCATGCACCCCTAATGTGGTTGTATTTTAGGCCCCCTCTTCAGGTCTTGTGCTCCAAGATGTTTAAGTGTTAACTTCTAGGTTGGTCAAGCTGCGAGAGTTAGTCAATTTCAAGCTATATATAAACCCTTGTATTTCCTCATTTTTCACATCATGCATTCACAAGTTCAAGTAGTCGAGATCTCAACTTCTCAAGCATTATTGAACCATTCAAGCAATCTTTCCATTGAAGATCAAGGATTCATGCAGTCAAGCTATTGAAGGAGTTTATGTTGTGATGTGGAGCCTAATTAGACTCATAAGTTAATTTTTTCACACTTTATTCAGTGCAATTTCCCCTTAGATTTTACTATGGAGGTTTGGGGGTAGCACCCCCAAGATGAGTTCAAGGGGCAATTTTTGTTCTATTAGACAACTTATTCTAGCCCTAATTTTGTAAGCAGCAAAAATCTTGTATAAAATGACTTAGGGTTGTAAATGAATTAAGATCTCTAATAGAGAATATTACAATGTATTTGACTCACTAATGAGTCAAATCTAAAACATATATGATTTCACTGGACTATCATTATATTTCTTTGTATGGCTCTTAGAATATATATGAATTTTAAACAAGGAATTTGAATCTTACAACTTGGACAGTGAAACTGGATGAGCATGGGGTGCTGCCAATCGATTAAGGGATTTAGAAATTTTTCAAAATGTGGATTGACATAAGGAAAAGGGGAAAGGCTCAATATTGATGTAACCTTAATGAAGGGAGACAAGAAGCTAAACAAAACAAAACAAAAACAAAAACAAACACAAGCCAAAATTGCAAAATGGGAATGGCTATTTACAATGGACAAGGGAGAGGCCAGGAAATCTTAAATGTAACCATTTACAGGATAAAGAAGCATAAAACTTTTCAAATCAATTTTTGGTCAAACATAAGAGGACTTTGTGTAGAAGTAAGCAACATGACCAATATGATTTTTATCTCATGTATGGAAGAGGTACACATCGGAGGAAAAATAAATACATGTTCAAATATTTCTTCAACATTGTTCATATCAGCATTGCCTTCCACAAAGATAGAGAAAATGTTAACAACTTTTTCCATACCTTGAGTCCCTTCACTAATACATTAGGGGTCAATTTGCGACGGCAAGAAAAGGTAATGTGGTTTTGGCTTCTTTTTTTTCAATTTTAGCCCGATGTCGTCGCAATTGCGACGTCAGGCATCGCAATTGCGACGCCAGCTATATATAAGAGAAAAAAAAAAGCCAAAACCCTCATTTGAATGAAATCGCACGACACAGGGTTCTTCTGAAAGGAAAGGCGCGCACATTGCAGGATAGCCTTTCGCATAACATTGGAAGTGTCGAAGGTACACTAATAACAAGATTTTTGTATTTGAAATAGATATTTATATTAGCTAACACCTTACAAGAATCACTAATAACAAGATTTTGTTTGGTTCAACGACACAACTATGGACATTCTATCAAGTTATCTTCGAATTAGGGCTTATTCAGTTCTCCTAAAATCCTTAATATTACTACTAACTATAACCGTCTCCTACATATATGCTTAAATATTTCTAAACATTTATTGATATCTTGTTGAGAAGGAGAATCTTGTTGCTACAGAAGGCCTTTACCTTCACCTCCATTTCTCAAGGTAGTTCTGGGGTTGCCCTACTCTTCTAAGAAGGGGTGGGGTGGGGGTTGGTTCACGGGTGGGGGTTGGGACAAGAGCCCTCCATGGATGTTGGCTCTACGACTGGACCTGCTCCCTCCACCAACACTTCCTTTGACTCTGTATTTTGATTTGCAACTAGAACTACTGCATCTGAATCTACTCGATCCTGGGATCTGCATCGGAATATGTACCTGGGACCAGAATTGGATCAGCAAGGTGATAGTGGGGTTGTTGGAACAGGAAGAGAAGCCCTTCTGGGAACGGGATCTTTCACTGTAATTTCCCACAAAAATAGAATTTAACACAACGAATAGACCAAGAAAAGAGTAAGAGAATGACTCATTCTCAGCAAAAACTGAAGAAAGTGACAGAAAACTGATTCACATTCATTGAAAGAGATATTTATTATACACAGCAAATCCTTTCAATAGGCATCAAATTGAATGTAAATCAAGTGAAAAGACAGCATCGTAATAGCATACTCTTCCATACATATTTATTTTATAGAATGCAGGTATTGTAACAAGGAGATCGGTAGTGGTACAACTCCATTAGACTGGTGATATTGAAGCAGAATATGTCAAGATTTTATATATCACAAAGAACCATTTTTTATATTTTTGTATGGATTTTAGTATGATTTTTATATTCTAGGTCAGGTATGATATTGTCCATAAAAGCTAGATTTAACTCATGATGGACTTATACCTTAATCATCTAGGCCCCCTTCCTTTGAGTTGAAGCACAAACCTCAGTTTCCTCTCCATTTTGGAACCTTACCATTATTTATTCTATGTAAGAAAATTGGCATTCCTCCTTCAATACATGCCTTTCAATAATTGTAAACTTCACAATTCTAAATGGCTAAGAGGCATTAACTGCATTTTTTCTTTTGCCACATGTATTAAGCATTTTATATTTCTTATATGTACTAAACAACTATTAACCTATTCAAATTTAGTGTAATTATTGTATAAAGATATGCTTCTACTATTTAGTATAGTTTTTTAATAGCTTTCTCTTGATGTAGATATAGCTTCCTCTTGAATTTTTTATTTTACAATAGATAGCTTAGCTAAAAAATTAATACCAAAAGTTGCATTTATGAAAACCATATAGTGCTCTAATCTGTTCTTATATTAACATCAAGTAACATTCAAATTGTGCAATAGAAGGACCATTGAGTTGTTTATATACCTAGAAGTGTGGCATGACAACATTCATTATGTTATATTTTTATGGACTAGTTAGGAATTGAACCTAAGATCTCCCATTTAGTAGTGAGAATATGAATTTGTGCAGCCTGCATGAAGAATCTCAAACTTGTCTGGCTCTTCCAATTTGTAATGCAGTGAGTTGATTTCAAAGAAAGCACTAGGCACTCCATTGCAAGAAGATAGTGTGCAAGCTAAGGTATGTCTCCAGTCATTCATTGGTCTCCATTACTAGCTATGTCTAAATTCAAGTATTCTAAACACCTTTTTCTAGCAAACAATTTCTAAAAATAGGATAACTTGAAAGTGGTAGTGGTACATGGAAATTTTGTAGAAAGTTGTCCCGTAGTTGAGGGTATGACACTTGCAAAATGATTATTCATGCTCTATCACTCTAAGAAGAGAACAATTAATAAGAGTAGTGAGAAAGGGTAATTAAGATGGTAATGGCTATCCAACAAACTAAAACTTAAACATAATCTCTCTTAACGTTTTATCACTTTAAAAATAGCAAGTACTCTAAAAACCTGCTAAGTAAACAAGTACAACTCAAAGGTACTATGGAAAGAAGCGGCAAATGAAACATGAAAAGAAATATTCAAATTCAGAGAAAAGACACGGTGAACATGCTATCAGTATTACAATTCAAAATAATAATATGTACGATACAGGAAAACATCAATGCAAGAGAATGCACATAATTATATTCTACATCTAGGTTCTACATAATTATCTCTCGCTCACATGCATCCTACTTGATTATTTTACTTTGGCATATATGGAGCATGGTTCAAACTTCAAACAACTTGGAAAACTGGTGATTACATATAGAAAAACTCAGTAATAGAAAAAGAAGTGGTTTTGGCATTTTCCTTTAGAGCAGAATCAAACTCAGAAATAGTTGGTTACTTATTTGTACTGCGGTTGCAGTCTCGATCAGCTGAGGAATGAGAAGAGATCAAGTATTTCAAAGATGGTACCTAATACAAAGAGATAAGATCTCATAACATCATTAGATGTATTCCAATGGTACCTTTGGAGACATGCACAATAGGATTTTACTTTCCATGAGGCAGGGCATTCAACATCATCATATTCGACTTTAGGAGTAGCAGCCCAAGAATTTCCCGCCCACACTTGTCAGTGCAACAAAATATATTAACTATTCGTTGGTAAACATCCTTCTATTTGGTGAATTAAAAACAACTTTCTGTTATACATAACAATTTTTCTGCTATCCAAGATTTTACTTGATGTTGTTTCTAGAAGAGATTGTATATGTTTTTTGAATCACAATGTTTCAGATCTCACTTTATGACAATCATATGGGATCTAGTTATGATCCTCTATATTCATATTAGAGGCTTGGATGTTGAAATTGGCTTAGCAAATAATCATGACGATGACCATAGGGTCTCTTGATAATTTTTTTGGTGACTAATCTATTTATGTTAAAGCAAGATGTATCAGCATTGACTGTAGCAGAAAAACAAGTTACACAGATGAAAACTTGCATTGTTACACTTGCAGCTGACATTTGACACTTGGAGTTGATATGCACGTTTCTTTGAGGTGGGTGATAACAAAGAGCTCATCAATTTTCACTGTGTTATCTTCTGGCTACAAGTCTACACCATTCTTCACTGTTTTTTATTTATACCTAATACAATTTTATTTTTCAAAATGTTTATCACTGCCATAGTTTTTGATAGTTGGCTTCTTTGTATTAACGCCTATAAGGAGCCATTGGATATTGGAAGATAAAGATTATAAATCTTAGGTAGTTTGTCTGTGAGATTTCTTTTGGATTTGGCTGTGTTACATGAAATGTTGAAGTAAGATGCACTGATTTCAACCCATTCTGATTGATTTGTACAAATTCTTATAACCAGTTCCATATATTTAATTACATTTAGACACTATCTTTTAATGCTTTATTTTAGTGTGCTACATATTCTATTTCATATTTGTGATATATGATGAAAGTATTATAACATATGGAGGAACAGTCCATGAGTGGCGTCGCCAGTTGAAATGGTTTTAGTTTCAATTTTACACCATTTGATACAAATAATCAGTTTACCAATCGACCCCTAGGTTCATTCCATTTGCAGTAAAATCTTCATTACATAGAAAATGTTCACAAAATCTATGTCAATGCTCACACATCTTCTTGGACTTACGCAAATCTATGTGAATCCTCACACATTTTCTTGGACTTACGCAGGAACTATGTTGCCCTGCAGCTCTTGTTAAATATGTTATCAACTTGACTTTTCTATTAAAGGCTCTCATGCTGAATTGAAAGCCAGGTAAAGAAAAAGATATTATACACTATTTTGTTGGTACCCTATGCAGCACAACAAACTTGTTCTTACTATAAGAAAATTTTATTTTCTTTTGTTTCATTGCAGATCTTCTGCTTGCATAGAGGTCTCTCCCCATCATTGGACACACTTGATAACATTCGAGCTTTGGATCGCATATAGGAAGTGCGTCTATACACATAAGTATAAACTTCTTCTTTTCCCGCAACACATATAACAACAATTTTAAGTGCTTGCAAGGTATATACTTATGAATAAATATTACATCCTGATTTAAATGTATGAAAACAATTTTCATTCCCTTTAAGCTTCATTCATCTCAAGGTGCAATTCACAAACTCAAGAATAGTGGCTTTTGTTCTTCAGGATACCTTTAGGGGAAGAGTATGTGAATGCCCCCTCGTGTATGGAGTCCAGTTTAGAGGAGATGGCTATTTACACTGCTAAGGTTTGTTGAATCTAATTCTGAATAACATTGCTTGCTATTGTTGAATCTAATCTAATGTATATTTTAACTAGACTTGTAGCTTATATATTTTCAAATTTTTGTTAGGCCTTGTAGTTTGTATAATTTGATTGCTGGAGAGCTTCTACAGCTAAGCAAGAAGGCCATTGCATGAGTTATAGCTGCGCGCTCAGGTACGAAAATTGTTTTTTTTTTTATTCTAATGTATATTTTAACTAGACTTTTAGCTTATATGTTTTGAAATTGCTTTTAATGGCTTAATGTTTTAAGGTCTCTTGAAATAAGACCTTCAAGCGGTTGGTCAAAGTTTTACAAATAATCTTAGGAATAAAGTCAAAGAATGTATTTTTAAAATATTAAAGTATTTAGCTAGGTCTAAGAAGATTTGTGTACTTTCGATAGTTTTTCTTAGTTTGTGAAAGTTGTAGACCGAAGTTTTCATAGCCCGATTTTTGCTTCCTGCAAAGAACGATCATGTCAGATAATATAAGTGAAGAACAAAATAGGGAGACAATCGCTAGATTGTGGTCTAACTTGAAAAGAAAAGGTGATGGAAAATGTTATTGTCCTTGCAATATTTGTAAGGGTTTAAATCGTAGAAGACTGCTAATCAAAACAGTTAAGAGACATTGTAGGGAGAATGGTCACATTGAAGGGGGGCATGACTATCATCCACTGGTAAGTCATTCATTATATCATTTTAACAATTTATATACATATGAAATCACTTGATGATGAGTTGATGATCATGGTTTATTTATATTATTCAATTTTATATAGGTTGATCTTCCCAAGGAAGTACATGATCTGAACCACAACAATCCGAAGAATATGGTTTTCGAAGTGGAGGAACATGGAGGTGCAAATATCCAAGGTGAAGATAATGATCCCATGGAAGATGATGATCATGTGCCAGAAAACACAATTGAAGAGGATGGTATAAATACATTGATCCATGACACATCTAGTCCAAGCGTATCTAATCATGATGATGATGATAGCCTCGATGTACCTCTACTTTAGAAGGCATATGATCCCCTATACAAAGACTCCCAAACAACTCTTCTCTCTGTTGTATTGTTGTTGTTGAACTTGAAGGTTATGAATGGTTTATCCAACATAACAATGTCACGTATGTTAAGGTATGTCATATATGTCTTTATAGTTAACAGAGGGTGAATAATGTACCACTAATATTGTTTATATTAACAACTTATATTTTTTTTTGTAGATTGATAGGCGAGTTTCTGTTACCATCATCAAATATTCTACCTCGCTCATATCGAGAATTAACTGATGTTATGAAAGATATTGGAATGGAGTATGAAGAAATACATGTTTGTCCCAATGATCATATTATATATTATAAAGAACATGAATTTGCAACACAATGCCCTGTATGTCATACGAGTAGATATCGAATAGATCAACTAACAAAAAAGGTGCCTCAAAAGGTTCTTCGTTACATCCCCATTATTCCACGGATGCGACAATTATTCAGGTGTAGTAGCTTGGCTCAATTGATGGATTATCATGCACGCAATAGAAGTCAAGATGACATTATTCGAATCCCTGTGGATGGTTTGGCATTTATGCACATAGAGGAAAAGTGGCAACACTTCAAAGAAGAACCTCGTAATCTCAGGCTTTCATTGGCAGCGGACGGTGTCAATCCATTTGGAGAGATGAGATCTGTTTACTCAATGTGGCCTGTTTTTGTTATCAACAATAACATTCCTCCGTGGATGTCAATAAAGAGGGAGCACATTATGTTGGCAATGATTGTTCCAGGTATCTTATCATTTGATAGTTATTAATTTACACGTACTTACAAATCTTGCAGTAAAACGGTCACAATAACTATGTAATCTTACTGTTCATTCAAGTAGGTAAATATCAAGTAAAAGATATGAATGTATATATTGAGCCTCTTATCGACGAGTTGGTGGAGTTATGGATCGGTGTCACTATGTATGACGTGTCTAGACCAATACGACAAAGACAATTTCAATTCCGTGCAATACTTGCATGGACAATACATGATGCCCCAAGGCTAACACATTTTTGTGGTATGTTATAGTGAATTCAAGTTGCGCACAATAATTCTAATTATAAAAATCAACATATTTAATAATCCAATTACATCATTATCTTGTAGGTCTTCAAACAAAGGGAAAATTTGCATGTCCAGTTTGTGGTCCAAAGATGAAATCTCGTCATTCAAAAAGTTTAGGAAAGTAGGTGTTTGATGAGTGTAGACACTTCCTCCACAGGAATCATAAATATCGAAGTACGAAAAAACATCTTTTCAATGGGAAAGAAGAGACTACACCAAAGCCACGAAGAATGACACCTCGCCTATGGAAGTTGGAATATAATAGAATTAATCGTCGAGGTAATGCCGTTCCACCTAAGGGTTTATGTTTGTAATTTATATATTTCTATTGTGATTTTTGTTGACTAATTGTGTAATTGATGATCGTGAAGGTCGTCAAGGCAATACTGACAACCTTCCAAAGGGACTAAAAAGCTATCCCAGACAATTTAGTAGGTTGCCCTACTATGAGCACTTACAAATTGTGCATTTGTTTGATACTATGCATATTGGAAAGAATATAACAGAGACATTGTGGAAAATATTGGATGGAAAGCGTGACAAAGAAAAAATTGTCAAAATTTGTAATGACATACATGAATCCAATCATGCATTGAAAAATTTCATTCACTCAAATAGCAACAGAGATCAGATTAATATAAGTGCCCTTCCATGGTTATTAACGGAGCAGCAAAGTGATGCCATAAAAGAAGTCATACGAAAAATTTGATTTCCCACAGGATTTGCTGCGAACATAAACAATCTCATATCAAAAAAAAGTGAATTTGGGCCAGGGCTCAAAACGCATGATTGGCATACTTTCGTCAAGGTAAGTTATGTTCTTCTGTATTTACAATATATTCATAAACTACGTGAATTGTTCGTTATGTTATGTTAGAAAACAATGAAATGATTGGTTTATAATTACTGCAGTACGTGCTTCCTCTATCTCTCCCAGAGCACTTCAACAATAACACCAAACAAGTGATATACGATCTTGGAAAATATATGAGGTAAGCAGTAATATCTGTTCAATTTGTTGTATATATTTATTATATTCGTGATTTGTTTTTCTTGCTATGTAATCTATTGTATATTATTTTGTAAAGTCTCATATCTATATATTTTTTGTGACTTGAATCTCTTAATGTAGGTGGTTGTCATCTAAAGAAATCCATAAAGAAGATATAAACTATTGGAAGAGAAGAATTCCTCATTTACTGTGTGAAATGCAAAAGTGTCTACCTCCAACTTTTTTCAATGCACAGGAACACTACCTCATACACCTAGTTGAGGAGATTGAATTGTGTGGACCTGTACACACTAGGTCAATGTGGATGGTTGAGAGGCATTTGAAATCTTTGAAGGCTTTGGTTTGACAAAGAGCACATCCTGAGGGTTCTATGGTAGAGGGATATATGGTATACTAGACTATGGTGTACATTATTGAATATCTTCCTAAGTTTGCATCAAATATTCATGTAGATCGCATTTGGGATCTCGAGCCTTTTAAAAAATTAGAAGGGGAGTACTTGATGGGGAAAGGTACATTGAGGAAAGTGAGAGGTAATAAATTATAAGATTTTATTGTAATAAATTATCTCTTAATCTTCAAAATAAATCGGTTGTAAGTTGTCTTTTTTTTTTTGTACAGGTGCTCGAGAGTGGGATGCACTACATTTGTATATTGCAAACAATCTTTGATTGGATGACGGTATGGATTGAATGATGTCAACATTCTGGTCACACATTAACATGGGAAGGTGTATCTTCATTGGTTAAAGAAGCTCATCGTAATGGAGATTCCAATGTTACGCAAAGGGAAATAGATTTAGCACGTGGTTCAAGAGATTTCCAGGTACGTACAAATTTATTAATCACCCGTATGTTTATCAACTCACGATACAATAATTTTGATATGTTTCACATATTATTGCAGGTTAAACACCACAAGGCTATGTTCTGTAATGGTCAAAAATTTCGCGTCAAAGTGTTGGATGACACGAAGAAAACTTGTGATTCAGGAATAACTGCAGTCTTTCAGGTGACTAATATTTCATCTAGAAATGACTTACATCCTCAAGAGTCTGAAAATCTATACTATGGTATTTTGGATGAGATAATTGAGTGTGACTTTAGTTCCTTCAAATTAGTACTCTTCGTTGTCAAATGGTACAGGCTACGACTTAATCCAAATGATCCTGATAGAACTGTTATTGAACATGATAATGGATTTACAATGGTTAATACAAGGTCGTTTGAGCCAGTTGGGGATGAGCCTTATGTTCTTCCAAGCCAATGTGAGCAGGTATTTTACTCAGAGGTTCCACATAAATCGGGTTGGTCATTTGTTGTTAGACATGAACCGAGAGGAAGGCCAATAAAGTATAATGCGATGGAAGAAGAAGATACCGAAGAAGTAGAAGATGATGTATATGGTGATCACGATCGACAGTTATTGGATGATGTTCCTGACACAAATTTTCATGAAGAAGAAGAAGAAGAAGATGACGATGATGTTGCTACTGATGATGATGATGAAGATGATGTTGATGTTGATGATGATGTTGATGATGACGACGACGACGATGATGATGGCGAGGAGGAGGATGATAACGACGACAATGATGATGATGACGACGATGATGATGATGATGATGATGATGATGACGACGAGGATGATGATGATGGAATTTAGAGGTATGCCATCAATCCTTAATCTATTTAATATTTATTTCTTGATAGAAATATATTTGTCTTATATATATGGTTACATAGTTTATTCATTATCTATTTAAAAGCTACAAGTTTCAACTACAAATAGAATACTGCTAATCTAAATTAACTATTAATCTAAATTAATTAAATAAAACTATTTAAAACACATATTGATGCGTGAATGTATTGAGCCTTATTTTCTTTCAGGTCAAAAGCATTTGTAAGTGTTTAGTTTAGAAAAGGGAATTCATTAAATATCTATAAAAGGGAGTTGTACCTAGAATAAAATTCATAGGGAAAACATAATATAAGTGCTTACCCAATTTGTTGGTTAATAATTCAAGTATCTCTAACATTTCATTTTAGAATAGGAATAACATTGTATCAGTATGTTGATTTACAAACTAAAACTAGAAAACTTATTTCAGTACATGTATTTGGATCTATGGGATTTACACGGTAAGTAAAAAGAAACCAGTAATCCATTTTAAAATTATTATAATGGGTTTTGGAAGAAATTACAGTTATCTTAATTAATATTAAATATCTAACTGAATTTCAAAATGTTATGCAAGTGGCTTTAGTCTATGTGTTTCCTCCACCTCCACACACATCAAACAACTTCAAATAGCAGTCCCCAAGGTGACTAATCCCTCAACTCATCAGCTGATACAAAAACCCAGTTTTAGCCCTTCACTAGGCCTACTTCCCTAGTAGGCTTCTAATGTGAGCCTGATTTAAGTGTTTTATTGTGTACGTTTTAATGTTTTTAATTTTTATGTGATGCTAATGATGGATGTGATTATGATTATGATGTGATTATGCTCACAATAATTGAATTACATTTGCAGGAAATTGAACCCCTTTCAGGAGCATCCCACACAGTCTCATGGATCGACAGGTATAAGTCAATACTCCTTATAGATAGTCTATTTAATACACTTATCAATAGTAAGATTGATGTCTTCTAAGATCTCTCCCATTTGCAGGTACCGGTGAATAGGTATTTGTCAGAAGTGTCTTCCTCAAGTGAGGGAAATATAGGAATAGAAGAGGAAAGTGAGACATGCAATTTATCTAGAACAGGGAGATTAACTAGAGGTCAAAGGACTAGAAGGAAATTCAATAAACGCATGAAATTTTTCCTTGCTCAAGGGGGGTCATGTTCTTATGATGATGAGATGGAAGGCGACATCGAGGTGCCCTTGAGGTACCAACATCTACAGAAACATTGGGTACCCAAGGAACTTCCTCCAATAAACACTGATTTTTGTGTTAACGAGAGGATATATCGCATAGCACCATCATCACTACATGGTTTGGGCCTATTTTCTATGGACGGCATAAAGGTGTCTTACAACAAAGTTTCTGAATTGATGGAGTATGTTGGACCATGTTACGATTACAAAAGTTGGATGCATATTGTTAAATATAAAAAAAAGTATGCGTAGGTATGCCCTCTCCGCAAATTATATACAACAGCAAGACAATAATCAAAGTAAAAGTGTGGCTATATACATTGATGGAAGGCCAAAAGCAACAGGGAATATTGCGGATTTTATAAATAGTACATGACCTGGGTCAACTATAAAGCAACCCAATTGCATATTTGAGGTGCGCGAGGGAAATCGTGTATTCATCTGTGCGATAAAATCAATACATGCAGGGGAAGAGCTTCTTATTCATTACAATTTGAACCGCATAGATACAAACGAGGCTACTATCATGGGGGTGGTACATACTATTAAACCAACTTCTAATCAATGACTCCAACATACCATTTAGTCAATAAATTTTTGGCTAACATTTTTATACGTCATCTTTGACACAGGGGCACAATATGGAGCAACCGCCCGGAGGGGATGTTGACGATGCTCCCGACTCATCTACACATGAGCAGGTAAAACTTATTTGTAATTGTGCAAACTAGATAGAAGCAAAATGTTATTTTTTTAATGTTGTTTTCTTTTTTTTTTTGGAGTAATTTTGATAATACTAATACTATTGTTGTCACAGAGGGCTAGTGGTCGGAAGGAGGGAAAGGAACCTGCAGTCCCTCAGCAGGCCCCCCCTGAGGAGGACCCTTTCTATATCAATTTAGCAGAGATCAATGACCCGATCGGTTCGATTAAAATTAATTTAAAGAAAATTAGCAAAGAAATTCTACGTTTGGCAACCATAAAGCCTATGACTCAACAAATAAAAGATAGGGCATCTGAATTGTTGCACACCTCTGAGTCCTTAAAAGTAAGTATTAATGAAATTTTTAATTATAACAAGAATTCAATAATGGTTTTTATGTTATGCTCTTTTATGGCATTAATTAAAATATGGATGTGTTATCTTTACAGAGTTTTTTGCTTGATTTCGAGCCCTGTTCCCATGATGAGGGTGCTGCAGGTGGTTCAGGTAGATCGCATGTTCCATTCTCCACTTCTGTTTTCCACTGAATATATATAGGAATGATCATAATCATTGACAATACATGCTCGAACAATCCTTTTTTTTAATACTCTAACAATCTTGTCCATGCTAGTCCACGCGTTCTATATTTATGCATGCTCTAACAATTTTATTCTTCAGCTTCACATCAATTGAATCCTATGATGACGTTGCCTCCATCCAGGACAACCACAAATCTCTTTCTGACTGCTGAGTCAGCAACACGCAGCTTACATGCATCGACTGTTGCACCATCTGCTGGTACACAAATCCCTCTTTTTCTCTCTTATGACAGCAACAAACAATTTCTTTTTTACAACTTTATAACATCAATTATCATTTGTTCTTTTATACTTCGATCGTGAAAAAGACTTATGAAACTTATGAAACTTTTTGCAATAGGACCTGCAACATCATTTCTTGGATGTTCCTATGTTCCTAGTACGGGAACGGTGAAGGATGTCACATTGATCGTCAGCAACGATGAAGGCATTCCATTAAAAGTAGCCAAAGTTCCAAGTACTTTAAAGTTATTATTATTCTATAGTGATATAATAGTAATTTAGTTTTTGATCACTCTTCATCGACTAATGATCCCATGATTGTTTTGTAGGGAATGATCTTTTCTGGAGAAAACTTGGTGATGAGTGTTTGCGAATATTTGGGCCCACTATGCGTACCTGGTGGAACATCATATCCTAACTAAAACTCCAAACCACTATTTTGATTTCATATCATTGCTATAATAGTTTTCCTTTTCGTCCATTTCTTGAACTATATTAAAGGTAGCTTCACTTCATTTATGAGTCTAACATATTTTTTTTTTACTTAAAAGGTGGAATCACCAACGCAAATCGTTGAAGGATGATCTTATAGAGAGCATGACCCAACTCTTTGGACCTCGTGCATTCGAGAGAAACAAGCTCCTTGAAAAATTTGGTTTATGTTTGAAGTATATTAGGGACCAGTACAAAAAAAATTTACGGGATAACCCCAGGTACGAGCGTCCGCCCTATGTTCCTGAGGCTAAGTGGCAGGCTCTGATTTTGGATGGAAAGTATAAAGCTGACAGGAAAAATAATATTACACCAGTGGAGAGTACAGCAAGGTATGTGATACTGTTGAGAATGTAATTATGTACTAATTAACCTCCATATTTATACTATCTAACATATTTCAAACTTTTCATAGATTGCCTGACACATCAAAGGCGACACAAGACTAGAAAAGCATGGGACACACAAGCTCGGCTCTGGTGGTTTATCGAAACTTCAAGCAAGAGTTGTAAGTATTAGTAAATGAAAAATTGTATCAAATTTTTTATATAATGTGAAGGGAAATGCTAGGACTCCCTTATTTAGCTCATCAATTATAAATAGGTCAATAGAATATGATAACAGTAGTGGATTTTCATATTCAATATAAACAATTCAACAATTGAAGTCAAGACTCTGCAATCTAGATTAGTGAAGAAAACTTGTGATTCACTAATATGACATTATTTAAAATCTCACCCTTGACTGAATTTTCCTCCAATAGTTGAGAATAAAGGCAGTGATTGAAAGAATGAGGGAATGCAGCAACACTTGCAGCCATTTTTATTTCCAAAGAGCTGAACTAACTCTTACCCAACTTAATAATTTGGAGAAAATATGTTGGTACAAGCAAAGCATACAAACACGCAACATTTATATAGAAGATTGCTCCATCAAAACTGCTCGATTTTTCTCCTATTATATTGTGATGGATATAGATGATTTGTTGTTGATATTTTAACTACCCTCCATTGGCGTTGATGAAACAATGCAAGTAAAATTCACCATACCACGCAAAAATGCAGGGCTCAGAGTTCAAGAGATGCCTCACAGAAGACGATAAGAGAATTGGCTTCCAACAAGGCTATAGAGCCATGGCTGAACGGCTACGAGCTGAAATTAGTGTGGAAGGTTCTAATACTGATGCATCTCAGCCACAAGTAAATAAGCTAAATGAAATTTATTTCAAATTGAATACTTTACCAATTAGTCTATTTGATGTTAAGTTCCAATATAAAGTGAGTATATCTGTTTTAAGCAAGCAATGATAACAATGCGTAGGATGTTGGAATGCAGCCTGACAATCCTTCTACACAATCTGTGGATGTCGAAGGTTTGCATGATGTGCATCCCAGCGGTGGAGGTATACATTTGCTATTAAATTTTTTATATGTAATTGCAATTGGTGTTTGGATTAACGTAACATTTTGTATAGCAGCTGTAGAGGATCGAGGGGTCGATGTTCATGACCGTGTTGACGTTGAGTCCAGACAAAATGATGTGGTCAGATCAGGTAAAGAGACACAGTTATGTTATTTAAAATAATTAAATACTTGTAACAATTATAATAAATTATTTTTAATTTAACTCTTTTATTTGTTATTGCAGAGGACCCCCCTTTGCAACAACATAGGAATTTGAGATCATCAAGAACAGAGAACAAAACAACTGATGAGGGGGGAATTGATGATGACACTGATGCTCCTCTTAGAGCTTACATAGAAAAAAGAAATAGAAAGAAAAAAAAG
The DNA here is from genome assembly GCA_028749045.1 of Cupressus sempervirens. Taxonomy (NCBI): domain Eukaryota; kingdom Viridiplantae; phylum Streptophyta; class Pinopsida; order Cupressales; family Cupressaceae; genus Cupressus; species Cupressus sempervirens. Next base: position 918,981,092 of record CM053789.1, on the reverse strand, counting down.
AAATGATTGTCACTACATACCTTAATTGATAATGACTGTATTTTATGTCTCAATGAATTTAATTATGTGCTAATGAATGTTCATGAATTATGTGTTAATGCAGAATATTGATGAATGTTGCATGTTAACGAATCTAATGTGTTAATGAATGTTATCATGTGATATTGATTGAATGTTATCATGTGATATTGATTGAATGTTACATTTTATTAATGGTTGAAAGAATGAATGAATGTTAGATGTTAACGGGGAATGTAGAGTGATGTTAGGGGGAGGGGGGTGGGGCCAAATGAGCTTCCACCTTCACGTGGTTGGCCCTATTTAGTAGATAATATTAAACTATTCTCGAAATAAAGTGAAGCTCAATAAGATACTTGTTATTACCTCTCTTTTTTTAAATTGTGTGCTTTAGCCTTGATTTTTGAGCATGAAATTAACCTTAAAAAACTCCATGGTTAAGAACATTTGGGTTGGAGTGGTGCTTGGGTGGGTAACATCTTGAGAAAGCCCAACGCTTCACCTCCGTGAGCAAACCTAGATGCAATGAGTATTTACTGTTCTATTCATTCTAATGAGAAAGAAGTTATTGTGAAACACTACTCATAAACATAGACCAATGAGTTTGACCGAAAACTACACAATTGAATCTTGATAGCAACATCACAACATTAAAAAAACTTATAACTTGTTAATGCACGAGAAAATTTTGTGTCAATAACAATAGTTTTTGGCTAGTTGAAAGTAATACTTATCAAAGTTGTTTGTACTTCCTCATGTAAGACATTTGATATTTACTTTATTGATACTAGAAGAAAATATAATGAACTCCTCCTTAGACCATTGAAGATAATAATGCAACAAAACCAAATCTATAAAAATTAAGAAGAGTGTTGACATAAGAGAAAACAAGACGAGAAAAGAAACATAAGATATATACTCAAATAACCACCCTACCCCAAAACACACGAATGTGTGTTAATTCTCCATATAGGTTGTGATACACTCATAAACTCCAACGCTTCATAAGAGATCACCACTCTAATTTCTTATGAGTTCAAATACCATTTCCTTAAAAAAGCCAAATAAAATTGTCCATTCAATCTTCATCCAAGCCTTCAATATGTAGGCCAAAGAACCTACATTGATTTTCCAAAGCCATAAGCCAATACTTGGTTGAGATAGCTCAATTTACTTATGTGATCCAATGCTTCATAAGGGATCTATGTTTGATAAGTATGGTGTTTCATAGCATACGCCTGGTATTATGCTAGGAACACCGGTGCATGATGATGCAGTGGATTGAATTTTATGTTACAAAATTTGTTGTAGCTTAAGAGGGGAGACAACCAAATTTAAGTTGAAGCTTCTGTAATTGTCAATTTTGAGATGACAAAATCTATTATAGGGAATTTAATGTTATTATGGTGAATAAAGCAAAGAGGATGTTATTTTTCAAGAGTGGTTTTGAAAGATTTGATTAGAATATGATTGAAAGAATACAAATGGAAGTGCATGTATTTCCATTACTCATTTGTTTGAGGATCTGATAAATTATCCTAAATCGCTAGATAAGAGAAACATCCCCAAGATACTCATGAAAAACTATCCTCGTCCTTCAAAGAATGTTATCACAATGCTGAACCGGCATATTCTTACAAAAGAGGTTCAAACTTCCATTACATTCATAGGAAGTTGAGGGGTAATGACATAGGGTGGAGCCATTAGTAAATCTTACAACTAAGGACTAATACAAATTTTAATGTTGCCAACCTTGGAGATGCATCTTAGTGAAAGGCTTATGATGCTCATAATTGTTCTTTTAACAACGTGATTTAGCAAATATGGTAGGTGATAGTTTCAGTTTCCCTGATGTCTTCTTTTAACTCTTAGGCAGTGTTTCTCTGAGCTTCTGGGACTGAGGGATGCAGGGAAATAGTTTTGAGGACAGCAATTTTTTTCCAAAAGGTTATGGCTACTAAAGTAACTTCAAGAAACTAGGAGAAGCTGAAATTTTGAAAAGTAAATACAATGTACTGAATTTGCAATGACCATCTTCCCACCTCTACCTTCTAGAGGCTTTAACTTTTAAAAGTTTTTCTTTAACAAATTAGCTTTTCTTAGAAAATTATGCAGAAAATTATGCAGGCTGTCTAGTTCTAAGAAAGATGGCATCCTTTCCGAGTCTCTGAGTCTTGAGGATGTCTGGAACATCAGGAACATCTTCCACTCCCCAGGTAATGCAATATGCATTCCCATGGAACACTGCATTAAGGTTGTCTTTTGGATGACAACTCTTTCTTCTGTGGGGTACTTGATGTCATGGTTATATGTTGGGAAGATTGTTCCATTGGTAGAATTTTGTTGTTCTTGATGCACTTCCAGAGATTCATAAATATGTAAAAAGGCATTGACATACAAGAAACTTCATGATAGATGAGAAATCAATACAAGATTGTATGTAAGGATTTCATGTCATACCCACCCCATGATTAATCTGTTTCAAATAATGTATCAATATGGGGCAAAGGTGACGTGGTCACAAGAAGTTTATAATACTTAAATTGGCAAATGGGTATTAAGTAAAGCTCTTGAAGAATTGACTATTTCAGAAACAACATATCATTGTCACTGATTATACATAATTGATAAAGAATCTCCTATTGAGTTTGAGATTCAAATCACATGTTTTAGAAAATAACAAATATTTCACTGTCAGTAAATTGAATGCTTTTGTGATGTCTGGCAACTCGTTCGACAATTATTATGTTTGATGGGCATGATGAATTGTCTCTTTTGCAAAGCTTCATATATGAATTCGTTTTTCATGCAATAGATTTAATTTTAATCAAATAACCCATATTTAATAAAGAGCCAAAGAACAGTATTGGTAATAGAATAAAAAATCCTATGTCACATAGATCTGTCATGGCAGTTATACTTTATATGCAGAAATCTACATTTTTTATGACCGTTTTAAAAATAATTGTCTATAATACTATATTGAGGAACACATGCTTGATAACTTATTCTGCCCCATTTTCAAGGCATGAAGTATTTAACATTCAAAGACGTTGAAAAAGAGTTGGTACTGCTCCCTAAATTAATCTTTAACAAGCAAGAGAAACCATGTTTACTATAGATTTTAAGCTAATCATTTAGAAATATCTTAAGAGGCATTCGGAGCATTTTTCACAGGCGAGAATAGAGAATATTAGACACTAAATCATTATTTTGAATTTGACCCCACTTTATTTTGGCCTTTCTTCATTTTTTCTTTTAGTATCAATTTTAATCATTTCTACAAGGAGACAAGACTTGTTCTGTTATACATCTACGTGAACACCAATTTAAAACCGATAAAATGAATCTATCTTCAATCTAGTAGGTGTCAGGGGCTGCAGTTTCAAGATTTGTTTGAAATTTACTAGTCAATCTATCTCTTTTATATTGCGTAAGAGTTTCATTGTTTGTCACAGGATGACGCACATATCTTCTGTTTGCCTAGTTAGATCAAGGAAGAAATAAGATCTGTTCTAGATCTTATAGAAGTAATATTGTCTCAATTTGGTTTTAAGAGCTATGAAGTCAACTTATCAACAAAGCCTGAGAAAGCAGTGGGTAGTGATGATATTTGGGAGAAAGCGACTTCTGCTTTGAAAGACGCTCTTCAAGACAAGGGTTGGGATTATTCTGTTGATGAAGGAGGAGGTGCATTTTATGGTCCAAAGATTGATCTTAAGATTGAAGATGCCCTTGGAAGAAAGTGGCAATGCTCAACAATTCAGGTAAACATATTTGGCCTATACTCATGAATTTTAATTAGTATAATCTTGGGGAGTTGACTTTGATTTTTCTAATCGAAATAATACTGTGGACATCTGTATGCAGGTGGATTTTAATTTGCCTGAGCGATTTGATTTATTCTATGTTGATTCAAACTCAGAGAAACACAAGCCAATAATGATTCACAGAGCTATCCTAGGATCTCTTGAATGCTTCTTTGGCATATTAATAGAGAATTACACTAGTGATTTTCCCTTGTGGCTGTCTCCAGTACAAGCTCGTCTTTTACCTGTAACAGACACCCAGGTCTGTAGATTGATTGCATGTTCATATTTTGTTTTTCCTACAAAGGGTTTCAGGTTGACTGATTAATATAGGAATTCAACAGGTACCGTACTGTCAGAAAGTGGTGGAAATAATGAGGAAAAAAAATATTAGAGCAGAAATATCATATGGTGAGCGTCAGAGATATAGTTATTCCAGTGGTTCAGAAGTTCTCCATCATTATTTTAGGCATGTGATTCTATTATTCTTGGGAAATGATCTGTTGTGATACTAGATCTCTGATTTGCTGTCTTGATCAAGATATTTTCCCAAAAAAAGGTTGATCAGGATTTTCCCAATTTTTTCCAGAATTTTGGCCCACATTTTGTCAATAATTTTTTTCCCCTTAGCATTAGCTAGTAAGGAGGAAAATCAAACTTGTTGACTTCTTGCCTCCAAATCTGACGAGAACTCCACAAGCTCTTCATCTAAAAACACAGTCATTCTTTTCAAATGCAAATACATCACTAGCAATTCATTTTGTTTGGCCCATCACAATAAGCACAACATTTCTCCTTTCCATGTCAGTGTTTGTGATTGCTATTACATCACCATTGCCTATATAAGTTGAGTAGAAATGGATCAATATAGAGCACTTTATTATGAATTTAGCTTTCAAATTGCACAACATTGGTTCTTCTGAATCATAAAAGATGGTAAACAAAACTTGTGAAGCCTAGTGAGCATTTTGTGCCTCCTTGAGGTACTCAAATATATGAGCAAAATTACCACAAACTGTCAAAAAGCTATGCAGATCTTTCACACACAATTTTCATTTCAAAAATAGAAGTAACATCATTTTTGTAGCTTCTTGTGGCATTTGTAGGCAAATCATCTTAGTGAATACAGTAAAAAACAAACAAAAACAAGTTTTTATACCCCTATGCAGAAATCGCAATTACTTAGGGTATAGTCCCATGAAGAGAGGGGAGCCACTTAAACTGCTAAGAAGTTCAGGAGACTCATAAATCAGCTGGTCCCATGGCTTTTATAGGGCAAATTGTACTAAAAACAAATTGGTTGAAATTTTTTGGGACATTAGCAGTCTCATAATTCTATGGCACCAATTAATGCTAAAATAATTAATTGAGAGTCTTTGTAATGGCTGATGTATTTGATGTGGAACAACTGAACCAAATTAGGAGTTAAAACAAAGCTAGACTTTTTCATTAAGAACTACAACCCCCTCATGGATCGTACATCATAGCAGCCAGCCTTACTGGCTCATCTGACAAGTGTTTCTTTGTTGCTTGGCATTTACCTTTTGTAGTTTTTGATTGATTTTGAGGGTTTGACTTAGAAGTTAAATACATTCTAGTTCTGAGCTAATGCAATGTATTTCTTTGCCCTTATGCATAATTTTGAAATATTGCATATCATAAATACATGTTTGAAATTTTTTTGTGAAAACACACCCATCCTCCAAAAAAAATATCATCGTAACACCATCATAACTTTCACACATGACAATTTTTTTCCCATTATTTACAAACATTTCAATGTAGTAAACATATAATTATTGCACTATATCTTGCACACTTTTCTTGTAGAATATATAACTATTGCAGGTTACATAAAAAGACTTTATCAAGATAAATCTGGTTGAGATCCCGCGCAACCCTTCTAGAAAAATATTTGAAGTATAGTTCATTAAACCCATCTTTTTATTAGAGTTCACATTTGAAGAAGGGAGCATGATAGATTGGCCTGAAACAATCCTCGCACTAAGACCAAGTGCGGACCCTCACCCTCTTGGCCCCAACTAGCAAGCACATAGGACATCAAGCAAGAGGCGGCCTACCTAGTGGAGTGTTGGTATCTACCCTCGCTATTCATGCCACATCTAAATTTATTTCACAGCATCCAATCACCATACAATTGGAATCAGGGAGCTTGTGGCGGCGACGGCAGTTGGCGTCAGCGCCACAGCGGCCCCACCATATTGCTAACCACAGACGTCGCAATTGCGACACATTTGAAAACATTGCGATGGCCAACGGCGTCGACAGCACCGTCGCAAGTTTCCGTGGACGTCGCAAGTGCGACGCCCACGGATGAACTATAAAGGCTCCCACCTCAGCGAACCCATGGGCAGATGCCGACACCACCTCGTCGCAATGCGTGGTAAAGACGTCGGAATTGCGACGGGAACCACATCCATTGCGACGGGAGCAATGATGGGATAGAATGTTGAGCTTGTGACAGATAGGCGTCGCAATTGCGACATCCAAGAATAGACGTCGTAATTTGCGACTAAAAAACAACAACGTATGCTACCGTCGCAGTGGCGACACATTTGCATCGCAATTCCGACACTTGGCCGTCGCAAATCGATGCCAAATGTATTAGTGCTTGATTTTTGGATTTTTCCTATGTTCCCCCAAGTTTCCGAGACAAGGATGGCAGGGGATAGCGAGACAGGTTTCCAAGACAGCAAAAAATTTTGCCGATTTTGGGGACGGATGGGAGCAACAAATGGGGATGGCAAAAGTGACATTTTTTATTATTTTTTTTTTTTTTTTATGTTAAAAAATTTTAGACAAATGCAAGTCCCCAATGAAGTCCTCGAGACAAGAACGTCCCTATCCCCAAAATGTTAGCTTTTTGGGGGGAGATGCGTCCCCAGGGAACATAGGATTTTTCATGTGATTTTCCACTACAAATTGTTGCACCAATTCTTCTAAGGGCAAAGAGGATAAAAGATCTACAAGGGGTGTCTTTCACAAAGATGGATAAAATGTTAACTTTTTCCATACCTTGAGTCCCTTGATTTTTGGCTTGTTCATGTGATGTTTCACTACAAATTGTTGCACCAATACTTTCAAGGGGAAAGAGGAGAGAAGATCTAGAAGGGGCTAAGAAATACATTGATCCTTTTCTTCCTCTTGACTACCACGTGATTCCTCTTCAAGAACCTTTGGTTGTTCATTTGTCATTCCTCCAATTTCTTTTTCACATGCTTGCACTTCTTCCTTTAGCTCTTCCCTAAGAGATCTCTTCCAAATGGGGATAGCACCACAGAAGGATTTTAGAAAACCTACTTCTTTTTCCAAATCTCCTGCAACCTCTTTGATTGGATTCTCTCTAAATGGAGGTATAAAGAGAAAGATATCCATGTCAACTTCATTTCTTGCAAGAATCCAATATTTCAAAAAAAAAATGGATATCTTTGAAATACCTTCTCGTATTCATCTTTAGCAGTCACCAACCTCCAGCCTAGGGGAGGTACCTCTAAAATTTGCAAATCAACTGTACAAGGCACTCTAATCCCAGAAGAGTCGCCAAAAATCTATTAGTAAACAGATTTTTCTTCTTGCAAATACCTTCACAACTGACTCTCAAATGCCCAAGTTGAAAGACAAACGCTGCAACCAACATTTGAGTAACATGCAATTATTTTGTCAAAGTGCTCTCTAAATTTTGCTATGAAGGTACAGCTTTTTTTTTGGAATGTGTAATGAATTAAAATATTGATTATGCCTTAACCAGAAGGTAAAGAAGGCACACTGGCATTCACCTACAAACATAGAACGAATGTGATGATTAATTAAAATAATTTAGAGAGGAAACTAAATAAATGGCACATAGACCATTTAAACAATCTCCCGTTTACAGTGAAATAGAATGCAGATATAATATTTTGGTGCATAAATCACCTGATTTCATGAACACAAAGTCCTTGAAAAATGAGAGCAAGATAATATTCCATATATGATTAGAGTAACCACAAGATCACTTCCAACTAGAGAAACATAAATTCAAACCAACATATCTCAAAAAATTTCTCTTCATTCCAAATATATAAACAAAATAACCACATGATCATTTTGCCCTTGCACCATAAACAAGTTTGCAAGTTAAATACAATTTCCTTCCTTAATTTCTCTATGACAAACTTGAACCTTAGAAATGTCGTCTCTTTCCTTGAGAAATGCACAAGTGTACGAAAAAGAGAAGAACCCCTATTTAAACAATTTCCCCCAAGAAGGTGGTAACTACCATAACTTCATCTTACCGAACCAATTACATTTTATTTCCTAACACACAAAATCCTTGATAAATGAGAGCAAGATAGTATTCCAAATATGATTAGAGTAACCACAAGATCACTTCCAACCAGAGAAATATAAATTCAAACCAACATATCTCAAAAAAAATCTCTTCATTCCAAATATATAAACAAAATAACCACATGATCATTTTGCCCTTGCACCATAAACAAGTTTGCAAGTTAAATACAATTTCCTTCCTTCATTTCTCTATTGCAAACTTGAACCCTAAAAATATCATCTCTTTCCTTGAGAAATACACAAGCGTATGAAAAAGAGAAGAACCCCCATTTAAATAACTTCCCCCACAAAGTTTATCTACCATAACTTCTTCTTACCGAACCAATTTACATTTTATGTCCTTCATCCCTTTTTAATTACTATGATTAAGTGCAATATTATTTTTGCACTTTACAAAAATATAAATTCTTAAGGAATAAACATATATCTCATGTCTATCAAACTCCCCATTTCTTTACTTTACGAGCACATACATTACAATAATAATTTACTACCTAATTACTTTGCACTTAATATTTGATTCCTTTAAAGAATTAAATATTATATAAATGCAAAATAATTTATTAAAAATTAAAAATCTCTCTCTTTTCAATTTCTCACACTATATGAATGGGAAGGGATTATTTAAGGCTACAAAATATGAGGTAACAATCCCAACAGTAATTCAAGCAATCAAAGATTATATAACCAGAAGTAAAACCCAAACATCGCAAGTAGTGACAAAATTAAGTCAGTAAACATGCCATTAAGCAATAGCTTATTTGCTTGATGAAATTAAATTTTATTTAAATATTTTTAGAAGCTATGCAATGAAAAACAGGGAGGTGCCCCCCCTAGATCCCCGTGTTCTTGGGATGGGGTCGTCCTTGATTGTGAATGGAGACGAACCATCCCCCCATCGCGACCTTTCAACCACTGATCCTCAATTGGGACACAAAGACATCTTTGCATCCCCAAAACAAACATGGAGATGCAAAAGCATCTGTCAACCATCCCAAGGATGTTTGTCCATCCACGTCAGCAACCTTAGAAAAAAGTGCATTTTAAAAAATATGGTTTTTAATTTTGTTTTGGGTTCCTTTCGGAACCTAATTGGAATTGGGTCCCATCTAGGCCCATCCAAGCCTACAAAAGCCCCTCCAAGTTTCATTTTTATTCACAATTGTATTTCTCAAGTACTGCTACAACAGAAAGAGAAGGGTGAAAAAAAGAGAAAATAATGATTTAAGAAGTGAAAGGAGTGACTAAAAATGAAAGAGTAACAAGGAGCAAGAAGAAGAATAGGAGGAAGATTCTACACATTCATTGAAGAAATTTAACAAGCACAAAGCAGGGTTTTCTTAGTTTTATTTTATGATTTCATTTGTAATTGTTTAGCTCTTTCAATGTCCTTTCATCTTTGGCATATCATTTTCTAAATCAAATTTGACATTGAATCTTGATGGCCTTGAGATTGAAAAATAAATAAATGGAAATTTGTAACTTGTTATTAAAAAGAATAGAATTTAATTTTTTTTAAGTAGCCCAAAACTAAGTGCTTATTGAATTCATTTTCATTTTGTTAAATGCAGTGTCACGGTGAGCTCTCGTCGTCATGTTATGAGTGAGGATGAGATGGAAATTCATTCTCATAATGCAAACCACTCAGAATATGAACTTGAGCATGAGGTTGAGGGGAATGAGCATAGTGCTGATCAGAAAGGCCAAACTAGTTTCATGGCCAATCCACCAATGACTACAAATCTGCCCCTCAAAGCTTTTGGCAAAGTTTGCTAGGGGTCCTTATGATCCCAAGTCTACTCTCAAAGTAACAGCCCCAAGAGCAACAGGTGATAGCATAAGGAAATGGAGATGCAACATTTGTAATAAGAAATGGTTTGGGAGTGTCACTAGAGCTAATGAACACTTCCTCTTTTGGACAAAAAACGGTGTGGATCCACAAAATCTCAACAGAGGTGGATCCACAATATAGACTATACAATTGAGTTCAATAAGAACGGGGTGCTCCTAAGACTGTGTATTTGCAATGCCTACTACTTTCTCTGCTAGGAATTAGGTTCAAACAATTCAAAAGATGCAAGGCAGCCACAAGTTCTACTTGTACCTTGCATCAAATATGTAGGGATAATGTTAGGGTCAGCCTCAAGCTCAATACCTTCATCCACTCATAGTGTTGTGAATCAATGAAACGAGGGAACCAGCATAGGGAAACGTAAGATGCAAAGTAACCCCATAGCTGATTTGTTTTGTGCAGCTCAAGGATCAAATAGATGACATCTCGTTTCATGTAGCTCGATCTACTTATTATAAGGATATGATGTTCGTGGTGGCCTGGCGAGAACCATCCTATGTGGCACTAGATATGCACAAATAGAGGACCATAATCCTTGATAACAACTATGCCAAGAACAATGTTTTGGTGGAACAGATGAAGGCGTGTTGGGTGTAATCTAGATGTTGCGTAGTTATGGATGGGTGCATAGACATTAGGCATCATACACTCACCAACATCATGGTTACTTGTGCAGAGGGCCCATACCTTCTCATGGCAGTTGATTGTTCAAGGCATTGCAAAGATGTTGATTTTTAGTTTGACGTCCTTAATGAGGCTACTGAGAAGGTTGCACCACCAAATATGGTCCAAGTAGTAACAGATGTCGCATGTCTGCGGAGTTGTAAGGAAGCCTATTGAGGCAACCTATAGATATATTTGGTGGACTCTATGTTGGGTGCATGCCATGAACAATGCACTCAAGAACATGGGGAGGATTGATAAGATTAGAGGAGTGGTAGACAATGCAAGATGTGTGTTGATGTTTAGCTGCCACCACCAGACTTCATGAAGAAATTCTTGACCATTTGAGACCAAATATGGATTCTATTTCATTTTAGTGCACAACATACAATGACATCTAGGCTGAATACGAAATCAATTTGTGGGCAGACAACATGGAAAACTTATTCAAGAAGGATAAGATCAACCAAATTGTTAGTTTGATTGTCAAGATTCATAGCAAAAGGTCCAATTTGGAAAAGAATTTGGAGTTAGCATAAGGTTATGATCTTGAAGTCCCTTAGACTGTTTGGTCTCATAGACGTCACTAAAATCCTTCATTCATTAATTCTCTTGGAGAGAATGGTTATTCATTCATTTCTTGGAGAGAATGGTTGGGTCATAAGAGGCACTGTAACTCATTGGTATGACAAATGATTGGAATCAATGGAGCCCAAGGCAAGACAAAACAAGGGAAGGCGGTAGAGGAGATAGTTAAGAGTGATGTATTTTGGAGTGATGCAAACTACAATCTCTATCATTGCTTTGACTTTCCAAGTCATTAGATATGATGATTGGAATGCATCTACCCTTGAACAAACATAGGAGTGCATCGATTCTAGAATAGGCACATTCAGCCAATCCTTCCCTAGAGATAGGACAAATTAAACACTCCCTTACACATGGTTGCTAATGCATTGAATCCAAAGTAGTGCATACTTGGCCCTAGTAGAATTACACAAATTCAAGATGGTGAAGGCAAGGTTCTTTAAGTGCATTAGTAGTGTATGATGTTGAAATTGTAATTTGCACAAAGTGGGCAAAATTTAGCTCTTACGAGTTATTCAGATGTTGCAAAGATGGATATAAGAACTATAACACAAGAGGATCCAATTTTGTGGTGAAACTATCATGGAGTGCAAAAATCGAAGACTACAAATTTTCTTCAGTACGAGCCATTTGTCTACTATCTCAAGTTTCTAGTTCTTCAACTGTAGAGAGGAATTGCTCTACTTATAACTTCATCCATTATGTCAAGAGGTACAAACTTACCTCTAGGAGTGGCGAGAAGAGAAGCAAGTGGTTGTGCATAGTGCCTTGGGCATCACTGATTTGACACGTGTACAAGGAGAACTCGTTAGCACAAAGAGATGTAGAGGCAAACGAGCCATCACTAATTGATGAGGATGAGGACGTAGTCATTCAGATGCAAGGTTGGTTGGTGTACATTTCGCAAATCTTGACCAAGAGGAGTCCAGTAGTTCTAGTGATGAGGATTTTTCCACAAGGGATGGTCAGAGGCCTCCCTTCACTACATTTTTACATTTCATACTTGTTTTTGACATCATGCTACTCATTGTAATCTCTATAATATTTTTGATAAAATATAAATATTACTTTCCCAAATTCAACAATTTTATTTAGTACGCAAACTACTAAACAGTAATTCAATGATCAAGTATTTAGTATTTGGCATTTGCAATTTTGTTATTTTTCTTATTATATTGTTTTACATCTTTTCATTACTAGCATTTCAAGTACTGTGTATAATATATAGTACACACAACACTGCTCCCCATTGTTCGACTGCCATCCCCAAATCTAGGTCCTATTTCGATATTCAACAATACACACAACACTACTCCGCATTGTTCGACCGTCGTCCCCAAATTTAGGCCCTATTTTGATATTCAACATTCAAGTATTTAGTATTTTAAATTTGCAATTTTGCTATTTTACTTCTTATACCGTTGTACATATTTTTGTTACTAGCATTTCAAGTACTTTAGGTATAGCGTTTAGTATATACAACACCACACCCCTCATTTGACTGCACCCCTATATATAGGCGCTTTATCCCTCATTCTGGAAACTTGTCTCAACATTCCCTCATCCCTTCTAAGTGATGGAACACTGAAGTTATGTAATGTTAAAGTCTTCTCAAATTTTTTAAAAGACTTTTTAGAAGATTCAATGATTTGGTTACATTAAAATTTTAAATACGCAACCAAAAGACTTTATCAAGGTGGTTTTATTAGCAAAGATAATCAACTAAGAGGACAAAGTAGTAGTAATTCTGCAAATTTTTTTGGGTTGTCACATAAGTCAATTTGCTTGCATATTTTAAAGTACATAAGAGCTAAGTCGCAAGGTTTGAATTCAAATTCGAGTTCATCAATCATGAAATCTGAATGATATTTGGCAAGGTAAAGAATTTAGAAAAAAATATCGATATTAATTTTCAGTTATATATATTTATGCATTCTTATGTATTAGCAATATAACCACAATATTGTTAAAATAGTCTTAACATTGCTAAATAATATAACTAAATACCTCAATATCATTTTTTAAAAATATATATTATATTAAATATCATAAAATTTGGATGAAGTTGGAACAGGGTAAAAATTCGATGAAATTCGACATATCCTGCGACTCCATGTGGTCTATGTGCTATAACTGACTTCATGTTATCATTATCCTGTGTAGGCATGATAATCATCTCTAAATATTTGAGTTTCCCTTATTTGGCTTACCTTTTTTTTTATCATTTAAAAGCTGATATATTGCCATGTGTTCTAAGCATCAACTTTATTATTGATCTCATCAGGGAGCTGTACTTCTAAAAATTCAGAGGGGGTGCATAACTTAACCAACTGATGGTTTAGACAGTCTGTAAGAAAGAGAAGAAATAGAGCTGAAAAATATTTTTTAAAGAAATATATAAAAATTGACATTTAACCAACATAAGTAATTAAGGACAGTATAGAATTTTATAAAATAAAACAAGCAATTCTTACACCTATAATCCAAGAAGTGGCAACTGAAGAAGAAATATCATGGAAGCCCTTGCAGTTCTGTCTTTTCTCCTGTGGAGTTTTCAATGATTTATCAAGATCTTTGACCCCTGAAAATCACTCCAAGGACATTGCTTGGATGATCCAGACTATTTTGTTTTGATTCTGGGGTTATAATTTTTACTGACCTGTAGTTAGGCAGAACATTATAAGTTCTACCATGTCTTATGGGTGAAAACCTGAACTATATATTGCTGTAACTTGTAAATATGGTTAATTACAAATTTCAATATAGAATTGAACAGCCATAAAATGCTGTAAATGAAAACAGCAGTTGTAAAAAGATGTAAACAAGCAAACAAATCAATAACAGCAACTATAAAAAAGGAAAGCAAAATGAAATTACCCTAGAGAATCCCAATGTAGAACATTTAAATACTCGGCAATGTGCATCCTCACCTTGACCTAAATAAGCAAAATGACCCAGCAAGTTGCTCCAATGGAAACTTAAGGAACAGTGTAGCCTGTGACTGAATCCACACTTCTTCCATGCTCTTACACACTTCAGCTCCTCTCTAGATCAAACAACATAATTACGCGGTAGACTCAGTTGCACCAATATAGCCCGATCCTTGACATCTCTTGCATGTTCCTAACTGGTTCAATTACAAAAGATCACCAAATTGACGTAACTCAATCCAACTATTATCCCATGGAAACTGAATAACACTGAGGGTTGAATTAGAATTCTATTGTACTCCCACAAGCTGCCCTTGCTCTGAAACCTCAAAAAGCATGATGAACTGTTATACTCAGATGTATGAACATACTTGAATGCTAAATGTTCATTACAAAGATAGTTGAAAAAAACAGCAGTATAACGCCAAAATCGCAATATATTGCGGGTCAGATGGGCAGCCGATTAAAATGCAGCATATATCGGTGACCGTGTTTTTTAAAATATTGCTGCATTTTTTTCCCAGAAAATCTCATGAAACATCACACATTTGACTGTTAAAATTTGGCGAATGGAAACTACAAACAAGTTTTAGGTTTTGTCGCCATCATTTGATTGAAAAGTCCGATGTTATTTTTTTTTCCCTGCCGATGACACTGACTACAAGACGGAAGACTTCCGTGGTCGACACCATTACTTTATGCAGACTGGGAATCACAGCCGACAACATTACTTCCTTCGGCATTAAGGGTTTCAAATTTTAAAAAATAGTCTTTACTAGTTTTTTTTCATTGACATTATAAATGAGGGAATTTAGAATTTTTGTCTAATTGTATTTGCGAAAGTTATGTTTAGTTCGTTTTTGTTTAGGAATGATTTTATAAATTATAGTAAAATTAGAAATTCTTTGTAAATTTCTTTGTTATAAAACTCTTGTTTAGTTTTATTTTAATTATTTACAAACTCTTATACTACTGCTGAAGAGTTTAATAATAAGTTTTACAAGGGCTTTTCTTTTACCAATAGACTTCCAATATATATATTTTTTTAATTGTCTAACACATAAATTCATATAGTCAGCTCTTATTTGAAATATATTTATGTGAACATTAAATATATATACATAAAATTAATATTTGTATATAAAATTAAAATATATTTATTATTTGGATCTAAAATGTAAATAATAGCTAACATTTACCAGTATTAATTTGCTACGTTCCACTTGCTATGTATTTAAGTTCAACAGTAATTAACCATATAGTGGATATCTCAAATTATTATATATTCTACAAATTTGGTGTGTATGTATGCGTTTTTAAGAGTATTTTAGGAAATTTTATATTTTCAAATGTTTTTTCGGCAAGTTTTTGCCGATTCTGAGTTTTTCAAAAAAATTAGGCCGGCCGAGATATTGCCGATGCCAAGTTTTTAAACTATGATTACAAATGCCCAAACAGATTTCCTACACAAATCAGATCAAAATCAACTGCAGAGAGGTCCAAAAGATGTTTTATCTGAAAATTGAAATGGGGAACACCATCTCCAAATCCTCTGATGTACAAGAAGCTGGTCTTCAAATCAATCTGCCTGTTTGTCCATGTCAATAAGTGATAAACCATTCAGTATGAAAACTTGTCCTGAAGATACAGCAGCCTTTAAACCCGGCAAATTCAGCCTGCTGAAAAGGTAAAAATCTGTTTGAACCTGATCGCTACCAAATAAATCACATTCTTTGGTTTTTCAGCATAGTGAAAGTGAATGGATCCCAGATAATCTAGAACTTGTTTCTCACTTTTAGATGCTTCTCTCTTTTCACAAGTGTTCATCATTCTGAAGTGTGGGTGTCTCAATTGCAATGTGACAATTATGGTCATATATCATTAATATGATTAAAATGAATTAAACTGGGCTGCATTTGATTATTAATGATGTGATACAATTACAGTATATCTTTTGATTCCTTTCCCAACGCTATTTTCTGCCTGAAAAGGGGAGCGAAGGACTTATTGTAGGGCTCTGCTTCTGCTGGAGTTCATTCATATGCTTGTGAGATTGATCTTTCATTAGAACAGCCCTTTTGGTTGTCAACAAATCATCAACTTCAAGGCATCTTGGAATAAATGAGTTGAAGATGGAAGTAATTTTGTCCAGGTTTTTTATGAGTGGCTTACAAAAACTGAGGATAGTTTGCAAATGCATGAGAAAAAACGAGCAGCCATTTTGACGTCTGTTTATGTTTTCATGAGAATCAGAATCGATCAGGACCCTACAGAATATACATATAGTAGCTAAGACATTTACCACTGCAGGACTGTTGATAGCCATTGAGGCTTAAATGGACAACTAAGCAATGACTGAGGTGGACACAGAGTTCATATCCTCCTCACATACTCTCCAACATGCAATCCAAATTGCATGAGAGTAAAATCATAAAAGGCATTTATAGAGATGAACAAGTCTCATAATTACCTGGCTTACACAACTATAGAATTTTCACTTTTCCTGTCGTCAATTCATGAGCGTAATACTTATTTGGATGGAGTTTTGTGGAGCCATTTCTTGAACTGTATCTCATTTTGATTTTTATTATAAATACTAAAACCTTTAGTCAACTCTTTGGGCTTACTGCCAACTGTAAAACCATTTTCTACAGGTTCCACTTCATGGTAAAAAAGACCAAGGAATTTGTAAAGCCTCTCTAAACAAACCAAGGTTGCATGGGTACACATACCCACCCCCCTAGGACATATACCCAAGCACTGGGTACTCAGTGGAAAGCATCATAGCTAAGGACCTTAATAAATATTTCTGGTTTTTGTTACAGTTTTTGTTTGTGTAACAGTTTGTTGTTTTTCAAGCATAACCCAATACATAATCAGGTTGAAAATTTGATACAATACTGATTAACAGTAAACTTTATCACTGTTCAAGTCAGAAGTTTATCATTTGAAATATGTCATTGCAATCAAAACTAAAAACAATATATTACATCTGCAAACTTTTATCACTAGTTTACCATTTGAAATATGGCAATGCAATTGAAACTAAAAACAATATATTACATCCGCAAACTTTTATCAGTGTTCTTGTTTTTTTAAAACCATTGTTATGATTCAATTTTTTCAGATTGTCTATAAATATTAAATCATATTAAAAATAATAATGAGCCCAGTAACCCCCATCCCCATGCAACGTTGAAACAAACACCATGAATTCAGGGGGAAAAAAAATTCCAAATAGATTAAATCAAATTATACTGATCAAAAAATTTGAAGCATCGGCACAGAATGAAATAGATCCGTTCAATTTAAAACTTTGTGGTAAAGATTTTTACCTCTATCGTATAGCTGACTTACCAAGATATTTGTACAAAAAATTTGAAGCATCGGCACAGAATGCAATAGATCTGTTCAATTTAAAACTTCGTGGTAAAGAATTTTACCTGTATCATATAGCTGACTTACCAAGGTATTTGTACAGCCTCTCTAAATAAACAAGAATTCGTGAAAAAAATTATTTCCAAATAAATTAGATCAGACTAAACTCATTAAAAAACTGGGGCATTGGCATTGTAGATTATTGACACCATTTCAAGCCATTAGAGATTAAAAATCCAACAATTTACATTGATGATACTCAAGGCAATTGACTTGTTGAAATCAGGACAATTCTATTTTTCTTCCCATGTTTTGCTACCCAACATCTTATATGAATATCAGCAGGGGAGAGGATACAGTATTTGCACACTTTTCAAAATGCTATGTAAAAATTTCAAGTTACTTTTAAGTTGTACAGCATCTTATATGTCAAATCTCCTATTTAAAAACAAAATTTCAAGTCCATATGATCAAATATGATGCCACATCAGCATGCTTTTTGTGGAAGTGTCCAAATTGGTCCAAAAAAAAAGTAAGACCCTGTCCAAAAATAGGTAAGACCCATAGGTGTGCACTAAATCATGTTAAATGGTGCACTGATGTGGCACCACATGAGTGGTGATTTTTTTGAAATTTAAAGGCACCTTTTTTGGGATATGCATTGATGCGACATTTTTAGTGCACCACTATAGTTCTGTTTTGTTCCTGTACTAGTTCACCTAAAATATTACCTTTTGGACCCTGCTCACCTATTGGCTCCTCTCCCTTGGAAAATTAGCAATAAGAAAGAATTCCACCCACTTGAATAGACAAATGCTCATAAGTTATGGAACCTACATGGAATGTTGAAACATACCATGAAAAGGAAAAGGATAGGGTATATCAATAATACTACCATTTAATTTCTCTCACAAAATTCGCATCCAAAAGAATTAAATCATGCACCAATGAACATGTTCCACTTCTGCTGCTGGCTATTTAGCTCTTGCTGCTGACTCTTTTTTAATTGTGAAATGATTTATGCAGTTGATTTTTAAACCACCTTTGCTTTCATTTGGCTGATTGTTTCCCTAGGAGTGGCATAGTTTGTAAGACTTTGGGGTGTGATTCCATGCAGCTTGTACTCTTTTGCCAATAGTCTGTACATTTGAGCTATTTTAGCACTCAAAAAATATAACAAAAACTTGCTTGGATTAATACTATGTTTTCAAAATGTTGCATATGATAAACTGAATTGATCATTGATATTCAAACAACACAAAGGAGACGAAAGCCATTTAAAAATAGATATTGAAAGCAATGGTTCTAAAACAGAAACAGAAGACTGATGAGAAACATTCTAAATAAGAACTAACTATGAAATGGGAGGATCGTAACTAAATAAACATTATAGAAACATTACATATTTACTTTAACACCCTCCCTTAATGAGCGCTCTAATAACTGCTCTACAGAAGACGTGGCATACTTTGTAGATCATTTGGCCATGAATACATAGGTGGTTTCCCCCCTTCTATTCAGAATGCTCTATGACATGAGCCTGTTGTTAACACCCCCTCCCTAGCGCTACAGAACTTCTAGATATAAACAGTTTACCATAATCCTTCCAACATGATACCAGATAACAAAGTTATCCCTTATAGAGTCAACAATGTAAAGTTTCTGCTAAATCCTTATCTCTTAATCAGACTTTTAATCCAGTCTTCTATGCTGAGAATGATCTTCTAAGTAGTATGAATATTGATGAAATGAGTGCTTATTATAATAAAGATACAATACTGAATATTTAACCTTTTATTGTGATAGAGAATCTCAGATATAAATTGCAGGATATAAAATGCTTATAGAAGCAGACTGCTGTAACTGTGTGTCCTATAATCTGCATTTACAACCTACTTATATATTCTTTCTAAAGGGCATGTCCCTTAAGGGACATAACCCTTCCTAACTTGGCACCTATAGGAGAGATATATATATCATTAAATGCCAACATTAGAGATATATTACTATTAAGAGGAAGTACAGTCTATACTGTCAGACCTGTAGGTTTATCTTGATTAATATTCTTAACACTCCCTCTTAACCCGATAATCCTACAGAGAGATATTATATCTAGTAACACCAATACAGATGAATAAGCAAGAATTAATACTCTATCTCTGTTTGTCTCTTCTTAGTATGTGGTATCATAGAACACATGATACAAAGTCATATTACGAAACCTGTGATATGACAAATCATTGCCACTAGCGATATTATACAGGATAAATCTTAAGAGTAATCTCTTCATTTATCCAAGTTATGATTTCATAGAAACTGGTATTCCCATATCACAACATGATCCTGAGTTTTAAGATCTACCAGAATACAAGGTAAACTCGGAGAATACTAAGATTCTTCCTTTATCCAATTTGTGACCAATGAACATAGCAATGTTAACATCACAATATGATGTTGAACTCGTCTAGATCTTACAGTTTAGCATATTATCTAAGAGATCGTCACCTCTCATAATGTTTTATACAAGTGTTCATTATTTTCAGAGATCATCACCTCTTAAAATAATGCATACAAATGGTGGAGCCCATAACAGTCAATAGCTTGACAAAATAAAAAAAATTATTAATAATCAAGAGTGTACAAATGGATTACAATTCAACCATACCAAGTCTCCTCCTGAAGTGTTCTATCTTCACTCTAGATAGAAGTTTGGTGAGTATGTCTATTGTCTGATCTGTAATGCAAATGTATTCCAATTTTACAGAATTCCTATCTACCATATCTCTTCATAATGGTAAGGAATTTCAATACGCTTGGACCTGTCATGGAAAATTGGATTCACTGAGAGCTTGATGGAACTCTAATTATCACAATGAATAATCATGGGATTCATAGCTTGCCCAAATAATCCCACAAGTAACTTCCTCAGCCATACTGCTTCTCAATAGGCCATCACTGCTGCAATGTATTCAACTTCTCAGGAACTCTGTGCTACTGAAGACTGTTTTCTACATATCCAAGATATCATTGCTGATCCCAAATTGAAATAGCATCCTGAAGTACTTTTCCTCTCTTTAACACTTCCACCCCAATCTGAATCAATGAATCCATGTAAGTCTAAAGCAACTTTCTCATATTTAAGTCCGAAATTAAGAGTGCCTTGTAAGTATCTCATAATATGTTTAACTGCCACTAGGTGAATCTCCTTCGGTTCACACATAAACAGACTTAAGGCATTCACTGCATAGCAAATATCTAGTCTTGTATTTACTAAGTACATAAGAGACCCAATCATCTGTCTATAGAGAGTAGAATCCATGGATGCTGATTCTGCAGTTGCTTCCTTAAGTTTATGTAGATTAGTCTCCATTGGAGAAGACATAGGTTTGCAATTCCACATTCCAAATTTCTTTAAAATATCTTATGTATACTTCCCTTGATTTAGTATGATACTGTCAAAATTCTGCCGTACTTCCAATCCTAGGAAGTAATGAAGGAGTCCCAAATCTTTCATCTCAAATTCTCTAGTTAGATCTTTCTTGCACTGATCTATAAGATGATCATCACTTGTTATTAGTAGATCATCAACATACAGTATCAGATATATCATATCATCTTTATCTCTTTTATAATATAAATTTGGATCAGCTTCATTCTTGGAGAATCCTAAGCTGGTGAGATACTTATCAACTCTTTTGTACCAAGCCCTAGGAGCTTGTTTAAGCCCATAGAGAGCTTTCTTGAGCCTACAAACAAAAGCGTTAAGATCATGAGTTTCAAATCCTTCAAATTGCTCCTAATATACTTCTTCTGAAATCTTTCCATTTACGAAAGTTGTTTTCACATCCATCTGATGTACCTTTCATACCTTTGATGCTGTAATTGCTAAGATTGCTCTTACGGAGTTATATCTGGTAATAGGAGCGAAGGTTTCTTCATAATCAATCCCTTCTTTCTGAGAAAATCCTCTAGCTATAAATTTGGCTTTATACTTCTCAATACTACCGTCAGCAGCATGCATTATTTTAAATATCCACTTGAAAGAAACAACAAATTTTTGTTTAGGTCCTGGAACAATTTCCCAAACATCATTTTTCATGATAGATTGGTATTCTTCTGTCATAGCTTCTTTCCAATTGTATGTTTAATAGCATCAGAGGGATTGGTTGGCTTTGTTTTGGATAAATCACTTATGTTAGCTGTATAACCAAAGAATCTTTTAGGTCTTTTGCTTTCTCTGACTATTCCGGAAGGTGCAGCAAAGTCTTAAGTTGCTTCAATTGTTTTAATGGCCCAAAGTGGTCTTTTCTTTGAATTTTCTTCAAGGTTCATATTTTCATATTTTGAATTTCATCTTTGATTTCTTCTAAGTTCTCCCTCTGGGACCCAAATTCACTATTTCTTTCAAAACTAGATAAAGAAGAAGGTTCATCAAAACTTATAGCTCTTTTGAATGCAAAATCTTCTTCAAAGATTACATCACTGCTAAGTTCAATAGTTTTCTGTCCAAGTATGAAAATCCTATATGCTTTAGAAGTTTCACTACACTCTACAAAAATACCTTTCCTCCCAAAGGGTTCTAACTTGGTTCTCTTTTCTTTTGGAACATGGATACATACAGGACATCCAAAAATTCTAAGATGACTTATATTAGGTTTCACTTTAGTAAATACTTCTTCAGGTGTTTTATCTTTAAAATAGGAGTGAGGGCCTCTGTTTTGAATATATACAGCAGTATAAGAGGCTTCTGCCCAAAGATAATATTCTAGGTTTTGGTCAAAAATCATAGCCCTAGCAGCTTCTATAACTGTCCTATTCTTTCTTTCTGCTACCCTGTTTCTCTCTAGGTTATAAGGAACAGTGTACTCCCTCTTAATCCCTGAATCTTTACAAAACCTTTTAAACAAGTCTGAGCTATATTCTCCTTTGTTATCAGTTCTAAGGGCTTCAATTTTATGTCCTGAAAAATTTTCAGTTAATGCTTTGAATTCTTTAAATCTTTGTAGGATTTCTTCCAATTCCTTGCATTTTAAAAAGTAAATCCATGTTTTCCTAGAGAAGTCATCTATGAACAAGATATAATACCAGAATCCTCCAAGAGAAGGAACAGACATAGGTCCACATAAATCTAAATTAATTAATTCTACTACATTATTTGTTTTCCTAGTACTATCATGAAAGGGACTTTTGGTGCTTTTACCCAGAGCACACCCTTTGCAAATATTAGAGTGGTCTTTATTTAATTTGGGTAATCCAGTAACCATCTTTTCCATAGTTGATAAAGTTTTAAAATTTAAATGCCCTAATCTTCTGTGCCATATTTCATTTGAATCTTCAGCTTCGTGGACTAGGGCTTGAATGGATCGACTAGATTTTGTATTCAATTCATACAAATATCCCTTTCTTTGACCAATTAACTTTGCTTTCTTGATGAAAGATTTCTTAGCCCAAGTTAATACTTTGCCATCCATGAATGCAACATTATGTCCATCTTCAAGTGTTGTAATTGAGATTAGGTTTCTTTTATTCCTTGGTACATAGAGTACACCTTTAAGAAGAAGAGTATTTCCTGATTTTAGTTTCAAAGTAAAATTTCCAATTCCTTCAACTAAGTGTGTTGAGTTATCACCAATGGTAACTTCACCATTAACCTTCTCTGATAAAGAATCTAGAGTTTCTTTGTTATCCCATTATATATCTAGAAGATCCACTATCAATTACCCATGCTTTATTTGAAATTTCCTATGTTCCACCGAGTTTCCGGTATGGGGACAGCGGGATGGGTTTCCGAGACGGCAAATTTTTTTGGCGATTTTGGGGACGAGGGGGGACGGCAAACAAAGACAGCTATATATATATATAGGAAAATTTTTAAATATATATTGAAATTTGCACATATACATGTCATTCATATGAGCATGTCATTTAAACATTATAGAACCATAACATACAACATTTGAATGCCCTCTAGGAAATAATATCCGATTTTAGTACCCAATTGTCATAATGCATATCAATATCAATGAACAGTGAACAGTGAACAGTGAACACTAAACAATGAACATTAACAATTGTCAATATCATAATGTCATAATGATAAACATGATAAATCTGAAAATCAAAATCAAAATATGCCCAAAGCTATAGGCCCAAAGTGTAGAGCGCTGCCATAAAGTAATAAGTATCAATGTATCATAATCATGTTCATGTTCAAAATTTTAAAAAAATAGAAAAATGAAGCAGTCTGCTGCTCCTATTCTGCCTCTATTGCCTTTTAGGACATTTGGAGGGGTGGGGAAACCCTGGCCGACCAAGTTGGAGGCTTTTAAAAAAAATTGTTAAACTTTTTTAATTTTATGCAAACAAAAAAGAGAGATAGCCAGCCGTACCCGGTACAGAAAGGGGACGTCTGAACGTCCCCTTTCCGTACCAGGTACGGCTAGCCGTCCCCCTTTTTTCCCTCAGGCGTCCCCAAGTTTCCAAGACATCCCTTACATTTTTTCACTTTTTGGGGACAGCTGGGGGACGTCCCATACCCGTCCCCCCGTCCCCGAAATGTCAGGTTTTAGGCCGAGTACGCATCCTCGGGAAACATAGGAAATTTCATTTGATAGAGAAGAATACAAAACACAGTTCTCAAGATCATAAGTATCTTCTTCTCTAATGACATTTGTAGAATTTGTCTGTTGTTTGGAATTTTCAAGACAATTAGATCTATAGTGTCCAAATTTTTCACATTTGAAACACTTTATTTTAGATAGATCTTTCTTGGGCTTTCCATTCTTTTGATTTCCCTTTTTCTTCTTGAAATGCTTCTTCTTGCTTTTATAGGAGTTTGTATTAAGAACGTGAAGTTCTTCATCTTCTACTTTTGGTTTCCCTCATTTCTTTAGTTTTCTAGATTCCTCTTGAAGACAATCATTCTCGAGTCTGTTAAAGTCCTGGAGCTCATCTCTGGCACTTATTCCTTGTGCGAATGTCTCTCATGAATCTGGCAATCCATCTATAGCCGTAAGTGTTAATTTTGTGTCACTAATGATGGTTCCTATGCTTGATAGTTCATCTCTAATGCCGGCAACTCTTAAGAAGTAAGAACTTATCGATTCTCCTTTCTTTCTCTGAATGTGATTCAGTTGTCTTTTTAGTGCAAGAACCCTAGTTGCATTGTTTGCTTTATAGGCATTTTGTAATGCATTCATCATATCAAAGGCAGTTTGATGTTTTGTAAGCATAGGTACAATATCATTTTTAACTCCATCCAAGATGATTTGAATAGCTTTTCTATTTCCTTTGATCTAGATAGATTTGTGAGGTTCAACTGGGGGTTGTTTGGATGCTCCATCAATGAATTGTTTTACATTGTTCTCTTCAAGAATCATCATGATTCAGAACTTCCAGGCTTCAAAGTACTCTTTCCCATCAAACCTGTCCTCCGGTCTGATTGTGTAAGCCATGGAAGATAGAAGATTGTTGCTTGATGTGTACAAAGTCAGATTACCAAAATTTAGCAGAGCCTAAGTTCGATTACCAGAGCTCTGATACCATGTAAAGTTTATGCTAAATCTTTATCTCTTAATCAGACTTTTAATCCAGTCTTATATGCTGAGAATGATCTTCTAAGTAGTATGAATATTGATGAAATTAGTGCTTATTATAATGCAGATACAATACTAAATATTTAACCTTTTATTGTGATAGAGACTCTCAGATATAAATTGCAAGATATAAATTGCAGGATATAAAATGCTTATAGGAGCAGACTGCTGTAACTGTGTCCTATAATCTGCATTTACAATCTACTTATATATCCTTTCTAAAGGGTATGAGGAACATAACCCGTCCTAGCTTGGCACCTATAGGAGAGATATACATATCATTAAATGGAAATGCCAACATTAGAGATATATTACTATTAAGAGGAAGTACACTCTGTACTGTCAGACCTGTAGGTTTATCTTGGTTAATATTCTTAACAAACAAGATCAGCTCCCAAAAAAAAATCACAATTCTGAAG
This sequence comes from Cupressus sempervirens, assembly GCA_028749045.1. Taxonomy (NCBI): domain Eukaryota; kingdom Viridiplantae; phylum Streptophyta; class Pinopsida; order Cupressales; family Cupressaceae; genus Cupressus; species Cupressus sempervirens. The sequence goes on along the minus strand of CM053789.1, from coordinate 918,955,490 downwards.
AGCAATAATTTTGCAAGAAATTGTCAAAATCAGCAACACCCCCAATTTTGTGAAATAAATCAAGCAAAAACTTTCACAAAAGGAAACTGTTTTCCTTGGGAAACCGGTGGTGTGACCCAAAACATGCTGCAGGAAACCACAATTTTATGAAAAAATCGGTAAAAACATTCATTTTGTAGAAAAATGGTAAAACCCCATGAACTAAAAAATCTGTGGAAAGTCCACCATGATAACTTTTGGACAAAATCAAGGTCACCTTAAGATGCGGAGACTTGCAGATTTTGGAGACAGGTACCGGTACTACTACAGCTAAATTTCACAAATAGGAGATGGGTACTTGGAAACAGCAAAGATAAAAATAATAATATGATTAATTAATTTTCAAGAAATATCAGAACATAGAGCTTTGAAAACAAGAATGCTGTAAACGTCCAAGCTTGGACATTAAAACCTAAGTTACCGGTTCAAGTTCAGTGCCAAGTTCAAGTACGAAGACCAGTTCGTTGCAACAGCAAAATTTTGAAAAGGGATTTGGGTTTGCTTGTTTTAGTACAAAAGCATGTAAAAGTTATATATATATATATATATATATGAAGCCTAGAAGCATGAGTTAAAGATTAGAATGTCACATGGTATCATAAAAACATTTTATCAACAAAAACACCATAAACTTGTAATCATAGCATCATGAATCGTGATCATACTATCATAGCATCATATACTTCAAGTTCAACATTAAAGATTCAAAACATTAAAAAAAACATAACATCAAGTTCAAGAATCATTGTTTGAAGTTCAACTAATGGATTAAAAAAAAGTTGATTTTCTTCTTCTTTATCATCTTCTTAATCTTCACTTCCCTTTTAAAGATTTTTCTCTGGGGAAAAAGTTTGAGGTAGTCTTAGTTAGCCTTAGCCTCTTAGGTGGAAGCAATTTTCAAATCCTCGAGTCCAAGAGTGAGTTTGGGCAATTTTGGCTTGCTGGAAAGTAATGTTTGTCTTGGGTGGTGAGCAAGTGGTCTATCAAGAATATAGAATTGAAACCCAGTGATTTGTGAGGAAGAGTTAGAATCATAATAAGAATCCTTGTTCCAGATTCAATTTGACCTCAAAAAGCCAGCACATGTTGTGGGAGGTAGCACTACTAGCATTGTTAAATCCTGAAATTTGCCTAAATCTAGAAATTTTTTTAAAACCCCAAAATCCAGAATCTGCATTTTAACTCCTACGAAGCTGAAACCTATCTCAGCCATAATAACAGTATTTATACAAATATAACTCAATGTATAGGGGAGGAATCCTAAATGTTATATTTGTATGAATACTCCTGCCCTTGAGCTGAAAAAATGACTAAGTTCAACATCAGTTCAACCGGTCAGTGGCTGCTCAGCCCAGGTCGGAATGGCAAATGGGTTGGTTCAAACTGGGTGGCTGAAAGGTGTACAGGGGAGGAATGTAGCTTATACTTAAATCTTAAATTTGTATGAATCCTCCTGCCCTTGAGCTGAAAAAATGACTACGTTCAACATCAGTTCAAACGGTTAGTGGCTGGCTGCTCAGCCCAGGTGGGAATGGCAAATGGGTTGGTTCAGACTGGGTGGCTGAAAAGCAAACCCTGTCTGGACCAGAAGTCAAACTGTACCAGGAACAGGTACCAGTTCGAACTTCTGCTAGTCCAGGAGGCATTTCGAGTGAACTGGGTAACATAAATTTAAACCATTGAATCAAAGGTTCAAAATATCAAATATAATACTCCAATCACTAATACTAATATGTCATTTAATATTGTGTCACATAGAATTAAATAGTTCAATACTTAAAACTTGCATTACATATCTGATTTCTGAGTATCGTATATGATCGTATCAGATTATCATTACATATTGAAATTCAGAAATATGTGTGAATGAGCTTCCACATCTTGCAGACATGTCTGCCAGCACAGCTGTACTGGCAAATATGCATGCAAAATGTGGAAGTGTGCCATCTGAATGCTTCCACAGTTTGCATACAGTGGCTGACATGTCTGCAACATGTGGCAACTCAAAATGGTAAAATACGAAACTATTGAAGCTGAGGAAAATGATCACAGGGAAAAACAAATTTAAAAAAAAATTCAATCCCCCAGCTGCCCTGGCAGACGTGTCTGTGGCACCTCAAAAATTGAAAATACCATGCAATTGAAGCTGGGGAAAATAATTGCAAGGCAAAAAAAAAAATTAATTTAATTTAATCGCCCAATCTTTGTCTGTGTCTGCAATATTTTGTCTGTGTGCGGCAATGTTTGGATTCAGTCAACTAGGACTTCAAACCGCAACGTCTGAGCTTCTTGTGGCAAAAAATGATAATAATAATAAAATTATTTGATTTTAACTTTTAACATGCCTTTTTCACCTGGGGACATGCAAGAGTTGCCATAAAACATGGCGGGAGACTAGGATACAACAGAAGACATCGAGATGAAGTCACTGCCCATTCTTGACGTCTTTGAGTACACATAAAGTCTCAATTGTTGAACACTACCATAATTATTTATGTTAAACAAATCAAAAAATCCTCCAGCAAAGAAAATACCCATGATTTTTGAAGGAAAACTTGAAACAAACCCTTGCAGATCTAAAAGGAAAGCTACAAAAGCCACAATTTTTGTTCATAAATAATCACCAAAAAACAACAAATCATGAGTTTTTAGAAAAAAATCCTGAAAATCCCCATTAAATTTTCTCTGGAGAAAACATTAAAAAAACCTATAGAAAAAGCACAATTTTCTAGAAAATCATGCCTTACCCAGAAAAAATCACAAACCAGAAGCTTCAATTCTCGAAAAATTCCAGAAACAAGAAAAAAACCAGAAACATACAAAAAACCTAACCAAACAAGGAAGGAGAACAAAAACAATGGTACTAGGGTGGAGCTCAACAGAGACCATGCTGCCCCTACGAGATGGAAGCCCCAGAAAAGAACCAGTGAACCAAAGGGTAAGACAAAGAACAAAGAGTGGTCATGGAATGTCTCTGAGGAAAAAAGCAATAAATAAAATATGAAAAACACCAAATAGCTAAATCATTTGTGCGTGCCAAGTGTGGAAGCTGTCTCTGTCAGAGAAAACAATATTATGAAACGGAGGATGCTAGATAGAGATATTTTAACAATTATTGCTCAAAATGTTAATGGATGCAACTGTGCCAAGATTTTTTGAATCAATATTTCAGATCATATGCTACAATCCATCCTCGGGAAGAGGATAAACATTAGGATAGATTGCAAGCACTGCTCCTTTAAAAAAAGATATCAACCATTATGGGATGACAAGAGAGTACAGATACCGAAGATATTAGTAAATATTGATACAACAAGACATATGAAGTCAAATTGCACGGAACAATATTACAATGCTACTAAAATTATAAGTATATAATCATTTGAGCTTGACTGGAATACCTTAGCAAGTAATTGATTCCTTTGAAAGCAAGGAAGAAACATCACTTCTAAGTATTACACATCATCTGAATGGATTAACTCTATCATACGTTTTGAAACAAGGTGCCATAAATTTATTTGAAGAAGGCTAAGTCAAAATGTCATATACCAAAGAATCCCATTTTTTCATCCTACATTTTTATCAATATAATTTAATAGTAATGTAATATACTATGTAATTCTATTTTATATGTATTATTGTTGTACACATTTATTTTCTTGTGTTTTTTTCTCTCATTCTCTTGGTGTGAGATACATGCTCTCCCTACGCATTTTTAAGGGGCATTGTCTGCAATCTATCCTAAGTTTTTCTTCTTCTGGATGATGGTCCATGAAGTGTGATCTGAAACATTAATTCTAAAATCTTTACATAGTTAAACCTAGATAGCATGACTGTTGCTGATTATTATTTAAGAAATAGAGGACTATCGCAAATACTTGTCAAAACTTCCCATCTCACCAACTCCTCAATTTTCAACCAAAAAGAATCAATCCAAGATTTGGGAAGCGTCTCTACCACTCTACTGCCTTTCCTACTGAGGAGACTCAATCCTACGATGCCAAATTTTGGTGGAGTCCCATGCCTTCTGTGTGTTTTAATCTTGTTAACCTGCCATTTATGGCCACAATTAAAAAGTCTATGTGGGTTTTCCATGAGCCAAAATTTGGAAAAAAAAATTTAGTGTTGGATCTGCTAGGTTGTTTGCTTAAGTTTCTGAATGATATTAAAGTTTCAGAATTTCTGGGTTGCTGATATTGCATCCCTTCTATCTCCACCCTCCTCCTTTGTCCTTATTCAGTTGTAGACCTTCATCCTACTGGCATACCTTTCCACGCAATACAAACATCGTGATCCTTTATCTTGTACAATTCTTCTAAGGAAAGCTTTTCCACTACTGAACCTTCTGTGTGTTGACATACCATCTATCCAGGCCCAAAAACTATAACTAAATGCATTCAATTGAAGTGTCAGTGTTTCAAACTTGTCCTTCCCTCTATATCCCATTTCCCTATGATCCTAAGACTTTGATCCTCAAAAGTTTGCACTAAAAATGTCTTTAATTTATGCTAAACTTTCAAATTTCTTCCACTCTTGTCCCATCAAACTATCAGAGTAACCTTTCCATGTAATTCCAAACCCTCAAACAATTGACCTTCCCTTCATTTTAGTAATGCCCAACTCTCAGATCTAAACATTCTGAAATTTATTACCTTATTAGGATTGCTTGTTTAGACTTTTCACAACTCACATACCTTAATGATATGAGTTCCTCGTCACGCCTGCCATTTTAACCTGCAACTCACCTTTCCCATTGCGCAAATCCATAGGCATTTATGAGTCATGACTAAATTTGATGAAAACGCTGCTAAAAAAAGAGTTTTCCCTACCCAAAAATTACAGCTAAAGAACAGCGGCATAAATTTGACGACACTGCCCAAAAAAGAGTTTTCCCTACCCAAAAATAATAAAATTTGATGATGACACAGTCAACAGTGAACAACTACAATGGGAAAGATACTAATTCCATACTAAAGAACTGCTACATAAATTTTCAAACTTTGTCATATTCCAGTAATCAGCAAGTTCCTATCAGCATTCTCATTCTTAAAAACATAATCAGTAGCAGCATATGAAGAATCCTATTAAAATCACCTATTTTCGCTCACTGTTTGCTTCTTCGATGATGAGACTGCCAAAAGAGAGTTTTCCCTATGCAAAAAGTTGATGACGAGACAATGAACAACTACAGTAGGAAAGATTATAGTGCCATGCTAAAGAACAACGGCATAAATTTTCATATTAGGTCATATTTCAGTAATCAATAAGCTCCTATCAGACATCTCTCACTCTCTTTATCTCCCTCAAACTCTAGACCTATCACTCTTCCTTTATCCACTTTCTCCACCTCACTCTCTTCTCCGCCTTACAAGATCTAAACCTATCTCTCTATATATATATCTCTCTCAAGACCCAGACCCCCGTGAGGGGTGCAACCCTCAACCTCATTTGGTATTGCTCCCAAACCCCATCAAACTATAAATCTAAATAAGTAGTAATTATTCCTTTTGCATTGTTTTATAACTAATTTTCTCAACTGTTCCATATACTTGTACCTCCCCCCACCCCATCCGTCAAGAAACTTTGTGGAACAATGAATTCTTTTTTAAAATAATAATACAATGTTTCTAGTGGTCATCTTTAGCAAATTTAATTTTATTAGTTCGTTCCTATTTGATATTAAGTTAACAATTATTTTGTTTAGAAACATCCTCTTCTACTTTTTAATTTAAGGAGACCTCACCTCCATTGTTTAATATCAAACAACCAAGTTTTATAACATGGTATCAGAGCAGGTTTGATAACAAAAATGCTGGTCATTAAGACATTCCACTGTCAATATAGAATCATTCAAATGCTTGAAAAAGCAATTGCATTAAAGATGTATAAGGCATTTGTGCCTCATTACAAATTGGGATTTACTTAAATGTGAGAACCCGTAAAAAAGCCATTTTGGAAGACAAGATTTTCCCACTAAGTTGCACTTCAGATATCACTGAATACAATTTTTGCAAATAAATTTTGGCTCATTAATTTATCAATCTAACACAAAAAGGTGTTATTACACATTATCTGACATGTTTACAGAGATAATGTAAACCCAATTACAACTTGCTGTGGGTTGCATTGCATTTTACAGGTACCTTTTATGCAGGATTTGCCTGATAGAAGTTCTGTACATACCACAGCAAATACTTCTTTGGAACGACAGAGACTTCAATGATTAAGATAGTTTTCCAAATCCACATGCATCTCAGCATCCCTCAAAGCTGATCCTGTAAAACAAGGGCATATTGATTTTTTAATTGATGAAATGGATAATAAAAAAAGAAATAATCTTTGTGTTAATATGGGAGCCTTGCAAGAGGCGTGTACCTGTTCCATTACCAAATATTGAACGCCCAGAGATCATTATCAGTTGTAAGAGCTGCACAGGCTTGCATGACCAAGGATATTAAGCTCAGACAAATCAGAAGCAGCAAAGGCTTAACAAAGATCACATCCTTCTCTGTCCCAGCTTTTCCTTGGCAGTGATATCATACAGAAAAGGTCCAGTCAAACTTTAATCCACAAAGTTATGTAGGCTGCCTCTTGTTTTCTTCTGCATTCTTAGAATCGTCTGTCCTTGGTTGGCCTTCAACTATTGCAGAGCCATGAGGCCAGACAGAAGAAACTGTTGGTACCAAACCTCCACTTCCAGAACCAAATAAAATACTTTGCTGACCTAAAAATGAATTGTCTCTGGTAATCTGTGTACTATCGACTCCAACTGCAAAAGATTGTGCCAGTGCTGCCATTTGAGAATTAGTGACAATGTTTTTGCTCACACTAACTGCATGGCAAACAGTACTCCCAGATAAATCTCTATTTCTGTGCAGCTCTTCACTGGAATGCCCACTAGCATACCGAAGATCAAGAGAACCCTGCCTTCGAGCATTAGCCAGAAATTTTACCTCTGGATCCCTTAGAGGCTGTGAAGATATAGCTCCCATTGTTGAGCTCAAATCTACATCCTTCCTTCGACCCATCATGGCAATGTCATTTATATTGGATATGCATTGCATGTTAGATCTCAAGTCAGAATTGGTTGCAGTAGGGTCTGCAGTGGTGAGTGCTAGACTGTTTCCCTGATCTCCTTGTCTTTTGAGTCCAAACTCCATAACTGGAATTTGGCCATCAAGACATCTCTTTGATTGCTCACCCGCATCAAATTTTACAAAGGAAGAGGCACCTTCAAGATGACTATTATTATATTCTTTTGCCTCAAACAGAAGTCGTTGAATAGCTCGAGTAATCAAAGTTTGGCTATTATGTGTATCGGTTTCTGAATCTGTTGGTTTTACCAAGCAAGCATGTTCTCTACCTTCCAGAAAATTGTTCCTTAAACCAGGGTTCATAGCAGATGTACTCTGGCCTGGAAGATGGTGATATTGTCCCTGAGAGAAGGAGAGGCCAATCCGTCCAAAGCCGGATGGGAGACAAGGTGTACCATCAGGGTAGGTATAAGGCAACCCCTCTGAAATAGAAGTTTCCACATGACTAACTGGTGTGGAAGATAATGAAAACATAGGCTTGGAAAAGCCACCCTCTGAAGCTGAAGCTGTAGAGTTCAGAGATGACGCTGGCTGTGAGAGAAGAAACTGACCAAAAAGTTTGACATCTCCAGCTCTTGCCTGATGACTCTCAGAGGTAGACCCAGGTTTTAATTGAGAGGCAGCACGAACATGCAGATTAACTTGGGACTCGAACAAATGTCCAGTATCATGCGTCTGTGACTTTAGTACATTTTTCATCTCAATGGACTCGTGTAAATTAGGAGAATCAGTAATAGTTGACTGGTTTGCTCCTTTATGTAGCATTATGGTTTGGCAATTATGCAGATCCTGCCATTGCTTTTGTTCCTTTCCAGATATGATATCAGGAGTTTGCCCTTGAAGATGATGAGAAACCTCTGTAATTTCATTGGTGTGGATAGGTAAAATCATCCGCAAAGGCTCTGGTTGCTTCTCTGATTGCAACTGGTGTTGGTGATAAATGAGCTGGCGTGCCAGCTGTTCATGCAAAGGTCCCAACATGGAATGTTGATCTTGCTGAGAAACATGACTACTTTGTAATGACTGGTACTTGATTTGTTGATCATCATGGAACTGAAATTGGTTCATCAACTGTTGCTGATTTGGTAATTGCTGTTGATTAATTACTTTAAGATGGTTTGAAGACAACTGTTGACTAGCTACAGCTGCCAGTTGACCAAGTGTCTGAATAGATGATGGTTGCTGCAAATAATGAAGATTCTGATTTACAGCATGTTGAATAAGATGAGGGCTTTGATTTAAATGCTGTTGTTGATTCTGCTGATGATGCATCACTTGAGATTGGGGTGATTGTTGCTGTTGGAGAACTGATGTTGATTTGTTCTGTTGAAAGCTCTGCACTGCCTGTTGCTGCATAAGCAATTGCAATTTTTGAATACTTTGTGTCTGATAATCCTGCTGGCTAGGAGGAATAACTGGGGAAGTTATTTGCTGCTGCTTTATTTGGTTTAATATGAGTGATTGGAGATCACATGATGCAGATGATGACTGCAACTGGGGCAAACCTGCAATTTGTTGATTTTGCTGAGGATTTGCAGCCTGTGAATTTGAAGTTGAAAGTGATTGCTGCATGTCTTGGGTCTGAGATTGGTGGAATCCGGAGCCCATTATTACAGCCTGTTGAAGAGCTGAAAACTGCCCATTGCTAATTGTCGACTGCTGAGTATAGCCATTGGGGCACATTTGCTGGAATATTTTCTGCATTCCATTGAAAATTGTGGGATCTTCTGCCTGCCATCCCCCTTTAGCATAGTATCCAAATGGCACACCATCAGAACCAGGCAGACCAAGCATTGTACTTACACCACCATTTACATTTTGTTCAGATTTTAGGCCAACTTCCTCAGATAGTTGTGTTGCCTTGTAGTGTGCAACACGATATGAACCATTCACTGAATCAGCATCCTCCAATTTAGGTTTTCTATTTGGTGCACTCCTTGATTGGATTCCTTCTGTTGCTATGAGTCCTAATTTGGCTTTGGAATTCTGAAAATATGTCTTGATCTGAGTCAAAGATTTTGAAGGAAGATTTTCTTGTAAAAGACTCCAATCCCTACCATGCTTCCTTAATATTTCCACAAATTTTTCCTTCTCATCTTGGGTCCAAGATGTAGCTTCTCTCCGTGGTTTTGATTCCCCACCAATTGGGTTTCCTTTGGACCTAGGCAGAGTAGTACAAGTAACTGTTGATACATTTGAAATGACAGGCTCGAGATATGTCTGACTAGAACTACTGTGTGATGTTTGAGTAACATCAGGGCAGTCTTGTAATGGGTGATTGGCAGAATCAGGCTGCAAATCCATCTCATCAACAAGTGGCCCTTCTAAAGTGTCCACTTCTCTAGGAGCAGACACCTGAGCCTCGTTCTCTTCCCCAGGTTTTGGAGAGATTGCATTAGAAAGCTGCTCAGCTCTGTGAACCTCCTGCTGTAATGTAGTATTGCCCACACATACCACCTCAGTTCCTTGCTCAGAACTTGGTTCTGTAGCAATTGGATCCATTTTTTCTTCCTTTGCAGCAAATATAGTTTCAGTTAATGCTACAGGAACATTTTGTTCTCTACCTTCAATTTGCTCCTCAATATGATTAGATGGAACCATTTCATCTCTATTTTCTGGCAAACCATCCATGAATTCTGGGGTTGAAGCTGCCATTGACCTTTCATCTACCATATTCTGTATTTCTTCAGCATTTCCACTGCTTCTAATCATGGTTAATGGTTCCTCTGTGGATTTCACACTAACCTTTCCTAAATCAGCAGCAGAATCCAATGGCAAACTATCACAAACAGAATCAACATTTCCGTCATCATTGCCACTTGGACCATGTACAATTTCCACACAGTTTAAGTGGTCCGCAGAAACTCCAGTATTCCCTTCCCTATGTCCTTCAGCTTGTACCAAATTCTCGTGCATATTCATTTCAAAACTTTCAATAACTCGATCAAGTGCAAGTCGTTTACGGGTTTTACTGAAGAAAGCTTTGCATTGCCCCTCACTTTTTGTTGCAACATGTTGAGAGATCTTCCTGAAGTCTTTACCATACATTCCCAAAGAAATCACAAAAAGCTGCCTCTCATTGTCTGTCCACTGAGAATCAAATTCTTCAATCATAGATCTTGATGATTGTGAGCTTTCAACTGCTTTTAATTTATCAAAAACTTCTGTACTAATATTTCTTCCAGCGACTGAACCTGCAACAAAAGAAACAGTAAGAATCCTTCAAACTGCTATGTTTAAAATAAGTAATTAATAAACACCACTAAAGGAAAGAAAAGATAAAGTTTACTAAAGAATGTTATCTTTTACAAAAACCTGAATTTGCTGGAGGGTTTTCCAAGCTTTTTGAATCAATAGAGACAATGTGACTGTTCTGAACATTTTTACTTAAATCTCTACAAAAAGCCCTGCCATCCTCATTGCACAATCTTGTAGTAGATGGAATAGGCAACTTGTCAATGCTGACAATTGACACTTCCCTGCGCCTACTATTTTGAGGAGTTGTATGAACTAGATATGAAGACGGCTGTGAATAATCTCTCCGATTCTTGAGTTGTTGCCTACGCCGCATCATCTCAAACTCTTCAGATTTTTGATTCTTGTAGTAGAACTCAATACAATCTGCAACTGTTTTGTGTTCTATAAAGGATGCAATTTTCTGAAAATTCTTGTTAAATGAGAAAAATTTCTCCAGAAATATCCTCTTCTCCTCGGGGGTCCATGGATTTATAGTCTTCCGTTCCTTTTCAACAGCAACAGGATCTTCAATTAAAGCATTATTACTTACGAACCTTTGTATGTTTCTTTCTTTCTCGTCCAATATCTGAGATGGCATTTTAAGGTGTGGTCTCTGATAACAACCAAAAGGCTCTGCCAGTAGCCTTTGCATTGTCTGCAATTCATCAGAAACTGCATCAACCTTTGCAATACCTGCTCAGTCATAAAAGACAGCTAATTAAAATTTCAACTCTTCGCACATTGTAGTTTTACCTGAAACTAGATATGACTGTCACAATCCTATATTGATGTTTACAGTGTAAGGTTATCAAGCAATCTTCTGCTATTAAAAGATAAAATGTATTTCTAACAAATTACAAATTAGTCTATTTGCTTGTCTATATAACATTCCATGTAGTCTACCAAAAACAGAATACATATCCAATTCTAATACAACACAAACACATAATATAACACATTAAATAAAAGATGCAAGTGCAACTATCAATATGAATCACCTTTACATTTGTAACATTTTCTTTTTACATCAATTAGCCTACAGTATGCATGATTTCCATTCCTATGTGCCATTCTCAGTGGCAAACTTGAATAATAAGATAGTTAAATAAGTCATTCAACAACAAAAGTCACACCTATTAATCTGCAGTGCCTATTCAGTAAGGAGGTATACTTGAAGTATAAACATACACCTGCTGTCGAAGTTCCTCAAATTCTATTACATATTTACCAAAAAGTTTATCTTTCCACTTTGACAACTGGCTTCAAATCGCACAAAAGCATTATTTTCTGAGATCATGAACCAGGGCTCCTCACATTCTGTTGAATATTTACTGCAAGTTAATATTTCCCCTTTGGCAATTGTCTTTAAATGGCACTAAAGCTTTCTTTCTAGTGGCCGTGAACCATATCCCCATGAAACTCTCAATCATTTCTACAGCATCATTAAATTTTATCATGTAAAAAAATAATTTTCAATTTATGTAACAGTGACAAAAACTGTATGCGCCGCTCTTCATTTGAAGGCAATCCATGGTACATAAATATAGTCTTCGTATGGGCTGATAAATATTCTAATCAACTACTAAGCCAAGTCAATAAATCTTTAGAAACAAGTACTTTAGAGCCTTGAGCACTGATATATTTTTTATATTTTTCTCACTTCCATTCCCCCAGTTCTTTTCTTTAACTTTTTCAAAATTTTCTGTCACTTCCAAACACTCCTCAACAAGATTTTTTGTTGCATAAATCAGGGCAACTCTCTGCATATAATTTCACCATAAGTTAAAAGAATAACTAGTTATTGACTCTTTAGCTTCATTTGCAATCTATCTTTCACTTTGCATTAAGTATAGCCATATTTTTGCCTGGTTTGAAAGCATCCTCTCAACCAGAGTCCAATAAGGAAATTGAAAATATTAATATCATTCTGACCTGATCTAATTTGTGGATTTCTTTCCCCTAAATGCTCAAGATAAGAGCACAGCTTATCAATAAAATTTAGGAAAAGAGAAGCATAGTTTAAAAAATTGGCGAAGTATCGCCAGTCTCACGGTATTTCTGTTATGTCCCTTTTCAAATAATTAAAAATAATAATTTTTGCCAAAGGCAGGCAGGCCCAAGAAGGTGAAGTTTTGGAAAAAAGGGGTTAATCTTTGGAAACCGTTGGACCAATAAATGAAAATTATTATTAAAATATGTTTTATTAACCCCTCTTGGACGTAAGTTAGGGTTATGCCCTCTTTTAAGGGGTTTGGAGGCATTTTGGGCTGATTCCAGAACTTGATTTTTGCACATTGCTTTGTTGTTCTTCAGAGGCTGCCAAACCTATGAAGAAGGGGACCCAAGAACGGGAGTTTGCAGATTTCCAGGAAGGCTAAGGACGGGAGTTTGAAGCCATTCCATGTGCATGCTCGTGCAGAGTTTGCCTTTGTGCTGAACAGTGCAGATTTGTGAGTTTTCGAGTGTATTTTTTGTAAGAGTTTGGTGTTTCCGGTTGAGTATTTCATATCAGTTTGGGTTGTTGCTGTATATCAGACTTTTAAATGTTAAAATAGAGCTGAATATATGTATTTGGATATGATTATACTTCTGTGATAGATTATTAAGTTTTTGTGGTGATTCCGGGCTATTTTGTGCTATTTTCGAGAGCCCGATGAGCATTGTTTTTTGTCCTCCATTTGGGAGCTATTGTGTGCATGTTATACAGTTCTGGAAATGTCATTTTATAGGCTGTTATGCTGCTCAAATTTCTATAAAAATGTCCACTTTCAGATTTATTAATAATAGGTGAAGCTGTGAAGCTTTTGGCAATATTTTTGGCATACCCGATTTGGGGTTTATTGAGAAATTGGTGGATCTTTGAAATATTGGTTGTTTGATTTTAAAGATCTGATTTGAGGCTTGAAATATCATATAAAATCAGTAAAGGGACATTTCAGTGGTATCAGAGCTATGATCTTGCCAGCCTGAGGGTTTGTAGAAATTTGCATGTCAGTTTTGACAATTACCCAAATCTTGCATGTTAAAATTTATGATTGCATGCTAATTCTAATCATTTGCATGTTAGTTCTTGGTGAATTTGGTGGTTGCATGTTGCTTCTAATCAGCTGCATGTCAAAATCTATGGTTGCATGCTACTTCTAATCATTTTCATGTTAGTGCTTGGTGAATTTGGTGGTTGCATGTTGCTTCTAATCAGCTGCATGTCAAAATCTATGGTTGCATGCTACTTCTAATCATTTGCATGTTAGTTCTTGGTGTTTGAAGAAGTTATAACCTATTGGGGTTACACTCTACATTATCCAGAATGGACAAGTATAGTACAGAGTCTCAGAGGACACGATCTTGGACAATTGATATCCAGAGTCAGAACAATAAGAAGGATAGTTATTTAGACATTCGAGATAAACTTAAGAAAATAAGCCATGACATGTCTGAACAGTTGGTTGAGCACCACCGTATGATGAATGACATATTGTCCGACTCAGCTAAGGTGGATAAGTTGACTGGATTTCTATTTGGCAGATTTTCTCATAAGGCAAATGACACAATTACCAAGAATTTGCATGAGAAGTTTGAGAAACTAGCTTATAGCCAGGCAGAGGTCTCAGATTCTACTCTGCCACAGGAGGTAGTGGGTTTAGATGATGATTATGAGGATGTTGTTGTGCATGATGGTGAGATACCTGGTAGAGATGAGCAGACATTAAGCATTCATGACTTTGCTGAGAAAGAGTACCAGGCACAATTAGATGCTTCGTCACATGAAGTTGAGGCAGGTAGTACTTCACATGATTTGTCCAGCCAGCTGAAGGTGAACAAAGATAGTATTGTGACTTCATTATCTCATCATGACAGGATGCGAGATATGATAGAGGATCAAATTCGGATGATTTAGTTACAAGGTAGACATAAGGGAGTTCAGGCAAAGTCTTCTTGTGTTGACTTACAAGCAATTAGGGAAGGAATGGGAACAATGAAGTTGAGTTATTTACATCTTCTATCAGATCTTGACCATCTTCTTAGCCTTGTTGGAGACTATTCAGATGCCTTGAGGAGGAAGGAGGAGGAATTTGACAGGCTTTCTCATGAGCTTGAGGACACTCGAGCTTCTTTGGTGAATACTCCATTGGCATTACAAGACTGGGAGAGACATGGGGGTAAGCATGGCATGGATTTGAGTTTAGTTTCATCTTGCACTCCTGATACTCAGCTTTTTGCGAATGGTAGATCATACGTGGTCATTGATAATGTTGCGAGTTCATCTTGCATTCACATCCAGGATATAGGGACAATGTCATACAGGTATGTGGAATTAGTTGTTATTGGTCATATTACTCAGGTGAGGAGTTTTCTTGAGTTACCAGCTGATTATAGTTTACGAATATGGACTCGAGATTGTTATATTGGCATTTGGGATTCAGTTGACTGGAAATCTTTAACACTTTTTGGTAGCAGTGATTGTTTGGGTGCTATCATGGATTTGATTAGCAGATTGCATGGTGTTGTCTTTTCTTGTGCCTAGAGCTTATTTGATATTGGTATTAGTTTTTATACACCAGTGTTGGGCTTTGTTCATATATCCAATCGACCATTTTTGCTGGAATGTGTTGATGATCTTTCATATTTGGCAATGTGTACAGATGAGTCTCAGGATCATACTAGCATTGATGACATCCAAGAGGATGCAGTGGGCAGTTTTGAAGACTTAGTTTCCTTGGTGGTTTCTTTTGGTACAGAGGAGTTGGATAGCAGTGCTACAATTTTTGATACTCCGTATGTTGATATGAGCTTTGGAGTTGATTCGCATGATAAGGATGGTAATACTCTAGAGACCAGAAACCTTGAGTATGCTCCTTTAGACAGTGCGTCAGAGGAGGTTTGTAGGATACAGTCTAGCCAGTGTCATCATGTGTCTAGTCAGTTGAGAGTTAGTGAGCGAGACATTGCTATCGCTTGCCAACATTTTGATGCTGCTCGTCAATTGTTAGCAGTTTATGGATGGGGATCTCCTACTAGTGATGAGCAGGGAGGCAGTTATCTTTCCTTGACAGAGTTCCACTCTTTATGGGAGGCTATCCGAATTTTGAAACAGGATTATATGCAGTTGGTAGCCGACAGAGATTATCTTATGGAGTGGGGTAGTACAGCATACAATGCATTGTTGGCCAAGGAAGATGAGGTGAGTGAGCTTACTCAGCAGCTTGAGGTGACTTCTGAGATTCTTGAGAGCACACAGTTGGCTTTCAAAGAGTCACAATTTCATTTGGCTAAGGTGACCATGGAGTTAGAGCAACTACAGTCTTTATTAGATTCTGTACAGTCACAAGCTGTGGAGTCTGGTGATTCGAGCATGTCCATGGTTGAGATTGTCAAAGATAGTGGAGATGGGGATGCATCCATCCTTGATACTAACATTGGCATATTGGATTCATCCCCACTAGAGTCAGGTTCAGTTGAGTTGGGTGCTGTAGTAGATTGTTGTGGTATGCCTGACATGGTGGTGACCTCTAGTACTAAAGGCACGGAGACTAGAGATGTTTTATCAAAGACCATGTGTGATGTTGGTGAGTTGACAGTTGGCATGGTTCCTGCTAGTAATACTACTCCCTTGGTGATGTCTTCAGAGGTAGTAGTTAGTTCCAACTTGGTTAGTGATCTATTGCAGTTAGTTACATCTGGATTGCAGTTTGAGCCACTGACTGAGATTGGCGCATTCTATCGACATTACATTGTGAGGTATGCTCATCAATTTACCTTTGATGACCATGTTGATAAGATGATGATACAGAGATGTACTTTGGTTCCTAGTGCTTATCATCAGTTATGGGATAGTTTGACACCTTGGGATGAGAGTCGTGATGGGCACGACATGGCGATAGGTTCTGCAGTTGACAGCTTGATAATACATGACTTAAAGCAAGAGTTTTGGAGTGATGCTTCAGCGGGTGTTGTTATTGATTCTACTCCTTTGGCTATGACATCTCCTGACTTAGCTGCTGATCAATCACAGTGGGTTGTATCACTTGTTCATGGTGAGCTGTTGACTGAGAGGTGCATGGGAGTTATGGTTATGAGACAGTGGCCGATGATCTACAGAGTTGTGTTGACTGCAGGAGTTGTACAGTGTGTGGATTCTCCATACTTGGTACAGTTTCATTCGGGAGCATTCACCATTGTTGCAGAGTTGGATTGTACATTCCATATAGGCCAGTGGGATGCGCTGATGAGGATATTGCAAGAGCTTGTATTAATTGATAGTAGTATAGTTCATGACTACATTTGGGATCCAGGTGGATTGATTGGTTTATTTTTCAGCCATTGCTTGAGGACAAGCAATATTTGGGAGGGGAGGACTTGTCATGTCCCTTTTCAAATAATTAAAAATAATAATTTTTGCCAAAGGCAAGCAGGCCCAAGAAGGTGAAGTTTTGGAAAAAAAGGGGTTAATCTTTGGAAACCGTTGGACCAATAAATGAAAATTATTATTAAAATATGTTTTATTAACCCCTCTTGGACGTAAATTAGGGTTATGCCCTCTTTTAAGGAGTTTGGAGGCATTTTGGGCTGATTCTAGAACTTGATTTTTGCACATTACTTTGTTGTTCTTCAGAGGCTGCCAAACCTATGAAGAAGGAGACCCAAGAACGGGAGTTTGCAGGTTTCCAGGAAGGCTAAGGACGGGAGTTTGAAGCCATTCCATGTGCATACTCGTGCAGAGTTTGCCTTTGTGCTGAACAGTGCAAATTTGTGGGTTTTCGAGTGTATTTTTTGTAAGAGTTTGGTGTTTCCGGTTGAGTATTTCATATCAATTTGGGTTGCTGCTGTATATCAGACTTTTAAATGTTAAAATAGAGCTGAATATATGTATTTGGATATGATTATACTTCTGTGATAGATTATTAAATTTTTGTGGTGATTCCGGGCTATTTTGTGCTATTTTCGGGAGCCCGATGAGCATTGTTTTTTGTCCTCCATTTGGGAGCTATTGTGTGCATGTTATACAGATCTGGAAATGTCATTTTATAGGCTGTTATGCTGCTCAAATTTCTGTAAAAATGTCCACTTTCAGATTTATTAATAATAGGTGAAGCTGTGAAGCTTTTGGCACTATTTCTAGCATACCCGATTTGGGGTTTATTGAGAAATTGGTGGATCTTTGAAATATTGGTTGTTTGATTTTAAAGATTTGATTTGAGGCTTGAAATATCATATAAAATTAGTAAAGGGACATTTCAATTTCGCAGAAGAAACATGCTAGCGATTATATCATGCAAGATATTGGCATCGAATTTTTCCTAAAACCGCAGCGATTTTTCTGGAAAATATTGCACTAAAAGCCAAGAATATTGGTCAAAAAATGTTGAAAAATTTATCATGTTTAGGTTTTCAAACATGACATCTTTAGTTGCGATAGCAAAGACTCGACGACCATTTTTGTGACAAAAGCTCAAGCGATGACCCCATTATTGTTACATTGTTTCTGTCAGCATCAACAATGTGGACTCTTGGAGTGCGTTGGCTCTCCCTTGTTAAGCGTCGACCAATAGCGCTAAAAATTAGAATTCTATTCAATGTAGTTTTTACATTACATATTATCAGTATTTGTATGTTTATATTATTTTTACTTCTTAGTGTTTAATATTAGTTAAATTTATTATTATAAATTTTATCTATTTTATGATTTTTAGTAGTTACTAGTTATCATTGATCAATTAATAACTACTATCAATATTTTTTATTATTAATTTAATAATTAGCTATAGCCAATATTTATAAATATATTTTAAGAGTTTATGTTTTTTATAGTTATTATTCAGTTACTAGTAAATATTTCGGTAACATGGTAACTATACAAAATTATAAATAAAGTTTAGTTTATAATAAGATAAATAATTATTATTTATAAATGTATAGACTTTACACATGAATATATGAATAATAGATATAGATTTATTAGATTCGTTAATTTTTATAGGTTTATGATTGTACTAAATTGTTACTTATTATATCAATATGTGTTCTAATTATAAAGTTTTCTTTAGACTTTTATATGTATTGAACTTATTTATATTAGATTTGTACTTGTTCTTTGGTATATAATTCTATCGTTATGTTAATCTACTAAGTTTTAGTTGCTATGAATTATTATTTAACTCAAAACTTTGATATCTCAAATCCTTATATAGTTTCAAATGTTTGATAAAAGTGCCGATTTATTGCCGATTTTTTGGCCGAGTTTTTCAAAAAAATTGAGCTAGCCGAGATATTGCCGAAACCGAGTTTTTCAACTATGAAGAGAAGTATCTATTTGATGTCAAAGAAAGCATCATTATTAAACTAAAACATCTTCCACGGCTTTTATATGGCTGGAATTTGGCACACTGTTTTGTCCTTGATTGCATTCAAGCACTTTATACTGCTATCGTACTGCATGTGGACAGACATCACACTGGGCAGGATCTGTCATACTGCAGTCCTATATTAGTTTTAACACAAACTGAGAAAATGCCCAAATGGATTGGTATGTCTGGCTGTACATCGCAAACAAATACAGCAACTTACTGACTCTTGTAACTAATACAGAAATCCATAATTGTTTTCTTTACAAGAAAACAACAAAGCAACATACTTCAAACCTCTTTTGCCGCTTTGCGTTGTAACAAATCACATGCTTGGTTAATTCATTTTGTACATTGTCCCAATCACTTGAGAAAATGTTTGAATTTGTTTATAATTATGTGA
The DNA here is from genome assembly GCA_028749045.1 of Cupressus sempervirens. Taxonomy (NCBI): domain Eukaryota; kingdom Viridiplantae; phylum Streptophyta; class Pinopsida; order Cupressales; family Cupressaceae; genus Cupressus; species Cupressus sempervirens. The sequence continues at coordinate 918,936,375 of CM053789.1, read as the reverse complement.
TTAATTTGGAACCATTTTTTGGGTGCATCTTAATATACTCAACCATGACCATGATGCCATTGCACACATTCAAATTGAAAAATATGAACCATTAACTATTCATGTAAATCAATCTTACCACCTTAATCCAACCTCTTTTTTTATTTTATATCACTGTCATAAAATTTTAACGTGTGAGCAAAAGATCCCATCACAAATATTAAATTCTTGCTGTTTTTTGGGTGAGATTTGAGAATGCAAATTATATAAAGAGTATACAAAACCTTGTTTGTTCTAAAAGGAAAGCAAAACAATGGGAAGCCCTCCCAAGAGGGCAATGCTAAGATATGCAAAAACATGCAATTCTGAAATCCAAATTAGAATATTTACTATCTTAACTTTGTTTTACAAAAGATCTGAGTGCATATAAAACTAGAAAATTCCACAAGAATCTATAAAATGCAACATATTTATTAAATGTTAAGAAAAGGATAAGCAATCACTCGAAATTAAACGGAATTAAAAGATGAGAGATATCACCCTAAAACCTCCCGTGTTTAGCATTCTCACAAAGAGGTTTGTAGACCTCGATGATGAAAATCCATCGATCAAAGGTCTTCTTATCGCAGACAGCTCTGAAACTTATCTAAACTGCAATGAGCAATGGAAAATCTCACAAGTCCATTACTGGAGTGGGCAATTTACAGCAGTGTTGGTACAAATTTGCAGACATTTCAACCTTGACCCCTGTGAATTTGGAACACTCTTCAAAGGATACAGTAGAAAACATAGCCCCAAAGCATAAAAATTCCTTCACTGTTCTTCCTGTACATGAGATGCAAACCAAATCAAAATCTTGCCACAATGCTCCCAGGTTTTAAATACACGAATGACACTCGTGGGGCTGATCATGCCACAACACAGAGAACTGCTCTTGATCCAAAGTGTGATACAAAGATTCCTCCCACGCAATGATCAAACCTCTCAGCTGCACTAAATAAGTCCCCAGGGACATGGAGTGGTTTTAAACAAGAAGTGGTAGAAGGCGAATTTTTTATGCTACACCTGGAATAATGAGTATATTTAAACGCTTTTGGCCTAGTATTCCAAATATACACAATGGATTAATTAGTCATGACTCATGGCAGCCATTTGGAAGGTCAAGTTAAAATTTACCCTTTTGTGACCGTGGACTTTTATCGCAGTTTCATATTATGTAAAGGATCAAGATGCTATTCTCTGAGGTCATCTCTAGATCTGGGGCCACCACTTGCTTATATGCTCAAACCTTTGCTATTCTACCTTTAAGCCCTTGGCCAATCATTCAAGATTATGCCTGTGGGGATTCAGGTTATGCTTGTGAGGACTCATCTCCTAAAACTCCCATTCCGGTTCAAATTTGAATTGTGCTTCAAAGCTACAGGCAATTTGCTAAATAATTTCCTAGCTATGGAAAAAGACACTTCCAATCTTTACTCATTCAACTCTTGCTCACATTCCAGTAGGTCTTGTCATCTTGAAATATCTACAAGCAGATGCTATATTTTTTAAAACGATGATCATAGTTGAGGAATTGCCTTTTCACACCACAAGCATTCACTACTGATTGCCCTAGATTGAAGTACTGTTTGGAATATCAAGCATCATAGTGGAAAGATGCTCTGCACAACACTGTACAATTGAAGGTCCCTTGGGGATTCAAAGCCCCCACCTCAGCTAACTTGAGACTTGCTGGCACACCTATAAACACCCAAGAATCATTAGTGCAAAGACATCCTTTTCAGTTCAGCAAGATTCAAATTTTCCCTGAAATAAGATGATGTCAGCAGAAAAGATTGTCAATAAATGGAACTCAATCTTCCCCAGATGCTCGTGATGATGAGGATGACAAGCAAAATGGAACATAGTGCAAAGGAAGAATAAAGCTCCATCCAAAGAAGAAGAAATGGCACAATTAATGATCTTCCATTTCCATATCAAAATCAGTACAACCGTTTCTAACAGTAGTGTAACATCGGTGGCCTGCATATCACTGCTTATTTGTTTTTTCTATTATTGTGGGGGATTCTGTAGCACTAGTAGGATTAGCACTGTCTTTGTTAAACTGCTTTGTTACATCCTAGTTCAGCTTCAAAAGTTGGGTTCAATTTGTGCTCATCTACAGAAAACATGTCAAAATCACACACACACACACACACCTAAAAGCAAGAATTAACTTCCAGATATGTCTATTACATCAAATTATATAATATTAAACTTTAAACATATCATATTATTTTAAGATCATTAAAATTTGAATATATTATTATTTATAATAAACCTAGAGAGCATTAAAATTAGCTGAATACTTTTAAAACTCATCAACAGAATTTTAAAAACTTTTCAAAATTAGCTAAATTATCAATCAAGGATCCTTCAACTAGGGGCCACTGTCTTGTTTAAATAAAAGACTGCAAAAAATGAATCTTAGAACCAAATGCCCTTTGGCACCATGAAAAAAAACGTCGATACTGATTTTTAATTTTAATGGATGTAGTCCCCTAGTTTACACTTCTCTGACCCAAAAAAAGGATGGATATGCTTTCTGCTTAATTCATCTTGTTGTTAGATTATCTTGCTTGTTATGGTTCAGTTTATCATGGGCATTTTCTAGATTGACATTCTACTACCTTACATTTTGTCCAACCATAAAACTCTGCATTGATTTCTGACCAATTGAACAATTGTTGACTTACTGTGTAATCTCTTACTTGATGAATACATGGAACCAGAGACTAACAAGGTAGCTAAATTTAAAGGAAAAAGAAACACTAATCCATAATTACTAAATCAAATCAGATGCAGTAGAAATCCAATTCAATCAGAAATATTTCAGACCAGATTTTTCAATCTCTCTAGAAATGTTTCAAATTTCAAATTTTTTTGACTTCCCAAACAAATCATAATTTTTGGAAACTGGTAACAACGATAAAGTCCAAGTTTAGCTTTACATTAAGATGTTGGGATAACATAAATTTCCACATAATAAAAAAAATGTTACATTGACATCTTCATGCAGGTGGTCTAAGTTTAATAATTCTTGCACATATATAGGTAAACTAAACATAACAGAAGAAAGCATATTTCTGATTTAAGTTAACTACAAGCAAAAAAAAGAAAAGCATCAATTGCATTTTTATTTGAAAAAACAATTCCTTAACCATAATTTAATTTCTACAAAGATTAAAATTGATGTAAACCGTGAGAGCTTAATGTTATACTCGATAACTAATGAACAAAATAACTAAATGTTCTCAATTGGTATGATGTCCCCTTCCTACAGAGAATTTAATAGTGAATAATAAATAATAATAAAATAAATAAGTAAGTAATAACCAAACTAAATACGATGTATATTCCATAATGGTGACAAAGAAGTGATTGCATCAGCAAGTTATTTTAGAATAAAGCTCAGATTTAAAGCAGGTTTTTATTGATAAGCAGAAATCAGTATTTGGAAGCAGTGATTCCTTAGAAACAGTATAATAAGATGGAAATAAATTGACAAAACCCAGAAAAGAACAAAAATTGAATAAAACAAAGAGCAAAAGGTACAATTTGATTATGACTCAATTCCTTAAATGACGTGAGATTCAGATTTGAAGCCATTTAAGACAAAGTAACTGAATAAAAGAAAAAAAAAAAAGTAGACAACAATTGTAAGCACAGTCTAAGGTGAAGAAATAGACTATAATTAAATTAAATTAGGAAAGGATACGATCTGAAAAGGTGTGACTACTTGAGTTGGAAAAAAGCGCTTCTTCAATCCTAAGGGAGGAGGTATTAAAGTCTCAAGGAATCAACTCCAAAAAAAAGGATGATACAGCAGAAAATATATTAAATAAGGAAAGATAACCCCCATAACCGGTCATTAATCAGATCATCAGCAGAGAAAGAATAATAAATAAATAAATAATCATGCTAATTTTGTTCCGGCCAAACCCCCACAGGATCGCCACTAAACTCAGATACAGGCACCAGATGGAGGGACAGATTCTCAAGCCTAACACCACCTAAAATTCTATGGGCAACCACAGGGGGCACTATCCATTGGGCACCTAGAGATACCACCCCTCTTCTAGAGTTATTCAGCCAGCAAAGCTAATTATATTGCATGGTACATATAGATTACAAATAGATTTTTGATTGTTTCTAGATCTTGAACAAGATTTGCAAAAAGACCTTGGATAGCACCACAACCTACTTTGCGTACAGCGAGGTGTTGAAAGCAAAACATACATAGAGGATCCAAGTAAAAGGAGGAAAGTACAGACAGCAAGGAGAATATAATGGAACCAGGGTCTGTATATTTGTTTGCAATACAGACATGCACGCACGCACACACATATGATGTGATCATACTCATCAGTCTAATAATTAGACATGAAATGTGTAACTTAGGTAGACTCTAGAGTACTATGTGCATTTATTTTTACAACTACATTAGATTAATACCTGACAAGATAGTCCTGCAGTAGAATGAACCATGCTACATCCTACAAAGGCAAAGAATAAGGCCTCCAGCAGAACAGTCACAGGTTACATACAAAGATACCATTTGTGAACGATAATCCACTGGGCATTAGATACCATAAGTAAATTTTTTTCATATGCATTAGATACTGTTATCTAGTCTCTAGGTTTGGATCGTATATCTTTTGTACTATCAATTTATAATGATTAACGTAGATTATATTATACTAACAATGTAGTCAGCTGTATATATGCACTTGTTCCCTGTTTGGCGATTATAGGACCTAAATCAAGATTTGCCTTGTTAAAAGGCATTTTTATTGGTAAGATTAAATCTCTAACCCTCTTACAATTCTTATTTTTGTGAAAATTGTGATTTTAAGGAAAAATTAGGGCAACCCAAAAAGAAAATGTTACGAGTGGTATCATAGCATGTTCCTGCCAGCTTGAGGGAAATTACAACGAATTTTCTTACTCAAAGAGATGGATCTAGTCCTACTTAGACAGTCTTATCTCTTGTGGATTTCATCATTCCAAGAGATGGATGTAGTCCTAGTTGAACATTCTTGCCTCTTGTGGATCTGGTTACTCCAAGCAATGGATATTGTCCTAGTTGGACACTCCTACCTCTTGTGGATATGATTACACCAAGAGATGGAGCTTGTCTTGGTTAGGCGTTCCTGCCTCTTGTGGATTTGGTTACTTCAGGAGATGGATCTGGTGTTGGTTGGGTGTCCCTGCCTCTTCTGGATTTGGTTACTCCAAGAGATGGATCTGGTGTTGGTTGGGTGTTCCTGCCTCTTCTGGATTTGGTTACTCCAAGAGATGGCTCTTGTCCTGGTTAGACATTCCTACCTCTTGTGGATTGTGTACTCCAAGAGATAGAGCTTGTCCCTGTTGGACGTTCCTCCCTCTTGTAAACTGGTAACTTCAAATTGTAGGCCATGTGAACTACATCTCCATATATATACTCATGTGTATAATTGTGTCTGGACATGTACATGTGTCTACTTTGTGTATGCTTGGTGTCTACATGCATTCATGTGTCTACTCCGTGTACGCTTCATGTCTTTTGCATTAATGTGTATACTTTTTGTGCGCATCCATATATTAATGCAAACAATTTGTAATTTCAAGTGTATACTCTATAGAGATGTAAACATGGCACTTTGGCAAGTTGAATTGGCACTATTATGTGGTCCAAGATCATTTCATTAGAAGGTTGGAGAAACCTTATCTTAAGTTGAAAAAATCTACTACCAAATCATAATAAAACCCATATATAATTGCTTGACAAGCAATTTTTTGTGAAGGGTTGACTGTGATGTCCCCTTCCAAAAGAGAATTTAATGATGGATAATAAATATTAAATAAATAATAAGCAAACTACATACGATGTGTATTCCATAATGGTGACAAAGATAGATTGCATCAGCAAGTGATTTTAAAATAACTCAGAACTAGAGCAGGTTTTGTATTGATAAGCAAAAATCAGTATTTGGAAGCACGGATTCCTTCAAAAGAGCACAATAAGCCAAACCCAGAAAAGGACAAAATATGAATAAAACAACTATTAAAAGGTAGGATTTGATTATGAGTTAACTCCTTCAAAGGGGTTCGATTCACCGAGAAAAGGACAAAAAATGAATAAAACAACTATTAAAAGGTAGGATTTGATTATGAGTTAATTCCTTTAAAGGTGTGTGATTCAGATTTTAAGCCATATAAGACAAAGTAAATGAATAGAGAAAAAAAAAGTAGAAGGCTATTAAAAAGTAAACGGCTATTATTAGACAAGTTAGCAGTTTTGAGTTTGATTCAAAGTTCGAGTTCAGAGAACCAGTACGCTAGTACAGCAAAATTTTGGAAAAGGGTTTGGGTTAGTTCAACAAAAACATGTAAAAATTATTAAAATATATATACATATTTTTGAAGCCTTCAATGTCAAATAGTATCATAAAATCATATGATTTAAACAACAAAAAACCATAAACTTTAAAACTTGTAATCATAGCATCATGAATTGTGATCGTGCCATTGTATATTTCAAGTTCAACATCAAGGATTCAAAACATTAAAATTAAATCATAAAAGCAAGTTCTAGTATCATTGTTTCAAGTACAAATAATGGATTAAAATATGCAATGTTGTCATGTTAAAGTTGCTTTTTTCGTTATGGGAAGTTTGTGGTAAGTTGAGCAGTTGGAAATGCTTGTAATGCATAAATATGTAATCTAAACTTGAATGCACAGGTTGGAGAAGGAAGAAATAGCTGGTTAGACCTCTTATCACTGTGTATTCCACACATTGCAGTCTAATTTCTTGCTTTTGCACAGACTGTACCTTCATGTAATGTTTTGCATGTGTTTGAGGATGTTAGAACAGTGAATTATTTTTCATTGCATTTGGTTTCATTCAATTCAAAATAACCTACATGCACACCACAAATGAGAATTAGAAGCCTTTCATTTCCACCTTTTAGGGTTAAGGATGTCAAAATGTTATTAAATTTGGCATAAAAAATGTCCTTTATTGATGTCAATGGGGCCTAGTTCCTCAAAGTTTGAACCAAATTCACCAGGGTTCAATCTGTTTAAGCCTGATTTGCTCAGTTTTCATTTCCCAGCCTTCCAGGCCCTTGAAATTCAAACCCTTCCCGGAGCAGCGAGTGAACTGGACCGGGACCAGGTACCAGTTCATACCCAGGCTGGTCCAGTAGGGGTATAGGGGTGGACCACAGTAACTAAGATTATGAGCATTGTCTAAGATGAAAAAATAGGATCTAATTAAATTAAAATAGGAGAGGATACGATTTGGAGAGGTGCAATTACTTGGTTTGGAAAAGGAGTGCTTCTTCCACCCTAAGGGAGAAGGCATAAAAGTCTCAAGGAATCGACTCAAAAAAAGGATGATACATCTAGAGTATGTAATTCTGACACATGCAAACTGCATAAATCTGATATATATAAACCGCACTCGGATTAAGCTTTGTACATAGCCTGGTTCGCTCGGGTTCAATTTTCCAGCCTTCCAGTTCAAACCGGGCCCTTGAAATTCAAACACTTCCCAGAGCAGCGAGCGAACTGGGCCGGGACCAGGTACCAGGTCATACACAGGCTGGTCCGGTAGGTGTATAGTAGCGAACCAGGGTAACTAAGATTATGAGCATTGTCTAAGATGGAAAAATAGGATCTAATTAAATTAAATTAGGAAACGATACAATTTAAAGAGGTGTAATTACTTGGTTTGGAAAAGGCGTGCTTCTTCCACCCTAAGGGAGAAGGCATAAAAGTCTCAAGGAATCAACTCAAAAAAAGGATGATACATCTAGAGTATGTAATTCTGACACATGCAAACTGCATAAATATGATATATATGAGCCGCACTCAGATTAAGCTTTGTACGTTATATATGTAATATATGATGGAATAAGATTTTGTTTGTTATATACATACAAACATATACATATATTTGTATGTGTGTATATATGATGTAATAATATTCATCATTCTGTAATAATTGGGCATTAAATGTGTAGCTAAGGTAGAGTAATATGTGTACTTATATTTTCAACAATAGCTCACAAGATAGATAAGTCATGCAATGGAATGGACCATGCTACATCCTACAAAGGTCAAGAATAAGGCCTGCTGTAGAAATGAACCATGCTACATCATACAAGTGCAAAGCATAAGGCCTGCAGTGGAATGAGCACAGATTACATCATACGAAGGCACCATTTGCAAAGGATAGTCCACTGCACATTCGATGCTATAAGTGAATTTTTTCATGTGCATTAGATATTGTTATCTAATCTCTAGGTTAGGATCATATATCTTTTGTATTATCAATTTATAATGCTTAAGGTATATTATATTAAACAAACAATAGAGTCAGTTGTATATATGCACTTGCTCCTTGTTTGGTTATTGCAGAACCTAAGTCAGGATTATATTGCAAGGTTATATCTCTGTCTTCCAATTCATATTTTAATGAATTTTTTTATTCTAGGGCAAAAACTAGGGAAATCCCAAAAAGGGAGCATTACAATCGGCCCTTCAAGATTCCAGATGAGCATATAGAACAAGACAAAATCACATGTGTGGCTAATGGATACGACATTAAGCAGACAGAGAGAACAGCAGATGAATAGAACTATCAGGAATGAAAGGTCACACAGACACATCTGTAGGACCCTGCAAATCAACAAAAAAACTCTTTGATAATGCGGAGGGATTTTCAACCAAATTCCTAGTGTTATTAAGTGCCACAATATAAAAGATGACATGGATTTCTCACAACAAACTCAAAAGCTCCATCAAATCAACCAAATATAAGTCGGAACCAATATCAGATACTAATGCTTCCTCAATTAAATATTCTTGTGGAATACCTTACATACAAGAAACAAAAAACAAACTGGAACTCAGAAGAATTGGAAAACACTGTGAGCACATTAGACTTGGATAAGTCAGCTTAAACAGAGCATTGAAATGGAAAAGACATCATATTTGCATTGAAGATGCAAAAAATATTGACAAGAATAACCAAAACAAACGAGAACTGTGCAGAATGATTGGTCAGCACTGTGAGCACCTTAGACTCCGATAAGTCAGCTACAGCAGAGCATTGAAATGGAAAAGACACGATACTTCCATTGAAGATGCAAAGATTATTGACAGGAATGACAAACTATTTAAGCATTGTCCATAAATATTAGGAAGCATCAAAACAAACAGAATGTAAATGGTACTCTAAGATTGAGGAACTTTCAAAGATCCCACATAGTCAAATTTAATGGGAATTTAAAAACTGAGCAATTAATTAATTCATTTTCTAGTTACTGTTTCCTTGATCCATGATGACACACACTGCCCCTCCTCCCAAAAAAATGTGCATTTCCAAAAAATAGGGACATCCTCAAGACACAAGGGCGTTGAGGGTTTACACTTAACTGGGGAAATGATTTACTAATTAATTGGTGGGTGTATATAAATGCCAAGTCATGCGTAATAGATAGTTAAAATAGTGTCCCACGGTGACCCCTGAATATTTGGGGAAAAATTAAGAAATTAAAATATAATGCCTAACATGCATAAAGCTTACTTTAAAATAGTGTTTCATGCTAACTCTGTCCCAACCACCCAAAAAATGGGTGCATTTTCCAAATGGAGAGGCACTGAGGAGCTGCCCCACCATTGGCTCCAGGCAAAAGAAGAAACATCCATAAAGGATTTTTTGGGATACCTCCCATGTTGGAGAGATTGGGAAGTCCACAAGCCTGTGTAGGATTTAACGAAGTCCCCTGACTGCCTCAGAAACTCCACCCTTGATTGCCTCAGAAGCTCCAAGATGTCCCTGTTGCCTAAAAAGGTAAAAAGAGAGGTTTTAATTTCTTTAAAGCGTTTTTAAATTTATAAAAATCGAACTTTCCAGTCTCTTGTTGGAGAGAGATCTTTATCTCTCGAGGTTAATAACGTTATGATCACCTTCAGCTGAAGCATTTATGAAAAAATTGTAATATTGAACATAACGACGTGTCATTCTACATGCGATGAGGCAAGGAAATTCGAATAGTTGTATATTTGACTATGAAGAGTCAGGTACACTTGAACAATTTATTATCAATAAAATGAGTTTTTGTGTTTTGGGTGGGTTGTTTTCTTCAATTTTGGAAGGGTTTTCCCACGGTGATTTTGTGTGTCTCTTGTGTCTGTTTTAGCTCTTTCCTGTTGTCTCTTATCTCTATTTTGGGCAAAACCTAACATAGTATCAGGGCCTAGTTGATAACAACAATAAAAAAATGCATCTAAAGCTAAATGTGAATGTTATTATTTGTGATAGCTGTGAGAAAATTTCATGTATGTGACTACTCCATCTGTGATTTCTCTCGATCTCATAAATTGTTATGACTGTTGGTTTTCTTTCTATCTCAATCATCACTGCCTGACGAATTGGCAGTGAATGAGCTGTTCAAAACCACGTTTAACTTTATTTTCATTATTTTGCAATGCTCAAAGTTGACATTGCAGACCATATGTCAAAGCGGATCTTCATGTCTTGAGTATTCCATTACAATAATTAAATTTTACCAGTTCTGAAAATTTGTTCAAGTTCCAGGTTAGTATCATTTTCTTCAGTCAAGAAAACGTCAGTGTCTTACGAATATCATAAGGTGATCATTAGGCAGTTTTTTTTGTGCACTGGCAATCTTTATCTCTTACAATTCATGTACTCCCGCTGAATGCCATCATGGATGGTTGCAAGGCATCTTTCAAGGTGCACTGCTCACGCTGTTTCAAGATTTGCTTACACATCATCCCATAATGGACATGCCTCTGTTCATGTTCCATATCCATTCTTATCTGCTATCAAAGGTTGTCTTCCAATCACCATCGAGAGTTATCTCGGCATGACAGTTGTTCTTTGATATGTTACGTGTGCAGAAAAAGTTGAATGCTGAATCCAAATGCATGAGGCTTGTTCATGCAATTTATAACTGTTCTTCTGTGTAAATCGTTTTTGTATTATTCTGGTCTTTAGCTCGGCAATATTGCCTTGAGAGTTCTGGGTTGTTAAAAGCCTTAAGATACAGCATTCTACAGAGACCTGAACATAATGTTTCGGGTGAATATGAAGGGCAGTATCGTGCAAAGGAAATAATGGTTTCCGAGAAATCTAACACCATCTCTAATGATCGGCGAAAGGGATGGAACTCATGGAAGGTTTTATTGATCTATGGAAGCAGCTACTTATGACGAGAAGATGCACCTGAAATTATTCATAAACTTTCTGGAAAGTGCTCCAGGCAAGACAAGGCGGAAGACATAGATGTATATTTCTGTATTAATTTGGAGCCTATTTAAGGCAAAGGGAACAAGGATTTTGCAGTAAGTGTACTTTGTTGGAAGTGCCGCTTAGTGGATGTTTGCCAAGGAGGGCTGCACTATCTCAAAGACTATGTTTGGAATGTCTCACAGAAGCTTGACGTCCGATGTTGACTGGCAAGATTGATATATATCAATCTAGTATTGAATGTTTTTGGATTAAACTGTGTATAATTCTTCACCATCAATGTTTCGGATCATACTACATGATCCATCATCAGAATGAAACAATAGCTAGAGATATGGATTAAACTGGTGCTCTCTAGCTATTGTTTCATTCTGGTGATGGATCATGTAGTATGATTCGAAACATTGATGGTGAAGAATTATAAACAGTTTATTCCAGAAAGATTCAATACCATCATAATGGACTACAGAAACTACATGATTATTATATATTAATCTAGACAAATATTGACTTGCAGAGAAAGTGAAAACTGATGTGTTGAGGACTCGAGAATGATGTTCTGTTCTTGGTATTATGTTACGCGAATGCCACTTAAATGTGTATCATGTATAATGGCAGTCACCCTCTTCCCAGCACGCATGAAGAAAGATGTTATGCCGGACCTAGCGCATAACGAAGGATCAACATCTGAGGGCATATATATCAATTAGCTGAAAGTTGCATTCTTCATGAGTGAAGGAGACGCATGCATATGTGAAGCTGCTCCAGCCACTCCAACAACTGCTAAGGATTGATAACTGTTTCCAGATATAAAGTTGCTACACAATTCTGTATATTCCTGCTATTTGATCACCATAGCTTGAGTATTACTGTGCTATGTTCTATCCATGTGGTATTAGTATCAAAACAGTAAAATTTATACTGATGCATGAACATTACATTGGCTGTAGTGGCATAAGTCAGAATCTCTTCTTATATCTGTCAGCATGTTGAGATTAAACAATCAAGGAGATAAGTTTTTTTAACACCCTTAAATACTGAATAGTATGCAATTTGTTTTGGTGTCTCTGACAGGATGACCTTATGAGTTAATTTTTCTTGGTTGCAGAGGATGCAACAAGAAGAGATGAGGATATTGCATTGATGATTTATATTTGCGAGCTTGTGATTCAGAGGGAGATGTTCAGCCTCAAAGGGAGGTTACGCAATCTATCTTAATATGGTGATCAAAGCTATTTCTGTTAAGAGGGAGTATTTATGGAATTTCCATCATTTATATATATATATATATTGTTAATATTTTGATATTATAGATTTTGAGACTCTTGTTGGAAAAGAGTTCCAGCTATGATTTCTTTTTATTGTAAATTTTAAGACTCTTGTTGGAAACAAGTTTCAGCTATGATTTTATTGTTATTATTCATGTGAAATCAATAATAAGTTGCAAGGACAACCTGATAACTCTTTCACCTATCAGAGATTCATAGAGAACATCATGTAGAGAGAGTCCATGATGTGATCATGTTGAGAGATTCTGTGATAGGAGTTGGAAATCATGTTGAGAGAGTCCATGGCTGTATCACATTGAGAGAGCTCATGATAAGATGCTGGTTGTAAACCTTATTACCTTGGTTGAGAGATTCCATGACAGCATAACGTTGAGAGAGTGCATGATGAAAGTTGAAAGTGATTTTTTCATGTTGAGTGATTCCATTATTATCAGTTATGAATAAATGGTTCCATCTATCATGTTGAGTGATTCCATGAGTATGAGTAATTGTTACAGCTTTATCATGTTGAATGATTTCATGATTAACAATGAGTAAATTGTTCTCTTAGTGTCATGTTGAGAAATTCCATGTGAAAGTTGGTTGTGCTTCTTGCAGGGTTTTCATGTTGAGTGATTCCATGAATTGTATTGGATCTATGTGATTGGATTCTATCATTGACATTTTGGTTGCAGTCTTGTGTAACTGTTCAGCTAAAGATCTTGCTCTTGCTAAGAGGGAGTGTTGGAGATTATAGCTACAATAAAGATCTTTATCTCTGGGCATTAATAACGTTATGATCACCTTAAGCTAAAGAGGACATTTATGATAAAATTATAATATTTAATATAAAGACATGTCTCATTTGACATGCATTGAGGCAAGATTTTTGAAGAGTTGTATATTTGAATATGAAGAGCCATGGGAAATTTCAAGAGACCTCTGCTTGTAATGTGAAGCGTCTCTCTTGTTATATATCACATGAAGCGAAAAGCATTGCACACTTTAACATATTATTATTATTAATATGATTATTTGTTGTGTGGCTAGGTTTTTCCCTTCAATTTTGGATGGTTTTCCCAGGGTAATTTTGTGCATCTCTTGTATCTGCTTTAGTTCTTTCCCATTGCAGTTTATCTCTATTTTGGGCAAAACCTAACATCTCTAACCCCAAAATGCTAATGAGCCCAGTCCCAACAACACCTCATACCCCCAGAAAAATAATAAAATTACATGTTCCCCTTTAATCCAAATGACCACATATTAACATTGGACTGAGCATGAGCAACAGCAAGAGCTAGACTTGAATTGTTTTCACTGATCAACCATTCCAAGCATTCATGCAAACCTTCCGGGTAAGACTCCAAAATAATTGAGATTAGCAGTTTGATTTCAAATTTTGAGTTTTCATTTATTAAATCGAAAAAATGCTCATATGGATTTTTCCAATTTAAATTATTTAAGATATTGATTATGTCTGCAAAATTATTAAATGTTGCTTTAGGGATTTTATTGCTGTTTTACAGTTTACAGGTTGTACACCAACAACTTTTAGGGTTGTTTAAACATTTGTATTTTAGGACTTCAAATTCACTTAATATTAAATTACTTTTAAATGTTTCCATGCAAATTCGCAAAATTAGCGAACGTCCACCCATCAATCTCACAGTAACATGTACAAAGAGACCTCACTTTATTAGTGGTGTTAATTATTTAGTGTTATAAAAGGATGTTGATTATCAGTTTCAAATCCTCAAAGCAGCTACTGGGAGGTTGACCATAAGAATGGGGTGAAAGGTTGTGACAGATGTACAACAGGGAAGATGATTGAGACAGCCTACAAATGGTAGACTCCTTGCCATGAACACTGCACTGTGACTGCTGTGAACAACACACTCAAGGGCATGGAAGAAAAACAATTGTATCAGACAGGTGATTCTTGATGTAAGCGAACTGAAGATGTTCATCTACAACCACCACATGACACATGCACTATTCCAAGTTCTTCCCAAGAAAGAATTTCTGAAACGGATGGAGACCAAATATGCATCATGCTCCATAATCTTGAACAGAATACAGGAAATGCAACTAATAATCATAGGTTCAATACATGAGTGGAATCAATGGACAAATTTTATGTCAATGCAAGGGATTAGGGTAAGGAAATGGTGAGGGCAGAGACAATAATATAGTGTCAATGTAACCTAAATATTTATCACCAAGTAAGGAAAAAGTTAAAGAAGATGCTACAGAAGAATTGGTTAAATAAGCATCATAGTGTAGAAGAAAGTTCAAAGAACTCCTGACAGCATAGTCAAACTGTGTCTACTATGTCCTTGACACACTGCACAATCATCATTTGTACTTTTCAAACACATAATTTTAAGTCTTGCTCCATAAACTGAGGATAGCGCATAAAAAATAAGAATTTGAATTGAGACATAATGTATCATTTGGAATCATACCAGAAACTGAGAGGCGTAATCGATAAGATGTGCGTTGGGAAGGCATCTGTGTCCCATTCCTGCGCTCGATATCCAACTTCTTAACACTCTCTGTACGATCAGTCCACTGACAGATCCCAGCCTGCTCACGTTTCCATGTCTCCCTTAATGCACGATACTTGAGGGCAAGTACAAGCTCCGTGAATCTAAGAGACATTTTTCTCTGTGATAGCATATCCTCCAGCTGTTGCTTGATTTTATTTTTGTCTTCTATACTAACCTCCTCAGAATGCACTTGTTTGCACTTACCTATTATACTATCCTCCTCAGAATGCACTTGTTTGCACTTACCAATAGAGACCATACCAGTGGCAGCTTCACATTCAGAATCAGGAAGAAGACCGGCAAATGCTTGGGTAGCACACTTCGCTGATTCCAAATTTTGATCATACAAATCTCTCCAACACTTATCATTATCCTTTTTACTTAGAGCTCCATAAATGCTTCCCAATTGGACTTCACCATTCATCAGAAAGCTCTCAGAATTAATACTGGAGCAGTTGTCTTCTGTTGTCTTGTCTAGCTCAGAAAATGATGCTGCTGATAATGACCTTTCATTAAGGCTGCTGCCATGCAAATTGCATTGATTAGCTTCCACCAGCTCATCATCTTCTTTAGAGGTAAGTGAAGCTGTACGCAAAGAACAAGATGGATAGCAAGCTTTGGATGATACATGCATCTTGGAATCCCCCTTGGATGCTGCAACTTCACACAACAAAGTTTCACAAATTCCAGAAAGCGGTCTTTCTTTCTGTTCATCCATTGCTGCATTTTCTTGCACCCTCTTCTCAGAAGCATGCAGAACTTCTCCTCCACCTTCCTTATGTTTTATGGTATGCGGTGGATGTTGAACTTGAACAGCTTCTGATACTCTAGGATCAGAAATTTCACAGTCATTTTCTACTGATAGATGATCTACAGGGTGAACCTCAAACTTTGCTAGCTCTTTTTCTGTAAGCTCAAGTTCTAACTCAAGCTTTTCCAATCTTTGTAGTATATTTGACTTTGACCAAGATGAAAGACCAGAACAATGATCTAGAACCATATCCTGAGGCTGCTCCTGTACCGAAGTCTCAGTGCTTTCATATTCCTTAGACTCAATCGGGGCTTCCACACTTTGGCAAGATTCCAACCTGCCTATCTCAAAGGCAGGCATGCTTCCAACCTCATTTTTTCCAATTATCTTGTCTATACCAGGAGCTTCAGTAGCTTGCTCCATCTGCATCGTATGGATATCCTTGATTGCTTCAGCACATGGATTGCCAGTTCCTGCATGGTTTATTCATAAGAATTATTATAATCTGGTCATCTAAGAAAGCAATCAATAATATAAGAAAACCAAAGAAGAAAATGAAATTGAAAAACCCCTGAGAATAACTTCCCAAACAAAAGCATTCAACAGACTTAGTAGTTGCTAATATCAGTATGGTCCCAAACAGTAATAGAAACTAAAATTTACAGTGCAAATATATTGTATATTTGAAAGGAAAAGGGTAAGCACCCCACATGATGGAGTGAATTTCACCCTACCCTGAGGAACTATATTCTTCTAAGCAAGGAATGCAAAGAAAATTCATCACCTGCTGCAGCATGGTTTGTTGATCGAGACTGATTCAACAACAGTCTACTGGCTCAAAACAATTTTATTTACTATTCCAGCTTCGAAGTACATATATACTACCTCGAAATCAGTAAAATCTTTTTAAGAATAATGTCATTCCTATAATTTTTTCTTCTTAAAAAGTGCAAAAAGATTTTTGAACTAAGCTATCATTGGCATGATATCAGTAGCTTGTGTGTGTTACACTTCAGGTTATTAATTAAATTAAACATTAATCCAGAAAATAAAAGCAATGGCACAGAATTATAATTAAATTAGAATTCAAGATATATAAATGAATATATGGTTGTAGTACCACATGAACGCATTTCTTTACAAAGATTCTTCCTCAAGTTCATATCAACATAACTTCAACAAAATTAATTAAATCAGGCAACAATATTATGATTATAAATATAATACTTGCAAGAAATGCAACAATATAATGTTCCAGGAACAGTTATAAGCTAGAACTTATTAATCATTGAACGCATATTTATGGTTTAAATAGAACTTACCATCAGATACAGCCTTTGCCAATGAATTTGTTGGTACTTGCACCATACCCTGATAAGGACTCTCAATACAACTTGAAATCTCCTCTGAACAGCTGATCCCTCTTCCCTTTGTCCCAAGGTTATCATCTGCACCTCCAGTTATCTTCTTCTCATACTTAGCGAGGCCTTGGCCCCACCCCAATCTGGGTCTCTTGCGAGGTGATATCTGACTTCCATCATCTCGACCTCCATCAACCATATGATTGGCAGGAGATGAAAGAGGAGAATGCCATGATCCCAAACCATCAGAAAAGCCTTGTACACGAGCAGCTGATTCTTTCAGATACCCATTGGCAGAACCATGTGAAGATGCCATTCTATCACCTTGCCTCCATTCTTGATAAGATCTTATATGATAATTGCTGCCCCCTGCTGAATCTCCACTCCCACCATTACCTTCTTGCTCTCGCCTTGGTTCACCATCTTTGTGAACGCTAGGAGCGGTTGGAGGGTCATAACTTATACCTGTTCTCTTGTGTAAGTCAGACCTCCCCCAGATCTTGTCTCTATAGTCCATATCAACTTTATATGGATAATCCCATTCACTACATCTTGAGTGTTCTCGTCCTAAAATACCTTTTCCTGAATAGCCATGATGAGAAGCATGTGCCAATGAGGAGATTCTTGATTGCATAAACAAAGGAGAGCCCGGTTTAGAAAATTGATATACATCCAGTTCTTTGGGCGAAGGTGAACCATCTGCACCATTGAACTCATGTCTTGGATTTGGAGAAACAACTCTACCTGTCGAAGTCCCAGAATGTAAGCCAGGCTCTGGAAAGCTTTTACTTCTAGAAACAACGTCTTCATGCCACCCATTGGAGGATGCTCCACCTGATCTTCCTGTAATCATGTACACGGACAGTTACAATTGTTAATCCCCTCTCTTCACGTGCCTCAAATCCAAAGAAAAAAAGACCGTACATTAAGATTCTTTCCTTCAAAGCAGAGACTTCAATGCTTTATCCTGAAAGAGAAGATATAATCCCCCCTACGCTCAAAGATAATAATATTATCCACTTCGTCTGTCAAAAGGGATGATATCATTGGCTTAGGGATCAGAGACAGATCAACAAAGGACTGATATCATCTGTTTTGACTTGGAAGGAATAATATTACATGCTCTGGCTAAAACGTGATAATAGCACTGGTTTAAAAGTTGAAGACCGCATACAAACATTATTTCCTCCAATAGCAGAAATTATAGCTTCGTCCCAAAAGGAAGATTTTCTTGCGCCTCTAGCTCAAACAGGATAAGTAATATCTGTATTTTTCCTCAATCGGGGTAAAATATTATTGCCCTCAAATTACGGAGCTTTAAAAAACATTGTTGCCCTGCCCTAAAAAATTAGAGACCATATACGAAGATGATTTCTTATAATAGCATAAATCGCAACTTCGTCCCAAATGAGAGAATATTGCCAGCTTCGTCCCAAATGAGACAGTTGTCAGCTTCATCCGACATGAGAGAATATTGTCAGCTTCATCGTCCCAAATGAGAGAATATTGCCAGCTTCGTCCCAAATGAGACTGTTGTCAGCTTCATCCGACATGAGAGAATATTGTCAGCTTCATCCCAAATGATATAAGGTTATCAGCTTCAGCTCCAAAAGGTAAAGGTGTCAGCAGTACACTAAGCCCCCGCTCAAGAGGAAAGCTCTCATAAAGCCTCTGCTGCCGAGAGACATCGTCATGGAGCCTCCCGCTCGGACAGCATATTGCCATGGATCCCCCGCCCCGAAAAGATATCAGCATAAAGCTATCGTCACAATATATAGCCAGAAAACTAACAGATCCAGAATTTTCATAGAATTAAACTACCAATTTTGCACTCAAAGATTTAAAATCCAGCCACAGAAGAAAGAAACCCTAAATTTTCACACGCATAAAAGCGTAAAACAAACAACACCGTTCAAAACGATTCAAACACAGATCAAAAAACAGCATACCAGAGTACAAAAATTCGCCGCCCCCTCCCCGCCGCTTGGTTGGAGTACCCCCGACAGCTGCTCCGTCTAAAGATACCGTGCTGGAGAGCCTCCTTGCAAAAACATCCCTATCCCTGCGCTTTTCTTTACCGCTTTCGAATGACGAGTAATCTCTAGGCATCGAGAATGCTTCACGCGGGGCTCCTGTCTGACCATCTGCCCTGTCCGAGCCAGACATCTATCTACCCGAACCCCTAAAAATTCAAAACAAACGAAAACAACAAATCCTCCTAAGCCTAAACAACATCAAACTGCCAACAAATTTACAACCATTGTCTCCTCGAGCTCTCCACATTATCACAGCCGTTTCTCCATTTCTTCGCCATTTTCACCTCCAAATAGTTGTTTTCTTCCAACACCTACGATTTCAATACCATGTGTTCCGAAATCCGGCGCGTCCTCCGCCGCTTTAGCAAACCCTGCAACACTTCTCCCATTTTAACCAAACAAACAAAAGCCTCCACCATTGCAACCGCCAGTCAAGCACCCTATTCCTCCTCTTCTCCTCTCGCCAAACCCCATTCGGGGACCCAAGAAGCCAAACCAGACCAGCACCAATCTCTCCTCCACAGATCCTGCCCTAGAAGCCGAATCTCCCTTCCATGAAAAACACCACGTAATCCGCTCATCTTCGCCCCTGTGGCGCCATAATAATCATCCCCACTGTGCAGACTCTCCACCTGTGAAGGACAAGCTCTAAGAGCGTTTAATGCACCAGGAAAAACCTGTGAAAACAATGCCGCCCATGAACAAAACACCAGAAGAATCCTCTGCCTTTGATCTTTGCCTTCACTTTTGGTTTTGCCTTGCAGCCTACCACCACACATATTGTCGCCAAATCTATTTTATTTTATTTATTTTTCCCTCTTCTCTTGCCTTCTTTTTCTTTTCCTTGCAACCAACCAAACATACGAGATAAAAAAACAAAATCACCGCATTAATAAGAAAGAGTTATATTCCACTTTTCTATTTTTAAATCGGAAAAAATAAAAAATAGAAAAATCTTTAACTTGGCCATTCCTATGCCCATGTCCATCCATGGTCATATTTATGCCATGCATCGTGATAATGATAATCTCAGTACAGTATGTAGATTTGGACTTTTTATTATTTTATTGCTATTTTTAGTCGGGAGTTATTTACACGCAGACTATTTTGATAAAGACTTGTTTTTATTATTATTATTAATTTATCTTGTCTACTGTGAAGTCTAATGGACTGAAATAAATTGTTTATTTTTTTCGTTGAATTGTATGAATTTAATCAAATGAAAAGTCAGGCAGAGCAAGGAGCTCAATGAAAGCAGTTGTCTTCTTGCTTTACGTTTTTATAATTGTTGAAAGATGAGATTGAGATGAGCTATATTTTAGAGCAAGGTCTAAAGGTATCTATGAGGTTTTTTATTAATTATTTATTCTATTAAGTTATTTATTAATTATTTATTCTATTAAGTTATTTATTTAATGTATTTTTACATTGTTGTGATTTTAATATTACCATATACAATTGTAATGTAAAAGTCAAGTATATCAATGAGATCATCTAATAAATAGAATGATTAATTAATGAGTTAAACAATTAATTAATGAATCACGATTGTAAATGATATATGTAAATGAATTTAAAGGTGATATTTTGAAAGATTTGGTTGATGAGATAATGACCTTAAAATGTATTATTATTATTATTCAATTTGGTAATAATATTAGAATGTTGGGATTTGTTTAAATGTTGGTTTAGAGATTTTATTATAGTTTGCTTTTATAAGTGTGAAACTAATTATTGCTAGTGTAAACCTAATCAATGTATTGATTAGACTTAACCTAATCAATGTATTGATTAGACTTTATGACTAAGCTATTTATTACAAATATGGTTTAGATTTTATTACTAGACCTTTTTATTAAATATTGTATTTAATGTTTACCACTCATTCCACCACAATGTAAATATGATAAATTTTATTAAGGATAAATTATTCAACCCATTTGGAGGCTAGGTTGTCTAAAGTACCACTATGAATGATTACTTTGCAATATTTTCCTTTAACAGTGCATCTTGTTTTGAAGAGACTCTTCCTCATGATCAGTTCTTAATCTAACTCTTCATAACGTAGGGCTCTCCTTACCATTAGGCTTTCTCCATCCTTTGGTTGATTCATAGATTTAGTTGGATCTTCTCCCACATAAGTATTCTTGCAACCATTACCATTTATCTTTCCTTGGGTGCATTAAAAAAAAATGTGTCCTTCTCCACACTCAAAACAAGTTCTTTTAAACAATCTCTATAGCTACTTGATCCTCTACCTCTAGGTTAACTGTTTTCATTCCTTTGGTATGAACCATCTTTTTTGTATTATGCCTTACCTTTGTTTGGATATGGATAAGATCTTCCTCCTCTAGTGAAAAACCTTTCTCTTTGAAATCTTCCACCTCTTCCTCTTTATTTGTATTCTTGTCTTTTGTTCAACTTTTCTTTTGCCTTCAGGGCATACCATGTAACGCCCCGCTCGGGAACCCAAGAGAAATAAACCTAACATGTTACAATGTTTACTGAACTATTTTTTTTAATTTTTTTTTAAGTTTAAACAACATCAAGATAACATTAATGCGGAAGCAATAAGAACATACACATCAAATACACATTTGCAATTACAGATATAGTTTCAATTCCTCAAGGGCTCCTTTACATTGAATCACATTTAATAATTTTAAATTAATTAGTTTAAGTTTCAAGTACAATGTCTCATGAACATAAAGAAATAACAAATACATAATCGCATAAGCAAATACATAAGTATACTAATACAATAAATGTACGTCCACTAAATAACATCCACTGCACATGTCGCAAGGTATTGAAAATAGATAGAATACATCAGAATACATGATAACATATATACATCATCTGAAAAGAAGTCTCCAAGATAAGAAATAAGAATGATAAAGGTACATCTTCTACAACGAACATCCAATAGCTGGCAATGTAAGGGGGACCCAAATGGTAAGAAGACACTACCTCCCAACCGCGTGGTTACCTAGTCAAGCTTCCACTCCCACCGTGTAGGGAAGATAATGAACGATCCACATACGTCTATCAAACATAAAACATTCCTAGGCATGGAATACCTACTAGCCAAAACTATCTGAAAGGTAACACATGCTACTAAAGAAGATATGATAATCCAAAAGGAAAGAACACTCAATCTAATATCGACTCCACATAACCAATATCAAACATGAACCAAGTATAAATCGAATACCAAGGTCATAAGATAAAGTCAATGAAAGATAATCACCTCAAGTCAAAAACCACATGTCAAAAGTACATCATCCATGAATCATCAATTATTATCAATGAAAGTAATAACCACAATAAACACATCCAACAATAAGTACACCACCAAAGGTACACTAAATCCACAAAGATCTACAAAGGAGACTCAGACTACATACTGGGGAGTGTCATCACGTGGCTGCTTAAGTTACCCTGGACTGATCTCTTAATAGACCCCGGACCCTCAAGCGTTGAGTTACCTTGGACTGGTTACTCTGAACTCCAAACCCTCAACATCACACATGTGGAAACTAGAAAGCCCTCTCAAGAAGACGAGACACTCATCCCATTCTCATCCTTAGTCTATACAAGCACTCAGGGCATGGTTGGGTCAAATATCTCTAACTTATCTTTTTAGTGTGTTTCCCCCCAAACAATTTTAATTACTAGATTATCACTTATTACATAACTTGCATTAGGTTACCCTGGCACTGACCACTTTGGGTCCCGGACCCCTAAGCAAGCCACTCCCAAAGTCATGTACCTAGACAACCTCTCCTAAGCACATAAATACATAGTTGTGTCCCATACCACAACACCCATAAAGATCAAACTCGGTTCCTTAATAAGCAACTTGATAGTAAGCTGGTTCTCCCAACCCAAGTAAACATAATTGTGCCACAAAGCATATCTCATAAATGTAACTTCCAGTTTAAAACATAAGCCCATTACAACATCCAGAACAAATAAACATCATAAAAGAATCACAAAAGCCTCTGGTGTACGCCTAGTTGGCCCGCTAAAGATAACTCAATAAAATTGTCATGAAGAAAAAATACCACAAGTCCCAATTAAGCACGTGGAAAACAAAGGGTTCCTATCATTTAATAAAAATCATTTTCTCAGATTTATTTTGAACCATAAGATGTGTTTGATATCAATAGTATACATATTTTGAATAATAATTGAAAACAACAATGTTTGATATAAGAAAACTATAGTTCCCAAATTCATGTATATATAATTGTAGACACCTAAAAACCTTTAGAAAATAAAGTATTTTTATTTTCTGAAAAATTCCTGATGACATCATCATTTATTAATTAATTAATTATTTAATTTATTTATTTATTTTTATGCCATTAAATCCCTTTATCTTAATTAAAAATATTTAATTAAGGAATCCCTCCAAAAAATGTTTAAATCTTATTTAAACATTATTTCCTTATTTATTAATTATTTAATTAATAAATTGACCAAAAAACTCAAAATAAATTAAAAAATTATTTTTTGCCCAAAACTTGGCCAATTTCCTTAAGACCACTAACCTCTTCCAAAATCTTCTAATCCTTCTTTAATTTTGATTAAAGGCTAATCCCATCATTTCCTACCCCTAATCCCAACTCAAAATATTTAATTAAGATTAAATATTAATCCTCATGTTTATTAAAAAAGTTTTAATAAATATCTCCTCAACCCAAACCTTTGAAATAAATAAAACTTTATTTATTTCCTAAAAATCTAATTTATCCTCATCCTAAGAAGTTCTAGACTCTTCTAGAAAGTCTTCATCCTCATCCTAAGAAATTCTAGACTATTCTAGAAAGTCTTTATCCTCATCCAAAGTCTAGACTCTTCTGTAGTGCTTGCCCCTAGATCGCATTTGATGTTATCATTGTCAAATTCTTTTAGGTTGATTTTATGCATTTATTAGTTTAGAGATATTGGATTTACAATATTATGATATTATTTTATGTTTTGGATTACATATATACTTGTTGATTTCATTTCACATGACGTTAGTGATGTCTTTAATGATGATTATGTTGTATTGATAGAGATGCATTATTATATGTACGAATTTGATGTTAGACTTGTGATTTTTACGATACTTACCCCATACTTGCATGTGTATGGTGTGCGTGTTTATTTTATCTTTCTGTCTGATGTGTTTGATGTGGCTAAGGGAGGGAGTCGTAGTCACCTGCTAGTCGGGATCTACACGATGAACCACTCCCTGCCATTGTCTGTTTAGTTTAGATATATTATATAAGTGTACATGCTCGTCTTTTATGCAGGATGCAGGTATCGGGCATCGACTTCCCTGAATTGCTAGGATGAGCGTGCCCTATTACAAATACTCAAATGGTGAGAACGAGAAAATAATGATTAGGTCCAATCCTAGCCATAAGCCTATAATACTTGTCCTGCAAGGAGGACTCGTAACAGACTGTCTACCCTTTTTAAACCTGCGAGTATTTTATGCATATGTTGTTTTGTGAGTCTTTGATGTATTTTCTATTAATTAAGTTTAATTAATAGATGAAATTAATAATTTAATTTAATGGAGAATTATTATGATATTATGAATATTTAATTATATTTAATTAATTAAGAAATTAATTAAATATAAAGAATTGAATTGGAGTATAAAAGTTTTAAGATTAAATTTAGAACATGATAATATTTATTTAATTTAATAATAATATATTTAGAGTTCATTTTTAAATAAATGCTAAATATTATTGTTATTTAAGTTAATAAATATTTATCAAATTAAACATTCAAAATATATTAAAAAGGAAAAGATATTAATTTATGGAAAAGATTTAAGTTCGCATGAATGAGTTTTAAATATAAGAGATTAATTTAAAAGATAAAAAAAAACATGTGAACTTAATAAAGATATTCTAAGAAAGTGTGCATGAGATTTTAAAAGGTTATTAAATTTATTAAAGTAAAGTAAAGTGGAAAGTTAAATAAAGTAATTTAACAATTCACTTAAAGTGCATGAAGGAATAATAAAAGAATATTTTAATTTAAAAAGGAAATTAATTGTGCATGAATGAATTAATTAAATGAGAGAGAATTAAATATTGGAGATAAAAGTTAAAGTTTAAATTTAGAACGTGATTGATTATATTTATTTAATTTAATAATAATATATTTAGAGTGCATTTTTAAATAAATGCTAAATATTATTGTTATTTAAGTTAATAAATATTTTATCAATTAAGTTTCTAAAAAATGAAATCAAAAGTGAAAAGATATTTAATTATCATAAAGATTATAGTTCGCATGATTTATGCATGAGATGAAAATAAAAGAAATTAATTGAAAAGATTAAACATGTGAAATTAATAAAGATATTTAATCGCATTAAGTACGCATGAGATTTATAAGTTATAAATTGATTAAAATAGAAGTCAAGTGGCTAGTTAAATAAAGTAATTTAACAGTTCACTTAAAGTGCATGAAGGAAAAATAAAATAATATTTTAATTAAAAGCGAATTAATTGTGCATGAAGAATTAATTAAATAAAATAATTATTATTTTAAAGTTGTGGAGACAGAAACCCTAAAGGTAATTAAATTCTATATTAGAGGGTTTTGGGGTCATTATTAGGGGGACAGGTTTTCAGGGAACACACTTTTGGAAAGGGGAGCAAAGAAATCTTTGGAAGCTTGGAAGGGTTCGGATTAGCAAGGGTTTCACCAGATTATTAGCATCAGATCAAGGTAGGGTTTGTGAACCATTCTAGAAACACTTTCGGATCTTTGTCTTCTTCGTGCTTGTTGGAAATTGCTTTCTCAAATTTTATTGAATGAATCTTGCTACCTTTCTTCTGAATCTTTTGCGATTTGATTTCTTCTAGGAATCGAGATTGAAAAACTATTTAGAAAACCTTGTTTTACTTCTGAAAGAAATTTAGTATTAAATTGAAATTTGGGTTTTGAATTAAAATGGAATTAAGAAATTTAAATTTGGAAGGGGTTTGTTTTTGGAAATGAAAATCTTAGGATTGAAAATTCGAAGGGTTCAATTTATTTCTCCTATCAGATTAATATCGTAAATGTTATTAAAATATGTATATATTAAAATAATATTGTTATGAAGTTCGTTGAGAAAAATATTATAAAATAAAGAATATAGAATTATAATACAATTCTTAAAATTTTCATATATAATAATTTATCTAAATTTATTAGAAGGGTTGTTCTTCTAATAAACAAAATTATTGAAATTTGACTTAGTTAAAAATAATAATAATAATAATAATAATAAAATTAAAATAAATAAATAAATAAAAATTAATTTAAAAAAAAAAAAAACGAAATTATAAAAAAAAAAAGAAGAAATTTTTTATAACCCCTGCCGGCGCCTTACGCTGCTGACACAGGCTGCGACAGCAGTGGTACAGCGTTCCACTACTGGCGCAGACCCTGCGCAGCAGGGTACGTTGCTCGGCAGCCCCTTTACGAGGAGGCCGGCGGCCCTTTATAAAGCCGGCAGGCTTTTAAAAAAATACGCTATGTTTATTAATCTTATTTTTATTAATTTTAAAATGTAATAATGTTTATTAATTTTATTAATGCAATTAATATGGTTAATAATATTTACTATTTAACCATTTGAATTATTAATGGAATTGGGAAATATTTCTATTTAGTAATCGAATAATTTAATAAATGATTAATATTACTTCTAAGTCTTGATATGTTATTATATGAACAAGGATGAGTTTAATTGCAAGGGTTAATTATGAAGGTTAACTGGAAAACTTACTTACTTGAAAACATGTATTAAACTGGAAATTTAAAACCTTAATTCAAACAAATACACGGGTGTATTGTATGAGTAATACTGAGAATCGTATACACTTGAACATACATCGAAACGCAAATTGAAACTTATATTGAAAACGAAAATTGAAACCTTACATTAATTCAACAATATATTATCAATCAAATCCAACTGTGAGACTATGATGTTTTCTATATACTGTCTATATTTATTTTTGGATTTTGGTGTTGTTTAGATGTCGACCAGTCTAGGATGTACACCAGAGGTTTTGTGAGATTTCTTGGATACTATTATGTGGCTAGATGTTATGATGATTCTTGTGATTCAAATTGGAGTTTATACTTATGAGATTTGTTTTGTGAGCATTTATGTATATTTGGATTTAGTTTGATCCATCTTGTTATCAGGTTGCCTGTTAAGGAACCAAGTTTGATCTTTATGGGTGTTGTGGTATGGGACACAACTGTGTTTTTATGTGCTTAGGAGAGGTTGTCTAGGTATGTGACTTGGGAGTGGCTTGCATAGGGGTCCGGGACCCAAAGTGGTCAGTACCAGGGTAACCTAATGCAAGTTATGTAATAAGTGATAATCTAGTAAGTAAAATTTATGGGGGGAAACGCACTAAAAAGATAAGTTAGAGATATTTGATCTACCCATGCCTTGAGTGCTTGTATAGACTAAGGATGGGAATGAGATGAGTGCCTCGTCTTCTTGAGAGGGCTTTCTAGTTTCCATATGTGTGATGTTGAGGGTCTGGGGTTCATAGTTACCAGTCCAGGGTAACTCAACGCTTGAGGGTCCGGGGTCTTTTAAGAGATCAGTCCAGGGTAACTCAAGCAGCCATGTGATGACACTCCCTAGTATGTAGTCTGAGTCTCCTCTGTAGATTTTGTGTATCTCTAGTGGTGTACTTATTGTTGGATGTGGTGTACTTATTGTTGGTGGTGTATCTATTGTCAGATGTGTTTATTATAGTTATTTACTTTCATTGATGATGATTGGTGATTCATGATGTTGTACTTTTGACGTGTGGCTTTTGACTTAAGGTGATTATCTTTTGTTGACTTTGTCTTATGACCTTGGTATTTGGTTTATACTTGATTCATGTATGATGTTTGGTTATGTGGTGTCGATATTGGATTGAGTGTTCTCTCTTTTGGATTATTTTATCTTCTTGAGTAGTATGTGTTTCCTATGAGGTAGTTTTGGCTATTAGGGGTACCTTGCCTAGGAATGTTTTAGGTTTGATAGCCGTATGTGGATCGTTCATTATCTTCCCTACACGGTGGGAGTGGAAGCCTGACTAGGTAACCACGCGGTCGGGAGGTAGTGCCTTCTTACCATTTGGGTCCCCCTTCACATTGCTAGCTGTTGGATGTTCGTTGCAGAAGATGTACCTTTATCATTCTTATTTCTTATCTTACAGACTTCTTTTCAGATGATGTATATATGTTATCATGTATTCTGTTGTACAATATCTATTTTCACATACCCTACGACATGTGCAGTGGATGTTATTGATTGGATGCACTTTCATTGTATTGTTTATACTTATGCATTTGCTTATGCGATCTTGTATCGGTTATTTCTTTATGATCATGAGACATTGTACTTGGAAACTTAAACTAATTAATTTAAAATTATTAAATGTGACTCAACGTAAAAGAACCTTTGAGGAATTGAAACTATATCTGTAATTGCAAATGTGTATTTGTTGTGTATGTTCTTATTGCTTCCGCATTAATGTTATCTTGATGTTGTTTAAACTTCAAAAAAAAAAATAGTTCAGTAAACATTGTAACATGTTAGGTTTATTTCTCTTGGGTTCCCGAGCGGGGCGTTACATCTTCTAGAAGATGTCTTTAAACCTAATCTTAATCCCCTCCTAACCTTGTCACATTCTCTAAACATGGGTTAAGACTTACTAACCCAAGCCAAAGTTAACAAATATCTCCTCCTTCACCCACCCTCATTAAATGTCATCCACTTGCCTATCCCTAAGCTAATCCTAAACCATCCTAATCCATCCTCTAATCATTTGCACAATCCTAAGCAAGCTTAAAACCCTCCTAATCAAGCCCAAGTCAAAATTGCTCTCATCTCCCTCAAAATATCTGAACCGTAAAACTTTATGAAGCCCACTAGGCCATAAATGACTCTTCCAAGCCCTTTTATTGCTCTTACAAGCCATTATGAGGGTCTTTATGAAGATTTTATCCTTTGAGCCTCCTTTGTTGACTCATCCTTCTCCTTTCCTCCATCCTCTCACCCTGTGACATGTGTCACTCCCTGATTGGCTATAAGGAAGCACAATCCATGTGCTCTCTTCTCATGCAATCTGAGCCCTCCATGAGCTTTTTCCCATCCTTGCATCTTAGCCCTCAATCCCTCAAGCCTCTTGCCTATAAATTGGATCCTTCCCCTTTGCAAAATAACACAATCCATGAAGTAAAGTCATAATGCCATTTTGAGAAGCCATTTTACATCAAAACCATACACTCACACCCAAATTCCAACTCCATTTGAAGCCATTTTTGAAGCATAAGCTTGAGCATACATCCTATCTATTTAGACAAAGCCACTCAACAAGAGAGCTTCTTATTGAGAGAGTCCATTAATGGCTCATATTCTCAATTGAGAGCTCATCTTAGTCTATCTTGAAGTTTATGAATTTTGTTTAGTTTGTAGAAGCTTTATTTAAATTTGGTTTCTATTAGCATACTAACATTGCTCATATACAATAATAACATTCTTCATATAATCAATTTAATTTAATTAATCATAATCTAAAATAATCTAAATTATAAAATAATAAAAAATATAACAATAATGATAATCTTTATTTAATTTTTTTATTTATAATAGATAAATAAATAATAGAAAATATTAATTAAAATATACATAAGAACTAATATTATTATACTAAATCAGAATTGACTAATATTACAATATAAAAACATCTAACCACTTAACTATGTGTTAATTTCATAATAAAAGATTACAATTGTTTTCTTTTATGTTTTAATATAAAAATAGTAAATACTTTCCTTTTGGTTCCTTATCATTCCCACATGAGCATGGAAAGTGGAATGTACTTTGGCCTTTTTGTTTTACATAATATTAGACATGTCAAGTAAGTGTTTTCATTAAATCAAGTCAAGTTCACCTATATTTAAGGCGATTTAATAGGGAAGGCGATTTAATAGGGATTGCTTTCCTCTCAATTTAAAAAAAAAAATTTGACTCTCTGTTTTGAACCAATGCACAGGAAATAAGCAACTGATGTTACAAATCAATTATTTCTTTGTATATTTTTTTAACAATACATATAAATGGTATGTGTTTTCATTTTCTTTTTCTTTTTTAATTGAAGAATGTTTTTTTTTTGTTTTTTTTCTAATATAAAAAGAAGCATGTATTTTTAACCAGAAATAATAATAATTTATATTTTAAAAGAAGAAGAAGATATTTTAAAGTTGTAATACTCAGAATAGAAAGGTTGTTTAATTCATAGTCATAGTCATAGATATAGATTACACACATTCTTTTAAATAGAATAAATAATTCATATTTTATTTTATATTTAATAAAATTTATATATTTTAAATAAAGGAAATTTGACAATCTAATAGAAAGTCATATTTAGAAAATTCAAGAACACTAGATCTGATCTTACTCTTCTTTTCTACATTTCTAACATTGAATCTATTCTTACTTTTCCAATAGGAATTTTAATAGTAAGGATCTATTATTTTCAACACAAGGTTTTTTTTTTTTTCAAATTTCAAATACAATTTCAGCTAACTTTCCACGACACAAATCCATCTATTGTAGAATTTTAATTCACAGAATTTTCAACAATATTTCAAATATGGTAAGCACAAAGAAGACAGAGATCCAAAAATATTTCTACAATGGTTCACAAAACCCTACCTTGATCTATTGCTAACAATCTAGTGAAACCCTTGCTAATCCAAACCCTTCAAAGCTTCCAAAGATTTCTTTGTTCCCCTTCCAAAAGTGTGTTCCTTGAAACCTGTGTGTGTAATAATGACCTCAAAACCCTCTAATATAAAATCTAATTACCTTTTTAGGGTTTCTGTCACCACCACTCTAAAATTATAATTATTTAATTTAATTAATTCTTTCATGCACAAATAATTTGCTTTTTTATTAAAATATTATTTTATTATTCCTTCCATGCACGTTAAGTGAATTATTAAATTACTTTATTTAATTTTTCACTTGACTTCGCTTTAAATTAATTTATTAACTTTTTAAATCTCATGCGCACTTTAAAATATCTTTATTAAGTTCACATATTTTATCTTTTTAATTAATTTCCTATATTTTAATCTCATACACGCATCATGCGAACTTAAAACTTTTTCATAATTTAATTTCTTTTCACTTCTTAATTTATTTTTGAACGTTTAATTTGATAAACAAGAGCTCTGATGAGCTTTAGTCCCGCCTTATGCAAAAGGGTAGAATGCAAAGATTTTAAGGTGAAATAGTTTCAAATTAATTTTATATATATATATATATATATATATATATATATATATATATATAGAATTGTTGAAGATTATATCAAATTTATTAAATTGTAATATATAAATATATCAATAAATTATTTATTATTGAAGATTATGTTCAATTTGTAAAAGTATAATTTATGAGATGTAGCAAAATAAAATTTTATGTGACAAAAAGATAAGTTTAATAGGACATGAGTGAACCAATTCCAAAAAGTACCTCTCAACGACTAACATTAAAACACATGTATCTAGTTAAAAACTAGTTAATTTGTACCTTTCAAATTTGCCTTGAAAAAATGACCGCTGAAAATAGATTCCACATTTGTCATTCTATTTTATTATAAATAAATTTAATAAATTAAAAAGCAATATAATAAATTCATAATGAACTCATAAATTACATATTATCTCATTGAATTAATCCATATATTCAAATCTTTGAAGAAAAAAAAACAAAAGCTACTATGTTTAAATTTGACATTTATCATTATATTTTAATGTAAGTAACTATTTATTGAAATTTAAAATATAATATGACTGATACATGTTGAAATATTATATATCATATTTCTCATCCTATTCCACTACATATTCAAATCTTTTAAATTAAAAAATTAGATGATATTTCAAAATTAGACATATAAAATTGAAATAGACGAGTCTACGAAAAGAAACAACCCCCACCAACAAAATCATAGAGAAAAAATTAAATTATCTTAAGTCCACCCAAAAACAAAAAATAATATCATTAAATTAGCAACTAAAGTGAAAAAGAAACCAATAGATTCATGTCACACAAAATCTGATTTCAACAAAGACATACTCTTGCATTCCTCCTTCGTTATCCGAGATTCTTTCACTTCATCTACTTTGAGTCTTATCCTCCTCGCCACCATGTATATATTTATGGTTTTAAATGTCCATTGAGGTTTCCACGTCACCAAATGAATACATGGGAATGTTAATTCATTTTCATTTAATGTTCAGTTTACCGGATGTGACCAATATGGTCGGGCTACTGACAGAGAACGTGGACCACTATTTGACAAATAATGGCGTGGGGTCACATAACTTTTTAACATGGATGCAGGGCCGGATAATCTTGCCGCTAAATTTAAAATACGTTGGTCCCTTTTTCAAATTAATTTCATCCTTCCGAAAACATTAGTCTCGCCTTTAAAAAAGCTAATAAGCGTATAGAGGGAAAAAAAATAGAATTTTTGAATGTGAAAAATAATAAAACCCCCAAGAAAAATAGCAAGAGCCAGTAAGAAAAGAGAAATATTCATTTAGTAATTCAAAATAAAAATAAAGGCACAGTGAACATTATAGAAACTATGAAAAATAATTTTAAGTTGCACTGTTTTCGAAAGAAATTAATGGTATAAGCGTTCTGAAAACAATAGTCTCCGCCTATAGATAGGCGAGACTAATATTTATTAATTTAAACAACAATAATATTTAGCACTTATGTAAAAATGAACTCTAAATATATTATTATTAAATTAAATAAATATTATCACGTTCTAAATTTATTCTTAAAACTTTTATCTTCAAATTCAATTCTTTTTATTTAATTAATTTCTCAATTAATTAAATATAATAAAATATTAAAATGTCATAATAATTTCTATTGAATTAAATCATTAATTTAATCTTTTAATTAGACTTAATTAACAAAAAATTCACCAAAGACTCACAAAACAACATACGCACAAAATACTCACGGGTTTTAAAAAGGGTAGACAGTCTGTTATGAGTCCTCCTTGCAGGACAAGTATTTTAGGCTATGGCTAGGATTGGACCTGATCATTATCTTCCCATTCTCACCATTTGAGTATTTGTAATAGGGCACGCTCATCCTGGCAATTCAGGGAAGTCGATGCCCGGTACCTACATCCTGCATAAAAGATGAGCATGTACATGTATATAATATATCTAAACTAAACAAACAATGGTGAGGAGTGGTTCATCGTGTAGATCTCGACTAGTAGGTGACTACGACTCCCTCCCTTAACCACATCAAACATGTCAAATAGAAAGATAAAATAAAAACGCGCACCATACACATGCAAGTATGGGGTAAGTATCGTAAAAATCACAAGTCTAACATCAAATGTGTACATATAATAATGCATCTCTATCAATACAACATAATCATCATTAAAGACATCATGTTAACATTTTTATGAAAAAAACCACATTTACTAACTAGGAATCATCAAAACATCATTAATGTCATGTGAAATGAAATCAACTAAACAATTATAATTGATATATTTGTAATTCAAGACATGAAATAATATCATAATATTATAAATCCAGTATCTCTAAAACTAATCAATGCATAAAATCAGCCTAAGGAATTTGACAATGATAACAGAAATGCGAACTAGGGGCAGGCACTACATACAGGTGAGCTTCTTCAATACTTTGCATTTTAGCAACACTAATATTATCATGAATTGAGATCCTCAAACCATTTAGGTACCTTGTAATTCTTTCAACTTCATCATCGACATGAATTGATCTTAAAGGATTTGAGCAATATAAATCTACAAAACCCAAAGAACACCGGTGCATGCAAGAACCTGTCACAGAGAAGCAAAGATAAAGAGAAGGCAAGGGTTTGGTTTTAAAAATATGGAATAATATATTATTGGACTAAAATAATGAAAATAAAATACAAAGGATCAATCCTAATAAACGAGACTATAAAACCCTAAAAGGTAAATGACATTTAATAATTAATCTAGAGGAATAACCCCATAAAGCAACAACCCCTTACCTTACCTTACCTTACCCTTATTATTGAGCACCCCAGAGCCTTAGCTTTAGCTACCCCTTCCACATGCCTTGATTTTCCTTTCCCACTACTGGTTCTACTGATGCAATAAAATTTATATTGTTAGCTTTTCTACAACTACTGGTGTTGGTTAATTATTAAATGGAAATGCACGTGCATAAAGTGAAATATTAAGAATGGAGTAAAGGTAATTTCATAAATGAAATGAAATTAATCCTCTACTCTAACATCCCCCACCCCACCCCCCTAAGATGAACAACAATGTAGCTACAAGCATTGTAGAAAAAAATAAGGAAACCACAATGTTGAAAGCATAAATGGCTCCTAGTAACATGGCCTAATGAGGTACCTAGCACAACCAAATCTCTAAAAACTGGAGAAATAGGGAAAACCATGTGGGAAAAACCCTACTCCAAAAAGAGATAGAAGAAGCTAAAAAGCAAGAAAATAAGGAAGAAATCATCACTAAGACCCCCCAAGGACAACTTCCTTCACGAACGCAGTTGAAGATACCACAGGGATGCAAAAGGTTTATGAAGATGTTTGTAACCTGCTCAATAATGGGAATGTACTCCAAGCTAAGAGAGTCATCCTGAATCAAATGCCTAATGAAGTGCATGTGAAGCTCAATGTGCTTGGTACTCTGATACTCAATTGGGTTGCTAGAAATGTGTATGGCACTCTGATTGTCACACCAAAGAAAGGTGGAACCATTACAAGGAAATCCAAACTTTGTCATCATCTATTGAAGCCATAAGACCTCCTAACTAGCTAGCACATATGCCCTATATTTTGCCTCAATAGATGATAATGCATGAGCATGTTGCTTCTTGGAAGACCATGTGATAGGACCTGAACCAAGACATAAAACAAATCCAGAAGTAGACTTGTGATCATCAATATCACCAGCCCAATCTGAGTCTGTATAACCAACAATGTGAGGATCCCCTGATGTGTAGTGAATGGCATACCATGTAGTACCTTGGATGTACCTCAATATACATTTGGAAGTTTGCCAATAACTCTCACGTGGATCATGTGAGAATCTAGAGATAAGTCCAACAACAAAGGAAATATCAGGACGCGCGCGCGTGTGTGTGTTAGGTATAACAAACTACCCATGAGCTGTATGTATAAAGTGCAATCCACTGCAGGAGTAGTGCAAGTGGTAGATAAAACAATACCTAACTAAAAAGGTGTGGGAGCAGGCTTGCAATCAAGCATGTTGAATCTTTGAAGCATATCAAAAGCATACTTCTACTAGAGTATGGTTATCCCATCCAGAGACTGAACAACCTATAGGCCCAAAAAATAGTGCAAAAGTCCAAGATCTATCATCTCAAAATGCTTTCTCAAAGCTCGTTAACACTTTGAATCATAAAGGATGAGCTACATGCAATGATGAGATCATCTACATAAAGCACAAGTATCAATAAGTCAACCCCATGACATTGAATGTACATTGTAGGATCGGAATGACACCAAGTGAACTGTGAAGCAAGCAAGAAGGAATCTATCTTCTCATACCAAGCCTAAGGGGCTTATTTGAGACCATATAAAGACCTCTAAAGTCTACATACCAAAGAAGAGTTATGCATAAAACCATGAGGCTACTCCATATAGATCTCCTTGTGTAGGTCTTCATGCAAAAAGGCACTCTTACATCCATCTGAAATATTGTCCATCCTTGAGAAGCTGCAAGAGAGAGTACAAGGTGAATAGAATTCATCTTAGCAACAAGAGCAAAGGTTTTAGAGTAATCAATACCCTCAACATATGAAAATCCCTTCGCAACAAGACATGTCTTGTACCTATCAATAGAACCATCTACATCATACTTGGTATGGTACACCCATCGGCATCGAACCAACTTTATTCCCTTGTGAAGAGGACAAAGATCTCATGTGTGGTTCTACATTAAAGAAGAGTACTCCTTGTAGACACCTAAAATCTTTGAGAAAATAAAGTATTTTTATTTTTTGAAAAAAAATTTGATGACATCATCATTAATTAATTAATTTATTTATTTATTTTTATGCCATTAAATCCCTTTATCTTAATTAAAAATATTTAATTAAAGAAGCCCTCCCAAAAATGTTTAAATCTTATTTAAACATTATTTTCTTATTTATTAATTATTTAATTAATAAATTGACCAAAAATCTCAAAATAAATAAATAATTTATTTTTTGCCCGAAACTTGGCCAATTTCCTTAAGACCACTAACCTCTTCCAAAAACTTCTAATCCTTATTTAATTTTGATTAAAGGCTAATCTCATCATTTCCTACCCCTAATCCCAACTCAAAATATTTAATTAAGATTAAATATTAATTCTCATGTTTATTAAAAATATTTTAATAAATATCTCCTCAACCCAACCCCTTGAAATAAATAAAACTTTATTTATTTCCTAAAAACCTTATTTATCCTCATCCTAGGAAGTTCTAGACTCTTCTAGAAAGTCTTCATCCTCATCCAAACCCTAGACTCTTCTAGAAGATGTCAATCCTTATCTTTAATCCTAATCCTAATCCCCTCCTAACCTTGTCACATTCCCTAAACATGGGTTAAGACTTGCTAACCCAAGCCAAAGCCAACAAATATCTCTTCTTTAACCCACTCTCATTAAATGCCATCCACTTGCCCATCTCTAACAAGCCTAATCTAATCTTAACCCAAGCCTTAATCATTTGCACATTCCTAAGTCAAGCTTAAGACTTTCTTAATCCAACCCAAGTCAAAATATCTCAACTCTCTCACAAATATCCCAACCATAAAACTTTATGAAGCCCACAAAGCCATAAATGAATCTTATAAGCCCATTCATTGCTCTTACAAGCCATTATGAAGGTCTTTATGAGCTTTGAGCCTCCTTTGTTGACCCCTCAACCCCTCTTGCTCTAACTAATGACCCTGTGACATGTGTCACTCCCTGATTGGCTGTAAGGAAGCACAATCCATGTGCTCTCCTCTCGTGCAATACGAGCCCTCCATGAGCTTTTCCCCATCCTTGCATCTTAGCCCTCCATCCCTCAAGCCTTTTGCCTATTTAAGGAATCCTCTCCCAAGCCATTTTAACAAAATCCATGAAGTAAAGTCATAATTCCATTTTAAGAAGCCATTTTATATCAAAACCGCAATCCAAGACCCAACTTCCAAGGATCTAGCAATCAAGCTAATGCCATCAATGTAGCTGCAGGGCAAAAGCCCAAATTCCAACTTGCACCTAGAAACTATACACCCCTTGGTGAGCCATTGGATGTCATTTTTGAAAAATTAGTCAAGGAAAACCTCATTAAATTTCCTCCTACCCAGCAAACTGACCCAAGCCAATCCAAAGCTGCATGGTACAAAGACAACGAGTACTGCAAATTTCATAGGGTAAAAGGTCACACTACCCTCAGATGCATGAAATTGAAAGATTATGTGCATGACCTCATTGATCAAAAAGAAATCACCGTTGGTGCCCAAACCTCTCCCAATGCAGGTTTACAGATCTATCAAAATGCTTTTCCTCCTCACAACAACCAAAATCCTGGAAAAGCACCTATCCAAACCAACAACAACAACACTCACAACTGCCAGCCCAACCAACAACATGGGAAGAACAATGACCACACTTCATCCTATATTGACTATGGTAGCCTCATCGGTTGTATATCTGAAAAAGAGCCTTCTATCAATGTTATCAATATCCAAGGACCAAACAATGAGTGTGCAGTCACCACTCAAAGAGCGCAATTTAACATCACAGGCCCACCAGTTTCACCAGCATCATCAGCTCCATCAAAAAGCTAGTACAATATCTTGGAACACCTTGGGAACATGCCAGCCCAAATCTCCATTTTTAGACCTTCTCCGCACCAGTCCTATGTACAAGAGCATCCTTGACAATGCTCTCATGGAATCCCACGTCCCTTCAAATATCAATGCTATTGATTTTCATAATCTTGTTGGACACCTTTCATCCTCATGTGCCTTATCTTTCAAACCCACCGACATACCCGTGGTCGAGCCAGATCACACCCTTCTGCTTCGTATAGCCATCACGGTATCCAACTTCGCCGTAAAAAGAGTAATGATAGATAATGGATCAACCTTGAATATTTTCACCCTAAAATTCATAAAACAAGCTGGGTATACTGAGGCAGATATCATTAGTGAGGTTATCACCATCAAAGCTTATGACAACTTGGAAAGAACCACAGAAGGAACTATTTTGCTGCCAATCAAGGTTGGGCCAGTCATCCAAGAAACACTTTGCCATGTTATTGATCTAAACCTACCATTTAACATCCTCCTTGGTCGCCCATGGATTCATGCCATGAAAGTCGTTCCATCCACTTACCATCAGTGCATCAAATTTTTGCATCAGGGCACTGAGGTAAGCATCCATGCCGATCCAGAACCCTTTGCTTACTGCAATGCAGTTGAAGCTTCATATGCAAACCATTGCCCTGGAATTGATATCGGCACAGCCATCGCTAGTTCATCCCATACTTGTAATGATCCAGAAACCATCCTTGCCTCCACCCTATCTACCGTGAAGATCAATAACAAAGGTTGTGGAGCGTATAGTCTGTCAGATGCATTTGTTGTCGGGGCACTCCCACTTGATCCACACGCCCATGGACGATAGACATATCACAAAGCTAAGGAGACTCCACCTCCTCGATACAAATAGTTTGGTCCAACAACCTTTGTATCCTCAAAAATCCCTCTTCACGAGGAGCTCACTCCAGATATCAACAATTGGTTACATAAGGATGCACCTCCAAGAAATCAAACACGCCTTGACCACTTCAGCCAGAAGTATCCTCAAGAACATAAGCTCATCACTAACAAATGGAACTATCAAGGTGGTGGTCTAGGACCAGAAGAAAGAGGCATGTAGTTCCCCATCGAAGCACACCAGTGGGAAACGAAGTCAGGGCTTGGCTTTGGCATACCCACAACTAGGGGCACCAATGAGAACGGTCACGCTTTTTTGAACATTCATCGCAACCTTGTTGAAATCGAAGACATTCCTAAGGAAGTTGAAAAGAGAGCCTACGATGATATCCCAGACCAAATGTCCTTGGGAGACTCTGTTCTCCAAGAACTATCCATCCATTTCATCGACCTACCACTCGCCCATCCACAACTCATAGATTGGGACCAACCAAGCGTCATACACATTGATGAGTTCACATCAGAGGAAGCACTTCTAAGATTCATGGGAGCCGAAACTCCTCACAAGAAAACAAAGCCAGATTCTGCCTATATCTATAAGCTAGATCCCAAGGGGTATTTTGGAGAAAATCCCCAACCTAGTTCTGATATACCCAAAACTGGAACAAAGGTGAATCTGGGACTAGCTAAGGTAGTGAAGAGAGCCCCTCAGCAAGAAAATCCAGAGTCGCAAGCAGAACATGAGGATTTAGCATTGCCTCCTTGAGATAATCGACTAGAGGTGTCTTCTATTCTAATTGAGGATACTAGAGAAGTCAACATCGGTTCTTCAGAGATCCCCAAACTTGTTCACATTGTTGCATCCCTATCACAAGACGAAGTTGATCTCCTCTTTGAGGTCTTAAGAGAGAACATTGGCCAATTTACATGGTCATATCAGGACATGCCAAGGCTGGATCCAAAGCTTGTAGTTCATCATCTTGCAGTCAATCCAAAGATCAAGCCCGTCAGACAAAAGCTTAGAAAAATGCACCCCAAGGTGGCATTACTGGTCAAAGTTGAATTAGAAAGAATGTTAGCTGCTAAGGTTATCTGGCCTATCGACTACTCAGAGTGGATCTCCAACATGGTCCCCATCACTAAACCTTCCGGTGACATCAGAATCTGCACTGATTTCAAAGATCTTAACAAAGCTTGTCCAAAGGATGATTTTCCCTTGCCCAACA
Organism: Cupressus sempervirens; assembly: GCA_028749045.1. Lineage (NCBI taxonomy): Eukaryota > Viridiplantae > Streptophyta > Pinopsida > Cupressales > Cupressaceae > Cupressus > Cupressus sempervirens. The sequence goes on along the minus strand of CM053789.1, from coordinate 918,896,065 downwards.
TAGATATGATTGTAGATCTTACTGCTGGACATGAAATTCTATCCCTTGTGGATGGATTTTCTGGGTATAATCAAATCAAGATTGCAGAAGAGGATCAGCATAAGACAACATTCACTACCCCTTGGGGAACCTTTTGTTACAACATGATGCCTTTTGGCCTAAAGAATGCTGGGGCTACCTATCAAAGAGCTATGACAACCATTTTCCATGATCTTATCCATAGCATTTTGGAGGATTATGTGGATGATATCTTGGTTAAATCTCACACCTTCATGGATCATCTTTTTGACCTGGAGAAAGTCTTTGATAGGTTAGCCAAATATCATCTCATGTTGAATCCCAAGAAGTGTGTCTTTGGGGTCACATCTGGCAAGCTTATAGGCTTTATAGTTTCCAAACGAGGTATAGAGATCGACCCCAAGAAGGTCAAGGCTATCTTAGACATGCCTCCTCCCCAGACACTATGACAGCTTCGCTCTCTTCAGGGAAAGCTCCAATCTGTTCGGCGCTTCATCTCCCAGCTTGCAGATAAGTGTACACCATTTACACATTTACTGAAGAAGGATGAAAACTTCAAGTGGGATCCTTTATGTCAACGCGACTTCGATCAGCTCAAGCAGTACCTCGCCAATCCCCCTATCTTGGTTCCACCAGTTCCTGGTTGTCCCTTGATCTTGTACATATCAGCAACGTCTACTGCTCTAGGGGCACTTCTAGCACAACTCGATGACTACGGCAGAGAAAGAGCCATCTACTACATCAGTAAAACCCTAGTTGGTTATGAACTCAATTACACTCTTATAGAAAAAGCTTGTTTGGCAGTTGTTTTCTCAACTCAAAAGCTTCGCCACTACATGCTAAGTCATACCATCCAACTAGTCTCCAAGATTGACCCTCTCAAGTATATGCTCTCCAGAACAGCACTTACAGGCCGTTTGGCCAAATGGGTTATGCTCCTTAGCGAATTTGACATCCAGTATGTGGACAGAAAAGTAATCAAAGGTCAAGCTATAGCAGATCACCTAGCTGATGCACCTCTAATAGATGCATATCCTTTGATCACAAAATTTCCAGATGAGCATATCTGCCTAATTGAAGAACAACCCCCATGGAAACTTTATTTTGGTGGCTCATACACATCTCATGGATCAGGGGCAAGAATATTGTTGGTCACACCTCAGGGAGATTATATTCCAAAAGCCTTCAAGCTACAATTCCCTAGCACCAACAATATATCTGAATATGAGGCTCTAATAGCAGGATTAAAGATAGCTGCAGAATGGAACATTACTGAGTTACAAATCTTTGGCGATTCTCAGCTCATCATCAGGCAAGTTCTAAATGAATATCAAACCAAAGATGAAAAGCTATTACCCTACAAAGAGCTAGTTGATCAGCTAACCCAGCATTTTATAAAGCTTCAGTTTACACAAGTGCCTCAAATTCAGAACAAAGCAGCAGACGCTATGGCTACTATCGGCTCGCTCTTAGAAATTCCCCAAGCAGCTACATAGTATGAGTTTTTAGTCGAGCAGCTCCTCACACCTGCCTATGCGAATGAGGATTCAAACCGTGTTTGTATCTTAGTTTGTCCCCAATCCCCTTGGTACCATGAGATTCATGCTTACCTTAAAGATGGTATCATCTCCCCTCACCTCACACGTACCCAACGCCAAAACCTCATCTGAAAATCATCCCGCTATGTTATCATAGCCAATACCCTATATCGTCGGGGTTATCACGATACTCTCTCTAGCTATTTAGACCAAAATGAGGCCGCGATGGTGTTAAAAGAAGAACACTCCGGACTTTGTGGTGCCCACACGAGTGGTATTGTCCTAGCACGACAAATCCTTAGAGCAGGCTACTATTGGCCTACCATTGAAGAAGACTCCTGTGACTTTGTCAGAAAGTGTCTCCCATGTCAACAACACGCAAATCTTGTGCACGCTCCAGCACAAGATCTACAGCCTATTGCACCACCTTGGCCTTTTGCTTGTTGGGGCCTTGATCTAGTTGGAACTATCACACCTCTCTCATCTGATGGACATAAATGGATAATAACAGCTACAGACTATTTCACTAAATGGGTGGAAGCAGTCCCCCTAGTCTCAGCTACAGGAGTTCAGGTCTCCAAGTTCATCTTGTACCACATTGTTTGCCGCTTTGGTATCCCATTAACCATCTTCACCGACCACGGAGGTAACTTTGAAAATCTCAACATGGAAGAACTATGCACTTCCCTCTGCATCCATCACCGCTTTTCTAGCCCATATTTCCCACAAGGTAATGGCCAGGCAGAGGCAACTAACAAAACCCTCCTCAAAATCCTAAAGAAAGTTGTCAATGATTCCGGCTGCGATTGGCACCTACAAAAAAATCCAGCCCTATGGGCCTATCGAACTTCCTTTCATACATCCACAAGAACAACTCCATACTCCCTAGTCTATGGTGCCAAAGCGGTACTACCCATAGAGGTTGAACTTCCCTCCTTGCACATATCTTTGCAAGGGCAAATATCAGAGAAGAATACAAAGTAGCCAGACTCACCCAACTAGATCTCTTAGATGAGAAGTGACAACAAGCCTATGATCATCTCACAGTCTACCAAACTTGTCTTAAAAAGAATTTTAACAAGAAGGTGCTTCCACGACACTTTTAGCCGGGCGACATGGTCCTCAAAGAAAACATGAAAGTCCAAGCAGATTGAGAAAAGAAAGGCAAGTTTGAACCTACCTGGCTTGGTCCTTATGTTGTCACTGCATCCTTTGGCTCCGGAGCCTATAAGCTATCTACACCAGAAGGAGAACTCTTGAATGATCCTACTAACATCATTCATCTCAAGAGGTTCTATGCTTGAAGATCCTTGGTATACCTAGCTTTTGAAAAATACAAAAAAAATAGTAAAGAGAAATAAGCCTCCAATGGTGAAAACTTGACAATTCAAGCGCCTTGGATAGGTACCTTGTTGAAAACTTGGTAATTCAGGCGCTTTGTGTACTAAGACTAATCCATTATCTATCACTATCCTATCCCTCATCCATTCACCCACCATCCCATAAAACACTTGCTTGTTCCCTTGGTGTTCCAACCAAATATCCAAAATCTAATGAAGCTTGTAAATACCTCCTGTACAACTTGTAAATCTTGTACCTCAGCTTGTAAATCTTGTACCAAAGCTTGTAAATCTTGTATCATCCCTTGTATCATTGCTTGTATATCCGAATCTTGTCCAAAGCTTGTATCCTAGTTTGTATTCTATCACATACACACAAAGAACCCCATTTTCACTTAAGCTTTTCGCAAACCATCTACCTGTCCGCCTATCAACTATTACAGACATCCCACCCTTCACAAACATTTCCATCTCACAAAACCAAAACATGAAAAACCTTGTACATTTGTAACATATCTTGGTCTGTCAGCTTGTACATCCTCTTTAGCTTAGTACCATTGTATCTATCTAGCTTTCGTGTTAGTTCCTCCTTGATCAACATCTTGCACACATCGCACAACCCTTGGTTAGCTATTCCAATGCATCCTTTAGCTAGATCGCCTATCACCAAAGTGTTATCCTTCTTAGTTCAGCTTGCCACATGCATCACTCAACCAAATCCATCAGCTTCGGTGCTCTCCGATATATCCTTGTAGGATATAGCTTTCCTCATGTCTGATCTTGGTCCGTTAGTACCTTGTCCCACCCATCTCGTTGGCAAATGGTTCTCTTTTGGATTTTCACTTTCTTTTGATTTGGAATCTTCCCTTTTGGGTCTTGAAATATCTTTTCCAAGCAATCTTTTTGTTCCCTCCTCAAGGTTGCCACAATCTTCCATATCATGGTATACTGCGAATGGGGCAATCTGAGCATAAGGTCTTAATCAGGTCTTTTGTTTGTTTTTCTTTTCTTCTTGTGGGTTACCTAGTGTCAGTTCCATGCTGCTTCCTCTAGGACTCACGTGTGATGCTGGGGCAATCCTTGCGTGTTTGTTTTGAGTCAGTTTGTTAGCCCTCTGGACGATTGGTGAAAAGGCCTTGATGTTCTTGGTAACCTTGGCAATTAACCAACAGTCCTATAGAAAATCTAGTGCTCAACTACATGGTGGTACTTCTCTTTGAAGTATCCCCCCACTCAAAAAAGCGTCAATGGTTTCCCTTCATCTCCATTATCCCCCATCCATATCCAGCATTTGTCTCTCCTACCCCAGCTTATGCATCAGTATCTCTTTGAATCAATCTGCACTTTTAGCTTTAGTGATCCACAATCCTAGTCTTAGGGATCCACCAATCCAATCAATCCACCAAGCCTCATCTTTCAAGATCCACAATCCTAGTCCTAGGGATCTTCGAAACCCATCTTCCACCAATCTAACTCTAAGTGTCATGTTGCTTATGAAAACTTTATGGATCATTTGAAATGGCATGACTCAATAGTCCAATACCATATGTCTTAGCACGTGTGCGGCAAGAATCTAAAGGATCTCATGCCATAGGTCTTGTTGCATCAATAATATCATGAGCATACTTCTACTAGAGTATGGTTATCCCATCCAAAAACTGAACAACCTACCTATAGGCCCAAAAAATAGTGCAAAAGTTCAAGATCTATCATCTCAAACTGCTTTCTCAAAGCTCGTTAACACTTTGAATCATAAAGGATGAGCTACATGTAATGATGAGATCATCTACATAAAGCACAAGTATCAATAAGTCAACCCCATGACATTGAATGTACATTGTAAGATTGGAATGACACCGAGTGAACTATGAAGCAAGCAAGAAGGAATCTATCTTCTCATACCAAGCTTGAGGGCTTATTTGAGACCATATAAAGACCTCTGAAGTCTACATTCCAAAGAAGAGTCATGCATAAAACCACGAGGCTACTCCATATAGATCTCCTTGTGTAGGTCTCCATGCAAAAAGGCACTCTTCACATCCATCTGAAATATTGTCCATCCTTGAGAAGCTGCAAGAGAGAGTACAAGGTGAATAGAATTCATCTTGGCAACAGGAGCAAAGGTTTCAGAGTAATCAAAACCCTCAACCCTTGAAAATCCCTTCACAACAAGACATGTCTTGTACCTATCAATAGAACCATCTACATCATACTTGGTATGGTACACCCATCGGCACCGAACCAACTTTCTTCCTTTCTAAAGAGGACAAAGATCTCATGTGTGGTTCTTCGTTAAAGAAGAGTACTCCTCATCCATATCCCTATCCCACTCTAAGTGTCATGTTGCTTGTGAAAACTTTATGGATCATTTGAAATGACATGGCTCAATAATCTAATACCATATGTCTTAGCATGCGTGCGACGAGAATTTGAAGGATCTCATGCCATAGGTCCTGCTACATCAATAATATCATGAGCCCACTTGGGCACTCATTGGACATATAGTGGAGGTGGTGAAGGGGGGTCAACATCAAGATCTTCCTTAGAGGATACATAATCCTGTAGAGGAGAAGAGGTAGTACTGGGTAGTGAGGGAGAAGTTGGTGATGGAGGCTCCATCTGAGGATAATGCTCATCAAACTAGACATCTCACTAAAACAAGACCTCTCTAGAATTAGAATCAAACAATGTGTACACCTTCACATCCTCATAGTAGCCAACAAAGATGAGTGGTCGACTCTTCCTCTCCTTGGATTTCCTCCTAGCATTTGGAATAAATGCCCAAGCCTCACTATTGAAAATGCAAAATGTAGAAACATCAGGCTTGACATGAACCCAAGCCTCCTCAAGAATCAAGTGTCACAATGCCTTACGAGGCATCTAATTCTAAATGTAGTTCACATAATTGATAGCCTCATCCCAAAATGAAGAACTCGTAGCTTGAGACTGTATCATACAAATGGTCATCTCCTATAATGTCGTATTCTTTCTCTTTGCAACCCCGTTCTGTTGAGGAATATGGGAAATTGTGAACTAATATTGTAAACCATGGTCAGTGCAAAAATCTCTAAAAGATTGATTAACATATTTGCTGCCATTGTCAATGCGTATATGCTTGACAAAAAGACCAAACTACTTCTCCACAAATGTCTTAAAGATTCGAAATGAATCAAAGACATCAAACTTGAACTTCAAAAAGTACACACATGTGCATCTAGAGAAGTCATCTATGAAGGTAAGCACATATTAAGAACCTGAAAAAGATGGAGTGGGGAATGACATAAAATCATTGTGTATCAACTCCAATGGTGCCTTAGCATATGTAGATCTACCTATTGGAAATGGATCTATGTGATGTTTTCCAAGTGTATAACCTTGACAAACACCATCAATACACAAGATTTGAGGTAGCCCAATCACTGGCTCCTATGTACTCATTTGATGTAGATATATGTAGTTGACATGGCCAAAAAGCTCATGCCAAAGCTTTCTCACTATGTCTGTGTGAGCAATAAGAGAAACACCTATAGAATTAAAGCTCTCAAAGACATCACACCGATATAAGTGAGACTAGAGATCAACACTCCCAGTAGTAACAACCAAGTCAAGATCATGGAGATCTTGAATAACCACATCATGTAGTGAGAACTCAACTATCTTACCAGAGCCGGAATGATAAATTTGAAAGATAGACATGAGGTTTGTAGAAATGGCTAGAACCAAGAGAACATCTTGTAGTGAACAACCCTCTAAAGAGATAGTACCTAAACCTAAAACTGGTAGTTGTGTGGAGCCACCAACTATAATCTATGTAGTAACACTCAAAGCAAGTGAGGTAACCAAATCAGGTGAACATGTCATATGGTGAGAAGCACCTGAATCAAGAATCCAAGTTGACTATAAAGACAATGCTCATGCAAAAAGAGCATATTCTTTCCTTAAAGGAGGAGGTGGTGACTTTGGAGAAGCAATACCATGTTATTCTTTAAAGCCTCAAGATGATTCTCACACCTAGAAACTGGATGTCCTTCCTTGCCACAAAAATTGTAAGGATCACCTATAAACTTCTTAGTCTTAGAGGAAGACTCACCAAACTTAGAAGGTTTATCCTTTGGATTGGATTTTGGAGCATCTTATTTAGGAGTAGGCTTGGAGGAACTCTCACTACCTGTTGAATTTAGCTTGAGCTTTAGTAGTGGCTTCAACTTCCCTGTAGATGTCTGAGCAACCAATGTTTGGTTCTTTGGTCCTATGAGAGAGTCCAACTACAAAAGCTTAGCTTGCTCTCTAGTTAACCAATCACAAAATACCTCGAAAGTGGGCATGGTAAATCTAGGAGCCAAAGCATCCATAGTGGAATGGAAGGTAGAAGAGAAAATCATAAAGTTTTCTCAAAGCTTTGATAGTATCAGATAAATACACTCCTTATTAGTCTTCACTTTCCCACAACCCTATAGTAAAGATCTTTGTAATATAAACCTCATTAGAAAATCCTCAATAAAGGGAAAACCATCTAGTACAAGTGGTGAAAGCTCTACCTCAATTTGAAGTGCCTGAACTTATTGATGGTACCAAACAAGTCCTTGAACTTGGCCCACATTTTTCAAGGGGAATTCAACCCATCAAGATGAAACTGCAAGTGGTATGAAACATTCAAAGAAATCAAACCCATGGCTTCATCCATCTTATTCTTGTGTTGCATTACCTTAAAAGGCCTCTGTAAATTTGGTTGTACTTCATCTAAACATGACCACAAACCCTTTGAATGAAGAAGCCATGTCATAGAAGATGTACATATATGATAGTTATGTGGATTTAGAAGAACTAGACAAGAAGAGCTCTTGACCATTGTTTTAGAAGGTGTTTGATTTTTTTGAAAATTTCTAGTTTACTAATGTAAATGACATAAATAATAATATAAAACACCCCCCACAATACAAAAAGCTGAATCCCAGATGCCAAAAAGAATGCACATATAAGAAAAGAGCAAAAAAAACACTAGTTGAGTATCACAAATACCTAGAAAAAATTACTAGTGAAATAACAGAGAATCTGGAAAGTTCTTGAGAAGATTTTTTTGATGCTTTTTTTGGATTAGAAAATGGAGCTAAAATGAGCAATTTGTGCCCCCCCAGAAGGTAGAAAACATCATCTAACTTCGAGCGAAAAAATATTTACAAAAATGGAAAAATTTCCAAAAAAAATACCTTCACCATCATGTCCATCTTAGAACCAACTTTTCAACGATATTTTATTTTCCAAAAAAGAATACCGTACGCTCAAGATAGAGCAAAAAAAATGCCAGATACCCTGTAAGAGCAAAAAAAAATTGCAAAGAAGGCCTTTAAGGTTAAAACTATAACTCTAACCCCATATTGATCTGACTGTGGATATCACACATACCTTAGCATTCTTGAAATACCTTATGAAATGCCTAGGATTTATATTCCTCTTTCTAGGCATGATCAACGTCCCTTCTTGAAACAATTTTGTTAACCTTAACTAGTTTTAGTTAACTCTATTTACATCTTCATTACCTTGATTGGGCGGTGATCATGAGGAAGCATTCTGGGCTGACCTATATAAGGTCATGTCCCTTCAAGGGACATGCCTTTTTGGTATGGTATTTAGGTAGGGCATGATTGTAGTTAAAGGACACATAAAGAATATCAAGCTTGCTCCTTTAAGCAAGTCTACCCTATTCGATCACTTTTAGAAATCAAAGATTTCAGAATAATAATTTCATTATTGAAATCTTTTTAAAAGCTTGAATAAAGATAATCTTTAGCAAGCTTTGGAGAAGGTATTATTTTAGTTTGATCTCACAGAATTTGCAGAAAAAATTACAAGGTACCAAAGCTCTAGTAGTTGAACCTAGGCTTTGCAAATTAAATAATCGGACTTGATATATATCTAGCATCATTCTCCTATCTTAAATGACATACACAATCAGACACAAGGATAGGTTTGATGGGAAAGAACACTTTGATGCTTCAAAATTTAGAATCATGATGATTCTTGAAGAAAATGTTGTAAAATAATTTGTTGATTCAGCATCTAGACAACATATTGTTGAACCTCATAAAACTATCTGGAGCAAAGGAAATAGGAAAGTCATACAAATCATATTAAATGGAGTGAAAAATGAAATAGTACATATGCTAACAAAACATCAAACAACATTTTATATGATGAATGTATTATTAAATGCATACGAGGTTAATAATGCAACTAGAGTTCTCGCACTAAAAAGGTAACTAAATCATATACAAATAAAGAAGGGAGAATCGAAGAATTCTTTCTTCCTAAGGGTTGCCAATCGAAGAGATGAACTTGCAAGTATAGGAACCATCATTAGTGACACATAACTAACATTGATGGCTATAGATGGATTACTAGATTCATGGGAAACATTCACATAAGGAGTAAGTGCTAGAGACAATCTTCCTAACTTCAATAGACTTAAGGGAGATTGTCTTTAGGAAGAAACCATATAACTTGAGAAAGGGAGAAAGTTGAAAACTGAAGATGAAGAACTTCATGTTCTTAATGAAAATTCCTATAAAGGTGAGAAGAAGCACTTCAAGAAGAAAAGGGTAATCAAAAGAATGACAAACCTAAGAAAGATCTATCCAAAATAAAATGCTTTAGATGAAAAAAATTTGGACACTACAAATCTAATTACCTTGAGAATTCTAAACAACAAGTGAACTGTACAAACATTACTAGGGAAGAAGATAACTATGATCCTAAGAATCGTGTATTGTATTTGGCACTATCAAATGAAGTTTGAAGTAAGGCATGGGTGATTAATAGTGGATCATCTTGACATATTACATGATACAAAGAAGCACTAGACTCTATATCATAAAAGGTTAATGGTGAAGTCACTATTGGTGATAATTTGACACATTCTATCAAAGGAATTGGAAATTGCACCTTGAAACTAAAGTTGGGTAGTTCTCTTCTTCTCAAAGGAGTACTTTATGTACCTGGAATTAAAAGGAATAGAATCTCAATTACAAGACTTGAAGATGATGGAGATAATGTTGTATTCATGGACGGTAAAATAATGACCTAGGCTAAGAATTCCTCAATTAAGAGAACAAAATTGATTGGTCGAAGAAAGAGGTACTTGTATGAATTAAATTTAGAACCTAGTCGACCTATTCAAGCCTTAATTCATGAAGTTGCTAATATAAACAAAATATGGCACATAAAATTAAGACATCTAAATTTCAAAACCTTATCTAATATGAAGAAGATGGTTACTAGTTTACCTAAGTTAAATAAAGATCATTAAAGCATATGCAAAGGATGCACTCTAGGTAAGAACACCAAAAGTCCATTTCATGATAGCACTAGAAAAACTAACAATTTTTTAGAATTAATTCAATCAAATTTATGTGGACCTATGTTTGTTCCTTTCTCTTAGAAAATTTGCTACTATATACTTTTTATAGATAACTTCTCTAGGAAAACTTGGATTTACTTCTTAAAATGGAAAGAATCAGAAGAAATCCTTAAGAGATATAAAGAATTTAAAACCCAAATTGAAAACTTATCAGGACATAAAATTAAAACTCTTAGAATTGATAATGGAGGGGAATATACCTCAGATTTGTTTAAAGATTTTTGTAAATAAATAGAAATTAAGATGGAGTATATCGTTCCTTATAGCCCACAACAAAATGGTGTAGCAGAAAGGAAGAATAGGACAATTATAGAAGTTGTAAGAGCTATGATATTTGATCAAAATCTAGAATGTTATCTTTGGGCAGAAGCCTCTTGTACTGTTGTCTATATTCAAAATAGAAGTCCTCACTCCTACCCAAGAGATAAAACTCCTGAAGAAGTCTTTACTAAGGCTAAACCTAATATAAGTCATCTTATGATTTTTGGGTGCCCAGTATACATACATGTTCCAAAAGAAAAGAGAACTAAGTTAGAACCCTCCGAGAGGAAAGGAATTTTTGTAGGGTATAGTGAAACATATAAAGCATATAGGATTTTCATACTTGGTCAAAAAATATTGAAATTAGTAGGGATGTGATTTTTGAAGGATATTTAGCATTCAAAAGAGCCCTAAGTTTTGCAGATCCCCCCTCCCTTACCTAGTTCTGAAGAAAATATTGAATTTGAGTCTTAGAGGGATAACATTAAAGAAATTGAAGATGAAATTCAAAATCTCAATCTAGAAGAAACTCAAAATTCTAAGAAAAGACCACTCTGGGCCATTAAGATAGTAGAGGAAGCACAAAACTTTGTTGCACCATCTTAGAACATTCAAAGAAAGCAAAAGACCCAAAAGATTCTCTAATTATGTAGCAAACATGAATGATTTGTCTAAATCAGAACTAACCAATGTTTTAGACGCTATTAAACATACAACTTGGAAGGATGCCATGATGGAAGAATACCATTCAAGTATGAAGAATGATGTTTGGGAAATTATTCCAAGACCTGAAGGAAAATCTGTTGTTTCTTCCAAGTGGATATTTAAAATCAAGCATGCAACTGATGGTAGCATTGAAAAATATAAAGCCATATTCATAGCCAAAGGATTCTCTTAGAAAGAGGGGATTGATTATGAAGAAAGCTTTGCTCCTATTGCCAAATGCACCTCTGTAAGAGAAATCCTAGCTATTGCAGTATCAAAGGGATGGAAAGTACATCAGATGAATGTAAAAACAACATTTCTGAATGGAAAGATTATAGAAGAGATATATTTGGAGCAACCTGCAGGATTTGAAACTGATAACCCTAAATTTTTTGTTTATAGGCTCAAGAAAGCTCTCTATGGGCTTAAATAGGCTCCAAGGGCATAATATGAATGAATTAATAAGTATCTCATCAACTTAGGTTTCTCTAAGAATGAAGCTAATCCAAATCTATATTATAAAAGAGATTAAGATGATATGATAATTTTTATATTGTATGTTGATGATTTACTAATAATAGGTGATGATCGTCTTATAGATCAATGCAAGAAAGATCTAATTAGATAATTTGAGATGAAATATTTAGGACTCCTTCATTACTTCCTAGGACTGGAAGTATGGCATAATTCTAACAGCATCTACTAAATCAAGGAAAGTATACAGTAGACATCTTGAAGAGATTTGGAATGTGGAACTGTGGGCCTATGTCTTCTCCCATGGAGACTAATTTACATAAACTTAACGAAGCAACAACAAAATCACCTTCCATAGATTCTACTCTTTACAGATAGATGATTGGGTCCCTTATGTACTTGGTAAATACAAGACCTGACATTTACTATGTTGTTAATGCATTAAGTCAATTTACGTGTGAGCCAAACGAGATTCACCTAGTTGTAGTCAAACACATCATGAGATACTTACAAGGCACTCTTAACCTTGGGCTCAAGTATGAGAAGGTTGAATTGGATCTACATGGATAAACAAACTTAGATTTTGCTGGAAGTGTTACTGACAGGAAAAGCACTTCAAGACATTGTTTCAGTTTAGACTTAGTGATGATATCATGTATATGTTGAAAGCAGTCTTTAGTAGCACAAAGTTCCACAGAAGTGGAATACATTGCAGCAACGATGGCCTCTTGGGAAGCAATTTGGCTTGGAAAGTTACTTGTGGGATTATTTGGTCAAGCTATGAATCCTATGATTATTCATTGTGATAATCAAAGTTAGACAAGCTTTATGTGAATCCAGATTTTCATGATAGGTCTAAACATATAAATTTCTTACCGTTATGTAAGAGATATAGTAGACAGGAATACTGTAAAATTAGAATACATTTGCACTACAAATTAGACAATAGATATTCTAACCAAACCTCTTTCTTGAGTGAAGATAGATCATTTCAAGAAAAGACTTTGTATAGTTGAAATGTAATTCATTTGTATTCTTTAAATTATTAATAAAATAATTTTATTGTTAGGCTATTGACTATTATGGGCTCCACCATTTGTATTCATTATCTAAGAAGTGACAATCTCTGAGATAATGAACACTTGTATAAAAGACATTATGAGAGATGACGATCTCTTAGATAATGTGTTAAATAGTAGAGATCTATTGTAAGATCTAGATGAGTTCAAGACCACATTGTGATATAGATATTGTTATGCTTATAAGTCACAATTTGGATAAAGGAAGAATTTTATTATACTCTGGAGTTTATCTTGTGTTTTGGTAGATCTTAACTCAGGATCATGTTGTGATATAGGAATGCCAATACCTATGAGCCACAACTTGGATAAATGAAGAATTTAATTAGTCTCTAGATTTTATCATGTATATTGTATTCATTGCAATAATGTTATCACTAGTATAAGTGATGTGTCATATCACATGTATGGTAATATGACATAGGATCATGTGTTCAATAATACCACATGCTAAGAAGAAGATTCAGATAGATATAGAGTATCATTCTATGCTTATTCACTGTAATTGATGATGCTAGATATGTTATCTCTCAGTATGATTATCAAGTTAAGAGGGAGTGTTAAAACTATAACTCTAGTCACATACTGATATAATTGTGCAGATTGCACTGACCTCAGCATTCTTAAAATACCTTATGAAATGCCTAAGATTTATATTGCTCTTTCTGGGCATGATCAACGTCCCTTCTTGAAGCAATTATGTTAACCTTAACTAGTTTTAGTTAAGTCTATTTACATCTTCATTACCTTGATTGGGCGGCGATCACGAGGAAGCATTTTGGGCTGACCTAGATAAGGTCATGTCCCTTCAACGGACATCCCTTTTGGCATGGTATTTAGGTAGGGTGTGATTTTAGTTAAAGGACACAAAAATAATATCAAGTATGCTCCTTTAAGCAAGTCTACCCTATTCGATCACTTCTAGAAATAAAAGATTTGAAGAATAATAATTTCATTATTGACATCTCTTATAAAGTTTGAATAAAGATAGTCTTCAACAAGCTTTGGAGAATGTTTTATTTCAGTCTAATCTCACAAAATTTGTAGAAAACTTTATATTTAGCCCCTAAATCCTAGCCCCCTAGTCACCCATGTGATCGCAGGTGGGCGTAATGTAGGTCGGTGACCCATGAGCAGTGGAAGGGTGACGACATTGGCAGAGGAAGTAGAGGAGCATGAGCAGCCATGAGGTGGAGTGCTAGTGGCATGGGGGTCATGTGATGGAGTGTGGGCGACATAGTGGTGGTCACTCAGTTATAGTGATGTTGAGAACGTGGATGGTGACTGCTAGAGGTTAGCCAAACTACCAAAGGTTTTGCTAACCATTGCAACAAAAAGTAAACCGACTACACTTTAAAAAGGCATTAAAAAAGCTACCTTGTTTTGCATACCAGGGGTTGTACGACCTCGACAAGCAATTTTTTTGGCTTCAGAATGCAAAGTTGGCTAAAATAGACATATTTTATATGGAAATAGGGGTTTTGACACTCTCTAAATCCAACTGTGATGTTTGTTTTGCCTCAAAGTGTTCTGAGATTTAAAGACCCCCCTATTTTCACAAAATAAATACCTAAAAATAACCAATTTTGTTAAGTCAAACCCTCATTCCTCTTTTTCTCCAAATAAGAACAAGCTATAGTAGATCTGACTTTGATACCATGAAGAATTTAAGCAATATAATTCTTCAAAACCCGAAGAACACTTGCATGCAAGAACTTGTCACAGAGAAGCAAAGACAAAGAGAAGGCAAGGGTTTGGCTCTGAAAATATGGAAGAAAATATTACTAGACTGAAAGAATGAAAATAAAATACAAAGGATCAATCCTAATAAAAGAGATCGTAAAACCCTAAAAGGTAAATGGCATTTAATAATTAATTTTTAATTATTAAATGGAAATGCACGTGCATAAAGTGAAATCTTAAGAAGGGAGTAAAGGTCATTTAATAAATGAAAATTAAATTAATCCTTTACTCTAACAGATTAGATTTATGACTTATAGAATTCCTTGATGTACTCCTTCACACTTGATTCCTTGCGCCTTTCATTTTGCAACTTCCTCAAAAAATTCACTTGATTATATTTTGGCAAGAGCTTATTATTCAATTTGTTAACCATTTGATCCCACGACTTAATTTTCTCCTTTTCTCTTTGTTATCTATCTATCTACAAATGTTCCTACCATAAAGAGGAATGACCTTTTAACTTGGTATTGGCATACTTCACCTTCTTATCCACATTGGTAGTTTCGTACTCAAAACACTTCTTTGTTTCAATGATCCAATCAAGAAATTTATATAAATATAACTTTTTATCATAATCACTTGTGGATTAAAACGAGGCTTTGCATTCACTATGGTTAGGGTTGAGAGAAATTTTTCATCTCCTTGCTCAAGTACAGTTTCTTCTTTGATATCAACTTCCTTGACTTCATCTCCTCTCCTATCCTTAGGGTAGTTTGCACAACTTCAATTATGCCTATAATTCATCTTAACATGTCAATCGTGGTTGTATCTATGTATCTCCTACTAGAACCCATCTTTATGCAACTCTTATGCAATTATGGGTTAGATCTAAACTTTGTCATGGCCACAACAAATAAACTAGGGCCTAACAATCTCCTAATAATGATCAAATATCCTCAAGGAATAGAACACAACTTTGATACCACTTGGTGTAGTCACTATTAAAGAGACCTCAAACATAGCTATGATATCAATGTCCATGAAATTGAGACCCAACTTCTTGCACTTACCCTATATGAGGACATTTTTAGGTGTCCCATATCTGAGACAATGCAATCTATAGTATTGTTTAAGAGAGAAAGTAAAAATAATTAGTACACTCCTTTATTTGATACAATGAGGAGAATGATATCCCCCCTAAAGAGATTTAGTAGCATATTTTTTTAGAAAATTATAGATAATCTCTTGATAGGTCCATGGGATTGCATTCCTGATGTATACAAAGTATATTTCTAGTGTACTGACAATATAGAAAAATATGGAACACTTTATCAATGGATTGTGCATGGTTGTGTAATGAAGGATATTAGAAAATCACATCTTTGGTGATCTCACTTGGAAATTAAATCAAATAAGGAAATGATTAGTAGTGTTAGAATATTTAGAATAACTGGTGGGGGGGTGAATCAATTATCCCCAGGTCTAGATGTACCAATTCAACTTTTCTAACTTCAAACAACTTAAGTAATCTCATTAAACAACTCAGACCATATAGCAACTCATCAACAACTTAATATTTTGTCATTTCTTAACTCTATGTTTAGTATATTCCAATAGCATGCATCACACATAACATTCACACATATATGACATCATTATTTAATGTCAAAACCAAATTTGGAAAAAAACTACCAAGTAACATGCTGCCACTATTCACTCTTCCAAAGTGAGTTGGGTTAAGAGCCAACCATGTTAAAGGTTACAAAATACACTATTAGGTGTGACCTTGTTAAATGATTTAATCACCCTACTAGGAGTGGATTGGTTAGAGGAACTTGGATCATTACATTATAATTTCACCTTGATTAAATAATTTACAAAATGATTGCTAGATCAACCTTGAATAAAGGATTTTGATTGTCACAGTGGTTAGAAAGTAACAACAGGTTTGATCTGTAAGATACAACTCACTTTTCAAATTCAAATCTTCATTTGGCTCATTTGTTGGTTCATTGAATAGACTTCATTAACATCACCATCATTGATCTACTTGTCATCCCTTCAAGAAATCACACTTCACCAATCTATTATCTTCTCCTCTAATACTTTGTTCTTCATAGGTTCTCCTTAAGATAGCCAATCAACAATGAACAAACCTTAGAAAACATCTCTTGTGCCTTCTTAAATAAGTAGCTTTGATCTTTTGCCACTTAAACATTACTGTAGATCTTAGGGTTAGGTTACATCCATTGAATCTATCCATTATTTTGTTCTTCTACTCCTTTCTTGATACTTCTAGAAACTTCTTTTTGAATCCCAACCTTTTATCACATAACAAGCTTAATTTGTGCATTAAATACACCAACTCATTAATCCTTATCATGAATGCATTTTGACTAATCCAAAAATTCAACTATGTTAGCCTCAAACTTGATTATTTCATAAACTATAACTTTTTTTGACACTTGACTAACACTGTGTAGCTTAGTCTCTACTATTCTATCTCGCTTGGCTTCCACTAGCTCACTTGGTCATCACTATGCTCAATCACTACTATATTTTACTTCTTCATCTTTCTCAGCCATGACTAATACTATTTTTTCTTAGCTAACTCTTAAGATCCTTAATCTTCTATTTAAGCTTCTTCATTGACCGACCACATTTTGCCAGGCTTTGCCTATGTTTAACTTAACACTTCCATACTTGATAGGATGATTGAAAAATACATCATCTTGTAAAAGACTAATTGATCAAGTGCCCATTGCAATTCCATCACACTTTCTCCTCTTCACTCAACAACATCACTAGTTCATCTATTCATCTCTCTTTTCATATCCGCTTCATCAATCAACAAATATGGCACTCTACATTGTTAGTAAATGCCTCTCCAGTAGGTTTGACATTAATGACAACACAACAATTATTCCCATTTTAGTTTCCAATATAGTAGAAGATAAAAGATGAAATATTGCCTTATAAAAGAGTAGTTGATGACTTTAAATCCTACTGAATGTAATAATAGCTTTTGAGTGGGTCCCTAAAGATTATAAGAAAGTTATAGATGTCATGGCTACCATAGCCTCTCTTGTAGATATACTTATGATCTTTGAGAGCCCTTGTTACTATCATTTTCATCTTACTATCATCATTATTACCTTCACCATAAGCACACTCCATTCCTTTAATTCATTGTTATGCACGTGGTTAAAAACCTAAGAGAAACTTGCCTTTATCCAAGATCTTGAGGGATAACATAATAATGGAATCAAATATTTATTAAATGCATGTGGGTGTATATTTATTTACTTTCTTTATGATGTATTTTTGAAGAAGTATTTCATTGATATGTTTTTGGTTTGTTTTGTAGATCTGGGGCTTGTGGTTAGACTTGATTAGGATCTAAAAATAGATAGCCAATTTCCATCATCATCACTAGGAAAAAAAAATGATGAAAGTACACAAAGGAGAAAAAATAAATAAGTAAAAATATTAAAAGGAATATTACCAAAATTCATGAGACGAGTTACAACAAAAGAAATGTGCTTCCTCATTGGAACCTAGACACAATGTTGGGGTAATTGTGTTTAGAGGGTGTTTGGAGGCTTGCCTTAATCAAGAACCCTCTTTAATGTTTCAACCTCTACACAAAAAAAAAAAAACAAAGACAAGATTATAGATAAAATACATTAATAAAAAATAGATTGTTATGTTAATGTAAAGATAATAGATCAAACATAAAACCTAGAAAGATAACCTCCTTTAAAATTAGAAGTGATGTGACTCATTAGAATGAATATCAACAACAACCTCCAAGTTAATAGAACTTCACATGATATCAATGGTAGATAGAGAGATAGTAGAATTGTGAATGGAAGAAAAATGATAATGGTGGAGTGATATGCTAGTGTTAATGCTTAAGAAGTGTGAATTCAAGACAAATTTTAAATAATGCAAAAAGGTATTTTCAAATAGAGAGAGGTAAATGAAAAGTATGAATAACATGTTGGTGGTGTTGGCACTCCAAATTGTAGCTCGAATTTTGAGCATTGTTGAGAAAATTGAGCCCTATAAATGCTTTTTAATGAGCATGTACCCGACTGTCAAGTTGAGGCCTAAGAGGCGTTCAATGCTTCTGGCACCTTTCATTTAGTGCATCTACTTGTTCCATAGTGATAAATTGCCATTCCGAGCTATTCTGTAAGATCCCATTTTGAGCAATTGTTAAATCTGCATTTTTCACCTAAGTGTCAAACAGTGATAGGAGGCCATGTTTGCAACTGAATATCTTGCACTCAGAAATGTTTCATGACTCGCCACTTTGGGAGTGTTTAATGTCCACACCTGAGAGCCTATGTTTTAGATTTTGAGTCATTTAGAGTCCTTTTGACTAGGTTTTGAATCCCTCAAAGTTGGTCATTTAAATTTTTCATGTTGATGCACTTTGCACATAATTCTAGGAAGCCCTATTTGACGTGTTATAACTTTGACCCAGTTGACAAAAATGATAAATTTCCTTTTGCATTGCATTGTAGACATCAGAGACTTATTATATTTCAAGTTTTAGCTTATGAAAAATTCATTTGATCAATTTTCAAATGTGATTCCAAACGCAATTTCTATCTTTTTACTAGTGTCAGCATTTGCAGATTTGTCATGACCCCTGTTCGTGATGTTATATCTCATGATCTGTGATTGGTAAGATCAAATGGATTGTACCCCTATGTTGTCCTCTAAAAATAATCTAAGTGTGTCAATTTTCAAATCACGACGAATCCATTTGTACACTTTTCCAAGTCAATTCCATTTGCAAAAAATGCTTTTATGCCATTGTTTGAATCTGCAAAATCTAAGTAGCCTACTTTGAACACTTTCCATTTGCGCCTAGTTATTCGTCATAAGCCTAGATCACAGATCCATATTCTTGTCATGACAGTGAACCGATGCCCTATTTTTCGTCTTCCCAAGTGTCAGTTTACCCAGTTTCTAAAGCTGATTCTAAACCTAATTTAGTGTTTTCTGACATGTTTCTTGCAAGCAGTTTTGAGAGGTCAACTTTGAAAGCGAATATTTTTTGACCTCAAATTCGTCATGAGATGAGATTCGACATGGTGTAAGAATGTGGAACAAAGATTCAGTGTGCCAATTTTTAGAGCCCAGTCAGGTGTTCGGGACAGTTTTTAAAGCCAGTCAAAGGACCTCTTGGCACCAAATTCATAGTTTGTAGATAACTAGTAAAATGAGTTTTAAAAGTTGTTTTCAGTAATTGAACTTGTTTCTAATCAGTTTAAGGTGGTTAATAGATTAGTTTGAAGGTTCAGTTGTTTGAAAATGAAATTTTTTTAGTCGGACCCACTTTTTAGTTGCTGTGAGGTGTGTAGCATTTTTTCTAATGCCAGAGGTTTTGTTTGAAAGTAGGTGTATCTACCTAAAGGAGTTTCTTATTGTAAGTTTGAACATCATCCCTCCAGTTGCATTGAAAGTTAAATGTTGTGCAAAAGGGGCCCTTCCACAGATTTAGTGTTGTTCTCAATTTTAGAATCCAAGAATGCAATTCATTTTGACAAAAAAGTGTTTGAATAAAAATAAACCCAAAGGGCTGTGCCAACCAAGTTATAAAGAAGTAAAAATTGGAGTGCCCTCGCATAGCAAATTAGGAAGAGGCTATGAAAATGGGTGTCAGAAAGAATTTGAAGCTCACTGCTCCATTAGGAGGTGTTGTTCAACGTTGACAAACATGTCTTCAACTTGGTCAATGGACATATGAATGCAAGAATGAAAGAATATATATTTCTCGACCATCATGAATTGAGCAACTTAAGAATCCCAAACTTAAAATGAAAAGGAAAGAGCACATCCATTAGCTAGAAGTCACAGTGAAAGAAGAATCTCGAGACAACAAGCAATGAAGAAAAAGCCGCCCATGCATCCATAAGTATCCCACACCAAAGGAGAATGTGCAAGGGGCTACAAGTGCTCAAATTCACTTTTATAAGGGATCACCCCAGGAAAAGTAAGGAGATCCACGTTTTTGCAAAGGGGCGGCCAAATGCATTGTGAGCAGGGCTCCCACACCAAAGGAATAGCGGCCTGGTACCTTTTTTTAAAGTGAGAGTCATATGGAAAAAGATCTGGAGACCCCCCCCCCCCCCCCCCCACGCAAGAGAAGAGATGCAGAGCATCCCATGTTAAAAAAAAACTAAAATGTGGCAAGGGGCATATCCGTCAGCAAAGGGCACCCACGAGTAGACAGTTTAATGCAAATGGGAAGGAGAATCAAGGGTAGCAATATCACTCCCAAGCGTAAATGAGAGGGAGCTGTGGCATGAGAGGCCTTTCATGTTTGAAGGTAGGGATCTCCATGCACAAGGAAGCAGTATTGTAGAAAGTCACAGGCATATAAAAAGAGCCCATGTAAGATGAGCTAAGCAATTAGAAAAGCTCCATGCTTAAACAGTCTGCACATTTAAATGATAAAGTCATTTCAATTGAGAAGACCTAGCCCAATGTAAAAGGAACATGCCAACACATTGAAGAGAGTCGCAACTCAGAGGGAAGCCAGCATGAAA
Organism: Cupressus sempervirens; assembly: GCA_028749045.1. Lineage (NCBI taxonomy): Eukaryota > Viridiplantae > Streptophyta > Pinopsida > Cupressales > Cupressaceae > Cupressus > Cupressus sempervirens. The sequence goes on along the minus strand of CM053789.1, from coordinate 918,874,987 downwards.
ACTCCCACACACACAAAGGATGCCATTAAAGCAGAAAGATGCATTGAAGAGGGGCATAATATGCCATCAAACCAAGCTCATAGCTATGGAGTCAATGTGCAACGTTAAAAAAATAAGATGTCATCCGCAGTGCATTCAAAACAATTATCCCACTTTTGGGATATTCTGTGCTTTCATAAACTTTAAATACAATTCTACACACTAAGCGTAGTGCCTTAAGAAAGGCAGTGGCTTGCTTAGGTGGATCCCAACCAGCTGTATGATGATGTTAGCAAAGTTTTAAACGAAGATGTAGGAAGGATGATGTGGCGCGTTCTGAGGAAAAAGTTGATATTGCGACACGTGGCTAAAATTTATGATGGGCGCATGCTTGCATTTCCAAACTGCACGCTGGATAAACAATGTGCGCATGCAGGCAGCTAACAAGTGGCACCGCGAGCCCAATTGGCGATGAGGTGGAAATTGACAGCAGTTCACAGTGGATGTGTAGGATGATGCCACGTGGTAGATCCGACCGTCAGCGCATTCTCGCAATAAAAAGTTGTTTGAGAGATAAGTATTATGGGAATGCAGGATGTTGCCACATGGCAGTGGGTCCCACATGCGACGATGATGTGGTACTGCGTCCAAGTTGGTGACATGGCAGTCTAGTGGCAGTATATGCAGAGATGGACGAATCATGGAGTGCCACGTGGCAGAAAAGGCTTGGTCAACAGAGGGTTGACCACAAATTTGAATATCAAGGCAAAATATAAAATATTTTTAAAATGCCATCTTTTATTTCTTTTCCAGAAAGCGTGAGCAAAGATTTGAAAAACAATATAAAATATTATTTTTCCAAAGTGTACGTGCAAGAAAAAAAACTTTTAAATCAAAAGGTCAGTTATTCTAATGTTCAAACATTAGAATGTTTTAAATTTTTTAAAATTTTAAATTTCAAATAGTTGCAGACCAAACACTTATAGAAGGGGAGTGTTTTTCAAACTGATATTTTGGGGGTTTCTGAGATGCTAGATATGCATTATTATATATTGCCGGAATCAAAAAAATTTGAATTTTTTGAATATGGAGCTAGTTTTTGCATAGAACACCACTAGTTCATGTTACAAGAGGTTTTGTCTCTCTAGTTGATTTGTGTGTTTCATCAGGTGTTTTGAGTTGCCAGTCGAAGAATTCAATGGAGAAACACCTAAAACACATTCAGTGACCTTTTTGTCTGATTATTTTAATATTTGTGGTGTTTTGGCTAAAAGTTTAATAAATCACATATCCGGATTCAATTAGCAAAATTTTGTCTTTTGCTGAGATATTTTGCATTTGAAGAGGCAAAATAGAAAGGATATGATTAGCAGTTGATGGGAGAAGGTAGAGAGAGGTTTTGCAACTGCAGGGATTGAATTCCAAGTGGACACATGTTAGGCATAGATCAGATCTGGGAATTCATTCATCCTATATCATTCTTTCTTTCTTTCATTGTGGGGGTTGGAATTTTGGAAAGTTTTATCTGGAATGGAAATACTAAGTAGAATTGACCCTAGAATTGATGAATTCTGAATGGAAGATTTGGGATGTGCTGGTTCTAGACCATGAAGGTTTGCTTTGGCTGTGATACCCCCTTCCCATCCCATCAGTTTCTCATTCCCGCCAATTTCTCTCTTGTATGACAGTAGTTGTTCATTGAATAGTCTGGTTTATTAGGTTCTTTATGAGTCAATTTCATGCATTTTTATGTATTATTTCAAGGAAATCAATACAAGGAACAACAAGTGTTTAGTTTCAATTTAAATCTTGTCTCCATTCTTAGTAAGTTGTAACATTTTATGATCTTTAAACAAAGAGCCTAGGTCATAGTTGTAGTCCCTTAAGGCTGTATGTCATTTCATTGTTGCTTGTAATTCAAGGAATTATGTAAATGCTTCATAGAAATCAACAGGGTTGCAAATTTGCTGAGAAGGATATTAGGTAAGAATGAGATTTAAATTGAACATTGGTGTCTATTTACAAGGTGAATGGATAGATCATATATCTGAATATATAAATAAGTATCAGATATCTGAAATACATGAGGGAGATTCATGAATTTGCCCAATGGATTAGACACTGATTAGCTATAGGGTCATTAAGTTGTTGTCTATACATGGTTTTCATCCACTTTTCCCACCCACATAAAATCAAATCAAATTGAAATCATCTTTACATTTTATGTTGAAGAGCTCGAACAGTAATGCCCTCACTTAGCTTATGAGATTCATAGATCTACATTTAGCTACTATAGATTGATGTTATTCATGAGTTATTAGGAGATATAAGGGTTTTCATCTAATTAATAGAGGGATATGTTTTGCACTAGTATGGTATCAATTGAATCTCAGGTCTACCCACCTAGGTTTTGCAGAGCCTGAAGTAGAAGAAGGATCTAGCCTTATAGTTGACTTGGTGTCTGAAAAGGCATGTTGAAAATCAAAGTTAGCTGCCCCTAGATGTGTCATATTCTCTTTGGGGTAATTGAAAACCCTCCAACGTTTTCAAACACCAACAGGTGCAACTAATTTAATTTTTTTGATTGGTAGAGTTACTTGATGAGGATAATGTTGATGATGGATTGGTAAAGTTTGCAACATGATCTAATGACAAGAATTAGTTATATTGTTGTCATTGATGTCAAACTATTTGAATAAATGTTTTGACATGTTACGACATATCTATTCAATAAAAGAGTGAGTTTCGTAATCAATTAAGTGTTGATATTGTAGAAGAATATCAAGTGATGCATTGAGATGGTGATTCTATGATAACATCCATTTATGTGATGAGTTGAGAAAGTTACAAGGACAAGAACTAAATCGGGTAACTATTGAGATAGTAAAAAATGAACAATTGAATGATTCTTTGCATTTGTAAATGAATTAGTTGAATCGATTACTGGACATGATTCATGATAATTTTAGGTGATATGGTTATGATAGCACCATACAATGTTTATAGGTAATGGTGATTTGATTAGTTAGAAGTGATGCAAACAAGAAAAGACAAACAGGTAAACAAGGTCTTGTCGATAAACTAAGCCTTATTGGTAAAACAAGAAAGTGAACAAGTGAACTATATGAATAGGTATTGAAGTATAACAGGTAAATAGAGAAGGATTATCAATGAACAAAGAATAGTTAGTAGAATATTGAAGGCACGAAATTGTAAGATTCAAATTGGCACTAGGATTAGTGATTTGAATTGGACAACTGGAAGGCTAATGCATGACTTAAGGAATAAATTGATGACACAAAGATCAAGGTAATACATTTGAGGAAGATTATTTGAGAAGGTTCAACAAATTTAAAATGACTTATGGAGTTGGACTAATTTCCAAGGAAAAGATTGAGTGCAAGTCAACATGGTCAGAAGAAAATAAAGAATGGATGGTCAAATTCATCATGCTAGATAGAGATCATTGGATTTAGGTTTAGGGTAGGTGATTGTAGTGATTCTACTTAAGAAAGAAGAAAAGAAGAAGTTGGTATTGTGGCAAAGAAGAAGGGAAGGTTGCAATCACAAAGGAATAGATAATGTTGAGTGTGATCGATACTAAGGATCAAATATGATATGTTGATGTGTTGCAAAGCTTTATTAGATCTTATCTATTACTCTCTAACCATTGTAGTGAAGAAATCCATTAATTAGGTGATCTTAATAGATCTTTGCAAAATCCTCTAATGAGGTGGCATTATCAAAAGAGTGTTTAAAATCCTCTAACAAGGTTATTCCTAATAGGGTATAAGACTCTAATAGATCTTCAGGTAAATCTTAGTGTTGTTGTGACTCATAACCAGGTAGGTTCCTAACAAAGTGTATTCTAGAAGAGTATAGATATTTTTGAGCATTATTCTCACATTGTGGTTTTTACCCTAATATGGTTTCCACAAGATATATTTGGTGTTATGATTGTGTGGATTTTTTTTCATGTGTTGCATATTACTTTAAAGTTTTATTTTACCTATCATGCTGATAAGAAGTTTAAGAGATTAAAGTTTAATTGGTTTGATAAATTTAATTGGGTTTGAATTTATAATGGGTTGGTGATTACTGACTCACCTCACTCCCTCTTCTCAATAATCAATCCTACACTTATAATTAGTATCAGAGCTTTGGGTCCCCTGTTTGGGAAGCTTAACAACCTAAGGGAAAGATCTCAAGATGTATAGGAAGGACACACCCAAGCTCATAAAAGTCGAGGATGATTTTGACACATGGGTGAGCAGGATGAAGTTGCACCTATCAGGTATTTTAAACACTATTGTAGGATATCTTATTACAAAGTATGTACCACCTACTAGAATCCCTAGTGTAGATGAAATAAGATAAGCATCAGCTCATAGCTTAGTAATGATAGAGATTACAAGTTCTTTGAATGAAACCAAATATCTTGACGTCAAAGGCATGGACAATGTAAAGGACATGTGGGAAAAATTATTGAAAGTACACAAAGGTGATGAACATGTATTGAAATCTAAGGTTGAGAGTCTTAGAGGCAAGTATGATGAGATGAAGATGTGGGATGACGAAGAAATTTCTTAGTAAAATACTATGATAAAAGATATTATTGTTATTACTACAACTGATAAACTAATGATGATGATGATAAAAGTTAGCAAATCAAGCATTAAAAGGGACATAGACTAATTAGATGAGTTGTTATTTTGTCATTTTTGTGGAGCTTATTGACTATACTAATTTATGTGAGTTGCCAAATCATTTTAAGGATGTGGTGTTGAGAATAGAAAAGATTGGTAAAAGCTAGAAGATGAAATGATAAGGTAGTGTTTAGTGTATGCTCAATGGGAAATTAATGAATCAATCTTTGACAAGGAAATATTTATTTGATTGTTTTACATGATTTGATGAAGAGTTAGAAAGATGAAGAAGTCTATTATACTGATTGAAAATAAATGTTTTAAGTTATGAAGTGAAAACATAAGGAATGAGTGTGTGCTACCAAGCTGGAAATGGTGGTCGGTAAGCAAAGCTATTGATAAGTCGAAGTGTATTGATTATAAGTTTGTGAGATAAGTTTATAAGTGTTAATCGAGTGAATAGTAATAACTGATAAGATGAGGTTATTCAGAAAGTAAGAACGCAACTCGATGAAGGAGAATAATATTGATTAAATAAATTGTGGGACAATATCAAGTACAAATCTGGATTACTCTAGAAGTTTTCATGGAAGATAAAAAGTTTGTTAGTGAAATCTACAAAAGAAATTGATTAGGTAAGATCTGATGGAAGAGATTAAAAGGAAGGTTTGTGATACAATAAAAGTTCAAGTTCCAAGGTGAATTATAGTTGGTGTGATGTTTACCTAGTCTCAAATACATTGTACGAAGGATGAGAAGTAATCAAATGAATGAGAGGAATTCAAGGAAAATCTAATCAAGGAGAGTAAGTAGCAAAAAAATGCCTATTAACAAGATGAGGAAGAAGGTTAAAGTTGTTGACAACTGCCAATAGAGGACAAAGAACACAAGGGTATATCGAGCAAAGAAAAATGTGAATCAAGTGAAGGAAAGAGTTGAATAAAGTGTATGTGTTGATTAACCAAGCAAAGAAGAGTGTGAGGAAGAGGATTGAGTAGACATAAAATGCGAATAAGCAAAGGTGGTTTATTTTCAAATAAATAATTTAATTGCTACTTTCTAACCATTATATAAGAAAAATCTCTTAATCGAGTGGATTAACAGTCCTATTTGTAAATCATTGTAAGGTGTCATTATAATGGATGTACTAAGTCCTTTAGTAAGGATACTCATGAATTAGGTGAACAAATCTAGACGATCTTTGGTGAAAATCCTCTGATAGGGTCACATTTAACAAATGTGTGTAATCTTTAACAGGGTTGGCTCTTAATTGAGCTCACTTTAGAAGAGTGAATTTCTTTGTGGGTGACAATTCCCATGATAGTTTATCCAAATTAGGTTTCCACATTGAATACCATTGTTAATGTGTTATTGGATGTGATACATGTTATTTCATGTGTTTATTTTAATTAAGTGTTGGAATTCTTTAGAATAACTGGGGGGAAAGGTGAATCAATTATCGAAGGTCCAGATGTACAATTAAAACTTTTCATAGTTTAGTGAACCCATAAAATATTTATCATGCATTCATCCATAAGATTATGCAATGACTTAAAACTTGTAGATTACTATCAAATCAATTTGCAGAAATGTAAACATGAAACATAACAGATTCAATAACACACTTGACACAATGATTTATGTGGAAACCCAATTTGGGAAAAACCACCGGTAACATGCTACTCTTTTTCACTCTTCTGAAGTGATGCCGTGTGAAAGGCCAACCCTGTTAAATGTTACAATGCACAATGTTAAATATGACCTGGTTAAAAGATTTCAATCACCATGTTAGGAGTGAGCCTTGTTAGAGGACTTTAGACCATTCACTTGGAATATCACTCAATTAAAGGATTTACAAATGACTATTAGGTCAACCTTAATTCAAAGGATTTACCTTAGGCTAATTACAATTGTCAGAGAGTATTAGTAAGGCTTGATCTGATAACAACTTACAACTCCATTTGCAAATTACAAATATTTGTTTTAGTACTCCATTTTGCTAAGCTTTCACACATTTTAGCTCTGATAACTTGTTCACCATTCAAGCATCCATACCCTTGAGCCTTCTTGCTTAACATACCAATACAGACTCTTCACTCAGGTCATTGAATGAAGCAATACCCTAGACTCTTTGTCTTCCTTAGGTTCTCGCACATGACAACCTTCTCTTCTGACCAACCATCCCTATAAATAGGAAATTAATATATTTTTTCGTTCATTCTCCATCATCCAATTTAGAATTAAGATAGATTAGGTAGGATTCAATGAATCTACCCCTTATTTCATTTCAAACCTTTCTAAAAACTTCTCCTTCAATCCTCTTTGAATTCACCTCAAAACAGTTTACCATGGATTCTGTGCCACTAGCTCATCAATCTTATCTTTCACATGGTTCACACAATCAAAGAAAACAAACTCATCAGCTTAGATCTATCGAATTCATGATCTTTCAAATAATACTGACACTCAACATTAACTTGCTTCTAATGCTCGGTACATACTACATTTCTCAACATCCTCTATAAAATCACTCAACACGAACTAAAGTTTACTGGTGCTCAATATTTACTAAACTTTACTTGGCATCCACTGTGTTACTTGACATACGCTAAAAAAGCTTTTTTACTTGGCTCCAACTAATTTTTTCTCGGCTTGCACTGACTTTTCTCGGCACCTACTATCCACTTGGTCAAGCTTTGCAGGCAAAATTTTCTATACTCATTCTTCTAAACTTGCTTAGTGTAACCAATCTTTTGCAACCTTAAGTAGATTATCAATGCACTATGTTACTATTGTCTTAGCTAATTCTTGTACTCCTTTTCATATCATAACTCAACCTTTCCTCTAGGTGCTATTATTACATCTTTGGATCAAATCCTCTTCATCAATCAAATAAGTGATAGTACTCAAATCATGTAAGCTATTGTTTTACCATCAAATAGAAGGTTTGACATTATTGATAAAATAATGATTGAAACACATTTATCATATTTGTATCAACCTTTTTTCAACAATCTCCTTCTTTAACATTAAGTTGTAATATGTTGTTGGTAGATTGAATGTTTAACCGAGTTATCTGCTAATAAGTTGAAAAGGGTACAATTTTTTTTCAAGGACCTGTTATAACTTATTCACCCCCCTCCTAGTTATCCAACAATTGGTATCAGAGTTGTTGGTTCCTCAAATTGCTGGTTGGAAACCTATGAGTCTTGCGTACTCAATGTTGGGTAATTCAACACAATTTGGCCAATGACTAGAATTGATACTTGATGATCAAATCCTCTACTCTTTAGGCTCTTCCAACCTAGTGAGTGTGCCTTGTATATTAATTATCCAAGTTGGTTTAGGAATTTCCATGGAAAATTTCTTAAATGATACTCTAAAAAATGGCAAGTAACTTTCAAGGATAAATTAAGATTAGCTATTTATGGTAAACTTAAAAGATAATTGGAAATAATAAAAGTGACTTAATGAGGTGTGGATAATCAAGTAAAGAACTTCACCAATTACAATTGTCAAACAACTTATTCTTGGCAAGACTAGTCCTTTATTATTGGGTAAATAAAGTCTAACCCACACAATCAAAGTATCATCAAACTCTAAGACAACATGCACAACACTATTTATTGGACAAAGAACTTGAACAATAAACCCTAGTCTAAATGAATTTAACCCCAGTAATGGAGACCAACCAAATAAACATAACATTGCATGCAACATTTGATAATCAAAGATGCATATTAAGTTCAATCCATCAAATAATAATATGAATTTAAGAGGACAATACTGACAATGAGTTATTGAGCATCCAAATATCCAAATTAGAAATGAAAGAAGAGAATCTTTATATTGCCATTAAAATAAGGAACAACAACAGAACAGTATTAATTGCATGAACTTAAAACTGCATCTGTCATTAAAGTTTAACTTATCTTGTGATATTACATAAAGGGAATTATATCCGATAATATGCCAAAAGCTTTTATGTATATAATATGTCTATATTATTATTTTTAAATGAGATATTGGTACCCTTTCTTATACAGAATGAGGGGGTGCAACAAAGCTTTAAGTCTCTTCAAAGTGCAACTAATCATTAACTATTCTCATTGATCATAGAATAACTATATGAAATGCATAAAACTAAAAACTACTTGATTAATCTTTATGTTGTCATTCAACCACGACGACCCCCTCCTCCTCGTTGCTCCCTACTTCCACCTTTGTTGATTTAGAAACTATCAAGTAATCTAAAATAAATTATTTTTTGATTCAATTATGTCTATTTTTTTAGCATCAATGTTTCAGATCACACTACATGATCCATCATTAGGATGAGAAAGTGCGGGATAGTAAACATGTACAAAGTAAACCTTTCTGAATAAATATAAGAAGAGAAGGGGAAAGCACATAAAATCATGCAAAAAATAAATGAAATGTGCACCACCCAATTAAATGAAAATGAGATCTAAATGATAAAGGACAAAAAGGAATAAAATATATAAACGAACAAAGTAAGTAGAAAAAAGGAGAAAAACCCCAAAAAATAATAAAAAGCAACGAACTAAGCTGACAACATCATGAAAATAGAAAGAACAAAAAATTAAACTTAAGAAAAGTACATAAAATTTACAATAAAAGAAATAGACATATATGTCTATGTGTGTGTGAGCGTGTGCGTGGTGTGTCTATCTATCTATACATACATGTATGTATGTATGTATGTATATATGTATGTACATATGTATACATATATTTATGTATATATACACATACATATATGTGTGTATATATATACTACACATGAAAATATATAAGCAAATATAAAATGCAAAATAAATTTTAAGGAAAACCATAAACCAACAAAGAAAACCACACATATAAAAATAAAGTCCTAATACACATACAAAACTCTAAAAGCAAGTAGATCCACTAAATAAATAACCAATGAGATCAAAAGACACTAATTAAAAAAGAAGAAGAAGAAAAAAGACTATATATATATATATATATATATATATATATATATATATATATATAAAATCTTTTTTCCATTTTGAAAACTGAACATGTGTAGGCCATAAAACTAAGAAACTTCAAGGATAAAATTCTAAAGCTCCTATCGTTTCTTTTCTGTAGTAACATGCATGTCCATCTAGAACTTAATGAAATTATTTTCTAAAGTAATAACCTTATCCAACAATGTATGAAATTCATTTACCTAAAAGTTTTTATTTTGTTTGAATCAAGCCATAGCTCTTTGAGGTAGTGTTGTCATCTCATTTCCCCAGCCTTCTAGATCCCTGGTTGTTCCTTTTTATCCTTTAGGGAAGGTATGACACAATGTTTTGTAGAAGCAATGGTCACTATCTTTTGTTCTATCTTCTGATGTTCTTGTTCTATATATGCTAGGTTCCTTGATATAGCTTCCAACATATCAATAGTACCTTTGATTTGTGGGGGAATCATCCTAATATCTTTTTGTGATCTCATAGAGTCTACCTAATTCAAACCTAAAGAGTTTTCACTTTCTTTCCAATCCAGATAGAATGCTTTATTTTTCTTGAAGAAGTCAAGCATATAATTCACATTCTAGAACCCTTCATATACCTTATCACATTTTACTAAGATCATCTTCATCCTAAAAGTCAAAATTTCTTCTAGGTTCCTATAAGTGCATTCTTTATGTACATCTTCTTCTCTTACCTCTTTAGATCACTTTTCTTCAACTATGACAACAAGAGCTATTTGGATAACTACAATAGCATTTGGTGTAGGAAGGGCTTTCAAACTACTGAGTTCACTTTCCAATCTCCTAGTCTCTATATGCATCTTGTTTATTGTCATGTTCATACATGTTATTCTTACTTTTATTTCTTCAATCCTTTCACTCATGTGTTTCAGCTGGCCTTTATTGAACATTACCTATGCATTAGCTTAGTAGCAAAGACTAGGAAATTGGTTTTGTCGATTGTCTAAACTATTGTTATACCTTGTGTTCCTCTAGAAGTATCAACTAATTTGGGATTATCCCCTTTGAATGTCACCTAAGTGGCCAAAGTATCATTTATGGGGTCAAACCTAGAACATTCTATCTTTTCTAGTGTCTCAATCTCAATAGCAAATGTAGCATCTTCTTGCTTTCTCACTTGTTCAAACAAAAATAATTCTTTGAGTGTTAGCCCAGGTATAGGAACTATGCCATTTTCATACAATTTCTCTGGCCTCCTCTTATATGCAAGAGATGTCATCCAAATGTAGCTCATCGATCATTTGCTACACTATGGTAGTGTGTTGTGATTCATCTACGCCTTCTAAACTTTTCTTCTTTCTCTCATAAAAATCCCTCATCTTATACTTGATCCATAAGTCCTCAAACTCTTGAGTCTTAGGGAAGTCATCTTGTTCAATCAATCTTTGAGAGATTGCCTCCCTCTCATCCTCTATGTATATTGGTTCATCATTTTCCATTGTCTGCACATGATAACCATGCACTTGTTCTTGGATTAGTGGGACTGGTTGTGGCTCCTTAGTCCCAGTACTTTCCTTTAGGTTCCTCATCTTTTGATCCTTCTCCTTCATTAGAATCATCATAATTAACCAAGGGGCTATTGCTTCCTTAAAGTGCACAAACTTGCCACTTTGAGTCGTTTATTATCAACTTCTTCTTCTTTTTAGCTTGCAAAGGTTATGTTTGTTCAACTTTCTTCCTCTTTTCCTACTTCAAGTGCTCCTGATATAAATTGTCAAAGTTCTAGATGCACTTGTCAACTCTGATTGCTTCCAACTGTACATTATTATGAAAATAAGGAAGTCCCTTACTCATCCTATGGTTCTCCATCTCTAATAAGATTCTCATTTCTTTACTCTTTGCATTATTTAGGAATATCACCACAATTTTGGATAATATCTTCTTCCATGTTAAACTAATGTTCATGCCTTGCAATGGAAGATTTTATGTCCTTTAGGGTCATATTTCCTTGCTTTGTTGTTATGAAACCAAAATTTATCCATGATATACTCCTACACTTCTTTTATCATTGAATATCCTATTATGAACCCACCAAACTTAATGAAATGAGGTATACGATTTCCCTATCTCCTAGGGTTTTAAATTTTCTTATGTATCCATAGTAGTTGCCATATGAATTCTAAAAAGATTACCCTCTCTAATACAAATTGGGGTGATTTGTAAGGTGGCTACCTACACCCATATAATGTGATTAATGTAAAGTTTGGCTCACATACCAATCTATAACACCCCGCCAAGGAACCCAAAAGAAATTAACCTAAAGTTTCATTGCATTTGTCAAACTTTTTTTATAAAGATAATAACAATAAGAGATAATATAGCGAAAATAATAACTCACATATAAACAACCATCATAAACATATTACATCTCTTAAGGGTCTAATGACATTGAATCACATATATATGAGTTTTATTAATACTAAATCTAATACGCAACAAATCCACATCAAAGAATTATTATAAGTACAAATCCCTTTAAATAATATACAGTTGCATAAGATGCCACTTGGCATAATCAAAATGCATAATCATCTGCTAACAAGTCACAAGGTTTTAAAAGCTCAAAGAATATATATCATGAATAAATACACTCCATATAACCAAGTATAGTACAACACAATATAACCATCCAATAAAAAATACAAGATCAGAATGAAAGGAAAAACTGGACCAATACATCTAACTGGTAGATCTCAATAGTATAAGAAAAAGAACTACCACCCGACCTGATGGAACCTAAATGGCCCACTCCCATCGTGTTGAGGAGATAATCTCAAGTACCATACATATATCAATCCACAAGTCATAACCCTCATCTAGGTCAAGGAAATCCTGATAACAATCTATCTCAAAGGTACCAAGACACAAGTATCATCTAATCCCAAAGGCAACAAAGACACATAGGAAATATACTATGTAAGTGGGCAAGTGTCATCACATGAGCCAACTCTAAGGTTACCCTCGCAACCTCTTTGGACTCTAGCCTCCTAGTGTCTCTATGTGGCATTAGTATCCTTTCGTACAGACAAGGCATACTAACAAGGCAAGGTCACAACTAAGCATCCTCTCTACTTCCATCGTAGCCTATATTAGCACTCAAGGCATGGACGAGGAAAAAAATTGACTCTTATTAATTCATTTTACTCTCATTTAATGAAATGTGATCATTTTTAAAAATAACTTACAATGGGTTACCCAGGCAACCTCTTTAGGGCTCTGGCCTCCATTGCAAGCCATTTCCCAACATACACATAGATTACTTACCCTAGGCTCATAAGAAGTACAATTCATAAAATCACAAATTTTTTTTTTTTTTTTTAAAGAGGGGTAAATGCTTTGACCTGGAGCTATGAACCAGTGAGGCCACAAATGGGGGACCTCATCCCCATGAGATTTGAACCTTGATGGCAAGGATAACAACGCAACAACATAACCATCACAACATGCCACTATTGGCGAGAATCACAATTTTCACCTCAATCCTTTATAAGAAATTAGAAAGCACCTAAAGTAAAATCATAATATTTGCCTCAATCCTATGCAAGCAATCAAAAAACACCTATAGATAAATCAAAATAATCACCTTAGTTCTATACAAGCAACTGGAAAGCATCAAAAGATAACTGATCGAGAACTCAAAGGTTACACCCAAAAAAATCACACCATTCACCTCAATTTTATACAAGCAATTGGAAAGCACTAACAAACATCTGATCAAAACTCATCATAGAAATGTGTGACTACATCACAATGGTCGGGTATAAAAGATCATGACCAAATAATAACCATAACATCATCACATAACAAAAACTCCCCAAGCCTCTAGTAAACATCCTAATTGGTCAACATACCAAGTCAAACCTGAAACCCCGCATGAAATACAACATACATCTCATCAAGAAATTTAACAAGTGTTTTCATAGTTCATTTGGTTTTAAAATCACCAAGGTTCAATATACAAACATGGTTTTCAGTTTTCATTTCCAATGTGTCATAATTACTAAGGTTTTGAATTATCAAAAGTGATAAAATTTCCCTAGTATTAAAATTATTTCTGTTTAGAATTGACCCATCTAAGCAAAATTCGAGTTTATTAAAATAATCAATTTTCCCAATTTAATTAAAATTATCAATTTGCTTTATTAAAAAAATTAATAATAAAAAAGCTTCAATTTAAATATTATTAAAATTTAAAGAAATCATTAAATTACTAAAGATAATAATTATTTATTTATTAATAAAAGTTTTTTTTTTTGTTTTGTCAAAACTTTGTATTTATATTAATATAATCAACTGGTTCAAAAGGGGCTCCCGGAGAAAGAAACATGAAAGTAAACTCTATTGATAACCCATTACAAAAAAATATAGTATACCTAGAGCTACCCAAGAAGAGAGTTGGCGGGCCAAACTCAATTACAATATATGTGCCAAGGATGGCATGAGAGAAAATAAGCACCAAAAACCCAATTTACATGATAATTATATAAAATGTGAAGTGATACATGAAATCCCAAAGGGATCATAATAGTAAACAAACTAATAATCAACATGTCCAAAAAGGGAAGATAACTGAGAAACACCAAGCCACATATTGAACTGCTAGCAGAAGGTGAACCAAAACTTGTATGTTAGGAGACAAAAAACCAAACATCATAGAGAAAAAGAAGTAATAGATATAGTAGATCACCCTCCAAGACCAAACTGAGATGGTGGAGAAAAAAAATAGCGAGTTCCATAATTGGTCGGCCTTCTCCAGGACAAGATCAATAATAGTAAGGAAAGACATGCATCGTTCATAGAGGTCTGCAAGGGAATTTCAAGCTAAGGAGGCCAAAGACAGATACAGAGATTAAAAGGCCAAAATTCATTAGTGTAGAAAGCCATGCTTAACACACAATGAGAGCCAGAGGGAATTTTTAAGAAGCAAAAAGAATATGGAATGCGATATAAAGGAGGGAGCACGTGAGATGGGAAGAAATAATCATTATAGCAATAAACAGAAAGATATGAAGTGAGTCAAAAAAACCTTCGAAGGACAAGAAGGTACAAGGATAACCTTATGCGAGAGCATATTTAAACAACTAGGAGAGAAAGATGATGTAGAAAAAATTGTAGCAAAAGATATGGCAAGATCCAATCAAAGTTAGCAAGGACGAGAATAATGCCAGGTGGAAACATGTCATATAGCCACAAGTGAGAACTGTTGAGAGTACGATGCCATTGTAATTAAGATGATTCATACTGAATCAAACAAAAAATCAATAAGTAGGTGTCTGAAGTGACATTATCAGATGGATAGAAAATAGAGTAGCTATCTGCACCATAATTTGCAAGTAAATCAGCAACAGAGTTACCTTCACGAAAAACATGAGTAAGAAAAACCTCATCAAATGAATCAAGCAAAGACCATATTTAAACAAGAATATAGTGGATGTGTTGTGCAAAGGAAGACTGCCTAACATAGGCATTAATGATAATAGAAGAATCTCCTTCAACATGAATACAGTAGAACTAAAACTTTTTTGTTGCAAAGAGACCCTAAAGAAGAGCAAAGGCTTCAACAAAGTTGTTAGCAACAGGAGCAATAGGGCAAGCCTCAAAACATAAGCCAATTCCACGATGATCACGAAGAACATAACCAATCCCCGAATTGCCCGGGTTTCCTTTGGAGGAGCCATCAAAATTAAGTTTGACAAATCCATGCTAAGAAAGGGACCATTTAATAGAGGCCCTAGCCTAAAGTCTATCCTTAGTACAGAGAGGAAATGGGAGGGAAGGGAATTTTAAGCCCTCCCAATTTTTAGAAACAACATTATCCCAAGAGGAGAATCCATGATCCCCCTTGAATTTGCATGTATATGCATTTGTCACTTCAACAATGGAATGGAGAAGTTTATTAAGGAATGAATCTAGAGAAGAGGGAGAATTTTGGAAAATACATTTGTTATGTTCCCACCAAATAGCCCATAAAACTAAAGATGGAGAGCATATCCATATACATGCAAACATAGATTTGGGGTACAAAGTTGGCTAGGCTTGAAAAAGGTCCCAGACCTTCAGAGGAAGTGGCATGGAATAATAAAGTTTACCAAGCACAAATGTCCAACAATCTCGAGCAAAAGGACAATTATGGAAAAGGTGGTCACCTACTTCAAGAGCTTGGTTACACAAGACACACGAAAAATCATTAGTAATATTAAGTCTTGATAATCTATCACTAGTAAGAACCTAATTCCTTAAAACCAACCATGAAAAACAACTGGCTTTTGGAAGGACAAAACTATGCCAACAAAGAGAATAAGCTCATTGTTTGGATTTGGCAAGTTGGCTAGAATTAACCAAGTCATAACCTAACTTAACCAAATAGTTACCATTAGGAGAGGAGCACCAAAAAAGTTTATCAGGTGAATGAGAGAAAAAAATAGATTGTTGGGCTAAGAATGAATTAGCAAAAGATGCAGATTGAGGGTCAATAGGAAGTAGAGAGAAATCAAACCAAAGAACCAAGCCAGAATACATAGAGACTGATGAGACATAGCTGATTAGCTTGGAACCCCAATGAGAACGAGCAATCTCCCAAATATGGAGGAAAGAATGAGTAGAAGAAAGGGGAGGTAAACCATTCCATGAATCCAACCAAAAATCAACCAATTCACCGTCATGAACTTCCCAAGAAATGGAAGATGTGATGATATGACGAGACTTAAGGATGAAGTTTCAAATAGCCGAACCTTTGGGGGGATCCAAAATCGACAAAATTCTAGAAGGATCAAAAATATCAAGATATTTTTCTTGCATCAACCTACACCACTTAATATGAGGTTGAGAAAAGAGTTTCCAAACAAGCTTAGCACCAAAAGCTAAGTTACAAGCATGCAAATTATGAAGACCTACACCCCCAGTCGATGGGGAAGCAACCATTTCAGAAAGAGAAATAAGAGGAAGCTTCTTTTCACCTATCATATTGGCATTCCAAAGAAAGTCCCTGATTAATTTCTCAATCTGAACAAGAATAGATTTAGGGGCAAGCAAAACTGAGAAGTAATAGTTAGGAATGATAGATAAGACAATTTTTATAAGTAAAATTTGACCCAAAAGGGAGAGCCATCTAGCCTTCCAAGCCAAAACCCTAGACTTAATCCGATTAACAACAGACTACCACTAAATGGCTTTATTGGACCCAACAAAAAGAGGAACACCCAAATAGCTCGAAGGAAGCTCATCCAAAGAAAAACCAAGGATCCCCTTAATTTGAGAAGCAAGGGAAGATTCAGTATTAAAAATGTAGATTTTAGACTTCTGAGGATTGATCTTTTGACCAGATACCAAACAATAAGAATCAAGTAGTTCGTGAATGTGACCGGCTTCAAGAAGAGAAGCCCTACCAAAAAGAAGGGTATCATCAACAAACAAAGAATGGGTAACCACAACTGATGTAGTTGGAATAGAGACACCAAGCCATAACTTGGCCAAATGAGAAGCAGTAATAGCATGACTCAAAGCTTCAGCTGCAATGATGAAAAGAACCAAAGAGAGAGGATCACCTTGCCTAACACCCTAGGTTGTAGAAAAATACCCTAAGGCTAAACCATTTATTAAGACTAAGAAATGGGCACCAGTAACACAAGTCATAACCCACTTGCACCATTTTTTTGGAGAAACCAAATTTCAATAAGACCTTTAGAAGGAAAGGCCAACTTAACCTACCATAAGCCTTCATCATATCAAGTTTAACAATAAAAGACATAAGTGAATGAGTTCGAATGGAGTGGAGGGTCTCATGTGCAAGGATAGCCCCATCCAAAGTATCCCTACCAAGAACAAAACTCCCCTATTCTAGGGAGACAATTGTAGGGATAATATGTTGAAGGCAGATATAAATAGCCTTAGTGATAATTTTTTTAATGGTATTAAAAAGAGATATAGGTCTAAAATTAGCAAATGATTGGGGATCATCAACTTTGGGAATGAGGACAATATTCGTTGAATTAAAAGACTTTAGCATGGTAGAGTTCTATCTTGACTCTTCAATAACATTCAAAAGATCAAAGTAAATGACATCCCAAGCTTTTTGAAAAAAAGTTGAGCAAATCCATCAGGCCTAGGAGCTTTATCAAGAGCTAGGGAGAAAACAACATTTCAGACCTCAGCCAAGGTAAAAGGAGCCATTAAAATACGATTATCCTGAACCAATATAGAGGTGGGAATAGCATCCAAAAATGGGTCCATAAGAGCATCAGAAGGCTAAGGAAAAGGAGGAGGGGCCAATAGATTTGAGAAAAAAATTACACCTTGATTCCTAATATCCTCAAGATTAGTGAGAATATTTCCAGAAGAATCCTTAATGGAAAAGATTGTTTTCACAACTGCTTTCTGCATAGTAGAAGCATGGAAAAACTTGGTATTCTAATCACCCAACTGAAGCCAATACTCCCAAGATTTCTGACACCAATATTCCTCTTCACGAGCACAAAGTTCAGCCCATTCATTTTGCAAGCATTTTTGAGAAGCATATGATTGAAGGTCTAACCCAGAAGAAATAATGTGTTGATTGACATCAGACAAATCCCTTTCAAATTGAGACTTTTGTTCAAAGATATTTTAAAAAACATCAACATTCCAGGCCTTAATCAGAGTCTTGATATATTGTAATTTTTTAAAGAAATTGAACATCTTAGTGCCATCCACTAAAGGGGCAATAAGCCACCAGTGCTTTGGGAGGGAGTGGAACAAAGGATGCCTAAACTAGACCGATTCAAATTTGAATGAAGATTTACGGGGAATGGGGGTAGAAAAGTGAGGCAGATCAATCACTAAAGAGATAGGAAAATGATTAGAATTAGAAAATGGCAGGATAGATAGGGGCAATGAGGCATTCAAAAGTTTCCAATTTTGAGAGGCAAGGAATCTATCAAGCCTAACAACAATTTGCAAGAAACCCGATCTGTGGTTAGTTCAAGTGAATGAACGATTAGTGGGTAAGATGTCATAAAGATCATTATCATGGATGAAGTTACTAAAGTCAAAGATAACACAAAGAGGAGGAGATATACCTCCAATCTTATCATTTGATCCCAAAGTAGCATTAAAGTCACTAGCAAGAAGGAATTTGGATTCGAGGAATTGCTGAAAAACATTTGTTAAAGATTGCCAAAGTTGGAACTTGGCAAGCGAAGAAGTAGGTCCATACAAATTAATGAGAAAAAAATTCAAAGAGAAATGCTTCACACTGAGGAGTTGCCAATTAGTCCCAGATTGGAGTGGAAAAACAGACATAGATTTGTCTTTCCAAAGGGTAGCAAGACCACCAGAGGCAACATTGGAAGGAAGAAATGAATGCTACCAAGTAGTCCACTTACCCAACGTAGCAGAAAAGTTATTAGAGGATAATTTTGTTTCTTGGAGGAGGACAATATCCCATGGAGAAGAATCAAGCTTAAGCTTGATCCGAGAACGCTTGTTAGAGGCATTAAGGCCTCTGACATTCTTATGAGAGAATCTTCATATCGGACAAGGAGAACCCTTAGTTCTCCTTGTCAAACATCTCTTGGAAGCAGAGAAGTTAGCATCCAAAGTGGATTGAACCCCAACCACAATTTCCTCTAAGGCCTTAGTTGCCTTGGACTTCCTACCTCTAGGTTTGGGAGCAAGATTTTTGAGTTTAGGTGATAAAGGAGTTTGGACAATAGCAGCTTTATCAAGCTTCCTAGTCACAAGATCCGAAGGTGCAGGCACCAAACTAGGGCAAGAATCTAGCATAGAATTGGATCCCTGAGGAATTATCTTATCAGAGATAGGGGATAGGCAATCAGTCTAATCGGGGACACAGTGATCAGAAATAACAGGTGAGACCAAAGGCCCATCAATAAAAACCAATGGGCTAGAATTGGGAGAAGGAATCCTATCATCCATGGAGTTCTCAAGAGGAGAAAAATCATTTTGAAAAAGAGATTGAGCAACAAAGGATATTTCTTTAGCCAAAAGATTAACATGCATTATAAAGAATAATATTATTGCCATAAAATAATAAATAATAATATTTATAATATTTAACATTTAATAATAATATTTAATAATTATTACTATTATATATATAAACATATATTAAAAATATTAATAATTTTTTTTTAAAATTAAAAATTAAAAAAAACTATTACCTACTCTACGCGGGTTGCTACATGCAGCCGTAGGCCACCAACAAAAAGGGAGGAGGGGAGGTAGGGGGTGATGGCCTGCCTCCCATTTTTTTATTAATTTTTTAAAAATATATAAAACAAAACTCCACCCCTTTCCAAGATCAATTTCGTCTTTAAAATCATAATTATCACAGTAAACATCCATTACTGTGGTAATTATTATTATTTAAAAATAATTTTATCCAATATAGATTTGATAAGAAAAATACAAACAACCAATCAAATTTTGTATATACAATTTTGATTTCTTTTCCAAACCCTACTCGAATCCATAGTTTTTCCAAAACAATCTAATTACGAAAACAAGGTTCTCAAAAAAGAGTTTCAAATAATTAATTCATTCACAGACATTTTCAAGAACAGAGAACAATAAATTTCAACACGAGAGTTTCAACCTGAAATAAGTTCTGAAAAAAATCTATTCAAACACAGAGCAGACAAAGAGATTTCAAAGAAGAAATTACTTTGCAAAACTCACAAGAGCCTACCTTGATCTGATGCTAACCGATTGAATGCTCAAAACTCGTAAGAAAATTCCCTTCTTTTTGAAAATCCTTGTTCTTGGAAATTGGCTCCTCCAAATCTGTGTGGAGAAATGAGCTCTAATTTCTTAATAAAGAGCTTTCTCCAATTAGGGTTTCAGTTTTTGCAATCACGCAAAACCTTTTCCTTTATTATTTTATTATATTTTAATTTCATGTGCAACCTTTTTACAATTTTATTAAAATTAACTTGATTAAATTTATATCTTCTCTCTTTTATTAAAACACAAGATGCCTTTAATAAAATATTTATTAATTTAACTAATAATAATATTTAGAGTTTATTTTACAAATGAAGCTCTTAAATAAATTATTATTAAATTAAATAAATATAATTACACCAAATTTAGAACTTTAATTAAATCTTTAAATTTAATTCTTTTATTTAATTAATTTCTTAATTAATTAAATATAAATAAATATTGGTTTTTCTTTATAAAACTTTCATTAAATTAAATCATTAAATTATCTTTAAATTTGATTTAATTATAACTGAAAATCACAACAGATCCACAAAACTAAATACAAAAACCCATTATAAAAAACAAAGTGCTAGACCAAACTCAAGGGTCAAAATCACAAATTCTCATCACTTGACGAATTCAAAAGGGTAAATAACTCAGATACTTGTCCTACTTTTTAGGACAATTGGCTTAGGGTTAGGATTTGGACTCAAGAATTATCTCTTCTCTTTTACCATTGATATACTCCAATAGGGCACACTCATCCTGGCAATTTAGGGAATTTGATGGTCGGTACTTGCAATTTGTATGAAATCTGAGCATGTACATACACATAATCAAAACTAAACAAGTAATGGAGGGAAGTGGTGCATTATGTAGATCTCGACTAGCAAGTGACTACAACTCCCTCTCTCAACCACATCAGAAATGTCAAACATAAATTAAAACATACAAGTACACCATACACATGCAAGTGTGTGGTAAGTAGGCATAGAAACTACATCTAAATAATCTATCTAACTATCATTATGAAATAACTAAAATCACTATATGACCATACATGTATCATCATTGAAAGAGTAATCATGAACACATGAAATAATTGAGTATCAAGTAGCTCATCAAATAAATCAACTCAGTATAAAATAACATCCAAATCAAATCTGGTAACCAAGTATTGCTAATCATAACACATAATCATAAAACTGGCCTAAAAGAATTCAACAATCCAACATGAAAAGTAAACTAGGGGTAGGCATTACATCCACCACCCCTATACTTAGGCTTACTTCTGGAAGCCTACAAGAAAGATAAAAATTCTAGCACTCACTTTGCGGGTCCCATTGGACCCTTTCCCCTTGTAGAAGGATAAGACTCTGTAAGAATTTTCCTAAGGGAAAAATTCACCCAAGAACCAAGAACTCAAACACAAGCACAACTGTAGACCAAAAATGGAGAGAGTATGATCAGAATAACAATGTATTCAATAATGGATGCTTGAGAGTACACTAGGAGTGCCTGAATATAAAGGCTACAGGAGAGCTTCTAGAATGCATAGAAGTTAGCACCATGATGTGTCATACAACCAAGCACATGTCCACCAGATATGGATTATCCTCCATTAAGCATAGAAGTAAGTGCGGTAATGTGAGGATAAGTCTACAAGGGTGGGACACGCAAAACAATGTTGTAGACACCATGTACTCAAATAGAGGTGTTAGGATAAACCACAGACAGAAATAAAAACTACATGCAAATATAACCAATAACAGAAAATAATAGAACACACAGAAATGAACACAAGGCACCAAGATTTAATGTGGTTCACCCAATCCTTGAGCTATGTCCACCAAACAGCAAGTTCGATCTTATTACAATCCAGTGATTACAACCTGATTACAATCCGTAATCCCTTACAGCTCAATACCGCCGCAAGAACCAATTTCGTATCACAGCATTATGAAAAAATACCCAACCCTAAGCCCTTTTTATACAAGTATTAAACCGCTTTAGGGTTATAACATGTCGACCATAATATGTCGGCTACTGCCCAAATTTTTTTTTTTTTTGGGACGATGCCCCGAACCCCACTATTTATGAAGTATGTACAGTACTTTCCTGATCAATCACCACAATCTAACAATCTCCCACTTGGGGACTGATCAGGCTCCACACTAAACAACAATCTCCCACTTGGAGACTGATCCTGTAGCAATACCACTACCACATGGGGCTCCCACTGGATCAAACCATCCTGGACTCTACTGTTCTTTTATTCATGTTCAGTCTAAAAGACCAACCGAAGCTGAAGAGGAGTTTAGCTTCTCCCTTGTTAAAACCTTTGTCAACATATCTGCTGGATTGTCATTGGTATGTATCTTCTCCAGCTTTAACTGTCCATCCTCCAAAACTGACCGAATGAAATGGTACCGCAACTGTATGTGTTTGGTCTTAGAATGCAGAGCTGAATTCTTAGCAAGATGAATGGCACTCTTACTATCTATGAACAAATAATTATCCTTCTGAGGATGTCCCAATTCTTCCAAGAAGAACTGAAGCCATATCATCTCTTTGGCTACCTCTGTAGCAACAACATACTCTGCCTCTGTAGTGGAGAGAGCATTAATCTTCTGTAACCTAGAAACCCAGCTCACGGCTGCCCCACCAACAGTAAAGACATAACCTTTAGTACTCCGCCTGGTATCAATATCCCCAGCCAAATCTGAGTCAACATAGCCCTGTAAATAAGTAGTAGAGCCCCCAAAGTGTAAACACTTATTGGATGTTCCTCTCAAATATCTGAGAATCCACTTGACAGCATTCCAATGCTCAAATCTTGGATGACTCATATACCTGCTAACGACTCCCACTGCATGTGCAATATCTGGCCTAGTGCATACCATAGCATACATCAAACTTCCTACAGCTGAAGCATAGGGTACCTTGGACATCTTATCCTCCTCTTCCTGTGTCTTGGGACACATCTCCTTAGTCAATTTCAAATGACCAGGTAAAGGTGTGCTGACAGCTTTAGCATTCTCCATAGAGAAATGTTGCAACACCTTCTCAACATAATCAACTTGAGATAGCGTCAATGTTCTGTTCTTCCTATCTCTGCAAATCTTCATACCAAGGATTTGTTTTGCTGCCCCCAAATCCTTCATAGCAAATGCATGTGCTAATTGGCGTTTCAGCCCCTTAATATGATCCATGTTAGACCCAGCTACAAGCATATCATCAACATATAAACATAAAATAATGTAGCTATCATCATCCAACCTCTTAAAATAAACACAGTAATATGAATGACACCTATTATATCCATGCTCATGCATAAAACTGTCAAATTTCAGATACCATTGCCGAGGTGCTTGCTTCAAGCCATATAAACTTTTCTTTAATTTGCACACTAAGTTCTCCTTACCTTTGACCTCAAAACCCTGTGGCTAAGCCATATATATTTCTTCATCCAAATCACCATGAAGAAAGGCTGTTTTAACATCCATCTGCTCTAAATGAAAATCTTCAGTAGCCACAAGACTTAAAATAGTACGAATAGAAGTCATTTTAACAACAAGAGAAAATATATCATCAAAATCAATGCCCTTTTTCTGTACAAATCCTTTTACAACTAACCTGGCCTTAAATCTTTTCTTACCTCCTTCCTCTTCTTTCAACCTGTAAACCCATTTATTCTGTAAAGCCTTTTTACCTGCAGGCAACTTGCACAAATCCCATGTATTATTTTTCAGCAAAGAGTCCATTTCATCTTTCATTGCAGACTGCCACTGAATCTTAGTATCCACCTGCACAGCTTCAGCATAACTTTTAGGTTCACCAGCATCAGTAAGTAAAATAGAATACAAAGAGGGAGAAAACCTTTGTGGAGGTCTAATTTGCCTTGTTGACCGTCTAACATTCACTGGTGTGTGTGGTATTTGTTGTTGCAGTTGTTACACATCATGAGGAATGGCTGGAACATCAGATTTTGGAGTATCATCCAGCACTACATAATCATCTTCTTTCTTCTCATGTTGCTGCAACAGATCTTTGTACAACACTTTCTCATTGAATATGACATCCCGACTTCTAATAATTTTAAGATTTCCAAAATCCCAAAGCCTATAACCAAATTCATTAATGCCATATCCAACAAAGACACATTTCTTTGATTTAGCTTTTAGCTTGGTTCTATTTTCAGAGTCTATATGAGCAAAAGCTTCACAACCGAAGGTCTTGAGAAAAGAATAACTCACCTTCTTACCAGTCCATGCTTCCTCTGGAATACCACAACCCAAAGGAGTAGAGGGACCTCTATTAATCAAATATACTGCAGTATTGACAGCCTCTGCCCACATGTGTAAGGGCAACCCAGCATGCAACCTCATGCTCCTTGCGCGCTCCATTATAGTCCTGTTCATGCGTTCAGCCACTCCATTTTCCTGTGGAGTTCTTGGAACAGTTTTTTGTCTACGAATACCATTAGTGGAGCAATAATCTTCAAATTCATGACTGCAATACTCACCACCATTATCAGATCTGAGACATTTTAATTTCTTACCAGTCTCATTTTCAACCAAGCATTTCCATTTTTTAAAAGTTTGAAATACATCAGATTTTTGTCTAAGGAAATAAACCCATATTTTTCTAGTTGCGTCATCAATAAATGTAACATAATAATGAGAGCCACCAAGGGAAGATACCTGGGTTGGTCCCCATACATCTGTATGCACAAGCTCTAATTTCTCCTTTTTGTTTTCCTTCCCTGTCTTTACAAAACTCACTGTCTTTTGTTTTCCATACACACAACTTTCACAAAAATCCATATTCACACATTTTAGACCTGGTAAAACTTTATTTGAATGAAGTACTTTCATACCTTTCTCACTCATGTGCCCAAGTCTATTATGCCATAGCGCTGTATCAGAATCTACAGCAGCTATTTGTTCTCCCTGCTCAACTGCAGTAATTGTTCCTGAATATTCATTTTTCTCTGAAACAATCAAAGTAGAAGGAACAATATGACTTGTACAAAGATATAAGGTGCCTACTTTCACACCTTTTTCTACTACAAGGGAACCTTTTGAAACCTTCCAATTTTTATCATTAAAAGTAACTATACAACCCTCATGACCGAGTTGCCCTGCTAAAATTAAATTTCTACTTAGTTTTGGAACATGTCTTACCTCATGTAGTAGCCAATGATTCCCATTCTGCAACTTAATCTTAATTTTTCCCTTTCCAACAATCTGACAGGGTTCATTATCCCCCAAATAAACAAGCCCAAAACCCCCTTGGACATAATCAATGAAATAACCTCTATGAGGTGTAGCATGAAATGAAGCACCAGAATCTAAAACCCATGAATCATCAACACTCTTTAAAGACAGAAGCAAAGCATCCTCTTCGGATTTGTTACTTACCACATTTGCCTCCTTGTCTCCATCTGATTTATCTCCTTCATTTTTCTTTTGATTCCAACAATCTTTCTTTTTGTACCCTGGTTTCCCACAGTACCAACAATCATTTGGTCCTCTCGATTGAGACCTCCTCCCTTTTGACTTTGCTCTTGATTTCCCACGATTTCCAGAGTTACTTCCTCTTTCAGTCATTCTGCCCCTACTTTGTGCATTTAAAGCACTTCCTGATGTAGATCCACCCGAGGATTTTCTACGAGTTTCCTCACTTAAAATAACACCGATCACATTATCATATTTTAGGGTACTAGATCCAAGAATAGAATTACTCACCGCCATTACCAAGCCATTCCAGCTTTCAGGCAAAGAACACAAAATCAAGAGAGCACTAATTTCTTCATCAAAATTGATACCCACAGAAGATAATTGACTAGTAATAGTATTAAACTCTTTTAAATGATCTGCAACAGATCCACCTTCTGCCATTTTCATATTAAATAAACGCTTCATGAGAAATGCCTTATTTGAAGCAGAGGGCTTTTCATACAGTGTCGCTAGGGTTTTCATCAAATCTTCTGTCGTCTTTGCTTTTGTAATATTAAATGCCACCGATAGTGCCAAGCATAACCGAATGCTTCTGAGTGCCTTTCTATCCAAAAGATCCCATTTAGCCTCTAACATAGTTCCCTGATTCTTGGCTTTTCCTTCCAACGACTTCCATAAATCCTTCTGATATAAATAGTCTTCCATTTGCATCTTCCATAACTGGAAGTTCTGCCCATTAAACCTGTCAACCCTGAACTTACCCTCATCTACCATCGCTCCCACTCAACTGTGAGACTCCCACTTAACCGTGAGACTTTCCTGTAGAGGATAACTGAAAGACAACCTTGCTCTGATACCACTTGTTAGGATAAACCACAGACATAAATAAAAACTACATGCAAATATAACCGATAACAGAAAATAATAGAACACACAAAAATGAACACAAGGCACCAAGATTTAACGTGGTTCACCCAATCCCTGGGCTATGTCCACCAAATAGCAAGTCCGATCTTATTACAATCCAGTGATTACAACCTGATTACAATCTGTAATCCCTTACAGCTCAATACCGCCGCAAGAACCAATTTTGTATCACAACATTATGAAAAAATACCCAACCCTAAGCCCTTTTCATACAAGTATTAAACCACTTTAGGGTTATAACATGTCGACCATAATATGTCGGCTACCATGTCGGCTACTGCCCCAAAATTTTTTTTTTTCAGGGCGATGCCCTGAACCCCACTATTTATGAAGTATGTACAGTACTTTCCTGATTAGTCACCACAATCTAACAAGAGGTGCATACTCCTATGTTGTCAACATGACAAATCACAAGGTTGCACAAACTCGTAAGTGTCTCACAAATAAAAATAATAAAAGAATGCAATATAATTAAATAATGCATTAACCTATGTAAACTTAAGTAAGTGTAAATAGTAAAGTACTTATTTACACCAACACCCCCCCTTAAGTGCAACTTAGGGGAATGCCTTTAAGCTTACGAACTAGGATGAAGATGCAGAATGGGTCCCGGCTACTAGGCCATGTAAGGTACCCATGTACATAATGAAAATGGAATCTCCCATAAAGCGGGAAAAGAGGGAAAACCTCATGGGAAAAACCCTCCCCCAAAAAGAGAGATAGAAGAGGATGCATCGATGGATGGAGTAATCAAGACCCCCCCATTACGACATGCATCCAGTATATACATAAGAGAATGAAAGAAGGAAGAGAGATAGAAGAGGCCCCCCCCCCCCCAAAAGAAGAATGCCAACAAGTGAAGGCTCCTCCGATGAAGAAGCTGGTCCAAGAATGTAGAATGGTGTTCCTCCCCTTAGGAAGAAACAAAGCCCAAGGTACAGTACTGAAGATGTGTGCTGGCTCGGAAACCTGCTCAAGTATCCCTGTACTGATGCTGAAGTTCACCCCTTCCAACTGTGCTGAAAAGAATGAATGCAGATTTGCCAAGGATGTCTATTGAACCTGTTCCACTGAACCATCTGTCTCCTCTACTGACAAAGAGCCCTCTGCTAATTGCTGTTCATAAGGATCCACAATCACGCCAACCTGTGCAGATTGATCATGTAGAGAATGGATAGGAGGGTCAGAGTAAGCCCTCGCAACAACTGTAGAAGTATCATCATCAATGAGAAGATGTGTGTCCTCAAGTCTGTCTCCCAAGTCAAATGAAGCTGGAGTTGGAAGACAAGATGTACCATGCTGTGTTGGACCTTTCATTGTGGCAATATAAGCACGTGGATTGGACTGATGTGACCTCTCACTGCAACTGTCGATAGAACCCCACATATCTGAACCTATTGAAGCACTATTGCTGGTGTCACTATTAGTTTCCACTATGTATGAAGTGCAGAGAGGAGTAGAGGATAAGTTGGGAGAAATTTCCTCAAAGTGAACATCATTCTCCACAAAAATCTCAAGAGTCTCTAGATCCATAAGTCTGTAAGCCTTCACATTGTCTTCATAACCAATAAAGGTACAAGGCCTAGGTGTTGGTGCCTTGCAACTCCTAGAAGATAGGTTTGCCCATGCTGGACAACCGAAGACTCTAAGGTGACTCACAACCGATTTTCTGCCACACCATGCCTCAAAAGGAGTCTTGCCATCTAAGGCTAGATGAGGAGACCGATTAAGTATGTTAGTAGCACTGCTAATGGCTTCAACTTCAAGTGTAGGATCGAGAGACTTGACCTTTATCATGCAACTTGCCATGGTCTTGAGAGTCTTAATCCTCATTGCTGCAACATTTGTCTTGTGCTGACTGAATGCTGGTGAGTTTTGAAGATCAATCCCCTCAATTTTGCAAAAGTTCTTAAGTCTCCTATCAACATATCTATTCTCATTGTCCACTCTAAGTACCTTGATGGATTTTCTTGACTTGTGTTCAGCATGAGCGTTAAATTCTTGAAGCTTATGAACTACTTCATTCTTGTGATGAAGGAAGAAGACCCAAGTGAATCTTGAAAATTCATCAACAAATGCATGTAGCGGCCTTGGCTGACTGAAGTCACTGCAAACGATCCTGCTAATACCATGTGAACTAGATGAAGAACAACTAGAGCTCGAGAAGACTTCCCTTTATCATACTTCTCCTTGAGATGCATATCCACTGAACAAGATGAACACTCCCCCTTAGAAAAGTTGATATTAGGTAGACCTTTAACCATGTGTTTTGAGAAAAGTTGCTGAAGAGAGCGAAAGTCAAGGTGACCAAACCGCTCATGCCATAAGTTGATGTTTGAACTAGAGTGAGTTAACAAGGCTTGAGAAGATCTCTTAGGCACAAAATGGGAGAAGGAATAAAGCCTCCTGTCATCATTGACTTTCCCAACTGCTACCAATGAATCATCTTTTAGACTTCGCACCATCACTGAATCGAGAAGGAACTCAACCTTATGACCATCTCCAAGGTGAGTGATTTGGTAATCTGATAGTAGATTGGAGCTTATATTTGGAACATAGAGAACATCTTTGAACTCCCCATCTTCCATTTCAACATGTACTTTCCCTTCAACTTCCATTCTAGTATCATCTCCCACGAAGATGTGTGGTACCTTTGACTGCTTCAATGAAGAAAAATCTTGCTTTGAAGAACCCATGTGGTAAGAGGCACCTGAGTCAAGTATCCATTCCGAAGAAGAACTTGAATTTTCCATAAGTGCTTGACCTTTACCCTTTGAAGAGTTAGGAGTAGAATCCTTGGAAGTACCTGGCACTTGAATTCTATTCTTCTTGAGTAGATTTTCTAACTCATCAATTCTTTTTGTCTTGCAATGATGCTCGTCATGATTTGGCTTTTTGTAGTATGCACAAAAGAGTTTGTCCTTCTTTTCATTACTTCCCTTATTGTTTGAAGAAGAACCGCCTTGTTGAGGGGAGTCATGTTGTGTCTCAGATTGTGTTTTCTGCTTCCACTGCTTTTTCTTGTTGTTGCTTTTTCCCCCTTGACTTGATTTGGAATCTTCACTAGCCACCAAGGCTTTGGTCTTAGATGACTTGAGAAGACCAAAATCCACCAAGTGAGATTGTTCAACAATCAACATGTCTGCAAATCCATCAAAGGAAGGCTTCTGGTAAGCAGATCCCATGGTCAACTTATGAGTATTAAAGCTCAAAACAAAGTTGGCATACTCAGAAGGTAGTTTCTTTAGTATGTGATGAATCAACCTATCATCCTTCATGGGATTTCCACAATCATTTAGAAGTGCCCTATACTCATTGACCTTAATGATATAATCCTAAATTGTGTCATAATTCTTAGGATCCAAGAGAAGTAGATCATCCTCAATCTGAAATCTCGTTTCTTCATCCACTTTACCATACAATTGTTCAAGTTTATCCGAAGCTTCCTTAGAGTCTGAACAATTTTTAATGTGGAAGAGAAGATTGCTATGTACACAACTTCTAATTAAACCTAAAGCTTGTCGGTCATGAATGTTCCAATCAATGAGTTCTTTAGCATTAGTAGGTTTAGTGATTGTGCCATCAACATACAAACTATATCCTTTTTCCATTAATCTACTCCATGCAATATCTTTCCAAGTAGAGTTGCGTGAAGTTAAAGGAGGACATGTAAAACCCATGATGTAGAAATGAAAGAGCACAAAATAGAGACACAAAAAACACTATAGACACCCCCCCTTTTCACTCAATCAAAAGACCCCCCCAAAAAAGATGCTTGTGGCACTTTATAAGTAGTGCGTTTACAATGAGCCACTTGTCAAAATGAACAATGTGGACTTTCTAATTTGGCTTTTACAACTGCCTTATAAGGCTTAAATCTGTCACTTAAGCACTATAGCTTAGTTTTACAACAATTCTGACAAAGAATGAAAGCTTACAATGCCAAAGAAGGCCTAATTCTGAAAGTGAGAAATTTGTCCACATAACCCTAGAATTTGACTTTAGATATGGAAAGTAGACAAAAAAATATGCACTTTAAAAAAAAATGAAACTTGAAAAGGTGACCAGATGTGCCCGTACGGAGCTTTTGAAGTTGCAAAATGCAAGATTATGCAAGTACAGTTGCTAAAAATGCAATTTCTACAAAATTTGTGCATGAAAACTAGAAAACAACACCACCACTAAAAAATTCAGGAAATTCTACCTGATTTCAAAAAAAATTGCACCTGAATTGGAGTCCGGATGTCCAAGTTATGAGCTCACAAAGTCAGGCTGCCAAACTGAAAAGCAATATGGAGAGGGGTTTGGAGCAGGAATTGTGAAGTTAAATTTGATGATCAAACAGCTGTCAAAGTAGTTTAAAAATGGCCTGGACTGATGTCTAGATGGGCGTCAAATTTAGGCTCTTGAAATGATTACATCAGCAAAAAATTGTCGCCCTATGCTGACGTGGCTGCTGACTGTACAGTCTGTACTATACGGACTGGCACATGGAAAAATTTTGTACGTTGATCGACTATCCACTTGGAATGACGTGGAAATATCGCTTATGTGGTGTCTCCCGCGTAGCACATTGACTGGGTAGGTTCAACTGTCTGCGTGGATCTGTCCACGTGGCGGACAGGGACTGGAACAAACCACTGGGCGGGAAAATCGTCCCGAAAACTGGGAGTCAGGTTCTGCAAAACCACTGCCGTATATCCTCAAAGCGTGTGTCGAAAAACATTTGCCGAGAACTTGGAACAGCGCCTGAATATGCTGTAAGAGCCGCGGGGTTTGAAAGAATGCGACCTTGGGCTGAAGGAAGTAGCGACCATGGAAGACCTTATAGCAGTGCTTGCCAAAAATTACTGTGTTCACCAAGAACCACAAGTTTGCGGGGCTGAAGACGCAATGTGACGAGCGTCGAAAAAAAAATTGTCGGGATCTGAAGTAGCAGCGATCACCGGAGACAGAATTGTTCACACACGTATGTGCCAAAAATCTCAGCATTAAAAAGCCCACATTTACTCTGTGGGTGGTGCTTGTGCTGTTTAAAAGGAATGATCCACAACCATAAAAGCCAAAGAAGAGGCCACTGGACTATGAGGACCTCGCCGTCGGTTTGATGGTAGGTTGATTGATGCCGACTTGTGACTGTTGTGAAAAAAATAATTCTGCAAATGTGCAGTATGGGATCTGATAGACTGTACTACAAAATTGTTTTTCTCTAATTTTTAAAAAATAATTCCAAAAATAGCAGAGAAAAAATAACTTCAGATCTGAGAAATAATCAAATAGATCCGAAAAAAAAGATCATACCCATACCGCAAATCGGGGCCTCCGGGTTCCAATTTGCAAATTTTTTTTGCCTCACAATCGACTATGGGCCAAAGTAGGCGTGTTTATAGTCAATTTTTATCGGTTTAGCATTCCAAACGCAATGGAGAGGTCAGATCTGGTGCTGGACGCTCCCAATTTTTGCAGCACTCCAGATTTAGGCTGAGGTGATGAAGCAAGCAAGAGGTCTCGAACAACTTGTGATGAGAAAGTCTCCAAGCTCTGATACCATGTAAGAATTTGCCTAAGGGCAAAATTCACCCAAGAACCAAGAACTCAAACACAAGCACAACTGTAGACCAAAAATGGAGAGAGTGTGATCAGAATAACAATGTATTCAATAATGGATGCTTGAGAGTACACTAGGAGTGCCTAAATATAAATGTTACAAGAGAGCTTCTAGAATGCATAGAAGTTACCACCATGATGTGTCATACAATGAAGCACATGTCCACCAGATATGGATTATCCTCCATTAAGCACAGAAGTAAGTGCGGTAATGTGAGGATAAGTCTACAAGGGTGGGACACGCAAAACAGTGTTGTAGACACCATGTGCTCAAATAGAGGTGCATACTCATGTGTTGTCAACATGACAAATCACAAGGTTGCACAAACTCCTAAGTGTCTCACAAATAAAAATAATAAAATAATGCAATATAATTAAATTATGCATTAACTTAAGTAAACTTAAGTAAGTGTAAATAGTAAAGTACTTATTTACACCAACAAACTCCACTAAAAACACCCTCCAAGATATACCCATATCTCTAATCGTGGCATCTGAAGTTGTAGGTCTTTGATCTAAGAACTATGATTTCTATTGAGGACAATGGGACAACTTATGCCCATGTTTTCTACATGAAAAACAATCTTTGTCAAAACTCCTACGAGTCAGCATGCTCTTCTCTATGGCTCTCCTCTCTATTATCCTCCTTAACAAGACTCTTTCTAGGAGTTGGAGGAGGACTATCATGTCTACCTTACGCACGACCTCTACCTCTACCTACACTACGACCCTTAACAATGAATCTAGTCTCATACACCATCTTCCTACAACACCCAAGAAAGAACAAAAAAATGATCACAAGGTCAACAAACACATATCACCTGAAAGCACAATCATAAGAAAATATATCTAAAATCCAACTCAAGAATTATTCAAGATTTCCCTTTTTCTAAGTTTCAAGAAATCGAGTCTGAAGTTCAAAGTGTTCAAGTTGCAATACATACATAAATTCTTTAAGTTCCACTTCAATTTAAATAGTTTTCATCTAGCGGCATTCCGATATATCCAAAGCTCCCAATGTAGAAACTCAGGCCCTGATACCAAATGTAATGCCCCGCCAGGGAACCTAAAGAAATTAACCTAAAGTTTTACTAAGTTTGTCAATTTTTTTTTGAAAGATAATAAAAATAAGATATAATATAGCGAAAGTAATAACTCACATACAAACAACCATCATAAATATATTACATCTCTTAAGGGTCTCATGATGTTGAATCACACACACACACACACATATATATAAACATTTTATTAATACTAAATTCAATACGTAAAAAATCCACATCAAAGAATTATTACAAGTACAAATCCATTTAAATAATATACAATTACATAAGATTCCACTTGCCATAATGAGAATGCATAATCATCCATTGTACAAGTCAAAGGGTATGAAAAGCTCAAAGAATATACATCATGAATAAATATGTCATCTCATAAGATCTCTAGAAAACCATGTATAGTACAACTAAATATAACCTTCCAATAGAAAATACAAGATCAAAATGAAAGGAACAACTGCACAAGTACATCCAACTGTTGGATCTTAATGGTATAAGAAAATGCACCACCATTCGACCTCATGGAACCTAAATGACCCACTCCCACCATGCTAAGGATATAATCACAAGTCCCATACAAATA
Source organism: Cupressus sempervirens (assembly GCA_028749045.1). Taxonomy (NCBI): domain Eukaryota; kingdom Viridiplantae; phylum Streptophyta; class Pinopsida; order Cupressales; family Cupressaceae; genus Cupressus; species Cupressus sempervirens. Next base: position 918,840,989 of record CM053789.1, on the reverse strand, counting down.
TCAATCCGCAAGTCATAACCATCATCTAGGTCAAGGAAATCTTGATAGCAATCTATCTCAAAGGTACCAAGACACAAATATCATCTAATCCTAGAGACAACAAAGACATGTAGGAAATCTACTATGTAAGTGGGCAAGTGTCATCACATGAGCCAACTCTAAGGTTTCCTTGGCAACCTCTCTGGACTTCGGCCCCCTATTGTCTCTATGTTGCATTGGTATCCTTTTGTATAGACAAGACATACTAATGAGGAAAGGTCGCAACCAAGCATCAATCTATCTCAAAGGTACCAAGACACAAATATCATCTAATCTTAGAGACAACAAAGACACGTAGGAAATCTACTATGTAAGTGGGCAAGTGTCATTGCATGAGCCAACTCTAAGGTTTCCATGGCAACCTCTCTGGACTCCGACCCCCTATTGTCTCTATGTTGCATCGGTATCCTTTTGTATAGACAAGACATACTAATGAGGAAAGGTCACAATCAAGCATCCCCTCTACTCCCTTCCTAGCCTGTACTAGCACTCAAGGCATGGGCATGGAAAAATAGTGACTCTTATTAATTCATTTTACTCTCATTTAATGAAATGCTATCACTTATTAAACTAACTTAAAATGGGTTACCCAGGAAACCTCTTTAGAGCTCCAACCTCCATTGCAAGCCACTTCCCAACATACACAATTTACCTACCCTAGGCTCATAAAAAATACAACTCATAAAATCACAAATTTCACCTCAATCCTATGCAAGCAATTGGAAAGCACCTATAGATAAATTACAATAATCACCTCAGTTCTATACAAGCAATTTGAAAGCATCAAAAGATAATTGATCGAGAACTCAAAGGTTATGCAAGAAAAATCACACCATTCACCTTAGTTCTATACAAGCAATTAGAAAGCACTAACAAACATTTGATGAAAACTTATCATAGAAACATGTGACTACATCACAATGCTCAGGTATAAAACATTGTGACCAGATAATAACCATAACATCATCACATAACAAAAACTCCCCAAGCCTTTGGTAAACATCTTGATTGGTCAACGTACTAAGTCAAACTTGAAACCCCACATGAAATACAACATACATCTCATAAAGAAATTTAACATGTGCTTTCATAGTTCATTCGGGTTTAAAATCACCAAGGTTCAATATACAAATAGGGTTTTCAGTTTTCATTTCCCAAATGTCATAATTACTAAGGTTTTCAAATTATCAAAAGTGATAAAATTTCCCTAGTATTAAAATCATTTCCATTTAAAACTGACCCGTCTAAGAAAAATCCAAGTTTATTAAAATAATCAATTTTCCCAATTTAATTTATTAAAATAAAATTAATAATTAAAAAAACTTCAATTTAAATATTATTAAAATTTAACAATAATAATTAAATTACTAAAGATAATAATTAATTAATTATTAATAAAATTATTCTTATTAAATTATTAATACTTTTTTTAATCTATTAATAAAATAATAATTAATAATAATATTATTTGTAACATTTAATAATAAAATATTTAATAATAAAATATTTAATAATTATTACTATTATATATATAAACATATATTTAGTAACCATATATTAAAATATTAATCAAAACTTTATTAAAAAAAAAAAAAACTAAACTTACCTACTTTAATTGGGCTGCTACATGTAGGCATTTGCCTTGCCAACAAAAAAGGAGGGGAGGTCGGGGGGGGAGAGGGTGATGGTTCGTCTCCTTTTTTATTATTAAAACTTATATATATATATATATATATATATATATATATATATATATATATATATATATATATAAGAAAACTTAATTCCAACACCCCCCCTCCAATATCAATTTTGTCTTTAAAATCATAATTATCATAGTAACATCCATTACTATGGCAATAATTATTATTTTTAATAAATTTATCCAATATAGATCTGATAAGAAAAATACGAACAACCAATCCAATTTTGTATATACAATTCTGATTTCTTTTTGTTAGAAATGATTGAATTGATAATAAGAGTTGTTGGAATGATAAAGATTGTTTTCAATCATTGTTTTGTCATTGATGTCAAACTTGCTACTTGCAGGAACGACAATTGCTTTAGTGATCCAAATACTATCAATTAGTTGGTTGACAAGGTGGTGGCAATCAATAAGATGTAACTAGAACACCTAGAGAAAGGTTGAAGTTATGATGTTGTAATGAAGTACTAGGATCAGCTAAGCCATTGATGAAAAAGTGTATTTGATAACATACTATAAGATACAGAAAAAAGGGCACATTGAAACATATTAAAGAGGTTAGGTGTTAGCTAAGTCTTTTACAAAGCTCAACTAAGAGAAGGTGCCGAGTGTATCATATAAGCCGAGTGATCTTCAAGTGCCGAGTATATCATATAAGCCGAGTGATCTTCAGGTGCTGAGTAAAGAGTAGGTGCCGAGTAACACTGAGTGATCTTCAGGTGCCGAGTAAAGAGTAGGTGCCGAGTAACACAATTTTCTGTAGGTGCTGAGTAACACAGTTTCCTGTAAGTACCGAGTAACACATTTTTGTGTAGATGCCGAGTAACACTAAGATGCCGAGCATCAGTAAAACAAATAATGCCGAGTTGCTGCATTATTTCGAAGATCGAAGATTTGCCAGAACTAAGCCAACAAGGTTATTACTTAGAAGTTTGTAAATTAAATAGAAGATAAGAATGATGAGCTGGTGGCACAGAACACCATGTAAAACATTTTTGAGGATACAACTGGCAAAGTTTCTAGAAGAGAACAAGATATGGGGTAGATACATTGTATTTTACCTAATCCATATTGAAACCCTAAAAGTGAAGAGGGAGAATTGAGCAGCAAAGGCATATCAGATCTCTATATAAGGAGTCATTAGTTAATGAAAAAAATTAATGAGAGAGGGGTGGTCAAGCATGAAAGTGTAAAGTGCTGAAGAAGGTGGAAAAGAGGAAAGAGAGCATAGTTACTCTGTTTCAGTAAGAAGACCCCTGATATAGATGCATTGGTACAGTGAGTTAGAAGACTCAAGGAGACGAAGCTTGAATAGATGACAAGCAGTCAGAGTTGAAGAGATAAAAGCCAAGCATAAGGACTAAACTGAAAGTGTGATCTAAAATCTGCAAAGTATGTTGTAAGTTATATCAGATCAAAAGTTCATTGTTGTTACTTTCTAGCAATTGTAACAATTAGTTTAAATCCTATGGACTTAGGTTGGTTTGATAGCCATGAGATAAATCCTTTAACAGGGTGACATTCCCAGTGAATGTTCTAAAGTCCTTTAACCAGGCCCATTCCTAACAGTTTGGTGAAATCCTCTAACAAGGTCACATTTAACAGTGTGTTGTAAGCCTTTAACAGGGCATCACTTCAGAAGAGTGAGAATCAAGTAGCATGTTACTGGTGGTTTTTCCCAAATTGGGTTTCCACGTAAATCATTGTGTCATGTGTTGACCTTGCATGTTTTATCTTTGCATGTTGATTTATTGTAACTTGCTAATATGATTGATTTAAGCTTGGATGGTTAAAAGGTTTATGAGTCCACTACATTTGGTGAAAAAAAGAAGAAGTTTTATTAGGGCATTTGGGACCTTGAATAACTGATTCACCCCTCCTCTCAGTTATTCTAAAAGATTCTAACACTTTTCCAACAAATCCATAGTTTTTCCAAAATAATATAATTACGAAAAAAGGTTCTCAAACAAGGGTTTCAAATAATTCATTCATTTACAGACATTTTCAAGAACGAAGAACGGTAAATTTCAACAAGAGTGTTTCAATCCGAAATAATTTATGAAAATAGATCGATTCAAACACGAAGCAGACAGAGAGATTTCAAAGAGGAAATTACTACTCAAAACTCACGAGAGCATACCTTGATTTGATGCTAACCCATTAGATGCTCAAAGCTTGCAAGAAAATTCCCTTCCTTTCAAAAACCCTCTTTCTAAAAAATTGGCTCCTCCAAATCTGTGTCTGGAGAAATAAGTTCTAATTTCTTAATAAAGAGCTTTCTCCAATTAGGGTTTCAGTTCTTGCAATCACACAAAACTTTTTCCTTTATTATTTTATTATATTTTAATTTCATGTGCAACCTTTTTGCAATTTTATTAAAATAAACTTTAATAAATTTATTTCTTCTATCTTTTATTAAAACACAAGACGTCTTTAATAAAATATTTATTAATTTAACTAATAATAATATTTAGAGTTTATTATAAAAATGTAACTCCTAAATAAATTATTATTAAATTAAATAAATATAATTACGCCAAATTCAAAACTTCAATTAAATCTTTAAATTTAATTCTTTTATTTATTTTTGGAAAAATGGGTAAAAATTTATTCAATTAAAGCCAGATTACAGAAGGCCTCAGGCCCAAACAACCAAAACACCAACCCAACACTAATTAAGTTCTATCCTTTTCCACTAATTGCTCGAAGGTCCCACCAAGATCAGTAGGAAGATCATCCCTATTAGAAATATCCCAACCAGCACCCCTCTCTAATGCCCATTTTGCCAAGACATTAGTCACTCCATTCCATTCCCTAGGAATATGACCGAAGGAGATCCCATCCACAAAGCTACTCAAGTGAAGAATCTCTCTAACAATAGAGGCAATTTGCTAGTTAGATTCATCCACTCTCTGATTATTTATCATATCCACAACTATTTGAGAGTTTGACTCATACACCATTCTCCTCCATCCAAGAGAACAAGCCCGCTCCATAGCCACCTTAATGGCCAAAGCCTCCATCATGTTATTGGATTGAACTCCTTTGTGAATAAAGAATATGAAAATAACATTTCCATCTGAATCTCTCCCATCCCCCCCACTCTAGCCTATCCAAGATTCCCATGGGAGGAGCCATCAGTGTTAATCTTTAGGACTACATCAGGTGGAGGACTCCATCTCCCCACTCTACAAACCTTGCTTTTTAGTGGCTGAGATCTCTTACTGCTAATAGTTCCAAATCCTTTATCCACTAATCCTAAGTTCCTAACAATACTAAAATCACCAGGATCCACCGGCTCTGACATATCACATTTAGCAGAGATAGTCTCTTGAAGTCTGCTTAAGATCAGCTGCCATACTTTAGTGACTCCCAAGCTGGAGTTACAAAAAATCTGACAGTTACGCTCCAACCAAAGATTCTAAAGAATGAAAGAAGGTCCAATAGCTCAAGCCACCTAAAGGAATGAAGTTTTCCTAAGGAGGTCTGCCAAGGCTATCCCAAAATTCAATAAGAGATTCAACATGAATACATCTATGACACCACACCTCCCACTACTTATGCCAGATCTCTCTAGAGAGAGGACATAAGAAGAAAACATGAGAGACATCTTCCCCATCCAACCTACATAGGGGACAGAAAGAGGGTCCCTGAAACCCTCTTCGCTAGAGATTATCCCAAGTAAGACACTTTTTTTGAGCAACCAACCATAGAAAAAAATTACATTTCAGCCAAGAAGATTTATTCCAAACCTTCCTCCACCAGGGAACCTCCTGAACTACATTAGATTGGCTATCCAACTGAGCATATCCCTAGGCCACACTGAACTTACCTTTTGGGCAAGGACCCCAAGCTAGGATGTCTTTGTCTTTAGAAGAGCTGCATAGCCTAGTAGAGAGAAGATTCACCAGTTCAACTTGAATCTCTGAGGAGCCCCCCATGGGCCAAACCTATGGATCCTTCCAACTAGCCACCTCCATCAATCCACACCTCTTAACAATCTTGAAGTGAGCTACCATGGTCCATCTTGCAGAAGAAAAAACCTAATACAGAGGCTGAAGGTGGGGGAAACTGGAGAGAATAGGAGGGTGGCCATCCCAAGAGTCCTGCCAAAATAACACACTTGACCCCTCATTATAGATCCAGAAAAGGCCTTCCTTGATAAGTGGAGCACCCCTTTTAAGGGTGTCCCAAATAAAGGACCCCTTACCATCAAGCTCAAGTCTAGGAATATCCTAAACCTCCACTCCTGGGAAATACTTATGGGTCAGAATCTTGGCCCAATCTCAATCTTGATTCTTGCACCACCTCCAATATAACTTTTTTGCAAGAGCCTTGATGCCGAGAGTCATACATTTAAGGCCTAGACCCCCAGAAAACTTAGGCAAGCAAATAGTGTCCTAGTTGACTAAGCTCCATTTAGAGGATAGGAGATTGCCTAACCAAAGGAATTGTCGTGACAAAGAATCAAAATCTTTCATAACTCCAATGGGAGGAGTTTGCACTAAACACCTGTAAATAGGAAGAGCCTGAATCACAGTCTTGAGCAGGGTAACCCTTCCAGCAGATGAGAGCCACCTATGAGTCCAGTGACTCACTCTACTATGAAATTTGTGAACAAGACCTTGCCAATATTCTTTTTGTTGAGTCCCTAAAGCTAAAGGTACTCTGAGATAGATCAAAGGGAGGGATCTAACTTGAAACTTGTGAATTCTAGCAATCCTGAACTGAATCAGCTGAGGAGTATTAAAGAAATAAATAGAAGATTTACCTTCATTAATTTGCTGTCCAGAAGCTTTTAAATAAGTATCCAAAATCTTTCTGAAGTTTCTTGCCTCATTAATAGTAGCCAAGCCCATCAGTCTAGTATCATCCACAAATTGAAGGTGCGTGTATGCTGGAATATCATTGCACCACTTCTACCCTTGATTAAGTCCCAGATCTACTTGAGATTTTATAAATTTTCCCAAGCCCTCTGCCATAATGATAAATAGATATGGAGAGATAGGATCCCCCTGACAAAGTCCTTGAGAAGCAGAGAATAGGTCAGTAGGTTCTCCATTAATAAGAACCGAAAAGGATGGGGAAGACACACAGCTGAGAACCCAATCCACCCATTCCATATTAAATCCAAAAGCTAGAAGCACACAACCCAAAAAATCCCAACTAACTCAGTCATAAGCTTTAGCTAAGTCCAGCTTAATAAACATAGCCTTTTCCTTGGACACGGCCATAGAGTAAATAGCCTCTAAAGCAATAACCACCCCATCAAGAATCTGTCTCCCACTAACAAAACCTCCCTGTTCCTCAGAAATCAAAGTGGAAAGAAAATGCTTAAGCCTCTCAGCAATTAATTTTGTGATAATTTTGTACGTGACATTACATAGAGCAATGGGTCTGAACTGATTCAACTTGTTAGCCCCATCAATCTTAGGAATGAGAGCCAGAAAAGTAGCATTCATAGATTTGAGCATTTGTTTATTTTGATATGACTCTTGGACAACATCTAGAAGATCAAATTTAATAATCTCCCAAAACTCTTGGAAAAATTTGATGGGAAACCCGTTTGGGCCCGAGGCTTTACCTTTCGGCATACCAAAAACCACTTTCTCTAGTTCCTCAAGCATAATGGGTTTTAATAGATCTCTGTTCATACTGCTGGATACAAGATGAGGAATACAATCTAAAATAGCCCTTTTCTCCTCCAAAGAAACAGGATCCTCCTTAGAGAAGAGTTGAGAGAAGTAACTAATGGCCTCTAAAGCAATTGCCTCCTTAGAACATAGCTGATCTCCAGAAGTAGAAACAAGAGAAGTGATAGAATTCCCAAACCTACGAGCTTTAACAGTGTTGTGGAAGAAAGCAGTGTTTCTATCTCCCTCCTGCAACCAGTCCACCCAAGACTTTTGCTTCCAAAATATTTCCTCCCAAAGCTCCCATTCTTCAACTTCCTTTAGAGCTGAGGATTCTTTAGACATCAAATCTGGAGTAATTCCTAGGTCCCTAATCTAGCGAGTGACACTATCCAACCTAGCTTGAGCTTCTCTCAAATGCTCTTGAAGGTTTCCAAAGCACTATTTATTCCACTGCTTTAGCCTGAACTTTACATGCTGAAGTCTCTTCTCAAAGGTGTACATGGAAGTACCATGAGGAGGCCTACCCTCATACCACCAGGCTATCATAAGATCTTGTAGGGAGGGATCCCTCAACCACATCAGCTGAAACTTGAAAGAGGGATTCTTAGAAATATTGAAAGGAGTGACAGAAAGCCTAATAGGCCAGTGATCAGAGCCTCTCCAATCAAGAATTTTTGAACTGGTAGACCATCTACTATCCATCCAAAAGCGGGATACCAGGAAACTATCAAGTCTTTCTGAAATAGCCTCTGTCCCACTCTTGTTATTCTAGGTGAATATACCAGAATTGGGTTTAACATCAATAAGATTCAAAGAACCAATTTTATCTTTAAGCATACTAGAAGAAGGACCTAGTCGAGAAATCCCACCCCTCTCTTCCTCTAGACTAGTAACAAAATTAAAATCTCCAGCCACAATCCAGGGAAGAAAAGTATCCAAAGATCAGACAAGAATAATATGAGACCACATAAGGGATTTACTTACCAAATCACTAGGAGCATAAATATTAGAGAACAAGCACCTTTCACCTATCTCAAAATGAGAAGCCAAAAAAGAGATGGAAGACCTACTCGCAATCCACCATAAAGAAGTCACCTTCTTAGGATTCTAGAGACAAGCGAGACCCCCCGAGCTCCCTTGTGCACCTACTCCCTGCCAGCAACCATGGGGCCAAATCTTGGTCCACAGTTATCCAGTTCATCAACTGAAAGCTTAGTTTCCTGAATGAAAATAACATCTGGAAAATGAGACTCTATCAATCTACGAACAACCTTTTATCTAGGGATGCTGCTCAACCCCCTCACATTCCAAGAAAGAATAATCTTTTAGAAGACTATGAGAAGTGGGAGTCAATGGGCATCACTAACCCTGCCTCAACCAAAGTCTCGCCCATCATCTTAACCTTCTCTTGATCCGTCTTCCTTCCACTCTTAGCAGACTTCTCTAAGGTCCCCTTTTTAAAAGGCTTCTATTCTAAACCTAAAGTGGAAGCAACTTTAGAGCCTTTTGTATTGTCAGGCACCCCTTTCTTTCTAGGATGGTTTGCAACTGTGATATTTGGAGCATCACAGGATGTGACCCACCTGGAATATCACTACTAATCTCTTGAACCACTCCATCTAATCCAATTGGCTGGCCTTGTTCTTTCTTAGAAACCTGGACAAGAATCCCATCCTCCTGTAGCTAGGGTTTCGAAAAGGAACCATCACCCGGGGATATCTCAATAAGTATTCCTTCCTCTTGTACCAAATTCTCTAGAACATTAAACCTGTTAAAAGTACCATCACTTTGTCTATCCATCCAAGTTCTCTTCTGCCCCTTTCCTTTATTACACAACTTCACTGGGATAAAACCCTCCTTATCCGCAGAGGGACCATTTGGCATATGGGCCTTCCCCTTGTCTTCCTTAGGAGTCGACACAATGGCCGTAGATGATTGAGAAATTTTATTCTGGGGGCATTTGCACTATAGGTGCCCATACTCATGACAAATCCTGCATCTGAAGGGTAAAGTCTCATACTCCAACTATTGAATCCATGAAGAAGGGCCCAAACAAATTTCCATAGAATCAGGCAGCGGATTATTCAGATCAACTTCTACACAAATTCGAGCATATGAAATTACCTTTCGATCTTGGGATAGTGTGGCCGACCCAATCCCCAGCAGAAGTGATATCAAATGAAGGATATCCTCTCTCCAAAATTCCAGAGGCAACTGAGGAAGCTGAACCCACACAGGGACCCGAGACGGGATCTCCTCAGTGGAGCTAAATCAAATGTGCCAAGGTTTGATGAAAAGCCCAACGTAGTTAAAGAAGTATGGGCATCCCTCAAAGACCTTGTTCCTCTCTGACATACTTGAGAAAATAACCAAAAAATAGTTGTTGGCCGCCAAAAGAATTTCCATATCCTCTTCCGGGTTCCATATCCGATGTGCCCATGATTCCAACATAGGAAGAGAAAGTCAAAGACCCAAAAACTTACATATGAGTGCATGCTTGCCCCAATACTCCACATCCTCTGAAATCTACTCTGGTGAAATAATTAACACTAGTCGATCATTAGATCACTCCAAACATCCATTCATCTTCTTCATATGGATAGAATCCTTCGATGATGAAGCATTCATCCTAGATGAAATATTGATAGCCTTGCCTTCAGTCCCTCCCCGCAATAAAAGAGAGGAATCAACCATCACCAAATCCTTAGATAATATCTGAGACGGGACCTCCGATTGCCCCATGAGAAAATACTAAGATCTAAACACTAATCGATTAAATGAATAGCAAAACCCACACCCTGCTATTGGCTCCACACTGGCTACCCCTGATTGAAGACACGATAGACTCAGACCTGCCCTAGCCGGCCCCAACTCTGCCCGAGTGCTCAAAACCCCCACCCCTCCACACAGTCCCGACGTTGCCTGCTAAATCCACTCCCTGCGAACCAAAAACCATGCGAACTCTTGCACCATAGAACGCCCAAACACCAAGGCTAGGGCAGGCAGGCCCTAGCCACTGTGATTCGCCCTGCGCACGCCATCAAAATCATGTATCATTCTTTTATTTATTTAATTTCTCAATTAATTAAATATTATTTTTTTCTTTATAAAATTTTCATTAAATTATCTTTAAAGTTGATTTAATTATAACTTAAAATCACAATAGACCCACAAAACTAAATACGAAAACCCATTATTAAGAACATATTACTAGACCAAACTGAAGGATTAGAATCATGAATTCTTGTCAATTGACGAATTCAAAAGGGTAAATAACTTAGATACTTGTCACAGTTTCTAGGACAATTGGCTTAGGGTTAGGATTTGGCCTCGAGAATTATCTCCCCTCTTTTACCATTGAGATACTGCGATAGGGCACACTCATCCTAGCAATTCAGAGAAGTCAATGCTTGATACATGCAATCTACATAAAATCCAAACATGTGCATACACATATAATCTAAACTAAATAGACAATGGTGGGAAGTGGTGCATCGTGTAGATCTTGACTAGCAGGTGACTATGACTCCCTCCCTCAACCACATCAAAAATGTCAAACATAAGGTAAAACATACAAGTAGACCATACACATGCAAGTATGGGGTAAGTAACCATAGAAAATCCATATAAATCATCTATCGAACTATCATCATGAAATAACTGAAATCACTATATGAACATACATGTATCATCATCGAAAGAGTAATTGTGAACACGTGAAATAATTGAGTATCAAGTAGCTCATCACATAAATCAACTAAGTATAAAATATCATCCAAATAAAATTTGGTAACCAAGTACCGCTAATCATAAAATATAATAATAAAACTAGCCTAAAAAAAATTGACAATCCAACATAAAAAGTAAACTAGGGGTAGGCATTACAAAATCCACAAAATTGAACTCATTATTTTTGTTAGGAAGATGCTCTTTGGGTCTCAACATAATCTTAATCTACTTGGGTATCCTAGTAACTGATCCTTTGAGCATTCTAATGATCCATGCAATAAACACATCCTTTGATATTTTGTAATCTCCATCCCTACCATGCTTGTCCTAGGCTCTACACCACATCTAAATAGGCAATGGGTTTCCTTGGTCATTGGCTGTGGTTAGTTTCAAGGATTCCCTAAAGTGGCCAATTCTTTTTAATAGAAGAGAATGACACAATAGAGAATAATTTTTGAAAGTTTTTGTGGTCTTCCATTTGGTTAGTTGTGCATGAAGTGACATCTTGATTTGACTAGCAAAATCAAATTCCAAGTAAGAATGATGGTTTTGAATCCTCATACACACATACATGTAGTTGAGAGGGGTCTTCTCTTTTGAATCTTCTCAAAATAACTAAGACTAGACAACACAGGGTTCTTAAAAAACTGATGAATCTATCCCTAGAATGAGGGCCCATAAGTTCAACTGCCATTAATCAATTGTTTTGACCTCTCATCATGAAATGGAAAATTTCTATTAATCTAAACTTCATCATTCTTTTATAGTCAATCTAGAACTACTCTCTGTCAATTTTAGTGAGGGCTCGAGTGCTCAAACCAAAACACTCCTCAATGCATGATATGGTGATGAAAAATTCCTAGGTTCCTTCTCATATTTGTTAGCATAAAATTGCCAGAATAAAGCATACTATAAAATGGAAGATTTGCATCCTTACACCCACTATATTCATTAGAAAACATGGACATAGTCCTAGTAGAAGAAAAATCAAGAAATAATTCTAAAAGTCTCTTTTGAATAGTCTTTTCTATATTGCCTCCTTATCCTTCCTAATATTAACTTCCTTCTTAGCACTAATTTTCTTCTTAGGTGCAATTTTGAAAACAAGCTTAAATTTGGGCAAAAAGTTGAACTTACAACTTTCAAAATATACAGAGGCCACCACATAGCTTGTTTGCTTGCTCTATGAATTCTCCCTTAGCATCATATGATACTTTGCACAAAATGATTTCACTTATTTAATAGCTTGACATTCGTACTTTCCATTTAATTCATACTCATGAATTCAAACATTTCACACAAGTGACAACTTCTCTATTTCACTCATTTGTCATCTCAAATATTCCTTCAATTAATTCCTTGTACTTTGAGGTACTTGAAATGACATATTTTTCCTTTTATGATATTCAAAAATTATTTTTCACACTTTTGTAAGATAACCTTGTTTCCCCTTTTGAAATCTTGAAATATGGCAACTTCACACCACTTGTTTGGTAGTTATGTGAAATACAATAATTGTTATTTTTTAGTCACCGTCTACTAGTACATGTGATTTGACAAAAAAATGCTTCTTCACAAGTTATATGCTCTAGTCTATCTGAAATAGTGACAAATTTACATCTCGCATGGTATCTTCTTTATCGTCCCTGAAATAGATAATTTTTTGCTATTTCACAGGTGTCTTTATTCTCTGCTTTAGATATGGAAAAAATATGCTTTCGTTTCACCAAGGAGAAAATGAAAAATTCATAGTGTATTTTACCTCAGAATTTTTAGGGTCTACCAAGAGTAGTTAGTGTTTTAGCTTGCTTTGTTTTCGATCCTAAAAACTATTATAAATGGAAGCTTGGGCACCTCATTTTCACATCTACTAGTAATAAAAAGTGCATGAAGGACACTAAATCTAGAAAATTGAAGGCATTTTCACAAGTCATTTCAAGCATTCAACATGCTCTCAAGATTTAAGGATTATGTGCGAGCATTCCCTCTTCAAGATCTACCTTTTTGTTGGACATCAAGGGAAGAGATCTACATTGTGACATTCATAATAATCTTCTTCCTTTGTGCACATCTACATCCATGGCTCCATGATTTGGTAATGGTGAGATCCATTGCATTTGTAGATATTTCCTACATCCTTTATTTAGGATTCAACATCAACAACATTCAAGCATTGCAAAATCCTTATTGATGAGGGTTTCATCCAGTAAGGTAAATATTTGTATTTGTTTTACTTTTCTACATGATTTTACATACCTATCTCTTTCAAGGTTTATTCCTAATCCCCGCCAATTTTTTAATTTTTTCTTGTGTGTAGGAATTGGGTATCAAAATTGCAAACTCAAATCCACGAAGTATTAGTTATAAGCTTTTAGAAAAATCTAGGTTGACTTGGTTTCTATGCTCTAGGAGCATGTCCATCACCCCATAAACCTACTATTAGATGTCATCCAAATTGACTTGTACATGGAGGCCTATGGTTTTTGGGATTTTTTTATCCCAATCACGGATCCACAGTCAAATTCTCTGTTGTAGTTTCAAATCCACAATTTTTGGAGTAGAAAAGCACTTTCCTATGCATATTTCAAGGTCTAGTTTCTACTTTTACCTTTCTCTTTTATCATAGACCTATTTTTGTATTTTGATTGGGATGATTGCATACATATTGCTCCTATATCTATTTTACCTATGCTATTTGATCAATTGGTTCAATTTACATTCACACTATACATTTAATGTTAACAAACATTATATGAAAAAGGACTTGCTTATGTATTTCCTTAATATAATTCAGGTTTAGTATTGACATCCCTTCATCCAATTTTGGGTTTTGCTAATCTAACTTGAGTTATATTGAGAGTTATGTTTGGAAGCCCCTCTTTCTCTTGTATTTGAGTGTTAGTGCAAGTGGAAGTCTTATATTTACATATCTTATTTAACATTTCTATTTGTTCACTAAACACTCCCTAAATAGAATGCACAAGGAATTTTGTTCCACCCAAAACAAATTCAAATTTAGATATCAAGTTAGTATAGTTTGTGACTTTATTTTCTAGTTATGACAGGTTCTTGTTTATTTCTATTAGTCTATATTTTTCCAAAACTTTCTAATTTAGCTTATTTTAATAATTTATCTTTCATAACTAGATTATTTCCCCTAATCCTTTTCACTCTTAATCATAACAAAGCATTAATGCACTTACTTAGCACTCAAGTGCTTCTTGAGGCTCTTGGGCCATCTTCCTTTTGATTGTGCATTAAGAAAAGAGTGGAAAAATATCATGAATACCAAGTAGAAAGCCCCACCTATCTTTCCTTTGAGTATAATTCCAAACTCTTTTACCCAACTTGCTCCTCTCATCATCAACCACACTCTAATACCAATTGTAGGACACACAAAAGGAGCATAATAGAAATTGATTTGTAATTTTATATTAATTATATTGAAAAATTATATTAATGGTTTATAGCTCTATAGAGTTGGATTCATTAGAGAGTGAATAACACAATAAAAAAAATTGAGCTACTATAGATGGGTGGTCTAAAGAGAATGGGCAACACATGCACTAGTGCAAACTAATAAATTTGCTGATGAGGTCAAGCTTTGAAAGAGAGCATAGGAGATACATACAAGATAAATCATTAATTAAGTTTTTAGGCATTAACTATTTCAGATGATGTTACCTTGAACACATGAATGCATTTAGTGTGATTTTTGTGATTATAATTTTTTTGTTCACACACCTACATAGTTAAATGATCTAAAAAAAATTCAATATCCACTAATATTTGTATTATTGTTTAAAGGTGCTAGCACTCTTAACTTGAAGGTATGAACTTGTGAGGTCTCAAATAGAGGATTTCTGTTAGTTTATGGTTACTGGTTAGGGAAGGACTATACACTCTCCATAATTCCTCGGCCGGGTTTGGGGACAACAACCCCTAATACAGTTATGGGTGATAGCCCACAAATGTCAGGAGTTTGAGGGCGTAGCCCCCATAATTTATTTTTTGGGGTTATTTTATCGGCTATTTTTTTGCGGGTCGACATGTTATAATTATTTTAACCCTAATTTTGTAAGTGATAAAACTCTTGTATAAAATGTCTTAGGGTTAGGGATTTCTTAGAAGTGTGATGCGATAAGTATTGAGTTGTAAGGGATTAAAGATTGTAATTAGGTTGTAATCACTAGATAATATAAATATTGGACTTGTTGTTTGGTGGACATAGCCGAAGGATTGGGCGAACCACGCTAAATCTTTGTGTCTTGTGTTCTCTTCTATGTGCATTGTTATTTTTTGATATTGGATATGTTTGCATGGAATTTTTATTTATGTCTCTTTAAATCCTAACAATACCATCCTCAACATAAACACATAATAGAAATGTCCTAGTGGTATTGAACCTTGGTAGAAAGAACTACAATGCCACAATTTAACTATCACATTAACTAAGTTCTAGCAATAATTGATAATAGTAGTAAAAGTATAGTTTATAACAATTAATATAATAATATTATTATAAAGTTCACACAACTAGTTAATTGAATGATTTCATAATCATTCAAGCTCCACTAATAATTGAGAAAAACAAACCAAAGTACATGAATGTGATCTAAGATATTAAAAAACTCAATAGAAATAAAACTAATAGCTATTTTTTTGTATTTCATTGAACTCTTCTTTAATTAATTACTACCTACTCGTAGAGATAGATGTCATGACCAAGAAGCATCTCGTCTTTCAAAGTTACTTATGACTCGCACTTAATCTTATCAAAATTAGGATACATGACACCATAGATTAGACATGATGGTTTGTTAATTCAATATTTAATATTTTTACATTCAAAACAATGAAATATATATCTATGAAAAAATCAAATACTAGTCTCCATTATGAAAGCTCCAACATAATTCTAACACATCTGATATTTTTTAAATAAAAGATATCAATAATATTGTGTTTATTTTGTTAAAAATTTCAAATTTACCTTCTTCATCTCTTTTGTCTAATTATTTAATTTTTAGAAGATGAAAGCACATACTTTGTTGTATTTTGGCCTTTTCTTAAGATGTGTTGTCTTCTCCATTTTTTTTTTCTTTTGAAGCTTCTAAAAAATATCATTATATTCCTTAATTTCATCTTCCATTTAGCCACACCACATATCATTTCACTTATTTGTGTATCTTAGATTGGATCACATGTGTAATTAATTCTTGAGATAAAATTGTGCACGCCACCACACCATCCCCTCACCCCTCCCACCACCCCCTCTCTCTTCCCCAAAGTAAGTGTATCCCTCTAATGCTAAGTAAACTCTCTTCTAAGATTTTATTCTTATCCATAATTTTTGATCCAAAGCATTGATATTAAATGAAAGATATATATAGACACACATAGACACACATAAATACTTGGATATAATATATATGAATGAATGCAAACACGAAATAAATCTAAAGTAGTTCAATTTTTTCTAAATGAATCAACAAGTAGTTTGAAGTAATTGATGATCATAAGATAATACAATTTAATACATTTTAATTTATTTATTCTCATGAAATAATCAAAGAACTTTGACCAAGACTCAAGATATGTCAAACTTTCTTTCTATAATAAATCTAAAAAATGTTGATTAACATGACATGCTCTCATAATTAAATATCAAGGATCATAATCATAGAGGAAGGAATCACACATGTGAATAACAATAACATCAAATTTTTTTATATATTATATGAAAATTTAAAATTTTTTTAATTAATAAATACATTGGACACAAAAAATATATTGATTTGAAAAACATGTGACTTTATTAATACCAAAGTGAAGAGAAATGCATGATAGAATGACATATATGGTATGGAGGGGCATGGGGAGGTATTTAGAAATTTAGGACTAAAGGTGGATTATTTTTAGAAAAGTTAGATTCTCATCTTGCATTCCCTTCCCTCTTTATTCCCCACATGGAATTATTCTTAACCTCTCTTCCATTTTGTCCCTAAAATGGAATCAAAACTCAAAGGATGGGACAAAATTAGTAACATGTATTTAACAAAATATTTTGTTTTAGGATTTATTTGATTTTGGTTGTTTCCCTTATAGATTGTTTTTCCAAAAACAAGAATCCTAAAAAATAGTAGAGTTTCACAACCTTCTAATTTGTGAGTAGTTTGGTATTTTGTTGCAAAGGTTGGGATCATTTATTCTTCTCATAATAATTATTATATAGGATTTTTGATAGTTTATTTTTTAAATATTTGCAAAGCTGAAGATTATTTTTGTTTAGTTTGTTCAAATTATTCAATATATTTATATTGGTAAATAATATAGTTCTTTTGAAATAGATTTTGTTTTTCATTATTAAACTCTAGTTTAATCTTACATATTTTTATGATCAAATATTCATTTATTGTATACATTTTATTATTTCATTATTTTAGGTTTTTTTATTTGTATAAGATTCAAGAATATGACAATCAACTAAACCCCTAATTGTCAAAGATTTCAATTTAAATTTGTTTAACTCTTATCCATTTAAAAAAAAAAAAAAAAAATCTTATCCATTTCACCAACTGTTGTGAGTTATCAAAATATACATTTAAGTGATTAGCTACTACGTGCTTGTATACATAGGTACTCAATTGTATTAATTTTAAAAGGGGTTACATTGCATTAGTTTTGTTGACTCAATAGGAAGTATTATTGATGCAGGAGCATCCTTGGGTCATTTGCAATCTCACATCACCCAAAAAAAAATCCTTTCTATTTATTCATGTTAGTTAACTTTTGTGATTTTGGTGATATTCCTCTATTCTAGCTCATTTGCATATACAAACTTTAAGGATTGTTCTAAAACAAATTTTTACTTATGTCTAGGTTCGTGCCTCAATTGAATTCTTCACAATGGAGATATCTTGGTTTCTTTTTTGGGCACATGTATTCTTCATGTTATAGTGGCCAATTTGAGTTTTCCAATCTCATGAAGCAATTTTTGGGTCAATAGAGCGTAATGGCTCATATCACAAGGTTCCAGGATCTTAGGCCAACATCTCTCTTGGATCACTTATCATTTGAACATCTTGGCATCTAGATCCTTATGATTTGGATCCTGGCCTATGTTTTTGTATTATATTTTATTTTTCTTGGAAAATGTGATTGATCTAGCTGACATGGTTCTTCTAAAGGATCTATATCTCAAGGCCTTGTTCATTGTTTGTAATATCATCTTGGTAGCATACTCTTGAGGGTTTAAAGGACTTACAAGTTTGGATATTATTCATAATATGACATGTAATCCTAGAATGTAATGACATGTTGCAAGCCAATTGTGTACAACTTCCTTATTATCTATAAATGCAAACATCAAGTTGAGCATGTTTTCAACTCATTATTATCTTTTTTGTTAAATATTTCTATCGTGTGACTCAAGTTTCATGGCTTGGACCATTTCCACTACAGAAACTCTTTCCATGACTGCGTCAGATGCTATCAAAGCAGGGTTGATGTTCATGTGTTAGAAGATTTGTGTTCTTAATATTATGAATCCCTAGATGATTTTTGTTGTGAGGTTATAGAGTGTGGATTTGATCTATAATTGTAGAGGACTTGTACAATGTGATCGGGTAGTTCCTGTTGGTTCAAAATGTGACATAGTAGTTGAAGCTATCTTGAGGTTAAACATATCACCAAGTTGGATGTAGGATTCAAGAGTATAGGGGGAAATGAATCCACTACCATATGAAAAGATGAAGGGTGAAAACCAAGATCTGCCTCCTAATATAGGCATGATTAATACAAGCTAAAGTGTCAATTTGTGACCTATACAAAAGAGTGAATTGCTTGGAATTACTTCTCCCTCACCTCCATAATGAGAGGGTTTTTGTGTAGGTAGATATGCAATATAAGTCTGAATTTAAAGGAATGGAAATAGGTAGGTATGCAATATAAGTCTAAATTTAAAGGAATGAAAATACATATTGAAACAGAAAAGGGAAGATAACTCACCTTGAGGAATACAAACCTATAAATATGTTTTCAGACTATATCACAGATTACTAAAACTTGGGTTCTGCACATGAAATTGTGAGATCTACAAAGCCTATAAATTATTCAGCTTGAGGAAAAAGTCAACATTTTGGGATGGGGAAGAAATGTGTCCTACTTTGAGGATGGGGAAGAAATGTGTCCTACTTCAAGGATGGGGAAGACATGCATCCCAATCTTCTGTTCCAGATTGCAAAACCAATTTCACATCTTTGATGTTTGGGGAAATGGGTATCCAAGTATTCAATGTGTACTTTGTTCATCTTTCTAAAGCCTGTAACCTATAAGAGAAAAAGGGTTTTTGTCTATTTATTTGAGTTTTACCTTGGTAAAACCCCGTTTTATAAATTAGCCTTGAAATTGGAATTGAAATAGAAATGATAGCAAGTAGTAGATGCTCTTGAATTTACAATGTAATCAAATATGTTGATATAATAGCCTTGAGCGAACTTCAAAAACCCCAAGAAAGAAAATTGAAGCAAATCAAAACCTTCATAAAGGAAAGTGCTTGAAATTTTCCTTATGAATGAATGTAGATCTTGGAGAGATGAATGTAGAAGATGCAAAGAAGGATCTAAAATGTATAAAGGGAGATTATGAATGTTGAAAATGCTATAAAAGACCTTGCATAAACTTCTTAAATTTCTTAAATGCTTGAATCCTTGATCTTCAATGGAGAATTTGCTTGAACACATAGAATGCTTGAATGTGTGTATGCTCTTAGATATTGGATGGATGCTTGATATCTTGATTGAGTATCATTCTTATTTATTTTTCTCCTCTCTATCTGTGTATGAGTGTTCTTATAAAGGGATTCAGAATAAACTTTTTCCCGATGGTCAACTAGGCAAAGAAACAATGCCTCAGATCAACCCTGATACAAGAGCCAAGAAGGGAACCCAAAATAGGTCCTAGGATTAGGAAACACTTCATCTTAGTCCTAGCATAGGGACAAACTATGTCCTAGTCCTAGGATAAGGACATAATACGTCCCAATCCCAAGGTCCAAAAAAATATGGGATTCACCTGAGGTCCCAAAATAGGTTTTGATTTTAAGATCTGATGTACACTTTGAGAAAATCCCTATTTCAATGCATAAAATATTTTTTGTGATTAGAAGATGAAAAAGGAGGACACCATATACATAGGTCCTACCTTGAGTTTTATATCAAAAAATAATGAACAAAGGAGGATCTATTACATCCTACCCCAATTCCACCTAGGAAGATAAAATGAGACATGCAAATGCATCCTAAATGGAAATTTATCATGAAATTATATTAAATAGGAGCCAAATATCACTAAATGGAAGAACTTCCAATTTAGGATGATACAAAGAGTATTTTTAATAGATCTTTGAGTGAGAGGCAATTAGAACCTTGTAATTAATCATTGAATATGAAGTAGTCATACTAAGGATTGGGAGAGATTTTGCCAAGAAGAATTAACCCTAAATTGTTAGCACAAATGATGGAAGACTTTAGAAATTAAATGAGGAATGAGATAAAAAAGTATTAGTTGGATTATGGAGGAATCTTGAGAAAGATAAATCTTAAGGAAGTTGTTGAAGATCTTGATATTGAAGGGACCTAGGTATCAATAGATAAATATAAATTATTACAGGAAGTGGTACAAGCTAGTAAAAGTTATAGAATGTGTTGGAAATTTGTTCAGCATTCCTCTTGGGATTTGTGACAAGGGCTTAACTACATCATATGTACTATAAGTTTAGTGGTTGTATCAAACATTGACATATTGGTCCTTTGGTGCAACAACAAACCCACTCTAATAAATGGTAGCCAAACTTGGTCACAAGTTCGAATCCTCAAACCATTGGGTAATGCTAAGGGGGAGATTAATGGAAATTTGTTCAACGCTTCCCTCAGGATTCATGACAAGGGCTTAACTGCCTCCTATGTACTATAAGTTGAGTGGTGGTATCAAACATTGACAGATTGGTCTTTTGGTGTAACAACAACCCCAATCTAACAAGAATGAAGGTTTCTCTCTTCTTTTATCTCATTATATCCCAAAGATTTGACAGATTGGATAAGATAATTAGAAGACTACTTTGATCTTGAAGATATTATAGATCCATAAAGGGTTAGATTAGCACAAACCAAGTTGAAAGGTCATTTTTTCTTATGGTGAAAAGAATCACATAAATATAGAGAGCAAAACCATAAAATGAATATTACTAGATGGAGGCAAATGGTTTCTAGGTCAAAATATAAATTCATTTTAGATGATTATGAATTGTAATTGTTCACGAAGTTACAAACTTGAAGTACAAGGACATGAGTGTGAAATAATATACTAAGGACTCTTATAAGATGAAAATCAAATTTGGACACTAAAATATTTAAGAGAAGGTATTTAGATATATAAATGGTCTTATACTTAAAATCTTGTTAGCTATGCTTTTGTTTTACTAATTGTCAACTATTGCGGCCCCTCACCTTTCCATAATTATCAGCCTTACCATATTTTTGGTAAGTTTTTCATAGAGTTACATTATTTAAAAAGTTCCCAATCATCTAGTATGTGTGAGTGTTCCTAATTGCTCGGTTAGAGGTCTTAGGAAGTTTACAAGCCCCAATTGCTAGTTGTGAGTTTAGTTGTGTGAGAGATTGAGGGACTAGTGGATCCCAAGCCATAGTATAACTTTGTGTACATGCCCTTTCTTGTTGTGTTAGTCTCCTATTATTTCTACATGCAAGTTGGTATGAGATGTATGTGCTTCCCAAGGAGAATGATATTTCTTCATTAAATGCACATCTTGTCAAAATCAATATATTTCTTGGGTGGTAGATTGTGGAGCATCATTATTTAGCATCTTCAATGTGCTATTTGTGTGAGCTTCATTTATAACATGTAGTCTATAATTCAAAACTAACTATTGGCAATGAAGGATACTGAGACATAGCATGGAGATCTTCATGATTTCCTAGAGTATTATGAAGGCAAGAACTTAATCCCTTGGGAGAAGTAACTTCTCTAGAAAGGTTTGATATATGGAGTGTTTCCCTCTATCATGCAATTTCGTAAATTAGTAGTGGCATGTGCAAAATTTAATGATCCTAGAGAGTGGGAAATTTGAACATATAACTAAAAGGTAATAGAAAATAATAATTCTAAAAGAATTATTCAAGATTTAGGCATTCCTAGTGATAGAATGATGGAAAGGCTTTCTGTGGAGGTTGGTCACAATTATTTCAAGGTGTGCAAGGTATTACACCTCAACACCATTGTAAAAACTAGGCTCAAATCTGAAAGGGGAGGTAATCCCCAGCTACCTAGTAAATTAAAGAAGTCTCATTTCAAGGAGCCCATTTTAACCATAAATACTCTATTACATAAGGTGGTGGGAAGTTTTAGTTCTAAGGGTTTTGAGTTCTTTATGTGTAAATCTATTTTAATCATCCATGGTAAGAAATATTTCATACACTAGGCTAGTCTCATGAGCTATCACCTCAATAAGAAAGTAAGGGAGTTTCACATAGTATGGTCTTCAATTTCTCCTGTCTATTATTATATGTTATTGCCAACAAAAATTGTATTTGGGAAGTTTTATATTCTCAACAACAACATTATGTTCAAGATCCTGTATATAAGAGGCGACCCCAACTCACTATGAAGAAGAGTGATCGAGACTATGTCTAAGTGAATGATGCATTCCTTATGAAATTAGTCAGACAATTGACTATCTCAAGAATTTGTCAACTTTGTGTTAGGTTTTGGGATTATTTCTACTTAATACATACAATTAACTTATCTAAGGATAGGGAGTTTTTAAAAATGACACTTGTGGCTTCCCATATACCCTTTAGATCTCCTTGTATTTTTAGAAGTGTGCCAACAAATAGGGCTTTTGTAGTCAACATTAGATACTCTAATATGGGGAAGAAAGGCTTCACTTTCCTTACCTCTCTGCTTTTTTATTCATGCAAAACTCCAATACCTGACAAAGGAGTTGGAATGATTATGGAGGCTTACCAAATGCAAACTCTAACTGAAAGATATTTATTTGATAGCAAGGGATTTTCAAGGAAAAATCCATACGGAGCTCAAATTTATGTTCATAAGCCTACCCTGGAGTATTTCTAGGAGGATTGTGTGGATGAAGCAGAGATGTTCAAAAGGAATTTCATGAGCTTTTCTCTATAGTAGATTCAATCATTTGGATTTAATTTGAACATTCCTATTAGGGTGCAAGAAGGTGATATTATCATTGATATTTAATTTTATGGAGTAAAGGATAAGAACCCTCCTAGATTAAACTAGAATAAAGAAAAGGTCTTGGACATAGCAACTCAACCAGTTCTCGTGTCAAGAGAACAACCAAGTAGTTCTAAGGAAAGTGGAAAAGGAAGGGTGTACCCCTAATGGAGAAAATTCTACTAGTTCCTTAACCTAAAGTGAGACTTATGTTATTCCTACTATAACTGTATATGAGAAATATGTTAGCAAGTAATACTAATCTATTAAAAGAAAAAACACATTAACTAGCATAAAAACCATAACATATATGAGAGACAAAGTGAAACCCTCAAATGAGAATATCAACCATGGAATGGCTCTCCCAATGAGGATGGTCACTTGCTTTGGGGATGAGTCTATTTGCTTAGATTTGGTATGTATGCTCAAGGTTCTCAAAACTAGCTTCAATGGAGATGGAAAATGGCAAATTGGTAGCTTTGAGAGATCTCAATTTGGCATTATAAGGGTATGGTTAAGGCTTTTGCTTCTCAAACTAACATTATAACTTTAGCTCAAAAGGTTGTGATGAAATGGCTTGGGAGGGGATTCAATTTATAGGCTAAGGGCTTGAGGGATAGAGGGCTAAGATGCAAGGAGAGATGAAAGCTTAAGGAGTGCTAGGATGCACTCAAAGGGGAGCACATGGATTGTGCTTGTTTAGCACCAACCAAGGAGTGACACATGTCACAGGGTGAGTGGATGGATGAGTCAACAAAGGAGGCTCAAGGGATAATATCTTCATAAAGACCCTTCATAATGGCTTGTAAGAGAAATGAATGGGCTTGTAAGAGTCTTTATGGCCTTTGTAAGAGCATTCATGGCTTAGTGGTTGGGATATTTTGGAGGGAGTTGAGATTGTTGACTTTCCTTGGCTTAGGAAAGTCTTAAGCTTACTTAGGGAATGTGACAAGTTTAGGGGGTGGATTAGGCTTGGGTTTAGGATTAGATTAGGGATGTTATAGATTTGCAAGTGGATGGCATTCATGAGGGTGGGTGAGTTAGTGGCTAAGCTTGGTTAGTATGGGTGGATGGGGTGGATTAGGCTAAAAAAGGGGATTTAGGATAGGTTAGGGGTTATTAGATTTGAGGGTTTTATTTATCAAATAGATTTATTTAATAAATGGGGATTTTGGAATTAGATAGAAGAATAGGATTTAATTGATAAATAATAGGTTATTTGATTTATCAATTAGGACTATAGATGATTAATTAAATTAATCAGCTAGGGGATGGAAAAGGATTAATTATATAGGAATTTAATTAATTATGCCTTTAGAGATAACTAAATAGGATTACCAAAGCGGTGTAATCAAATTTAGGTGTCTACAATAACAAGTGTAAATTTAGTTTTTAGATCTATGAAAAATAACACACAAAGTCCAGTGGAGATGAGAAACAACTTGAAAAAATTTAGGTTAAACTGAAGAATACATGTGAATCAAATGAAGAAGGTACTCTATCTAAATAGAAAGAGTTTGAAGAGGACCCTAATATGGTACTCTAATAGATTATGTAGGATAGTACCATAACTTTGATAATGGAAATACTATCTTCTTCTATTCCAAATCACACTCCTATGACTCTTCCACATTTATCTTTTGTTGTATTGGGGGTAGGTGATCTTGAGAAGGCATCAACAAGCCTCACTTCCCCTATCTAGTTGAAGTAAGAAGTGGAGAAGAAAAGGAGAAAAGTAGCTCTATTTTTTGATGAAGTACACATTGACGCTCTACTCTTCCAGAGCTTAAAGAAGCCTATAAAGGTTGAAAGGATGTCTATAAGATGTATAACATCATAATTAAATCCAATAATGGACATAATAATTTGAAAACAACCAACCCTCTTAGATATGTGAACATGGATACAGTCACAAAGACCAACTTATATAATATCTCTCATGTTGATATGGAACCTTCTAATCTAGAGAGTGAATCCTATCATGAAAATTTCCATATAAAGGAATTAACTAAAGGGATAAAGAGTTGAAAAGGAAGAACCATGATCTACAAGAGCATTTAGCCTAGGTCCAGCCTCTTAGGAAATTTATAACCTCCATTAGTTCTATTAGTGGAGAAGCCTCCAGTTCTGTTCAAGTTCTCCTTAATGCATAAGTCTTTGATAAATTAAAACAAGGAATTAATAGAATGCAAGTGTTAGCTAAGTGGGTGGAACAAGTGCATAATTAGGGAATGAAACATTTGACCATTCTCAAAAACTTGTATATTAGCACTGTAAATAAAATACATGCTTTAATTCAAGAATTGTAGTGGATGAGAGAGGAACATGGTAGCCCATTTGTTCTAGTGAAAACCATTAAAAATACACTGGAGTTGAAACCCACAACACTGGTAGCCAAAAAGATAGTAGACAATCCCAAAGAGATTCAAGGTTCTTGGTTGTGATCTATTGACTAGAAACTCTCTTTGTACAAAGAATACCAATTACCTTAACCAAGTTCTCAAGTAGTATCTTCATAATATAATCAACATAAGAGTAATTTTATTATTTGGATGTAGACTTGATTGATGAATTTAGAAAGTAGTTTAATGAGATAGAATAAATTAGGAAACAATATGAGGAGTTGTTGTACGAAGGGATGGGAGATGTTAATGATGATAGTAAAGAAATATTCAGTAGATTGAGAAATTTACACACAATCTTAAAGGCACTCAAGGTCAAATATACAAGATCCTTGAGGAAGTTAGGGATATAGAGAAAGAGCTGGCCAAATGAAGAATCAAACTATAGGTTGCCATTATGTTAGACCATGACAAAATCATGACATATGTCAACAAATACTAGGAATGTCACCAAAGAGTGAGGTAAGAGGAAGCAGTAAAGGGATTTGGAGAGGCTGAGGTGAAAGATGTCCAAGGCTTGTGAGCAATGAAAGTTTAAAACTCTTTACAATTTTAATTTTCAAATTTATTTTAAAGAAACCTTATTTTTTAGTTTGAAAAAAAGACTTGGTGTTAATTTAAGTAGTAGGACACTCAATTTTTTGGGATCTTTTGGATGAACTTAAAATGACTCTTAAGAGAAAATTAGAACTATTTTATCACTAAAAATGTTTACTTTCTTAAAACTTTTATTCAAGTTACAATGTTGAAGTTCTTCATATTTGATCTTTGAATCTGAATGTGTGAATTCTTTTCAATATGATAGGATATCAATAAATGAGTTCGTTGAAGTTTTATTTGAACTTTTTGGAATGTGAGAATCTTGTTAGTGAATGAGTTCCTATTAAGTATATGAAATTATGGAAATTTTTATATTTAAAATTTATTTTGGTCATTTTTTTGTCTTTACAAGCTTTCTAGTTAAAATCTCACCTTTATTGATTTTTGGTTAAAAATCAACTTTGAGTTAGTGCTTTATTTGTAAATCATGTGAAGATAGCTTTCGTATTTGAAAATAAGAAATTAATTGGTCAATAATAGATACTATACAATCAGTTGAACTATGGTTACATTTATCAACCTTTTTTGAATGTCAAAAAATAGAGTTAGGTGATAAATATGTTAACCAACACATCTAGAATGACATGAATTGTTGAGTATTTCTACAGTGGAGGACTCTTATCAATATGCTCTTAAGGAAAAATATAAGGTGAAGAAAAGATGGAAGAGTTAGCCTAGGGTAAAGAGAAGAAGATAAATGGAAACAAGGAGAAGAAAACAACTAAAGATGAAACTAGACATAAGAAATTTATAAGAGGACACCACATGGAGGAGGTGGTAGTAATGAGCCCATGTGACATGTTTCAAATGTGGTAAAACTTGACATAGAAATTTTGAATGTCTTGACTGATCTAGAAAAAGCACAAGTAAGAAAAAATTTATGGCACACAAGATCAAACATATGGAGCCTTAGATGAGAGAATGGAAGACTTAATATGGGAAATTATCTTATGATTAAGAGAGTTCTGATGGAGCATAACAAGGGAGAATATAAACCTACTCAAAGGAAGAGTTTGTTTAGGATTGTATGCAAATCAGGAGATAAGTTTTGCAATGTTACTGGATAGTGGAAGTACTGATAATATGGTATCATAAGAAATGGTAGAAAATATTTTCTTCAATAGGATAAGGATATGTTGGTTGCAAGATGATCATGTAATAGAAGTGAAATATCAATGTTTTGTGAAATTCAGCATTGGGCCTATAAGAGATGAAGTCTTATGTGATGTGGTGAAGATGAGTGCTTCTCTTGTTCTATTAGATAGAACTTGGAGATATGATAGAGGAGGAAATTTTGATTGCAACAGAAACTTGGTTATAATAGAAAAAGATCACCATAGATTTTATTTGGCTCCCTTGAAAGAAGAGAGGAAGAGTATGAGAAATTTGAGCATAAATATTGTGTGATAAATTGTGAGAAACTTTTCTACTCCTTGTACTCTCTTTCATCCCAATGATGGATCATGTAGCATGATCCAAAAAATCGATGATACAAAGTCTTTAAATAATCAAATTAGGAAGCTTTGGAAAAAGAAATTTTGTCTTGAGGAGCTGAATACAAAGGTTAAGATAAAGGAAGTTCTAGATTTGAAGAAGGATTTTGGAGATGAATTGGAAAAAATAGGATAATAATAAAAGGTTCCATGAAAGGTAGAGTATAAAATGAATTTGTTGCAGTGTAGAAGAAAATAGGTAGTGGTAAAAAATGTGTAGTATCAAATGCAAATGTTAGGGATGAAAGATGAAGTACAAAACCAAAGAAGCTAAAAAAATTGGTTGAAGTTAGAGAAGAGTTGAGGAAGAAGAAAAGTACATACAAGGAATATATTTCTATCAAGAATGAGTATGAGATTTACATCCTAAATCTCATAATATGTTCATGAATTATTCTCAAAAGATATCTTCTTTTCACTAGAGATGTATGATATAGGAGCATAATTGGTTCATTGGAAATCTTGCATCACCCAAAAATATTTCCTTTTATCTTATTCATAGTTTATATATATTAGTTGGTTTTTACATTTTTGGTGGCATTCCTTCATTTGGCTGAGTTCTTTCTTTGAACATCAACAAATATTTTGGACACAATGTTTTACTTACATCTAGGTTTGCACCTCAATTGGATTATTTGTAGTGGATATATTTTGGTTTATTGTTTGCATCTGTGTGTTTTTCATGTTCTAATGGCCAGCTAGAGTTTTCTGATCTTACAAAGTGATTTATTAATCAAATAATTTTTATGGCTCATAACATGGGGTTCCTAGTCTCTTGGATCACACTTTATTTCAAAAACTTGGCTTAAAGATCCTTATGATTTGGGTCCTAACCTATATTTTTGTATTAGATTTTCTTGTTCTTGGAAAATGTGATTGATTTGGGTCGACATGGGTCTTGCAAGTCTCATATTGAGACCTTTCCATTATTTGTAACATCATATTGGTATAATACTCTTGAAGGTTACAAGGCCTTATAATTTCTAGATATTGTTTATAATTTTCCATCTAAGCCTATAACAAAATCTTGTAGGCCAATTGTATGTACATTCCCAATTGTCTATTAATGTGAACATTATATTGAGCATGATTGTAGTTCATTATTGTCTTTTTTATTTAATGTTTCCATTGTGTGACTCTTTCCATGTATGTTTTGGACAATATACATTGGGAAAACTCTTGCCGTGATCGCACCAACTCCCTAGATTCAAGTTCTATTCCTCATGCATGAGAAATTCAATACCTCAAATTTTGAAGTTCAGAAACATATTGCTTCTTGGAATACCTCTTCAATGGGTTTATTGTTTCCTCTCATTCTACCCATGACTCATATTTAAAGAGAATTATCTTTGACTCTTAATTCATGCATACATTTTTTTCTTAGCTTTTTCATTGTAAGCTTCTCTTTTCTCTTATTGTTAATTTTCCTACACTTTTTGGGCAATTAAACATAATATTGGATGTTACCACTTAAATCCAACATGAAAGTTATGTTATAGATATTAATTACTCCAAAAGAACAGTAGATTTGATACCACTATTTATAAGGAAACTTGCAAAAATATATATAACCCTTTCCACATAACCCATAATATATTTGAAATAAATATGTAATTAAAATCCACATGCAAGAGAATAGACAACATACCCACAACATGTGACACAAGATATACCCTAGAAAACCCTCATTAAGGGAAACAAAAACCTCCAAAAGCATCCATCACCATGTATTATTTAGCCAAAAACTATTGCAATACAACCATGGGAGCCTTCAAAACCATAACCACAACCAAACAATCCATGTGAAAAAACATGAATTTGCACATCCCATGCCATGCTTCCAACCTTCACAAATACACCTTTGGCTAACTTGTCATGCCTTGTCTTGCTCAAGTTTCCTTTTTTCCTTTTCTCCCTTTTGTATTGTCTCTACAACTACCCTTTTGGCTTCTTATATAGTAGCAAGTCCCACAAAACCATCAAGTGGTATTACATGAACCATGTGCTACATAACCCATTGACCCCACATTTAATATTGGACATTTATTTAATTTTCCCAATATTAAATAATTATATTAAATATTATCGCAATGTTACAATACAACTCATCAAGTATATCCCATGGGAATCTTTACATGTTTCACATCCATCTAGGTGCTCCTAGCTGTAACATTACATAATAAATAAAATAATACAATATAATAATATTATGAAATGTGTGCAACACATTTAATCTCAACAATCTCCCACTTGTTGTATACATTGCACGGGGTCAATGCGTAGCCACATAAATGAACAAGGAAATAATCCCTCCTAGCACATCCATCATCATGGATCAAAGTACACCAAGTGCTCCATCCTTATACCCACAACAAAATCAAAGTATCTAGCATCTCAAACATGAATGATCTAGCCCTATTATGCCAAAACCACCAAAAATACATAGAAGCCATCCAAAAAGAAAGCTACCTAACTTGTCACAGAAGAATCATAAAATCCTATACCAAGTGAAACATCAAGCATAAACACTTGATCCAAAGGTAATCACATGTATTCATAGTTGTCAAAATATCCATAGCTGAAATAGTACCCACAAAAAGTTCCAACCCATACAACTATCCATACCTCCAAAGGTATACCAAGTGAATCTCACATCATCGACATATCCAATATGTAACTTGCAATTAGAATACTTAAGAGCAATACCTACCACATATACACCAAGAAGTTCCCATTGCAAAAGATAATGGCAAATCTATAATCAATCCACTCACAACATCTCAAAGAAGTGAATTCATGTAGTATCAAGGACATTCACAATATATAAACTAATAACCTGCAAGAAGAACTCTCAAAACAAGTCTCCAATGTTCTCCCAAGTTCTGCACAATTAACAAAGGAAAAGAGATAAAGGAATAATCGTGTCATCTCTTACATGACATACATGAACACAAACTACTAATCTCAATCTCCAACCAATCTCAAATCTAATGTAAGTGAAACCAAACATACAAGAAGATAACCAAGACCAAAGAGAAACCATTCAAATCATAATCTATATCATGTCCTTCTACACACACCTCTAGAGGTAAATTGTGTAAGTATGATATCCTCCGTAAAATCCTAACCAAGAAGCCACAAAATACCCAAACCATACCATATAACCAATCATGGATGTAAGCCTCTCACAAGAAGATCAAACTCATAAACCATTCCTAAATCAAGGAGTAACAATTCCTAATCCAAGGAATATGCGTAATATAAAAATATCTCCCAAAATAAACAAACACAATAACATATGCACAAAGAGATAACCAATGCTAAACCATCTCTCAAATTAACCCTCCAAAACTAAATCACATACCATAGCTCAAGATCCATATCCATGACATATAAGGATAAACATAATGCACCCAAGAGAAACAATGGGTTATACCTTTCAAGTAGTAAACCACCAAGTAGACCAAGAATGGAGAATAAGAATTCTCATCAAGATATCCAAGTCTCCAACCAAGAATCATCTAAGAAAAATCTCCTCGAGCAATCCATGCCAACTCCAAATGCAACATAGTAATGTCATGAAGTATCCAACAAATGATCAATGCAATCAATACAAAGAAACTAAACCAAGATCAATGTCAAAGTTCCAACCATGGCCTCAGGAACATAAACATGACAACATGATCTAACCATCTCAACCAAAGAGATAGAATTCTCTATATGAACATACCATAACATGTCAAAACTCTAAACATGTATCAAGAGTATACCATGACATAATAATGAAACCATCCTCACACCAAGGATAACATGGCAAATGAAAGCATAAACCACAACTTTACCAAGAACCCCACAAGTCCTCAAGATGCAACCTTCTCCACACACCATGAACCATCTCCAAACACCATGAAGATAACCATCTTTACACATCATGAAGATAATAAGTGTACCATGCAAATGTCAAAGATGATTCTACAGCAATAGGATCTAAGATAAACCTCCAACATCTACAAACACTCAATAAATATATCAATTCCAACAACTCTCACTCAACTATGGTATCATAAAATCCATCTCCTACATGAAGATTTTTAGGTCTACACACACACAACCAAAGTGTTAGTACCAAGTGAAACCAAGATCTCCAACCCAAGAAGATACAAACCTAACCAAGAATTAATTTGGTATTGCCACCTCATCACTGCCACAAGCTTCCACTAAACCATGTATCCAAACTATCCATGAGATCATGATGTAAAAACCATCCTCTAACCATGAGAATCAACCAAGGCATCAAACCATCAAAGAACTCAAAGTGTACATCATGAGCTCCTCAAAAGAAACCATATAACTATGATCCTCAACCAAAAAGATATATACCACCATAACTATATCAAAAATGCAAATCAATGAACACCAATGGTGTACCTACATATCCAATCATCTCATGCCAAAATCCATGACACTATGATCACATCCATGAGCTAAGAATTTAACTCTCAAAGTGTCCAACTTGTCAGAATAAAATAGTCAACCATAATCCTCCACCATGGTTGTATCTAGTAATAACATCTCATTCCTTCTACATGAAAAAAAATAGAAAATAATTTGACTTAGGGCATAGACAACCCAAATCCAAGCTACCAATCTGAATATGCACTATTAATGAAAGATCAATGGGCAAAGACAATCCATATCCAAACCATAAATGTAACTTGTAAATATAGACCACTTACAACACTACACAACTTGTAGCAACAAGTCATCATACACATCCAAACTAAATATTGATAACCATATCATCGTTAGACCATTCTAAAATATGAATTGAGTATATAATGGCATCAAATCCAAATATCTAAAATATATACAATATCATAAACTCATAATGTTACCACAGTCAATATATATATTATAAACCATTTAGATCAATAAATTACCAAATAAATTATGCCAAACTTGCATTAAATTTGAACCAATGTATAGATATCTCAAAGAGCTTTTCGTTGACAACTCAAAGTCCAAAATTGACTCTATATGCCCAAGTTACACCCAAATCTGTGCTTAAAATAAATAACATCTAACTTTCAAGCTCTTAAAACCTAACAAAATGTCAAAATCACATAATTAAACCTAGACTTGTAGTGCTTCAAATTAGCTTTCCAATGACTATAAGAAGTCAAAATTTTGATATCTTGAGAGAAATTTATGGTAGTTTTACCAAGACAACAATTTTACCATTTTCATTGCAATTTTTTTTTGGTGATGAAAATTCTGGTGGGATTGAATTTAACGGCCATCATGGATTGAAACTAAAAAACTCTTTTATTTTCTCTCAACATGGCCAAAGTAGTGCATATTATATATCAAAATTTATGGAAAGGCCAACCTAGATCCAATGGTGAGGTTTGTTTTTCCCCAAGAGGTCATTATTATAAGCTACCCCCAAAACCCTCATTTAAATAAAACATCCAAAAAACTCTTTTGACCAACAATTTCACATGCCCAAAATCTGCCAACATCCCATCATAATGGAAAACCCAATCTTTAAGATCTGCAATAAGTAACCTACGAAACCCATATATCTTGCCCTCTCTTTTATCCTGTCATGCATTCCCATGGATTCAATCTAGGATTGCAACAATAAAATCATATTTTTGATACCACATGTAAGGAATCTTGCAAAAACATATATAACTGCTTCCACATAACCTATAATATATCTGAAATAAATATGCAATTAAAATCCACATTTAAGAGAATAGACAACATACCCACAAAATGTGATACAAGATATACCCTAGGAAACCCTCATTAAGGGAAAAACCTAGCCTCCAAAAGCATCCATCACCATGTATTATTCAATAAAAAACCATTGCAATACAACCGTGGAAACCTTTAAAGCCATAACCACAACCAATCAATCCATATGAACAAACATGAATCTAAAATCCCATGCCATGCTTTGAACCTTCACAAATGCTCCCTTGGCTATCCTATCAAGCCTTGCCTTGCTCGACTTTCCTTTTTGTCTTTTCTCCCTTTTTTCTTGTCTCTACAACTAACCTTGTGGCTTTTTATATGGTAGCAAGTCCTGCAAAATTACCAAGTGGTATTACATAAACCATTTGCTACCTAATCTATTGACTCCACATTTAATATTGAACATTTAAATATTTTTCTTGTTATTAAATAATTACATCAAATATTATCACAATATTACAATACAACTCTTCAACTACATCCCATGATAATCTTTACATGTTGCACATCCATCTAGGTGCAATATTACATAATAAATAAAATAATACAATATAATGATATTATGCAATGTGTTCAACACACATATTATCAACACTATTTATTCCCTATCTTTATATAAATACCATAAATACAACTAAATCTACACAAATCTATTACTCTCATAGGGGTATATTTAGTAGGATACATTATGTTATTGTCAATGAATAAAAAAATGTGAAAGATCTCTAGAAGAAAATTGGATTTATTTATCAAGATGGATATTTGGTAAACGATAAATTTTGAATAGGACATATTCTTAGAAGGTGGAAGGTGGAGGATATATTGTTGACCATCTCAATGCATTCAAAATGATTGTTTTTAAGTTAATATATGTTGAGGAGGAGGATTATTGTGTGCTTGTACTTGTTCTTCCCTTGACTCATGAAACCAACTTTTCATAGCTATCACAAGGACAACATTTATTGATCTCGAGATAGAAAAGGTGGTATCATCACTTTCTAAAGAGATGTATATGAAGTCTTCTAAGTTAGTTAAGGAGGCTCTTGAAGTTTGTGGTGTATCAATAGGAAAAGTCAATAAGGAAACAAATGTATTAAAGAGATGAATGCAAATATAATGGAAGATCAGAGTCTCTTGGAAATTCCAAGGAAAAGTGTTAGAACTATGAAAAAATAGGCCAATTCCATAGATAATAAGGAGTATAAAAAGAAGAAGAAGGAACCCTTTGATTCTGATTTAGAAAAATAATCCTTGTAAAATTGGTTATGCAAGCATACGAAGATAAGAGATTAATAAATATTATTGGTGTTTATGCTTGTCTAGAAGAATGTGGATCAAATGAAATGATAATAGACTTGTAATAATTTATATGGGATTCATGTATCTTATGAGTGGTATACATAGGAAGAAGGTTGTATAAAGGGAAAACGTGGAGAAAGTAAAGATACTTTATGATGGGATAATAGTAGAAATAGGTATGTAATATGGGATTTTTTTTTTAGAGGAATGCGTAATGGTAGAAGAAGGGAGTGAAGTAGATGCACTAAGAATACTAGATAAAATAATTTTAGAAGTAACAACTAGAGAGATCTCTACTCCACATATGTTATAATGAAATTACTATAATTCACATCAACTAGTTGTGTTATACTTCAAATATTAACCACATTGCCAGAGCTTATTTATGAAAAATTAAATTACCACATGGGTATATTGATAAAAATCCTTTTTGTTATTGTCAAAAGAACAATATAAACAATCCTTAGTCTCATTATATTGAGATACAAGTTAGGTTTTAGACAAGCAATCCTTCTTAATGAACAATTGGGATTACAATAAGATCCTACTATAAACAAAATACGAGACTTTAAATTTCAATAAATCATCATTATAATTTATAATAGAAATATCAATCACATTGAAAATCTAACAAATACAACTTTTATGTGTTAGCTAAGGGCGGGTAAATCAAGGAATAAAATAATAGAAAAATAATTATTATTAATCATAAATATAAATGTATAACAAAAAAATAATAACATATAATATATGCATTATTAGTATTTAGAGGTCATTTAGCTTGTGAATCTTATACAATGTTTCCAACATTCCTGGACAAAACATCTCTAGGCACTTAAGATGTTTTGGGAAATAGATTTTTAATATTTGGTTGGGGACCCATTTTTTTGAACACATTCGTGGTGAGGGTGTTAGATAAATGAGGGGGGGGGGGGGGGGGGGGGAGGGGGCATGAATCAGTTATATCCAATCATCCTATAGGCCTTTACAATACTTTAGTGCCAATTTAGACTTCATAAACTTTCACAATAATAATTCTGTAACCACATTCAACTTCCTGAATTAAACTTATAAAAACTTTATTTCAAACCGTTATCTCACTGTTCTTACTTATATTGAGTATCAGAGTAATCATTTAGCTTTTATCAAGTTGCAACTTTAAGCAAATAATAAGAAAACAATATTTGCAACACATAAGCATTCACATATTTGACACATATATTTAACGTGGAAACCCTATAAAGGAAAAAACCACCTGGGAACCAATAACCCAAAAAATTCCCTCTTCTAAAGTGAGCTCTTCTACGAGCCAACCTTGTTAAAGGTTTACATGCACATTTTTAGTGTGACCTAGTTAGAGGATTTTAACCAAAGATCATCTAGACCTTATCACTCCTTGTCATTACTAAAGAGTGACCTTCTCTAAAGGACTTATAAACATCACTAATCAATGCTACCATATAGGATTTCAAAGACTTGTTATGTCCACTTGGTTAAAAAATTCTATATGCTACAATGGTAAGAAAGTAATAGTCATGTGATTAGTTGGGTTTAGCACTACCTTTCTTGTTCAAATCTCCATTTCACTTAATTTCTCCCTTCTGATCTTTGTCTGGCTGATTCACACACTTTCACTATCACTTTGCACTTCCTATGCTTGATATTTGTACTTCTATCATACTTGGTTCACCTTGTTCTTCTTTCTACTTCTTCAACAAAAATTCTCTCACAATCAACAAATCATCAACAAGTAAACATAATATCGTTCATCTCCTTAAATAGGTAACTTTTTCCTTCTAGATTCTTCCAGATTTTGCTACTATGTGCTAAAATGTTGACACACTTCTCTGAGTCATTATATCCAAGATTGATCAAGAATGAGATCTTAAATGGCGACTCATAGCTCTCTCTATTCATGGAGTGCAAGTGTTTGTAATGAAGGCCATCATTTTGACCTAATTTGTGCCCATGCAAGTACACCATAAAATGAGAGATTCAAAGAGGAAAATCAAGAATGCTAGTCTCCATTATTGTCAACTATGCATGCAAATGAAGATAAAAGCTAATATAAATGATAACAATGCAAAGGAATGCAAGAAAGGAAATCTAATCTATGAAAGGAAATAACAAAGCAAGATTAATCTATGAAAGTAAATATGACTCTAAGCTAATATGAAAATGCAAGGATGAAACATGATGATGGAAGCCATGGATGCATGAGAGAAGAAGACAAGAAGAGAGAAGTTGCAATGAGGCTCCAATGTCCAAACCCTAAGGCTCAAACACTAATGCTCAAACTCCTCTAAAATCACTCTCCAAACTTGCAGCATAACAATACTATAGCAACTAACATCTCCCCAAATGAGAAGGAAAGGACTCCTTATATAGTCAATTGTGGAGGTGGGAGGCTTTTCACAACCAATATTAGACAACAAGGCTTGATCCATGTGAGACAGGATTCCACCAATGAGAAAAGGGAAGTGTTTGACAAGAAAATGGAAAGAGGAAATTAAGGAATCCCACTTAGAAATATGTGCATTTAAGTGTAGAGAAATTTTTATTTATTTATTTATTTCCTTATTTTCATCGTAAAGAGAGATTTAAGTTGGGATTTTATTTAATTAAAAGGGAGCAATTTTTTTAATTAAATAGGAGCTATTTTATTTAATCAAAAGAGAAGTTTTCTTTTAATTAAATAAGACTTAGATAAGATGATCAAACCTTAGGAAATATTGAAATAATTAAATTAATTGCAATTTGATCAAGTAAAATTGTTTGAATTGATTCAATAAAATATTGCAATGCATTGATTCAAGAAATTGATAAATTGAAGAATGGGGGCCCATAGTCTAGGTGACCATTTTAGGGTGCATATATTTGCCCCTCTTTGACTAATGTGTGATCATTTTGGGAATACATGTAGTCAAAGAATGCAGTTGAAGTGTGAGGTCAAATTGGGATCACAAAACAACACAAATGTGTGGTCAACTTAGGAACACATTAGGACAAAGAATACAAATGTTTGATAACAATTTTGTCTTGACAAAGAAGAGGCTGTACCAAGTGGAACAAAGATTGATAAAGCTAAATCAAGGATTGAAGTTTGATAGGTATTGCCCCCTCGTGATTGAAATCGAAATGAAATAGAGGAGAAACAATAAATTGAGAAATTTGATCAAATTGAACTAAAGATAAGGTTCTTGATGTAAAATGAAAAATATAAGGATCATAAAACCAAGGTAGATCATCAAGCATGAAAGATTATGCCCCAAAATTGAATTAGAAGAAAAGAAGTGAGGTGAAAGAAAATGGAAGATAGAATTTTGGGAGAGGTGGAAAGAAATGGAAAGAAGGAAGAGAATTTGCCTCAAGAAAGAGAATGCCTCAAAATCAATCAACTATTTAAGATACACAATTTTGATTGAGATCACGAAAGAAGGTAAGGAAATGAAGATCAAGACATGACCACAATTGATTAAAAGTCTAAAAGAAAGATGAAGGAAAACCCTCTCAAACTCATAATGCAACCTAAAAATGCAAATTAACATGAAGTCTAACAATGCAAGCTACATGAAAATGCAAAGGTGTACTTGCAATAGAGAAACTATAAGATAGGATTTTGTGTTCATAATTTATTAAGAATATAGAGGAAATTATTTTCATCATTGGGCCATTATTAACGAACATTAGAAAATCACACAATCATCACTAGTCACAAGCGCAACTATGAAGATATGAATGTGATATATATCATATTAGAATATGGAAAGATTATAACATAATCAAAGACATAAAGGTCAAGATGACTTTGATGTTAGCTTACCCAATTTAATGTAGTAAGATCATGCTCGCATCAAGGCATAGATGTTGGGATGACCATAAGAATGGTTATGCAAAAATAGTCAAGGATGATGCCTCAAATCTCCTAAGTGTTTCAATGGGACAACAAGAGACACTCTAGAGTTTTAAGACCACACCCATAGGAAAAAAGCAAAGAAAAAATATGCCCCATGCCCCAAGTCCTCTAGCTATGCATACTAGAGATACTTATTAGACAAGGACAGTCAATGAAAATTAATAACAGTCAACATACAAAGAAAAGATCATGACATAGCTCAAGCATTAAGTATTTGTGTTTTCAAAATTTAAGTGTGTTAACTAATACTGAGTTATGAGGATAAGGATTGAATGATTGCAAGTAGGTAAGATCACATGAAAAAACTAGGTAAGACCAAACTAATAAGTGTTAAAAAAAAACACTTGATGTTAGGAGGTCTGTTGAAAAATATAGTTAAGGTGGTGTTAAAAAACACTATTTGTGAGATGTCCTAAAGACTAACACATCCAAGAGACCAAAGATAACATAGTTATGCCCACTAGAAAAAGACAAAGACCAATTCCAAACCAAGGAAACAAGGACATGGAATTATGGAGAAAGGCTAAGTGTTGAGGACACACGCGAAGAAATAGGGGTGCAAAGGCCTCAAGTAGCGCCCATTTCTAGGTTTTTAGTACTTGGATCTTAGTGCAATTTTTATTTTTGGAATATATATATTTTTTGGAGATAAATCAAAGGGCCTATTGCTAGGTTTCCACTAAGATGATCATTTTTCAGGACATTTTCCAATTTTTAGAAATTTTGACAATATATCATTTTTTGGATTTTTTGAAATATATCATTTTTTTGGATTTTTTAAATATATCATTTTTTCAAGGATTTTTTTAGGATCAATAAATATATACAAGGGATGCCCCTAGGCATCATGGATAGAACTTCTTTAGGTGCAAGACATTGATAGGATCAAGTAGCTACTCTCCCTCTTTTGTAGATAGTAAATAAGCACCAGACCTAAAAGATATTGTAATGATGTAAGGTCCAAACCAACTAGGTTCAAATTTCCTCTTTTCATCTCTATGTTGTTGATTCTTAGAATTTTCATGTAGGACACAATTTCCCACTTAGAATTCTCTAGGGCAAAGCTTTTTGTTGAAGGCTTTGGACATGTGCTTTTGATAAACCCTTATATGGTCAAATGATACTTTACGTTTCTCATCTAGAAGTTCTAACTCTTGAAGTCTCATAGAACGGTAGTCTTCATCTGAAACTAAACCTTTAAGAGAAACTCTAAGTGAAGGAATCTCAACCTCTAAAGGTAACATTTCTTCAATGCCATATGTCAGGGCAAAGGGAGTAGCCCTAGTAGGAGTACGAATACTCGTTCCATAGGCCCACAAAGCCAGATTTATTTGTAAATACTAATATCTTCCAATCTTATGAATTTTCCTATGTAGGATCTTTAGAATTACCTTATTTGATGCTTTTGCTTGACCATTTCCTTGTGGAAAGTAAATGGAGGACCAATGTTGTTTAATCTTGAGTCTCTTGCAGAGTTGTTTAAGGTCCTTATTTTTGAACTGGCCTTTGTTGTTGGTAATAATCTCAAAAGGCACTCCATATTGACATATGATATGGTTTAGAATGAATAGAGAGACTATTTTTCTTGAAGCAACAAAAAGTGTGATAGCTTCTACCCATTTAGTAAAGTAATTAGTAGTAGTGATAATAAACTTGTGTCCACCTGATGAGTTGGGATGAATCTGCCCAACAAGATCAAAGGCCCAACAATGAAACAACCAATGAGAAATAGAAGGAATGAGCTCCCTACTTAGAGCATGTATTAGGTTACCATATTTTTGACACTTTTCACATGACTTTTCAAAAGCTACTACATCAATCTGCATCGTGGACCAATAATATCCTACCTCAAGCAAATTTTGGGCCATGGAAAGACCATTGGAATGTTCCCCATAGATGCCCTCATGGATGTCAATTAACACTTGATTAGATTCTTCCTTTTCTAAGCACCTAAGAAACATTCCATCTAGACCCCTCCTATACTAATCACCATAGATAAGGGAATGATGAGAGGCATTTCAAATAAGGTTTCTACATTTAGATTAGTTAAAGGTTTCAAGTATAATACTATTATGAAGGTATGAATAAATGACACCATAATGGGATGAATCATGACCAACACAGGTGCAAATAACATGACTTTCTTGGGAATCATAGATAGGATGATGTAGCTCTTCCACAAGGAATTCAAATATGGATTCATGTTGCTCTAACTTAAGAAGTGCAACAAGTGTAGCCATGGCATCAACTACTTTTTTTCCTACTCTAGGGATTTGCTGAAATGTAGCAAATGTGAAATATCATCTCAAGGAATCAACCATTTTCTTGTAAGGTACTAGTTTCTCATTTTTTGTTAAATATTCATCATTGACTTGGTTGATTATCACCTATGAATCACCATAAATGTGTAACTCTATGATTCTCCATTCTATGGCCATCTTAAGTCTGTTTGTTAAAGCTTCATACTCCACAATTTTGTTTGTACATGGGAATAATAACTTATAAGATTTAGGAATCGTGTACCCATGAGGAGAAAAAAATAACACACTAGCTCTTGAACCATGTTGGATAAAGGATCCATCAAAGAACATCTTCCATGCTCTTTTAGTCATATACATGAGGTGCTCATTTGGGAGACGATCAAGTACATCATCCTTAGGTGCCTCAGAGAGGTTTTCATCCTTGGATATGTCCTTTCTTTTTATTTTTTTTGATTTTGACATTGCCACAAAGTGGTTTTCGCCATCATATCTTACTCTTTTTCTTTTATTTTCTTTTTATTTTGCAACTAAGGTACTTGATGTCTAGCTTTGTCATGCTGGTAACCAATTCATTGGTGGAAGAGACTATAGGTTCAATGGAATTCAAGTAATAGGCAATCTAATAGTCATTTTGAAACATTAAGAGCTCAGGTTCTTGATAGCATTGGGACCAATCAATAAGGTCAGGATGAACAAGGGGTGAGTCAATGACTGGTTCAAGGTTGTGAATGTGAATGGTTTCATCTCTAGTGATCGAAAAGTCGCAGTTTGGAAAGTAACTTCCTAAGCGACCGAGCAACATGTGAGTTCAAATCCTCTAATCCTACATGTGGCTCATTAGTTACTTTAGGTTGAGAACTATAAGAGTGGATGGCATCAACATCCATGTCAACCATGGAAGGCTTTAAGAAGGAATCCCATTCATACTCATGTGAACTCATTTTTGAACTTCTACTAGGGTGCTTACACCATGAAGGCTTGAGACACCTTGATGTGGAAGCTTGAATATCATCAAGGGTAACACCTTCTCTTTCCATTAAACTATCTAAACTTGATTCATTTTGTTCCACAATTGCAACTGTCTCATGAGTAACTGCACTATCTAAATTCTCCCAAAGGAGACTAGTGGAAGGAACTCAATCTTCACACATATCTTGTTGATTTTCCAAATTAGGTACATATTTTGGTTCATCTTCACTATCTAACTTCTCAAGAATAGTAGTGTTCTTATTATAATTTTCAAATCCTAGGCCAACCATCTCCTTAGACTTGTGTCCAAAAAGAACATGATCAAGGGATTCAACTCTAGCATCCAATCTATGACTTAGAGGGCCATATCTAAGATAGCCCATCTGTTTGACAAAAGTATACCCTCTTCCATAGGAGAGGGAGAGAATTTCTCATTGCACATATATTTCTTTTCTTCATAAATCCAATCTCTAAGAACTATGCTCTCTTTCTCGTATTGAATACGCACTGATAACTGTACAAATGTGTCAAATAATGTCATGGCTAAAGAGGAAGATCTCATTTCTTGTGAAGGTTTTCCATAAGACCTAGGAAACATTTGGTAATGTTGCA
The DNA here is from genome assembly GCA_028749045.1 of Cupressus sempervirens. Lineage (NCBI taxonomy): Eukaryota > Viridiplantae > Streptophyta > Pinopsida > Cupressales > Cupressaceae > Cupressus > Cupressus sempervirens. The sequence continues at coordinate 918,798,295 of CM053789.1, read as the reverse complement.
AGGTAGTTGAGTTGATACCCTCCCATGCTAAGGTTTGTTGATTTGAACTTGTCTCTACATTCAACTAAAGTTGTATCAAAATCATTTTCTTCTTTGTTGAGGGGAACATGAGTAGTCGCTGAAATTGAGTTAATAGATAAAGTATTATCCCCAGGTATACAAATCTATGTTTTGTTGGAAGGTAACTTAACACACTAATGATAGGTAGATGACACTACTTGCATATCATAAATCCATAAACTACTGAGTAATATATTGTACACAAGGGGACCAATGTCAACTATTTGAAATAAAATATCTTTCTCAATAGGGCCAATCCTGACAGGAAGGATGGCCAAACCCTTTGAACTTCTTTTAGCCTCATCATAGGCTTTCATAGTGATCTTTCTTCATTTATCTATGAATTGTTCAGAATAACCCAACATCTTTAAAAGACTCAAAGAATAAATACTAAGCCCAACACCCCCATCTATCAACATGCACTTAACATGGGTTTTGTGAATCATGACTTCGATATGGAGAGAAAGATTATGTGGGTGACTCAAAGATTTATCATATTCCTATAAAAAAGTGAGGTAATGAGGGCTAGAAATATGATTAACCATGTTCTGGAATTGATCAATATCCAAATTGTTGAGAACATTCGTTATGTGCAAAACATCCTCAAGGACTTTCTTATGTCTCAGAGACAACTCTAAGAGCTCAAAGATCAAAATCTGAGCTAGGGTTCTTTGTAACTGATCAAAAAGACTATAGTTTATTGCTATTTTTAAGGTAACATTCTTAGATGTCACTTTCTTTGTCTTACTTGGTTGACTTGAATTGGGTCCTCTAATGACAAGGGGACCTTGACTTTGTGTTACAACATTGAGACTTTGAGATGACACTCTAGAGTGAGGAACCCTTAGCACCAAGATGAGTTTTTCGTCAAAGATAGGAGGAGAGTTCATGTCTAGATTATAACCGTAAGGATATTTATTTCTCATCATGTTGACATTTTCTTCTACTACTTCAAGCATGTTGACAACATTCTCTGCATTTGCATAGGTGTAATTGATCTCAGCTTTTTCATTCTTAGGTTTAGAGGTTTCCCCCTTATTATACTTGGGAAAAGGTTCTTTTAAGGCCTTGTGATCAACATTAGTGTTCAATCTATCCACTTGAAGCTTACTATTCTCAATAAGATCCTGAATGATATGCTTGAGTTTCCCACAGTTTTCAATATCATGTCCAATGCCATTATGAAACTTGCAATAGGCTTTCTCATCCCACCACCATGGCTTAACCTCAGGTATATGGAACTTTGCAGGATCAAAAGGATGTACCAAGTTGCAAGCAATAAGCTTTGTCAATATCTCATTATATGATTCACCAAATGTTGCAAAATCTCACCTTTCTTGCTTTGGCCTATCTTGGTATCTTGGTATCTTGGCTTACTTCCTTGTTGATTAACACTAACCAAATGAAGGTCACCTTGATCATTAGATTTGGAGGAGTCCACAACTCCATCATTTACCACTTTCAATTCCAATATGAATTCTTTCCTTTATCTTTGTTGTTGTTACTTTGGCCATTGTTGTTATTGTTTCCATGTTTGGAAAAAAATCCTTATTCTTTCAAAGCATCCTTCATTCTAAATGCAGTTTCAACTATTATGTAAAAAGACTCAAAAACCATCTTCTTAACTTCATACCACATTTTGGGAATCATGTTGCTAACAATGATTTCAATGTTCTCTTTTTCAGGGATAGTCCTAGAGTAGTGAGAGCATTGTTGTCTCCATCTTTGCAAGAAAGTGACAAAGGATTCTCCTTGATTTTTCTTCATGTTACACAAGTCCAATAGGGTGAAAAATCTTGAAAGGTTGTATGCAAAGTGTTGAAAAAATATTTGAACAAGCTCTTTAAAAGTTTTAATAGTAGGAGTTATGTTGGTGAACCATTCCATTCCTTGACCCTTAAGACTCCTTGGAAACAATCTCATAAGGTAAAATTCTTCGTGATGAAATTCAAATCTCATGGTATAAAACTAATGCACATGATCACTTGGATCCCCATTCCCATCATACTTGTCATATTGGGGATCTCAACTTTTCTAGGAAAGTCCTTCATATCAACACTCTTATCAAAAGGGTTAGGAAAAATTGAATCAAGTGAGAAGGAACTCTTAGGTGCCATGAACTTGTCCACTGTACTCTTCACTTGATAAAACTGTTCTTCCAAAGATGGATCTTTCCTCATAATATTTTTATCTACATCATAGTTGTAGGGAACTTTAGCACCCTTATCAATTAAATTATTTAGGAATGCATCTTTGTTTTGATATATATACTTCTTCACACACTCTTGGAAAGAAGGATCTTGTTTCATTCTCATGAAATCTAGAGAGTCATGGTCAAAATTTGAACTACCTCCTCCATACTGTGAACCATGGTGAGTACATTGTGAAGGTTGTCTTGAAATCCTAGGAGGTGTTGGTCTCCTATAATGATCATGTCTTGAAGCCACTCTTTCTATAGGGATAGGAGATCATGAAGGTGTTCTTGAACGTCTTCCACTTAATGAAGTCTTAGGAGGGGTGGATGGAGGAGAGTTGTTTCCACCATTAACACACATGTTGTTAAATTTATCATTAATTTGTTGAGCCAAGAGTCTATCGTGCTCTTCTTGGAAGGTTTTCCTTTCTATCTCCAACAAGGCTTGTGTCTACAACTCTAGGAGTCTAAATTGTTCTTCCTTTGTAACGTGTTCATCTAGTAAGGATTTCTTTTCATGTTCAATTCTCTTAAAGTCTTTCACTCATGTATTTTCTAGGTGTCTTGAGTAGTGAACTTGGTCTTGAATGTCTAAACAAGTTATTGGTATATGTTGTAGTCACATGAGTGTCATGAGGTTCATCATCTTGATTTTCATGTTATGATGGTTCTTCTTGATAAAATTTCCTTTTATCTCTTTCAGCCCTTTGGTGTGCATCCAGATATCTAATTGAGATAAGGGGTGAGACTGGTTGATTCTCATGAGAGAAACTGCCAAACAAAATGGTATCTTGGTATTTTCCAAATATGTCATCAAGGCATTCATCCATTTCTTCCCTCTCCCATCGAGTCATCATGTAACTCATATCCATATACAAGTGAGAAGGTGCTAAGGGTGTACTTGACTCACTAAGGTTACTCTTGGGATCAAACAAAACTTTCGAGTTATTCTTGGGTGATTGATCAAATGCGGGTTCTTTTCCCTTACATCTTTGGTGAGTTTTAACTAAGGGTAATTGGTTAAAGACTACTTGAGGTTGTTTTCCTTGATCTACTTGATGTCTTGTTATAACCATCACGAAAGAAAAGGTACTAGGTGATAGGATGATGCTAAGAAATGTTGGTACCAAACTATGATAGAAAAAACACTCACTTGTCCAAAAGAGAGATGATAAGATAGTTTTTTTGCAATAGGCATAAAAAAATACTACCACAGAGGTGCCTACTACTTTGGGTGAATACCCTAGCACATATGGATCAAGAGGATGATTTACTCAAATTATAATTAATTGAAATTAAATTTTAATGGAAGTGAATGGATAAGAGATTACTAAGACTCTCCAAGCATGTTATCAAAGAATCCAAAGGTTTATCTTCTCAACAAGGACATTTTCTATCTCACCGACTCAAAGAAAAATCACTCATAAAATTAAAGATTACTAATTCAAGAGGTCAAAAAACAACAATCCAAGGTGTAAACAAGCTTCCAACAGCTGGATAGGTGACCTAATTTGAATCAGATCAACCAAGGAGGACTAGAAATGATAGGATAACAAATTGAGAAAGGTTTCAACTCAGGAACTTAGTTTTCTTGTTCATTTTAATTGACCAACTAGATGCATCAATAGGTTTTTATCATAAATTAGGCACACAAGACAACACTTTGGGAGTTCAAGCAAATGTCTACAAGCAATGGGCAAGGGACAAAGCAACTTTGCACATAAACAAGAATATTATCTTAGTATGAATCTAATCCCTAGAACCACTACTGTGTATGTTCTCAAAATGTTTTCCAATCATGCACATAGTCCTAGAAAAGAGAAATTGGGCTACATTATGGTTCTTAGTAATGGTCAACTCTACAACTCTTGCAATCTCAAGTGGGCAAAATCCAATCTCGGTGCACTAAGGTTTTGACACATTTCGAGAATTTAATCAATCAGAGATGCTAAGGAAATCTATTAGCCCAAAAAAAGACTACACTTGTGGAGATTTCTTCCATAAGGACATTAATATAGTGGGTGTTGCTACCATGACAAAAGTGGATACTGTTGCTTGAGGTTCTGTCCATGTGGTTTACCCAATAAAGGGAGTGTCCACCATGGTTAACCCTCTCTAATCAAGGAAGACTCACAAAATTCAACCACATGCAGACTTAGTTTGGATTCAAGGGTTCCAAATTTTTGATATGCCTAAAAGGGAATAGAGCATACTCCTCTAGCCTCTTCACCTCACTAAAACATAGTAAATAGATTTATTGATACACTTGAAATTACTTCACTAAGGTTTGGAAAGCCAACAACAATCACCACCAATCTCAAGAGAAAAAGTACCAACAAATATCAAAGACAAACCAAGCAAGACAATGAAATGATATCAAATTCTTCCCTACCTACAAGGGGATCTATCGCCAAGAACAAATTCATATGTAAGGAAAATGAATGAAGCTCACTCTCTCAAGATCACCACAAATAGTGTTCGTAGGGTCTAATTACTATGTAAAACATGTATGTAGGAAACCAAATCTAGATCCAATTTTAGAGCACCAATCGAAACGTGAATTATGAAAGCATGTAAAAAACTTGAACCAAACACACAAGAGGTTAAATTTTAATTCCAAAGTTCAAATTTTATAAAGATGTATAAGAATATCTTTGATCCAAAGCAACGCATGCATATTACTCCACTAATCTAACAAACCAAGCAAGCGCTCCAAGCAAACAACAAGCAAACCGATACAAGATAGTTATGTCTTATGCACACCCTAGGGTTAGATCTAAAAATCTGATTGTTAGGAGTAATAATAACTAGAAAATAACCTAAATGAAAATTCACATCATGAATTGAACCATGTGAAAATTAAATGCAAGTTAATCATTAAATGCCTTTTTTAAAAAAAAAAAACCTAGTCAACAAGATTGGACCTATATGTTATGAATTCAAACTCAAAACCCTAAATACAACAAAAAAGACCCCTATTAAAAAATATAAACCTTTCAATTTTTTTTTATAATTTTAGAAAAAAATTTGCATTTGTTCCCTAAGGATCCATTTTGTCGAAACAGACCAATTTTTGTACATCGAGTGTTTGAGCCCTCATATGTTCTCTAAACTCAAAACACAAGGAAACATCCCTATTTAAAATTAAGAGACCTTTCCAAAAATGTAGAAGTTTTTGAAAAATTCTCTAATTTATGCCAAAATTATTTTTCATGAAAAATAAAGAAAAATTTATAAAAACTATGAATTACCTCAAAAAAATCTGAATTTTTAACTAAAGCTTCTCTAATATATCTCCAACCTACAAAAATAAATTTAGACTAAAAAATAAAGTCCTTTGGGAGATATGATCAAATCTTTAAGATCTAGGGTTTTTTTATCTCCAAACAAATCTGCATAAGGAGGTTAGCTCCAAAAATAGCCAAAACCAACATGTAAAGGTGGGTTTCTCCATGGTGGGTGCCAAAAATGTGTGCTAAAATGTTGACACACTTCTATGAGTTATTATATCTAAGATTGCTCAAGAATGAGATCTCAAATGGTGATTCATAGCTCTCTATTCCTGGAGTGCAAGGGTTTGTAATGGAGGCCCTCAGTTTGACCTAGTTTATGCCCATGAAAATACACCATAAAATGAGAGATTAAAAGAGGAAAAGAAAGAATGCTAGTCTCCATAATCATCAAATATGCATGCAAATGAAGATGCAAGCTAATCTTAATGATAACGCGAAGCAATGCAAGAAAGGAAATCTAATCTATGAAAGGAAATAATAATGCAAGATTAATAGCAATTAAGTACTCAGTGGTTCATCCACTTTTGCCAAAAAAAAAAAAAATGCAAGATTAATCTATGAAAGTAAATGTGACTCTAAGATAATTTAAAAATTCAAGGATGAAACATGATGATGGAAGCCATGGATGCATGAGAGAAGAAGACAAGAGGAGAGAAGTTGTAATGAGGCTCCAATGTGCAAACCCTAATGTTCAAAGTCCTCCAAAATCACTCTCCAAACTTGTAGCATAACAATTCTATAACAACTAACATCTCCCCAAATGAGAAGGAGAGGGCTCCTTATATAGTCAATTGTGGAGGTGGGAGGCTTCTCACAACCAATATGGGATAATAAGGCTTGATCCGTGTGAGATAAAATTCCACCAATGAGAAAAGAGGAGTGATTGATAAGAAAGTGGAAAGAGGAAATTAAGGAATCTCACTTATGCATTTAAGTGTAGAGAAAAAATATTTATTTATTTATTTTTAGTTAATTTATTTCCTTTTTTCATCGTAAAGAGAGATTTAAGTGGATATTTTATTTAATTAAAAGGGAGCAAGTTCTTTTAATTAAATAGGAGCTATTTTATTTAATTAAAAGAGAAGTTTTTTAAAAATTAAATAAAACTTAGAATAAGATGATCAAACCTCAGGAAATATTGAAATAATTAAATTAATTGCAATTTGATCAAGGAAAATGATTTGAATTGATTCAATAAATTTTTGCAATGCATTGATTCAGGAAATTGATAAATTGGAGAATGTGGGCCCATAGTCTAGGTGACCATTTTAGGGTGCATACAACCGCTTAATCACAATCGTAGACATTAGATTCAATGTGTTTAGTCAATCAAAATATAGCTACACCTTGAAATTTGTGCTCATCTCCAGTATGTTAAATATCCTTCATCAGATCTTCATTATATTTCTCAAGTTGTAGATCTTGTAACTAACTTTGACTTTATCCTTGGAACTTCTCGAACATTCTTAATTTTCATGAGAAGTTTGCCCCAAATTAATTTTTTTTTTGTTCTTCACTTGGTGAACATCACAACTTTAGTTGGGCAATACATCACTCAATTAACACTAAAAATTAACTCTTCCTTGTCAGGTAGTCAGTGACAACTATAATAACTCGATTAATATGATATCTCTCCTTGCACTGACCAAATTGTTATGACCTTCATCACAACATTACATGATTGAAAAATAATAAATCCAAAATTATACCATCATAGTCCAATTCTTTCAAGTACTCATTGAATACCAACTCTTGTCAACTCTTTCATCATCATACTTTCTCCAAATCCTCTTCATCAATCAAATAATATGGTATTCTACTAAATTAGAACAATGACTCACCAACAAAGGCTTGGCATCAATGACAACATGACAACTGATATGACTATTTTACATACAATAACAACATTATTAGTTGGGGCTAACAAAGGGATCCATTGGTGGTGGCACATATGACTTGCTAAAGAAAAATTAATTACTTAAAATTCCAACTCCAAGTGGGGTGCTTAGGAAAGAGTAGAGTGTAACCCTTGAGTTTTGTGCATATGTATTTTGACATTCTTCAAGTTGGATTCTTGAATAAGTACTTTAATATTTTATTTCAATGATTATTTTTATTTTAGAGCTTTTCTGGAGGCTTAATTGATTTAGTGGGAAGCAGAAAATCCCCGGGTTGCTTTGGGAATGAGAATTCATGATTCATTTTTTTGACACATTGTTGGCTCTTTTTGAAATTCATCTTATTTTCCAAATGACTTTCATGAAATTATATAAATTGGAACTCTAGGAAAGTTAAAAGAGGTAAAACAAATAGAAATAAATGGAAGAATGAGATAGAGATTTTGATGTCTAAAATTATTTAAGAACACAAGTGTTATTTAATTGGAGGAAAATAGGACAATAAATGTATTATCAAATTGTAATCTTGATTTAAAAATTTGTACATACTTGGCCTTGCTTCTTGTTCAACTTTTTTCTGTAAGTGTTTATTCATGTAAGTAATGTGTTATGTTATGAATTACTAGTAATTTTTGGTTTTTATATTTTCTTATTTAAACCCATAAAATATATTCATGATTATTAAATACATTAAGAATACTTAATTTTAGATTTTCACGTAAATTTTACATTTTATTTTATAGTAGTATAAGCTTTGCATCTCTACAATAAAACTAGTTATTAATTTTTTTTGCAACATTTGTTATTAGAGCTAGATTTCTATATAATCTATTAGAATTGTAGGAAGTATTTTTCTAAATATTCATTGGAATGTTGAATAATTATGGTCTATAATAATTTTAGATAACTAAGAGGAGGGGATGGGGGGATTTTTCACAAACATTAACACTTTAAACTTTCAAATCACTAGCTTGGTAAACATATCAAACATTCAACTTAATCTTTCCACCAAATTGTTAACTTCATATATTGGGTATTAGAGTAAACTTCAAGTATAAACCAATTTGTAACAAAAAATAGTAAACATCAAATTAACATGCAAAAAAAGAAGCATCCAGACAATTTGACACAAGTATTTAACATGAAAACCCTATTAAGGAAAAAATGACCTAGAACTGGAAACCCAAAAAATTCACTCTTTTGAAGTGAGTTTTGTTAGAGCCAACCTTGTTAAAGGTAACATACACATTTTTACCTTGTAAAAAATAAAAAAATAAAAAAAAATCTTTTAACAATTGAAACTAAACCAATCCAATCATTTGCATCCTTGCAACATCAAGGTTTTAGATGCATTCATGCAAAGTTAGGAACACTTCATTTTTGGGAATTTAAAAAAAACTTCAAGTTTCCATTTCAAAAGGTTCAATATCAACACTAAGTGCACACTAAAATCTAAATCAAATTCAAAGCATCAATCAAGGATAAAATGAACCTCATTTGCAAATATTTTAAAGTCCTTTTAAAAATCTCATGAAAACTAAGAGTCCTAAATGGTTGCCAAAATTGTCCTAAAAGCTTTGTTATTTGTTCCAAAAAAATGTCTTGTTGAAAAATCTTGAATGTTTCTTAGGTTTTTCATGCATCAAAACAATCTAAGAATATCATTTTTGGGCTTAAAACATGCAATCTAGAACACAAAATCTTGAATGAAAACCAAAGTCCAAAGAAGTCATTTTCACTTTTGAGTCAAAAATAATCTTGAATGATCTAAGGTTAAAACAAAGCACTTCAAAGTTCTTAAAACAACACACAAAATCTCAATCTTGAATGCTCAAAGGAAAAAACTTGAATATTTAATCACTTGTTTTTGAATGCATGTTGCTAAAATCACTCTTGAGTGCCATGGATTAAAATCAAGTTTGTTTTTTTTATGAATGCATGATTAAAACAAAAAATCCAATCTTGAATGCAAAAGGTCAATTAATCATTACAATATCTCACACTTCATCTTTTGGGCCATAAAAAGAATCTACATTTTAGAAAATTTCTAAGTTATAAAAATAAATAAAGACACTTTGAGTGAATTTGTTGTTGGAATCACCCTCTTTAATCACCCATCATTCTAACCATTGGTTGCAATATCAACACCATATATGGGGATGGGTCTACCTAAGAAGGTGTTAAGTTCTCCACAAAAATCAAACTCCACTCACTTGAGTTTTTATTGGTTTTTCTAAGTTAGAACATTTCTTGAATGTACATTATCTCGCTAACACTTCATTTGGGCATAAAAATTGAATAAATCTTGACGTGGAGGCCCTTTGGGCACGCGCTTGAAATCAAACTTTACACACATCTCTATTTTGGGCTTAAAATAAACTCACACTCAATCTTGAATGCCTTAAAGAAAATCAATCGATACTTGATGTGGAGGGCCTTCGGATGCGCGCTTGAAACTGAGTTTTACACATCTTTATTTTGGGCTTAAAACAAACTCACACTCAATCTTGAATGCCTTAAAGAAAAATCAATCGATACTTGACATGGAGGGCCTCCAGGTGCATGAGTTTACTTTTGTCGACCCTAAATCTTCTTGGTGTATTCATTCTTCGATCGATTTTACTTTTGTTAACGATTCAAGTTGGAATTGAACATTTGCATCCTAAACATGTGTGTTTGCAAGGTCTAGATCATAAAAACTTAAGCGTCAGTTCGAAAAGAAATCTGTCTTTTAGCCCAAGATCATCCAAGTCTTGTCTCCCCTTGTCATCTTTCGAGGCCATCTTGGGTGCATAAGATTAGGATCCAAAATCTTGTTTAAATTTTAGGAGGCCTGCTTGGAGATTTCATCACCCCTTGGGATGATCTTAACTCTAGCGTTCTGGTGGAGTATAAAGATCGGGAGGTGAATCCAAAGAAACCTCTCTTGTGATCAAGATTTTGTCACTCGGGCTAAGACTCAAGGAACTTTATACCCTTGAGAAGTGAAAGAGGAGAAGTGGGTTACCGCTCCTCTCGGCTGTGTGACATCTTTTTGTTTTTGTCTATGGATTTGGGCCTCATGTACCTTGGGTATATCGAGGACTCCCTAGCTAAACCAACTGTCAGCCTTGCAGACAACCATCTAGGGTGTTAATGTGTTTGAAGTGACTGATCAAAAAATTTATAAAACATACACACTTCTTGGCACAAGTATCACATTCTAAGAATCAAAAACTTCTATCTAGTTGTTCCTATCTATTGCTTGATTTTTTACTTGTTGAATGAATGTTTGCCAAACTTGGTCAATCTTAGCTTAGGGCATACTTAGCGTAGTCACTGCCTATTCCAGAAGTTGAACGAGTTGAAGAAAAACAACCAAAATCTCTCTAAGCCAAGAAGATTCAGAAATTTATGTCAGAACAACCCAAACCTAAACAGAAGTTTCACAAAGCCAAACTCAAGCCATCTTAGGCATACCAAGAAATTGCAGCTAAGAAAAAGGAAGTAACACCAAGCCCTCGAATTGCCAAACTCCACAAAGCAGAAGATAAAGCTACCGACGAAGCCCTTCAAGATGCCTGGTTAGATCGCACTATCAAATTTAGCAAGCATCCAGTTGTTAACCCTGCTTATGCCTTACCAACTAGGCATGATTTCTATTATTAGACCCCCTTGTTCCTCCACATCTTCTTGCATAAGCTCCACTTTAGAGTCATCCTTGTAGGTAAGCTAGCCACCCTTAGTCATCCCCTTAAGAATTTTGGCTCACCCATCTCATTTAGATCTTTGCCTTAGAACCAAACCAATCCCCTCAAACCTAGCTAGCATCCCAAAACCCTAAACGTCACATCCAAGCCTTCAAAATTGTTGTCACCTTGCCAAAAGTCTACCATTCCTACCATCTTGCAAATCCACCAGCCTCACCAAGGTTATCCCTTTGACAGAGCTTTGTCTAGGGTAATCTAGCTTTGTCACTTGTCATCCCTCATCACCTTGAGCTAAAGGTTGTGATCCACAAGTGGTCAATCTCGTGTTCTTCCTAAAGGATCATTAGGCTATCCTTAAGTTGACACAATCACCACCAAGCTTGCACATAGGAAAGAAGACCTTTCATGATTTGGTGAAACATCTTTGAAGTTAGAATCAGCAACCCAATCCTCCTTAGGTTTTTCATATAGCTTTTCCTCAACCTAGGAAATAATTTGCATAGAAAAGCCTTCCCCCTTTACATCCATCAGCATTGTTGCATCTCATCCCTAGGAACATTTTCATGCCACCCGTTACTCACTTAGCCAAGAAGAAGGAAATAGTGGAGCCCTATCATTTGGATCAAACAACATCGCTCCCCTTGAGCACTCAACCATCCTTCAACCTAGAGAACACTATACCATCACCTTTTGACATTAAAGCTTTCATGAACCAACCAGGAAATGCAATATTGGTGAACGCCATTATAGACAAGAACAAAGAAATAATCATGGCTAACTTTCGAAGGGACAATATAGGAGCCTTCGACTTTGGAAGACCTCCTCCCTTATCAGATCTATCTCACTTGTTGTTTGGGTAGTTGCCACCACCCATAGGCTCTTATGATTTAGATTATCCTCAATATGTGCCAAAAAAAGAGCCTCAAGCCAATCCTTTTGATCCAACAGACCCAAACATACCATCCTCCACCCAAGTTTAAATCTCCATTTCGCAAGCCAATCCAGCCACCACCACTCCACCCTTGGTTCATACCTTGCCACTCCAAACTATCTTTGCCCAAAACACCTCACCATTAACTCCCTTCACTATTGCTGCCGTTGCTCTCCAACCCAACCTTCCAAATCCGCCCATCTCCCAAATCAGTGCTAGCATCTTTGGCCAACCTCAGCAATATACAACAGGGATGCCACCCATGGGGCCAAGTAATCAACCTTTCATCACCCCCAGCTTGTTTACCTCAGCTCAAAACACAATTCCATCATTTTCACTAGGTCCTTGGAGCTTAGTGCCATCAACCACAAATCCACAAGCTACTACCCTCACTCCACAAAGCTATCAAACCCCACAAGCTACTACTAATGTTCTACCAAGCTCTCAAGTGACCCAAGCTCCTGCCACCACTCTACCAAGCTTTCAAATCCAGCCACCAAGCTATCAAACCCCATCAGCTCCATTCCCACCACCTCCACCACCAACTAATCCATTACCTCCTATTACCAACTATTTTTCTATACCACTTCTAGGGGGTAATCCACCACCCCCTCCAGCCAAAAATTATTAGCAGATACCTTCCCAAATGGGGGCACAACCCACATATATTGGTCAAACTCATCAAATCCAAAGTCATGTTCCACAAGCTCCCCGATCCTTTCCCCAAGCTTCACAACCATCTTATACCTTACCTCCACAAAAAAATCCATTTATCCCACAGCCAGCTTATGTTCCTCAATCCCAACCTCAAATCCAATATTAGTAGCAATCCTTGCAACACATGTAGCAATATGTGCCACCTCCACCTCAGCAATCCATCATCCACCATTCAGTTGCCCAAGAAATGTACAATCCCTATTAGCAAGTCCCCCAAAGCCATCCCTATTCAGTAGCCCCATCTAGCACATACCAACCTCAGAGTGCTCCTACATTGGGGGCACCCAAGCCATCATCCATCAATTCAGAATGGGAAGAAATGAAGACAGATCTGAAAGCCATCCAAGAAGGGAATGATTCAAAGATATTCAAGTTTGAGACTGTGTGTCCTTATGCATTTGATAGAGCCATTACTATGACTCCATTTCCCAAACACTTTGAGATACCCAAGTTTGAAAAATTTAGAGGAAAAGGAGACCCTATCACACATATCAAAGAATTTTACATGCACTGCCAAGAAGTGGCATACAATGACATCTTCCTCTTGTGTCTCTTTCCCAAAAGCTTGGCTAGACTAGCTTTTGAATGGTTTTATAGAATCCCACATGGCACAATTAAAAACTTTACTGAATTGTTTGAGGCATTTGTAGCCCAATATGCCCATCTTGTTGAAACAGAGCTCTCAATAGTTGATCTTGTCCACACTAAGCAAAAAGGTGGAGAAAGCCTTCCCAAATATATGCAAAGATGGCAAACCCTTACCACCCGCATATCTTGCACCTTGCTAGAATGCCATTTGGTGAAAATGTTTATTGATAATGCCCATCCCAGCTTGGCTCACCACATGACCATGAACTGTTTGCAGACCTACAAAGATATCAAAGAAAAAGGAATGATCCTTGAGCAAGGACTCATTAAAGATGGTGTGGTCAAGATTTACAAAGAAGCCAACCAAAATCAATCACATTCCAATAAAAAGTCTAGGTATTGGAACAAAAACAAGCACATTGCAATAGACAGTGTCACTGACACGAGAAATGTGACTATTGTTGGTCCTTCCCAAAATCAGTCCAACCCATCGTATCAATCAAACAATCAACAAGCTATCAACTACCAACAACAAAATCACCAAAGCTATCAAAGCCACAATCCAAGAACCAACTTTCAAGGGTCTAGCAATCAAGCTAATGCCATCAATGTAGCTGTAGGACCAAAGCCCAAGTTCCAACCTACACCTAGAAATTATACACCCCTTGGTCAGCCATTGGATGTCATTTTTGAAAAATTGACTAAGGAAAACCTCATCAAATTTACTCCTACCCAGCAAATTGACCCAGGCCAATCCAAAGATGCATGGTACAAAGACAGTGAGTACTGTGCAAATTTAATAGGGTAAAAGGTCACACCACCCTCAGATGCATGAAACTAAAAGATTATGTGCAGGACCTCATTGATTGGAAAGAAATCACGATTGGTGCCCAAACCTCTCCCAATGTAGGCTTATAGATTTATCAAAATGCTTTTCCTCCTCACAACAACCAAAATCCTAGAAAAACACCTATCCAAACCAAAAACAACAACACCAACAATCGCCAGCCAAACCAACAGCATGGGAAGAACAATGACCACACTTATCCTATATAGACTATGGTAGCCTCATAGGTTGTATATCCGAGAAAGAGCCTTTTGTCAATGTTATCAATATCCAAGGACCAAACAATGAGTGTGTAGTGACCACTCGAAGAGCACAATTTAACATTGCAGGCCCACCAGTTTCACCAGCACCATCAGCTCCATCAAAAATTTAGTACAATATATTGGAACACCTCGAGAACATGCCAACCCAAATCTCCATTTTAGACCTTCTCTGCACCAGTCCTCTATACAAAAAAATCCTTGATAGTGATCTCATAGAATCCTGTGTCCCTTCAGATATCAATGCTACTAATTTTCATAATCTCATTAGACACCTATCCTCCTCATGTGCCCTATCATTCAAACCCATTGACATACCTGTGGTCGAGCAGGATCACACCCTTCCACTTTGCATAGCCATCATGGTATCCAACTTCGTCGTAAAAAGAGTAATGATAGATCATGGATCAGCCGTGAATATTTGCACCCTAATATTCATAAAAAAAGCTAGGTATACTGAGGCAGATATCATCAGTGAGGTTATCACCATCAAAACTTATGACAACTTGGAAAGAACCACAGAAGGAACTATTTTGTTGCCAATCAAGGTTGGGTCAGTCATCCAAGAAACACTCTGCCATGTTATTGATCTAAACCTACCAGTTAACATACTCCTTGGTTGCCCATGGATTCATGCCATGAAAGCCATTCCATCCACTTACCATCAGTGCATCAAATTTCCGCATCAAGGCACTGAGGTAACCATCCATGCTAATCCAGAACCCTTTTCTTACTGCAATGTGGTTGAAGCTTCATATACAAACCATTGCCCTGGAATTGATATCGGCATAGTCATCGCCAACTCATCCCACACTTGTAATGACCTAGAAACCATCCTCACCTCCACCATATCTACCGTAAAGATCAATAACAAAGGCTATGGAGAGTATAGTCTGTCAAATGCATTTGTTGTTGGGGCACTCCCACACGATCCACACGCCCATGGACAATCGACATATCAAAAAGCTTAGGTGATTCCACCTCCTCAATACAAAACATTTGGCCCAACAACCTTTATATCCTCGAAAGTCCCTCTTCATGAGGAGCTCACTCTAGATGTCAACAATTGGTTACATAAGGATGCACCTCCAAGAAATCAAGCACGCCTTGATCACTTCAGCCAGAAGTATCCCCACAAACATAAGCTTATCACTGACAAATGGAACTATCAAGGTGGTGGTCTAGGACCAGAAGAAAGAGGCATGTAGTGCCCCATCGAAGCACACAAGTGGAAATCGAAGTCAAATCTTGGCTTTGCAATACCCACAACTAGGGATACTAATGAGAACGATCACGCTTTTTTAAACATTCACCGTGACCTTGTCAAAATTGAAGACATTCATAAGGAAGTTGAAAAGAGAGCCTACGATGATATCCCAGACCAAATCTTCCTCAGAGACTCTGTTCTCCAAGAACTATCCATCCATTTCATTGACCTACCACTCGCCCATCCACAACTCATAGATTGGAAGCAACAAAGCATCATACACATTGATGAGTTCACATTAGAGGAAGTGCTTCTGAGATTCATGGGAGCCGAAACTCCTAACAAGAAAACAAAGCCAGATTCTGCCTATATCTATAAGCTAGATCCCAAGGGGTATTTTGGAGAAAATCCCCAACCTAGTTCTGATACACCCAAAATTGGAACTAAGGTGAATCTGGGACTAGCTAAGGCAGTAAAGAGAATCACTCAACAAGAAAATCCAGAGTTACAAGAAGAACATGAGGATTTAACATTGCCTCCTCAAGATAATTGACCAGAGGTGTCTTCTATTCTAATTGAGGATACTAGAGAAGTCAACATCGGTTCTTCAGAGATCCCTAGACTTGTTCACATTGCTGCATCCCTATCACAAGACCAACCTGACCTCCTCTTTGAGGTCTTAAGAGAGAACATTGGCCAATTTACATGGTCATATCAGGACATGCCAGGACTTGATCCAGAGCTTGTAGTTCATCATCTTGTAGTTGATCCAAAGATCAAGCCTGTGAGACAAAAGCTTAGAAAAATGCACCCCAAGGTGGCATTACTGGTCAAAGCTAAATTAGAAAGAATGTTAGCTGCTAAGGTTATTCGACCTATCAACTACTCAAAGTGGATCTCCAACATGGTCCCCGTTACTAAGCCTTTCGGTGACATTAGAATCTGCACTAATTTTAGAGATCTTAACAAAGCTTGTCCAAAAGATGATTTTCCCTTACCCAACATAGATATGATTGTAGACCTTACAGCTGGACATGAAATTCTATCCTTCATGGATGGATTTTTTGGGTATAATCAAATCAAGATTGCAGAAGAGGATCAACATAAGACAACATTCACTACCCCTTGGGGAACCTTTTGCTACAACATGATGCCTTTTGGCCTAAAGAATGCTAGGGCTACCTATCAAAGAGCTATGACAGCCATTTTCCATGATCTTATCCATAGCATTTTGGAGGATTATGTGGATGATATCTTGGTTAAATCTCACACCTTCATGGATCATCTTACTGACCTGGAGAAAGTCTTTGATAGGTTAGCCAGCTATCATCTCATGCTGAATCCAAGGAAATGTGTCTTTGGGATCACATTTGGCAAGATTCTAGGCTTTGTAGTTTCTAAACGAGGTATAGAGATCGACCCCAAGAAGGTCAAGGCTATCTTAGACATGCCTCCTCCCCAGACACTATGACAACTTTGCACTCTTCAAGGAAAGCTTCAATCCGTTCAACACTTCATCTTCGAGCTTGCAGATAAGTGTACGCCATTTGCATATTTATTGAAGAAGGATGAAAACTTCAAGTGGGATCCTTTATGTCAATGTAGCTTCGATCATCTCAAGCAGTATCTCATCAATCCCACTATCTTGGTTCCACTAGTTCTTGGTCATCCCTTGATCTTGTACATATCAACAATGCCTACTGCTCTAGGGGCACTTCTAGCACAGCTCGATGACTACGGTAGAGAAAGAGCCATCTACTACATCAGTAGAACCCTAGTTGGTTATGAATTCAATTATACTCCTATGGAAAAAGCTTGTTTGGCAATTGTTTTCTCAACTCAAAAGCTTTGCCAGTACATGCTAAGTCATACCATCCAACTAGTCTCCAAGATCGACCCTCTCAAGTATATGCTGTCCAAAACAGCACTTACAAGCCGTTTGGCCAAATGGGTTATGCTCCTTAGCAAATTTGACATCTAGTATGTGGACAAAAAGGCAATCAAAGGGCAAGCTATAACAGATCACCTAGTTGATGCACCTCTAGTAGATACATATCCTTTGATCACAGAATTTCCAGATGAGCATATATGTCTAATTGAAGAAAAACCCCCATGGAAACTTTATTTTGATGGCTCATATACATCTCATGGATCAGGGGTAGGAATATTGTTGGTCACACCTCAAGGAGATTACATTCCAAAAGCCTTCAAGCTACAATTCCCTAGCACCAACAATATAGCTGAATATGAGGCTCTCATAGCAGGATTAAAGATAGCTGTGGAATGAAACATCACTAAGTTACAAATCTTTGGTGATTCTTAGCTCATCATCAAGCAAGCCCTAAATGAATATCAAACCAAAGATGAAAAGCTATTACCCTACAAAGAGCTAGTTGATCAGCTAACCCAACATTTTACAAAGCTTCAGTTTACACAAGTGCCTCAAATGCAAAACAAAGCAGCAAACGCTATGGCTACTATCAGCTTGCTCTTGGAAATTCCCTAGACAGTTATGTAGTATGAGTTTTTAGTTGAGTAGCTCACACCTGCCTATGCGAATGACGACTCAAACTATGTTTGTATCTTGGTTGGTCCCCAATCCCCTTGGTACCATGAGATTCACGCTTACCTTAAAGATGGTATCATCTCCCCTCACCTCACATGTACCCAACACCAAAACCTCATCCGAAAATCATCCCGCTATGTTATCATAGCCAGTACTCTATATCGTCGAGGTTATCATGATACTCTCTCTCGACATTTAGATGAAAATAAGGCTACAATGGCATTAAAAGAAGAACACTCTGGACTTTGCGGTGCCCACACGAGTGGTATTGTCCTCACACAACAAATCCTTAGAGTAGGCTACTATTGGCCTACCATTAAAGAAGACTCCTGTGACTTTGTCAGAAAGTGTCTCCCATGTCAACAACATGCAATTCTTGTGCACGCTCCAGCACAAGATCTACAACCTATTGCACCACCTTGGCTTTTCGCTTATTTGGGCCTTGATCTAGTTGGAACTATCACACCTCTCTCATCTGATGGACATAAATGGATAATAACAGCTATAAACTATTTCACTAAGTGGGTGGAAGTAGTCCCCCTAGTCTCAGCTACAAGAGTTCAGGTCTCCAAGTTCATCTTGTACCACATTGTTTGCCGCTTCGACATCCCATCCACCATCTTCACCAACCACGGAGGTAACTTTCAGAATCTCAACATGGAAGAATTGTGTACTTCCCTCTGCATCCATCACCACTTTTCTAGCCCATATTTCCCACAAGGTAATGGCCAGGCAGAGGCAACTAATAAAACCCTCCTCAAAATCCTAAAGAAATTTGTCAATGATTCTGGTTGCGATTAGCACCTACCAATTAATCCTGCCCTATGGGCTTATTGAAATTCCTTCTGTACATCCACAGACACAACTCCACACTCCCTAGTCTATGGTGTTGAAGTGGTACTACCTATAGAGGTTGAACTTCCCTCCTTGCACATATCTTTGCAAGGGCAAATATCAGATGAAGAATACAGAGTAGCTAGACTCACCTAGCTAGATCTCTTAAATGAGAAGTGACAACAAGCCTATGATCATCTCACAGTCTACCAAACTCATCTCAAAAGGAATTTCAACAAGAAGGTACTTCCACGACACTTTTAGCCAGGCAACATGGTCCTCAAAGAAAACATGAAAGTCCAAGAAGATAGAGAAAAGAAAGGTAAGTTTTAACCTACATGGCTTGGTCCTTATGTTGTCATTGCCTCCTTTGGCTCTGGAGCCTATCATATATCTACACTGGAAGGAGAAATCTTGAATGATCCTACTAACATCATTCATCTCAAGAAGTTCTATGCTTAAAGATCTTTGGTATACCCAGCTTTTGAAAATACAAACAAAAAAAAAAATAGTAAAGAGAAATAAGCGTCCACTGGTGAAAACTTGGCAATTCAAGCGCCTTGGATAGGTACCTTGGTGAAAACTTGGTAATTCAGGCACCTTGTGTACTAAGACTAATCCATTATCTATCACTATCCTATCCCTCATCCATCCACTCACCATCCCATAAAATACCTGCTTGTTCCCTTGGTGTTCCAACCAAATATCCAAAATCTAATGAAGTTTGTAAATAGCTCCTATACAACTTGTAAATCTTGTACCTTAGCTTGTAAATCTTGTACCCCAAGTTGTAAATCTTGTACCTCAGGTTGTAAATCTTGTACCCCAGCTTGTAAATCTTGTATCATCCCTTGTATCATAGCTTGTATATCCAAATCTTGTCCAAATCTTGTACCATATTCCAACTTGTATTATATGCCAAATCTTGTATCCTAGCTTGTATCCTATCACATGCACACAAAGAATCTCATTTTCCTTAAGCTTTTTGCAAACCATCTACCTATCTGCCTATCAACTATTGCAGACATCCCACCCTTCACAAACATTTCCATCTCACAAAAACCAAAACATGAACAACCTTGTACATTTGTAACATATCTTGGTCCATTAGCTTGTACATCCTCTTTAGCTTAGTACCATTGTATCTATCCAGCTTTTGTGTTAGTTCCTCCTTGATTAGCATCTTGCACACATCGCACAACCCTTGGTTAGCTATTCTAATGCATCCTTTAGCTAGATCTCCTGTCACCAAAATGTTATCCTTCTTAGTTTAGCTTGCCAAACACATCACTCATCCAAAATATATTAGCTTAGGTGCTCTCTAATAAATCCTTGCAGGATATAGCTTTCCACATGTCTGATCTTGGTCAGTTAGTACCTCATCCTACCCATCTCGTTGGCAAATAGTTCTTTTTTGGATTTTCTCTTTCTTTTGATTTGGAATCTTCTCTTTTGGGTCTTGAAGTATCTTTTCTAAGAAATCTTCTTGTTCCCTCCTCAAGGTTGCCAAGATTTTCCATATCATGGTATACTGTGAATGGAGCAATCGGAGCATAAGGTCTTGATCAGGTCTTTTGTTTGTTTTTCTTTTCTGCTTGTGGGTTACCTAGTGTTGGTTCCACACTGCTTCCTCTGGGATTCATGTGTGATGCTAGAGCAATCCTTGTGTGTTTATTTTGAGTCATTTGGTCAGTCCTCTGGATAGTTGGTGAAAAGGCCTTGATGTTCTTGGTAACCTTGACAATTAACCAACAGTCCTATAGAAAATCTAGTGCTCAACTACATGGTGGTACTTCTCTTTGAAGTATCCCCCTGCTCAAAAAAGCTTCAATGGTTTCCTTCATCTCCATTATCCCCCATCCATATCTAGCATCTGTCTCTCCTACCCCAGCTTATGTATTAATATCTCTTTGAATCAATCTGCACTTTTAGCTTTAGGGATCCACAATCCTAGTCTTAGGGATCCACCAATCCAATCAATCCACTAAGCCTCATCTTTTGAGCTCCACAATCCTAGTCCTAGGGATCTCCAAAACCCATCTTCTGCCAATCTGACTCTTTGAAATCCTATTGCATCAGCTTTATCATCCCATCATCCATCTCCCTATCTTGGATTCCTTTTTATAGCGCTCTGCTCCTTCATCCTCTGCAATCCTTGAGATCTTAAGCTTGCTTCCTCTTGTGCCTCTGATTCTCCCTTTATCATTCTCATGTAGTGAGAGTTTGAGGTAACTAAACCCCTTCTCTTAAGCCAATCTGAGAATCCTTGCTCATCTCAGATTCTTGTACTTTTCAAGAAGTCATCGAGCCTCGCTTTCTCTCCCTGTCGCCTTCTTGAGGGGTCATCTTGCGGTCCATTCTCTCCTCTTCTGCTCTAGCCTTGGGCATCTTATTTTCTTATCTTTGATGCCATGCTACTTGCAGCATCACATCAAAGAGGGGCAAAATGTAGACACCTAAATCCTTTAGAAAATAAAGTAATTTTATTTTTTGAAATTTTTTTTGATGACATCATCATTTATTTATTAATTAATTATTTTATTTTTATGCCATTAAATCCCTTTATCTTAAATAAAAATATTTAATTAAGGAATCCCTCCCAAAAATGTTTAAATCTTATTTAAACATTAATTCCTTATTTAATTAATAAATTGACCAAAAAACCCAAAATAAATAAAAAATTTATTTTTTGCCCAAAACTTGGCCAATTTCCTTAAGACCACTAACCTCTTCCAAAATCTTCTAATCTTTCTTTAATTTTGATTAAAGGCTAATCCCATCATTTCCTACCCCTAATCTGAACTCAAAATATTTAATTAAGATTAAATATTAATCCTCATGTTTATTAAAAAAGTTTTAATAAATATCTCCTCAACCCAAACCCTTGAAATAAATAAAACTTTATTTATTTCCTAAAAATCTAATTTATCCTCATCCTAACAAGTTCTAGACTCTTCTAGAAAGTCTTCATCCTCATCCTAGGAAGTTCTAGACTATTCTAGAAAGTCTTTATCCTCATCCAAAGTCTAGACTCTTCTAGAAGATGTCTTTAAACCTAATTCTAATCCTCTCATAACCTTGTCACATTCCCTAAACATGGGTTAAGACTTACTAACCCAAGCCAAAGTTAACAAATATCTCCTCCTTCACCCACCCTCATTAAATGCCATCCACTTGCCTATCCCTAAGCTAATCCTAAACCATCCTAATCCATCCTCTAATCATTTGCACAATCCTAAGCAAGCTTAAAACCTTCCTAATCAAGCCCAAGTCAAAATTTCTCTCATCTCCCTCAAAATATCCCAACCATAAAACTTTATGAAGCCCACTAGGCCATAAATGACTCTTTCAAGCCCTTTCATTGCTCTTACAAGCCATTATGAGGGTCTTTATGAAGATTTTATCCCTTGAGCCTCCTTTGTTGACTCATCCTTCCCCTTTCCTCCATCCTCTCACCCTATGACATGTGTCACTCCCTGATTGGCTATAAGGAAGCACAATCTATGTGCTCTCCTCTCATGCAATCTGAGCCCTCCATGAGCTTTTCCCCATCCTTGCATCTTAGCCCTCAATCCCTCAAGCCTCTTGCCTATAAATTGGATCCTTCCCCTTTACAAAACAACACAATCCATGAAGTAAAGTCATAATGCCATTTTAAGAAGCCATTTTACATCAAAACCATACACTCACACCCAAATTCCAACTCCATTTGAAGCCCTTTTTGAAGCATAAGCTTGAGCATACATCCTACCTATTTAGACAAAGCCACTCAACAAGAGAGCTTCTCATTGAGAGAGCCCATGAATGGCTCATAGTCTCAATTTAGAGCTCATCTTAGTCTATCTTGAAGTTTATGAATTTTGTTTAGTTTGTAGAAGCTTTATTTAAATTTGGTTTCTATTAGCATACTAACATTACTCATATATAATGTGATCTTATTGGATAATTTTCACCAAAGATCATCCAGACCTTATCACTCCTAAAATATCTATAGAATGGCATACTTTAAAGGATTTGCACAATGTTCAACAAATGTCACCATACAATAAATTTACAAATAAGACTTGTTAGGTTCACTCGGTTAAGAGATTATATGCTACAATGGTTAGAGAGTAAGAGTGAAATGATCTACTTATAATAACACTACCTTTTCTTGTTCATATCTCTATTTCACTCTATCTCTTTCCTATGTTCATGTTCTTTCTTCCTTCTACTCCCTATTGGATGATCCACTTGTTGAAAATAAATTGAAATTATTTCAATCATTATTTTGTCATTGATGTCAAACTTGCTACTTGCTAGTAAGACAACTTCTTAGTTGATTTGAGTACTATCATTTGTTTGACCGATGAAAAGGATTTGATCAAATGAGATAACAAAAGTGCCTAGAGGAAAGGTTGAGTTATGGTATGAAAAAGGAGTACAAAAATAAGTTAAAACAATGATGTTCTAGTGTATTTATTATCTACTTAAGGTTACAAAGGTTGGATACATTGACAAAGTCTAGAAGAACAAGTAAGAAGAATTGAGTCTACCAAGCTTGACCAACTGGACAGTAGGTTCCTGGTAAAGTTAATGCAAGCCGAGCAAAAAATTAGTTTGAGCCGAGCAAAGTATAAGTTTAGTGTATACTAAGTGATACAGTGTAAGCTGAGTAAATTTTAGTTGATGCCGAGCACCAGTAAACTTTAGTATTTTCTGTGTTATCTAGTGGGTGACGAGTGGAAGAAAGTATGGAAGCTGAGTGACAACATATTGATGCCGAGTGCTAGTATTCATGTTAAATTGTAAATTTGACAAATCTGAGCTGACTATTTTTTTTTCTTGAATTTTGTGAAGTGTGTGGAAGATAACTATGATGATTTGGTGGCATAGAATTCATGGTAAACAATTTTGAGGTAAATTCAAAGAGGACTGAAGAAGATGTTTGTACAGGGACTCAAATGAAAAGATGGGTAGATTCATCAAATCCTACCTAATCCTACCTAACCCTAAAATGCATAATAGAGGATCAATGACAAAAGATCTTAATTTTCTATTTATAGAGATGGCTGGTCAGAATCAAGGTTGGTCATGTTTGAGAACCTAAGTTAGACAAAACATCTCAGGTATTGCTTTATTTAGTGACCAAATAAAAGAGCTACTATTGGCAATCAAATCAAGAAGGCTTAAGAGTATGAATGCTTGAAGGGTGAACAAGCTATCAAAGCTGAAGTATGTGAAAGCTAAGCATAATGGAGAAATGAAACAAAGATCTGTAATATGCAAGTGAGTTGTAATTTGTTATCAAATCAAGCCTTGCTGTTACTTTCTAATCATTGTACCAGTATAGGGTAGATTAAGGTTGACCTATCATTCATTTGTTAATGCTTTAACTAAGTGAAATTCCAAGTGAATGATCTGAAGTCCTCTAACAAGGCTCACTCCTAATAGGGTGATTGAAATTCTCTAAACTAGGTCACATTTAACAATGTGTATTGCAACCTTTAATAGGGTTGGCCTTTCACAAGGCATCACTTCAGATGAGTGAGAATGAGTAGCATGTTATTGGTATTTTTTTCCAAATTGGGTTTCCACATAAAATCATTGTGTCAAATGTGTTATTGAATCTTTTTTTTTTATGCTTACATTTCTGCAAAGTTGATTTGACAGTAACCTACAAAGTTTAAGTGATTGTTTGATCTAATGGATGCATGCATGAATATGGGTTCACTAAGCTATGAAAAGTTTTATTTTTACATCTATAATTTGAATAAATAATTCACCCCCCTCTTAGTTATTCTAAAGAATTTCAAAAATTGGTATCATAGCCATATGCTTAAGAGGACTAGTTTGAAGGTGCTAGAAGTAAAAGATCAAGATGTCAAAGAGAGAGGTACCCAAGCTTAATAGGGACAAATTTCTTGCATGGAAATTTTGATGAAGCTACATATCAGAGGTCTCAGAGACCATGCACAATCTACCATCACCATTGAGCATGTTGATCATGCTGGAGCCCCAACTATTGAATATTCAAAAAAGAAGACAAAACAAAATCAAGAAATGTTGGAGATTGCCTCTGCCCTAAGTTATTATGAGTTCAATGAAATCAAGGGTTGTGATAGTGAAAAGAAGATGTGGGATGCTCTTCACACCATCTATGGAGGAGATGAAAATGTTTTGAGAGCCAAATCTGAAAGTCTTAGAGGTAAGTTCAATGATATGAGGATGTAAGAAGGTGAGAATGTTTGTATATTGCTTTAGAATAAAAGATGTTGTTAATACCATAAGAGGAGCTACTAGTAAGATACATGATGATATTGTATTAAGTAAAGTTCTAAGAACACTACTACCCATCTATGCTATTAGAGTTTCTATGATACAAGAGCTAAGATGTACACCAGGTTCTAATCTAACTCTGGAAAGTTTGGTAGGTAGGCTCACTACTTTTGAGCTATCTAATTTTGACAACTTCAAATATGGAAATGTTGAATATGCTTTCAAAGCTAAGCTACCATTGAAGGAACCAAGTGAGAAGAAGAAGAAAAAGGTAAAATATGTTTCCAATTATAGTGATATAGATGAGGAGGATGTAGAATAGCTTGAAGCACTACTAGCAAGGAGATTTCACAGAGGTAAAGGAAAATTTAAAGTTAAGTTACCTATCATGTGTCTTAATTGCAACGAGGTTGGTCATATTGTTGTCAAATGTCTAGAGAAGAAGAAATATAGAGGTGGAGACGAGTACAAAACTAAGAGAGATGAGGACAAAAAAGATTACAAAGACAAAGGCAAGAAGTCTTGCTACATTGCAGAAGAGGAAACCGAAGATGGATCTGATGATCATGATGATGAAGTGGTGTATGTTGCAATGATTCTAATGAGGATAAGGAAATTGCACTAGTGTCTTGTGTGAACAAGAATGATAGATGGAGCATTGATAATGTGTGTTCACATAACATGACTAAAGATAAAAGTAAGTTCATTACCTTGAATTATTATGATGGAAATAGTGTAAGGTTTGGTAATGATGCACCCCATCTAATAAAAGGAAAAGGATCTATCAAATTGACATTTTATGTGACAATGCTTATTATGTTGAAGGACTTAACTATAATTTTTTGATTGTGTCACAACTAAATAGTTTAGGTTGTGAGGTTGAGTTTGAGAACAAGATAGCTAAGATATATGATACTAATGGAAAACTAATTGGAAAAGGTGATCAAACTAGAGGTAATCTATTCTACCTTGAAATAAATGATGCTACTTGTCTAGTTGTAGAATTTGATGATGTGTGGTTATGGCACAAGAGACTTGGTTAGTATTAGTAACATGAGAAGAGTTAGAAGTTTGCCTAAGTTCAAGAAACCTAACAATATAATTTGTAAACAATGTTCATTAGGCAAAATGACAAAGTCTAGTTTTTAGAGTAAGACTCACACTTCTAAAGGAATTTTGGAGATTTTTCACACTGACTTGTGTGGACCAATTGATGTGCAAAGCTACAAAGGTGACAAGTACATTATGCTATTTATTGATGATTATTCTAGGATGATGACATATATGTTTCTGAAACAAAAATTTGATGCTTTCCAAATGTTTAAGTGGTACTTAGCAAGAGTTGAGAAGAAAACATGTAAAAGCCTAAAATTTTTGAGATTTGATAGAGGAGGAGAATTTACATCAAATGAGTTTGAGATATTTTGTAATGATAGAGGAATCAAAAGACAAACATCTGCCCCTAGGACCCCTCCAAAAAATGGAATTTCTAAAAAGAGGAGCATATATGTAATGGACTTTGCTAGGACACTCATGATGGAGAAGAATGTTGCTTTGAAATATTGGAGAGAGGTTGTAAGTACAACTATCTATACCTTGGACTATGTGCAAGTCAAGAAAGGTACTCATTCAACACCTTTTGAACTATGGTATGGATACTCACCCAATGTAAAATATTTTAAGGTATTTGGAAGTGAGTGTTATATTCTCAAAGATTTCAGGAATGGTAAATTAGATGAAAAAAGTGAAGAAGGTATATTCCCTGGCTATTCCACAAGAAGTAAAGCTTAAGTGTTTAGATACTAATGCTAATAAAATTGTGGAAAGTGCAAATGTGAAGTTTGATGAATATACATAAGTAAATGAGGCTGAACCTATGAAGGAACTAGAGGAATATAAATCTTTTGTATACTTTTTTGAAGGTATTCTTGTTCATGAAGATGTTGTAAATCAAGTTACAGATCAACAACAAGTTTTAGTGATTGTTGAGTCACATATAATGAATGTCAAGTTGCATTTAGGAACTGAGCTATAGTTAGGTACCGAGTTACAGAATGAAGTTGAAGCACAATCTAATTATGAGATAAGTTTACATGAAAGAGATGTTAAAATGCATGATAGAGAAGTACATAGTGATTCAGAATTTGATAGACCTAATGAGGAAAATAGAGAAGAACCAAGATTTTCAAATTATGTCAAAAGACATCACCCTGTTGCACAAATTATTGGAGATAAAGATGCAAGACCAATGAAAAGAAATAGGTTGAGAAGTGATACATGTTTTCTTAGAATGCATGGGCCTAAGATAGTGGAAGATGCCTTAGAAGATGAGGACTAGAGTAAAGCTATGAAAGAAGAGATTAAACAGATTGAAAAGAGCAAGATATGGACTATAGTTCCTATACCAAAAGATAATAATGTGATTGGCACCAAGTGGCTATATAGAAACAAGTTAGATGAAAATGGTGAAGTCATAAGGAATAAGGAAATATTAGTTTGTAAGGGGTATGCATAAGAAGAAGGGATAGACTATGGAGAAACATTCACCCCTGTTGGAAGGAGTAAGAACTCTTCTTGCTTACCCTGCATATAAAGGTTTCACAGTTTATCAAATGGATGTTAAATCTACATTTTTGAATGAAATATTGGAAGAAGACTATATAGAACAACCAGAAGGATTTGTTGATACTAAAAAAAAAAACATGGTATGTAGACTACAAAAATATTTATATGGTTTGAATCAAGCACCAAGAGAAAGGTATGAAAGGCTTCATAATTATCTTGTGAAGATTGGATTTGAGAGGATTGATAATAGCAACAATATGTATTTGAAGATAGAAGAAGGAAAAGGTATTTTACTATTTGAATTTTTTTTTGATAATATCATATTTGGTGGTCAAGACACTTTATGTAAAGCTTGTGCAAATGAAATGAAGAAAGAATTTGAGATGTATATGTTTGGAGAGATCAAGTTCTTTGTGGGTTTGCAAGTACATTAGATGCAATATGGTATATACATCACTTGGTCTAAGTATGTAAAGAAGATTCTAAAAACTTTTGGATTGGAAGATTCCAAGCTAGTAAGCACACATATTGTGATAGGACACAAGTTGTCAAAGAATGATGATTCAGCTGAGGTGAATCAAACATTGTACATGTCTATGATTGGCAAATTGCAATATGTAGTGTATAGTAGACCTGATATTGCATTATCTATTGGGATAGTTGTAAGATTCTTTGCTAATCCCAAGAAGAATCATTTGATGGTTGTTAAGAGAATAATGAGATATCTGAAAGAAATAGAATACTGTGGTCTATATTACAAGAAAAATGAGAAGTTTGAGTTGAGAGGCTACACTGATGGTGATTGGGCTAGAAATATTGATGAGAGAAAGAGCACTAGTGGAGGACCATTTTCTTAGGAAAAAGGTTGGTTACATGGACCAACAAGAAAAAAAAAATGCATATCTGAATCTACTACTAAAGCTGAATATGTTGCTACTGCAGTAAATTGTACAAATATTGTATGGATCAAACAACTACTCAAAGGTATGAAGGAGGAAATCACTAAATCTTTGATACTTTATTGGATGATATAAGTGCTATAAACATATCAAAGATTCTTGTGATGCATACAAAGACTAAGCACATTGCAATCAATTATCATTACTTGAGAGAATTAGTTCAAGACAAAGAGGTGAAGATGGAATATGTGAATACAAAAGAGAAAATAGCTGATATCTTCACAAAAGCATTACCTAAGTATGCTCATGAGTATCTAAGAGGTAAACTAGGCTTGATACCCCTATCCAAGGCTATTTAAGAAGCATAAGTAGTGCCCTAAATCAATTTGAGCTAAAAGTTGTATCTTACACCTTGATGCAGTGGATCTTACTTTAGGAGCTGCCTAAAGTAATCAAAGAGCTAGAGTTGTAGATTAGCCACAAGCTAGGTGATAGAGGGAGAAACTAAAAATGTTCATATCTACATGTTGAGATGACAAGTCTTTAGCATTATTGTCAAAGAGGGAAATAGTGTACCAATCAAAGGAAGGAACATGGAATATCTACTTAGAAGGAGATAATGTACCTGATGAAAACTATCGAGGGACAAATGATTAAAATCCATACATCTACCTAGTAAGAGAAAGATAGTGCTAAGGGAGATATAAGAATAGAATAGTATAGAGATACCTGAATATTAGAAAGAGAGAGTGATTAAGAGGGAGTCATAATGATGAGTTGATTGTTTGTTGATCAGAATAGAATTTTGAAAGCTATACGGAAGATGAAAGTTGTTGATAGAGGGAGAGATTTCAATACAAAGAATTATTTTCTTTTTGGTATTCTTATTGACACTGGTTTTCCATCAATGCCAAAGAGGGATAATTTTGAAAATAGATTGACATTGTTTTAATCATTGTCTTGTCATTGATGTCAAACCTACTACTTGTTGGGAAGACAACTTCTTAGTTGATTTGAGTACTATCATTTATTTGATTGATGAAGATGATATGATCAAATGAGATAACAAAAGCACCTAGAGGAAAGGTTGAGTTATGGTATGAAAAAGGAGTACAAAGATAACTTAAGACAATGATGTTATAGTGTATTGATTATCTACTTCAGGTTGCAAAGGTTGGATACACTGACAAAGTCTAGAAGAACAAGCAAGAAGAATTGAGTCTACCAAGCTTGACCAAGTGGATAGTAGGTGTTGGGAAAAGTTAGTGTAAGACAAGCAAAAAATTAGTTAGAGCCAAGAAAAGTGTAAGTTCAATGTATGCCGAGTGATACAGTGTAAGCTAAGTAAAGTTTAGTTGATGTCGAGCACTAGTAAACTTTAGTGTTTGCCAAGTTATCTATTGGATGATGAGTGGAAGAACAATATGGACGTTGAGTGACAACATAGTGATGCTAAATGCTAATATTCATGTTAAATTATAGATTTGACAAATCTGAGTTGACTATTTTGTTTTCTTGAATTTTTTGAAGTGTGTGGAAGATAATTATGATGAGTTGGTGGCACAAAATTCATGGTAAACCATTTTGAGACAAATTTAGAGAGAATTGAAGAAGAAGTTTCTAGAGGGACTTAAATGAAAAGATGGGTAGATTCATTGAATCTTACCTAATCCTACCTAACCCTAAAATGACAATAGAGGATGAACAATAAAAGATCTTAATTTTTTATTTATAGAGATGGCTGGTCAGAAGCAAGGTTGGTCATGTTCGAGAACCTAAGTTAGACAAGAGGTCTAAGGTATTGCTTCATTCAGTGACTAAATAGAAGAGACTACTATTGGAAACCAAAGCAAGAAGGCTTAAGAGTATGAATTCTTGAAGGGTGAACAAGCTATCAAAGATGAATTGTGTGAAAGCCAAGCAAAATGGAGGACTAAAAAAAAGATATGTAATCTACAATTGAGTTGTAATTTGTTATCAGATCAAGCCATACTATTACTTTCTAATCATTGTACCAATCTAGGGTAAATCATTTGGATTAATGTTGACCTAAAAGTCATTTGTAAATCATTTAATAAGATGAAATTCCAAGTGAATGATCTAAAGTCCTTTGATAAGGCTCACTTCTAATAGGGTGAGTGAAATTATCTAACCAGGTCACATTTTATAGTGTGTATTGTAACCTTTAATAGGGTTGGTCTTTTATAGGGAAACACTTCAAAATAATAAGAATGAGTAGCATGTTACTAGTGGTTTTTCCCAAATGGGGTTTCCATGTAAAATCATTGTGTCAAATGTGTTATTGAATATGTTATGTTTCGTGCTTACATTCCTAAAAAGTTGATTTGACAATAACCTACAAAGTTTAAGTGATTGTATGATCTATTAGATGCATGTATGAATATGGGTTCACTAAGCTGTGAAAAGTTTTATTTGTACATCTAGACATTGAAAAAATGATTCACCCCCTCTCAATTATTCTAAATAATTCCAACACCACTCACTTACATATCAACTTAGTAATTCTCTTTCTTGATATTCATAATGCAATTCTTCTTGGTTATCCTATGGCTATCATTCTTCTTCTTCACCTTGATCAACAATAATGAATAATGTATTCATTCCTTAAATATAAAAAAATATACCACTTCATTAGATTTGTCCATGTTTTTCCACTTAATCACAATCATCCAATCTTCATCCAACTAAGATTTATTGAATCTAGACACTTGAGTATCACACCTTCACCTTAAACTTTGTGCTTCAATTCAAATGATCAAATCTCCTTCATCAAATCTTCTTTTAATTTCTCTGGTGATTGATCTCATAATTAATTCCATCCTTATCTTTGAAACTTCTTGAACAATCTTGATTTCATTCAAAAGTTGGCCTTAGATTAATTCTTTTCCAAATTCTTCTTCCTTTACTTGCTTGATTAATACTACACTTTGATTGATCAATACTATGCTCAGTTAACACTATTATTTCTTGATTAAAACTACACTTCCTTCACTTCCTTTTCATGCATTTAGTGAAAAATATAATAGCTCAATAATACAAGGGTTCTTCATTCACCAACCAAGCTATCTTGATTATACATGATCTTAACACTTAATTAAATAATGTAAAAAAATCAAACCAACATTATACTATCAAAGTCTAACTTATTCAAGTACCCATCGAATACCATATAGTTATCAACACTTACATAATCATTATACTTTCTTTAAATCTTCTTCATCAATCAATTGATATGACATTTTACGAATTTAGAATAATGTCTTTGAAATGTCCCTTTTCTGATTTTACATGATATTTCAAGCCTCTAATCAGATCTTCAAGATCGAACAACTAATATCACAAAGATCCACCAAATTTCTCAAGAAACCCCAAATCGGGTATGCCAGAAATAGTGCCAAAAGCTTCACAACTTCACAAATTATTAATAAATCTGAAAATAGATATTTTTACAGAAATTTCAGCAGCATAAAATCCTACAAAATTAAATTTCCAGATCCGTATAGCCTTTACACAATAGTTCTCAAATGTAGGACAAAAACTATGCTCATCGGGCTCCCGAAATTAACACAAAAATGCCCAGAAACACCACAAAAACACTAATAATCTATCTCAGAAGTTTAATCACATCCCAATACATATATTTAGCTCTATTTTAACACCTTAAAGTCTGAAATATAGAAGCAACCCAAACTGATATGAAATACTCAACTGAAAACACCAAACTCATACAAAAAACACACCCAAAAACCCACAAATCTGCACTGTTCAGCACAAAGGCAAACTCTGTATGAGCATGCACATGGAATGGCTTCAAACTCCCATACTTAGCCTTCCTAGAAACCTACAAACTCCCATTCTTGGGTCTCCCTGGAAACCTGCAAACTCCCGTTCTTGGGTCTCCTTCTCCATAGGTTTGGCAGCCTCTGAAGAATAACAAAGAATGAGCAAAAATCAAGTTCTGGAATCTGCCCAAAATGCCTCCAAACCCCTTAAAAGAGGCCATAACCATAACTCACATCCAAGAGAGGTTAATGAAACATATTTTAATAATAATTTCATTTATTAGTCCAACGGTTTCTAAAGATTAACCCCCTTTTTCCGAAACTTCACTTTCTTGGGCCTGCCTGCCTTAGCAAAGATTTTTTTTTTTTTTATTATTTGAAAAGGGGACATGACAAGTCCTCCCCTCCCAAAAATTTCTTGTCCTCAAGCAATGGCTGAACAATAAACCAATCAATCCACCTGGATCCCAAATGTAGTCATGAACTATACTACTACCAATTAACACAGGCTCCTGCAATATCCTCTGTAATATGACCAAGAGGAATCCATAATCAAACTGACAATTATAGCTCAACCAAACTCCAAAATCAACACCACCATAGTCAAAAACCCATGAGACACAAACTCTTAGAAAATAAGAACCCAAGTAAAGTGGACAAATCAAACTACCAACACAGTAAATACCATCAACGCATCCCACTAGCCTATACGGAATGTAGAATCCAACTCTGCAACAATGGTGAACGCTCTCGAATGAAACTGTACCAAGTATGGAGAATCCACACACTGTACAACTCCTACAGTCAACACAACTCTACAAATCACCGACCACTATCTCATAACCATAACTCTCATGCACTGCTGATGGTGAAAAGAAATTACAAGATAAAGAGTAAGAAATGGAATCCAAACCAAATTTTCCTGCCATCAACTCCTCAAAACAAGGATCAAATGCTAACTGATGTACATACCCTGCAATATAATGTTGATTAAAAAAACCAACCTCAGTCAACAGCTCACCATGAACAAGTGATACAACCCACTGTGACTGATCACTAGCTAAGTCAGGAGATGTCATAGCCAAAGGAGTAGAATCAATAACAACACCCACTGAAGCATCACTCCCAAACTCCTGCTCTAAGTCACATATTATCAAGCTGTCAACTGCAGAACCTATCACCATGTCATGCCCATCACAACTCTCATCTTGAGGCATCAAATTGTCCCATAACTGATAATAAGCACTAGGAACCAAAGTACATCTCTGTATCATTATCTCATCAACATGGTCATCAAAGGTAAATTGATGAGCATACCTCACAGTGTAATGCCGATAGAATGCGCCAATCTCAGTTAGTGGCTCAGACTGTAATCCAGATGAAACTAACTGCAATTGATCATTAACCATGTTGGAACTGACTACTACCTCCAAAGATATCACCAAGGGAGTAGTATTACTAGCAGGAACCATGCCAACTGTTGACTCACCAACATCACACATGATCTTTGATACATCTCTAGTCTCTATGCCATCAATACTAGAGGCCACCACCATGTTAGGCATACAACAATCTACTACAACACCCAACTCAACTGAACTTGACTCTACTAGGAATGAACCTGATATGCCAATGTTAGTATCAAGAATGGATGCATCCCCATCTCCACTGTCTCTGACAATCTCGGCCATGGACATCCTCAGATCACCAAACACCACAGCTTGTGATTGTATAGAATTAGGTAAAGAATGTAGTCACTCTAACTCCATGGTCACCTTAGCCAAATGAAACTGTGACTCCTTGAAAGCCAACTGTGTACTCTCAAGAATCTCAGAAGTCACCTCAAGCTGCTCAGTAAGCTCACTCACCTCATCTTCCTTGGCCAACAATGCATCATATGCTGTACTGCCCCACTTCATAAGATAATCTCTATCGGCTACCAACTGCATATAATCCTGTCTCAAAATCTGGATAGCCTCCCATAAAGAGTGGAACTCTGTCAAGGAAAGATAATTGCCTCCCTTCTCATCACTAGTAGGAGAACCCCATCCATAAACTACTAACAACTGACGAGCAGCATCAAAATGCTGGCAAGTGATAGCAATGTCTCGGTCACTAACTCTCAACTAATTAGACACATGATGGCACTGGCTTGACTATCTCCTACAAACCTCCTCTGATGCACTGTCTAAAGGAGTATCCTCAAAGTTACTAGTATCTAGAGTATTACCATCCATATCCTGTGAATCAAATCTAAAACTCATATCAACATATAGAGTATCAAAAACATTAGCATTGCTGTCCAACTCCTCTATAGCCAAGGAAACTAAGTCTTCAAAACTGCCCACTGCATCCTCCTGGATGTCATCAATGCCAATATGATCTTGGGACTCATCTATACACACTGCCAAATATGAAATATCATCAACACATTCCAGCAAGTATGGTCGATTGGATATATGAACAAAGCCCAACATTGGTGTATAAAAACTAATACCAACATCAGAAAAGATACTGGCACAAGAAAAGACAACACCACGTAATCTGCTAATCAAATCCATGATAGCACCCAAACAAACACTGCTACCAAAAAGTGTTAAAGATCTCCAGTCAACTGAATCCCAAATGCCAATATAAAAATCTCGAGTCCATATCCGTAAACTAGAATCAACTGGTAACTCAAGCAAACTCCTCACCTGAGTAATATGACCAATACCAACTAACTCCACATACCTGTCATGATGAGATAATGAAGTTACAATACTATCTTTGTTCACCTTCAACTGGCTGGACAAATCATGTGAAGTATTACCAGCCTCAACCTCATGTGATGAAGCATCTAACTATGCCTGGTACTCTTTCTCAGCAAAGTCATGAATGCTCAATGTCTGCTCATCTTTACCAGGTATCTCACCATCCTGCACAACAACATCCTCATAATCATCATCTGAACCCACTACATTGTAGTCACTGCCTGTTGTAACTATACCATCCTAAATACCTGTGGCATCACCCTTTGACGACCTGTAAACAATTGTCTCAATTTGAGTATCAAGTTGACTGTTACTATCAATCTATGTAATATCCTTTCCCACCACCTCCTGTGGCAGAGTAGAATCTGAGACCTCTACCTGGCTATCAGTTAGTTTCTCAAACTCCTCATGCAAGTTCTTGAGAATTGTGTCATCTGTCTTGTGAGAAAATTTTCCAAATAGAAATCCAGTCAACTTATCCACCTTAGCTGGGTCGGACAACATGTCATGCATTATACGGTGGTGCTCAACCAACTGTTTAGACATGTCATGGCTTATTTTCATAAGTTTATCTCGAATGTCTAAATAACCATCCTTTCTACTATTTTGACTCTGGATATCAATTGTCCAAGATCGTGTCCTCTGAGACTCTGTACTATACCTATCCATTCTGGATAAAGTAGAGTGTAACCCCAATAGGATATAACTTCTTCAAACACCAAGAACTAACATGCAAATGATTAGAAGTAGCATGAAACCATAGATTTTGACATGCAACTAATTAGAAGCAACATGCAACCGCCAAATTCACCAAGAACTAACATGCAAATGGTTAGAAGTAGCATTCAACCATAAATTTTGACATGTATCTGATTAGAAGCAACATGCAATCATAAATTATGACATGCAAGATCTGGGTAGTTGTCAAAACTGACATGCAAGATCTGGGTAGTTGTCAAAACTGACATGCAAACTTCTACAACCACCAAATTCACCAAGAACTAACATGAAAATGATTAGAAGTAGCTTGCAACCATAAATTTTGATATGTAGCTGATTAGAAGCAACATGCAACCATAAATTATGACATGCAAGATTTGGGTAGTTCTCAAAACTGAAATGCAAGATCTGAGTAGTTGTCAAAACTGACATGCAAACTTTTACAAACCCTCAGGCTGGCAAGATCATGGCTCTGATACCACTGAAATGTCCCTTTTCTGATTTTACATGATATTTCAAGCCTCTAATCAGATCTTCAAGATCAAACAACTAATATCACAAAGATGCACCAAATTTCTCAAGAAACCCCAAATCGGGTATGCTAGAAATAGTGCCAAAAGCTTCACAACTTCACAAATTATTAATAAATCTGAAAATAGATATTTTTACAGAAATTTCAGCAGCATAACAGCCTACAAAATGAAATTTCCAGATCCGTATAGCCTTTACACAACAGTTCTCAAATGTAGGACAAAAACTATGCTCATCGGGCTCCCAAAATTAACACAAAAATGCCCAGAAACACCACAAAAAAACTAATAATATATCTTAGAAGTTTAATCATATCCCAATACATATATTTAGCTCTATTTTAACATCTAAAAGTCTGAAATACAGCAGAAACCCAAACTGATATGAAATACTCAACTGAAAATACCAAACTCATACAAAAAACACACCCGAAAACCCATAAATCTGCACTGTTCAGCACAAAGGCAAACTCTGTATGAGCATGCACATGGAATGGCTTCAAACTCCCATCCTTAGCCTTCCTAAAAACCTGCAAACTCCC